>CM066259.1:4232938-4832938 GCA_033675135.1 Frankliniella intonsa
TCTCTCTCTCTCTCTCTCTCTCTCTCTCTCTCTCTCTCTCTCTCTCTCTCTCTCTCTCTCTCTCTCTCTCTCTCTCTCTCTCTTTCTCTCTCTCTCTGTAAACAATTTATGTAACGCGAATGGCCCGGTCGAAGAGGCCGTGAGGTGGGGAACATAGGGCGCCATGATGGCTTTGTGATTGAAACGTTATTTTGTGCGAGCGGTTTCGGCCCAGTAAGTCGGAGGTGGGTCCGATTCGATTGGGTGCGAGGGCGCGCGGCTACAAAGTTTGTTTTGTATTATTTTTTTTCTGCCTGTGTACGCAATTTATTTCCCTTTTTTTTCCAAAGCTAATTCCCAACCAAAGAGTGCGGTGATTTGGCCCATGATGCGGTCATTGTTTCGGGCTCCCGCCCCCTCCCTCCAACACCCCCGCGCCTACACACAGTGACTCGAATCGTCGCTCCGCCCCCGACAAATTTTTATTTTTGAGGCTTCCTAGATTATTGTGGACGGATTTCACGCTGAAACGCTCGCTCGCTTTTGTAGTCTATACGGTTCTACGGCCAGCGAATTTTTATGAATAATTTGTGCGTTTGACGCGTCATTTATTCCGGCAAAGCGATCCGGGGGAAAAAAAACTTTAAGTGAAAAGGAGCTTAAAAAATAATATTTAGCAACCGCGAAAAATGTGCCATGCCCATATTAATCCAAAATGAGTCACTATTAATTTGGTGGAATATATTACGCCATAAGCGTCCAGGAGGACGCCTCGTCCTGTCGTCACCACGTGTCTATCGGATGCCCACGGGGAAAATAACCGTACAGCTTACTGTGTGATGTGTCACCTCTGGAATATGCGAGGCGCGAGGCCTACACAGAGGGAGAGAGAGAGAGGGAGGGAGAGGGAGAGAGAGAGAGAGAGAGAGAGAGAGGGAGAGGGAGAGAAAAGGGGGGTGGGAGGTAGGGGATGGCGAATGAAAAAGACTAGAGAGTGAATAGGACGACAGACGAGCTGCCGACTCAAACGGCCGAGAGGCAGTTTCGTCGCGAAAGTTGTAAAATCCCCGCCCGTCCCGCATGCCTGCCTATACCCGACCACCGCGCCACTGCCACTCTGCTCCCTTCTGTCTCCTTCCATCTCTCTCTTCCTCCCTCATTCTCCTCCCCTCCTCCCTCTCCCTCCTGTATATTCTCCCCGCTCCCGCCGCGTAGGCATCCCTAAAAAGGGTGAGAGTGGCTGGCACTAAAATTTTAGGATGAGGCGGCGTAGCGCTATTAGCGGCAGGGGCGCCGCGACACTCTCTTACGCCGCGCTCCGCCACTCCCCCGCGACGCGCACCACACCAGAGTACCCCTGCCTGCAACCCGAGTGTGTCAATGTCGCACACTTGCTGGTGTGTGAATTGCTTTGTTATTATTCGTACACTAGCCCCTTATCAGTGTGTGAAATGAGCTCATCTACGCATGTGTGAAAAGATCGAGGGGTCCTTTTACTCCAAAAAAAAATCAGTTTAAACCCTTTAAAAATCAGAACAAGACTAGAAAAAAATCAAGAAAAAAATCAGAAAAAAAAAATTCATTATTTAATGAAAATCAGAAAAAGAAAAAAATAGTATGTCAGAAAGAATAAATTACTCAAAATCAAGAAAACTCACAAAGAAACAGAAAATGGGTGTACGCTTGCGTTTCTAGTGAAGGGAACCTCGGAAAAAATTCGCCTCCTTGCTGCAGCCGGGCGACAGCCCTGCACCTGTATTTCTGGTCTCCCTGTCTCTTGTATTCCTCCAGCGGAGCAGAGCGGGGCGGTTAGCAACAGGCCCGCTATACGCCCCTTGGCGTGACTGCGCGGGACTTCCCTCCCCGCCTCGCCTGCCGTCCTCCAATCCCTTCTCTCTCTCTCTTCTCTCTCTCTCTCTCTCTCTCTCTCTCTCTCTCTCTGCCTGCCTGCTCACTGTCTGCTGCGGGCTCAATGATTTAAGCGCGCGCTGCGCTGCCAGTACGTCGCAGGCGGAGAGAGAGAGAGAGAGAGAGAGAGAGAGAGAGAGAGAGAGAGAGAGAGAGCAGAGGAGGGATTGGAGGACGGCAGGCGGAGCCGCGGGATCTACATTTTGAAGGATTCCCTCCTCCCTCCCGCCACCGCGCCGCCCCGCGCGCAGTGCCGGTGTGTTTATAGGGCTCCCACTTCCGCCGCGCCGCCACGCCGCGCCACGCCACGCCACGCCACGCCGCGCCACGCCACGCCACGCCACGCCACGCCACGCCGCGCCACGCCGCCCCGCTGCGCCCAACTGAATTTACGTCTTTGTTCAGCGCGCCGCTCGAAGTGGATTTCTGTCCGCACGCTGCGAATAGTATAAGTATTTATTTATTGCGCAGCGGGGGAGCTGCCAGGAGTGCATTCCTGCTGCGACTATTCGCCGCGCTGTGAGCGTCGTGGGCTCGCGCGCGTGTGTGTGTGTGTGTGTGCGTGTCGCGTCCCTCTCCCGTCTCATTGATTCTCTCTCTCCCTCTTTAATGGTTTTCCCTCCTGCCTCACTCTCGCGTTTGCCCTTATGCGTGCTGGCGTCAATTCAGTGAGAGGAAAAAGAAATTTACCGTAATTAAATTTATTGTGTTTTCTTCGTTTTTCTTGTACCTAGAGCACAGTTCTCGCTCTCCCCAGAATCCTTGCTCTTTACAGTGTCCTTGTTGTTGCCGCAAGCGTCGCTTTTGGCGGAACTGGGGCGCGCCGAATGGCGAAATATATGGTAACTGCGTGTTGCTCCTGTATTAATTCTTTTTTTCTGTTTCTGCTCCACAGGTGAGTAACCGGCGGGGGGATGCAGCAATCGGTACCGTGAGTACACCAACACCTGACTTCTACTGTGTGCAGTATCCTCCGGTGTGCTTCCGGTATATACGCTTGCACCTGTGCGCCGGCCCGCCCGCCCGGCCAGAGCACCCCAAGTGGAACCAGTCGACCACTGTTCCATTTTCGGTGCTGCAGTTTTATTTCCGAATGAGACATGCCGGCCTGTCGGGTTGTAGCACACTTGCAGACAGCTTTGACTTGTTTCGCGCGCGGTTTGTTGTGTAGGATAGAGAAAGTCAAATCGGTAAGGGATTTTTATTTTATTTTTTATTTCTTTCGGACTGTCGATCTGAAGTACCACAGAAGAGGGAGGGGCACAAGATTGAGTACCCGTTCCTTCGTTTAGGAGGAGTTTAGGGTGGTGGCGGAGAGGGGTATATCCGATGCTTTTCCTCAACTTTTGAGATGTTTCTCGTTCCGAACCATCCTCTTCGGCTACACTTTCTGCCTTTCTACCCCTTAACTCCCCACTACCCCTTTGCTCCTCAGCCCCTCCGCCCGCCAACCCCTACCACTACCCTCATCTCTACTACAACCCCCTTCCCTACTACTCCACCTCCCATTTCCACTACAACCCCCGCCCCTTCTGCAGACCCCACCCCCTTTTCTTCCCCCAATTGCTTCCTTTGTAGTGGAGAACAAGCCGATCGTGAGAGAGAGAGAGAGAGAGAGAGAGAGAGAGAGAGAGAGAGAGAGGGAGTGGGGGTGTGGAAGAGGAAGAGGGTTGCAGACAGGGTGGTCACCGGATCTTGCTCGTGTGTGTGTGTGACGAGAAGAAAGGTAGTGGGAGGGGCGGTGGCGCTACTTCCAATAAGACTGGCGCCCCCTCTTCCAGCCGGTAAAGCGAAGGTTCTTACCAGAACACGGAAACATCATAGAGTCACGGGGTGGGGGGCAAGCGATGCGATTGAATACGCACGCGCCGCGTGCATTTTGCAAAACATATCTCGCCTGTCAATCCCCCAGTCGATATATGCCCTCTGTGTGCGACAGTAGCGGAGGAGGAGGAGGAGGGGGGGAGAGGGGGGGAGAGGGGGTGCAAGGGAAGGAGGGAGGGCCGCGATATGCGAAGCGGAATGAAAAATGAGGGCTCAAAGACGAGAGAAAAGAGTCTTCCGGTGCAGATTTTGTTGTGCGTCGGGGAGTGTGTGTGCAGAGCAAGGGGTGGATGTAAGGCGTAGTAAGGGCTGCCCAAGTATTTTGACGAATTGTTCGCTGTTAGTTTTCACCCCGAACCGTTTGTTATTTTTGAGTTTTTAAAGTGCGTATCTACCGCGTTATTTTTGCCCGGTGTTACACGGGGGTGATGAGCCGGATGGAGCCCCACCCCCGCGCGCAGCCCTCCTTCAGGATGTTGCCGACCGGACAAAAATTGTACTCACCGATGAGAAAAGGGAAGGGATAGGGAGCGGGGGGGGGGGGGGGGGGGGGGTCGGCCGGCCGGTCGCGTCCGGTCACCTCCGCCGGCCCGCCCCCCTCCCCGTCATATTGGCGTCCATTGTGTGTGCAAAGCGGATTTTTGCGCACAAAAGGGGCGGCGAGCCGGGGGCGGCGGGGGCGGCGCGGACAGGCCAGCAGGGGACCGGCGTTAGCCTCTTCACCTCTGCGCCCGCCCCGCCCCGGCCCGCCGGTCGGCACGTGCCAAAGTCTGAGGCCGTGGCTGCCGCCTCGAGTTCTAAAATGAAATCCAAAGTGTGTGAGTGTCACATACTTGTAGATGTGTGCCTGCTTTCAATTCGCACACTAGGCCTGCTGTCTCTTCAGATCTGTGACCGAAATTCGCAGGAAAAATCACTGCGAAAAATATCTTTGTAGATTTTCGATTTATTTTGTAATTTATTATTTACAGTATATGTTGTAAATTTACGACATACCATTTTTGCTCGTCAGTGAAATCCAAGTCGAACCGTAATGCTCGTAATTCTACAATTGTGAATTACGTAAAGTTATTATGAGAGTGTCCTCGTGCAACAGCAGTGCTCACGGTGTGCGCCTTTCGCTGCGTAATTCCTGTCAAATCTTTCGCGGCTCGCTTCTCCCGAGGGTGGGGCCGCCGGGGCCGCCGGGCCGGGGCCGCGATACAAAGTCAACACGAGATGAAAGTCGCGACGGAGGCTGGGAGAGAAAGAATTTGTGCGGCGGGCGCAAAAGTTTACGGGGCGTTCGAAAAGTTGCGACGTCTCCAACACACAAGAGAGGGAATGACAGAGAGAGAGAGAGAGAGAGAGAGAGAGAGAGAGAGAGAGAGAGAGAGAGAGAGAGAGACAGACAGAGAGGGGAGGTATGAGGTGCGCGAGCAGCGGGGGAGGCAGAGGGAGAGAGAGAGGGCAGAGAGGGTAGAGCAGGGCATGAATCGTAACTTTTTCTCGCTCACTGGTGGGAAGCGATTTCGCGTTTATGATCCCCTCTCCTCTCTCCTCCTCGCGGCCCGGCCGCTCTCCTCTCCCCTCCGCACTTGACATATCGCTTCGCACGGGGCTCTGGACTTACAACCGCGGAGAAAGGGAGAAAAATGAATGGCGTGCTGAGAGAGAGAGAGAGAGAGAGAGAGAGAGAGAGAGAGAGAGAGAGAGAGAGAGAGAGATGCAAAAGAAATCACGCGTGAAGGTGCAGAGTGGGTAGAAGAAAAGGAAGTCGCCCTCCAGCGGTGCGGCGGGGGGTGGGTCGGGGTTGGTTTTCGCCTTGTGATTAAACTGGAGGTCACGTGGCGTACACGTGGTGGAGGTCACGTGGCGTACACGTGGTGGAGGTCACGTGGCGTACACGTGGTGGAGGTCACGTGGCGTACACGTGGTGGAGGTCACGTGGCGTACACGTGGTGGAGGTCACGATGGTGGTCAGGGTGGTGGAGGTCACGATGGTGGTCAGGGTGGTGGAGGTCACGTCACGTGGCGTACACGTGGTGGAGGTCACGGTGGTGGTCATGGTGGTGGGGTGGGGGTCAGGGCGGGTCGGGGCCGGGGCACAGGAAGCTGGGGCAGAGCCACGCCCCGCCACGCCCCGCCACGCCCCCATACATCATCCCTTACAATTAATTGTGGTTGCCGTTGTGCGGAACTGCGTCATGGCGGAGGGGGCGCGGCGGGGCGGGGCGGGGCGGGGCGGGGCGCGGCGGCAGCGTCGTCGTCGTGGCAATCCGATTATAAGACGGGACGGGGCATAGAAAAAGACCCGAAGTAAGTGGAACAGTCGCCAGTTCCTTTGGGATCCCCAAAGCGACCGGCTCTCTTCTGCCCCCCCCCCCCTAGCCCCCCCCCCCTTTCATGCCGTGGGGAAAAGGGGCTGCGGAGATCGCCCCTCCCCCCTGTTGGGTGGACCCTTTTCTGCGACGACATTGATCAAAATAAGCACGCGGGAAATGGAGCCGAATATAGCAGCAAAGTGCAGAGAAAACGTTCGTAAATCGGGAAAGCGAGCAACAGATCTCTTTAATCGTTTGTTAAATCGTGTGCATTGTAAATCTGAGTCGCGCACAGTTGCAGGTTTGTAGAATCCCCATCCACATTCGAACAGGTGTAAAACGTGTATTGTCCCCGCAATCTCACCCGACACTCGCAGGGACAAGAAGTGTGCGACATTCGCACTCTTAGTTTTCCAAATGTGCTCTGCATTTTTAATATGATAATAATAATAATACTACAGAGCGCTTGCGAGTGTATCGCCGCCTCCCCTTGCATTGTCCTTAGAATCACTTAGGCCCCGGCGGCATGACGCGGGACTTTGCGGTGTAGCTGTCGCCTCTGGGTTATTAATCTGCCTCTGGTTAGGTTAGGCCCTCCCTCTGCTGCCCCAAGGTTAGGCCGCCGGCCCGGCCCGGCAACGGTCCGACCGCCTATGTACAATCTCTTTGGCTGCTCAGCACTTCGCGGCAAATAAGTTAGGTTAGGACAAGTGGGGTTAGGGAGGATGGAGAATCGTGCCATTTACGCAGCACCTTAAGGTGTTTTCCGGGGTAGGTCGACTGCGTAGGTCGGATCAAAATATTCCTACGGAGTCCCCAAAGCCCGTGGCCGCGCGGCTGAATTTCCCGTAAAGTGCTGAATCGCCAAGGGATTGTAAATAAGCGGGCGGGGCTCCCTCCATCCCGTCTCCTTTTTCTGGGACGGAGGCCGGGCTGGGCTGGGCTAGGCCCGTGCATTAGGGAGGCCATATCCCAATCCCTTTGAGGGATGTTTGACAGAGAGATGGTGTGCGGCGGGGCGGGGCGGGGTTCAGGACAACGCCCTCTGAGGGGAGGGAGAGAGAGAGAGAGAGAGGAGAGAGAGAGAGAGAGAGAGAGCAGGTGTTAACAATGTGCCTGTCGCCTCGTCGCCGCCGCCGGCGCTTGTTACGGGCGAAACGTTATCTCCTTGCGTGTCCGGCTGCTTTGCTTACGGTATCTTCATTCTACGTTATTTCCTTGTGGTTTATGTTCTTTATTTTATTTTTTTTTACTTGCCTTTTTTGTTTGCTCGGATATAGGGGGATGTTTTTGTCATGTGTAGCTTGTGGTCTTTTGGCGTGTGAAGTATGGTAGAAATTGTTGCATGATTCTTATTGACAATTATTTTTTTACAAAGAACAATGCCCTATACGAAGAGGAATTGTTTGCGTTTGTTTTAGTCATGGGGTTTAGGTAAAGGCGAGGAAGGAATCAAATATGCATTCTTAAACATTAAGCGATACACTGCACACAGTGTGAAGGTGGTGTTGATCTCTGGTGATCGTATTGTGGCGTGCGGTGTACCGGGCGTTTCATAAAAGACGCAGGTGCGGGCGGGTTTGCCTACCCGATCTCCCCGTAAGGCGCCATAGCCCCTTGAGTAGGCAAACCCGCCCGCACCTTGCGTCTATTATGAAACGCCCGGTACGAAATACCTGCCAAAAATTATTTTAATAAATATCGCAAACTTATTAATTAAAGTGCGAGTGGCATTCGCGCATTTGGCTGTTCAGTGTTGATGTAAACCAAAAGAAACGACAGATGTTTTGGCTAGGGGCCCAAGTGCATCCGGTATGCATGGGGCCACGTGCGGCGCCTAATAGACGAGGTGGGCGTGTACTGCTCCCTTGTCGGCCCCGCCATGCATTTAGATGAGGAGCGGCGACACGTTTCATGTTTGATGCAATCTGTTCCGTTTCACACTTTGCCGCACGGACGGGAAATGTGCGTTTGTCTCCTAGACTGTCGTTGTCCCGAATTATTTTGTGTATTTTTTTTTTATTTCCTATTGTAGTTTGTGAACGTGTGGTTTGATAGAAAAACGATCGGCCATGTTTTGCTTTACTCGCGCAAGCTTTCGGTGTTATAAATGATTCTTTTTTTACTTTTAGTCGTTATGAAAAAAATTTATCTTGGCGCATGTGAGCGTCTCCAATTTTTTTTTACTTTCGAAAAATAACCACTTTGAGCTTTGTAATAAAAGTTTATAAAGAAAAGAGTGTGGCCCTCGAGTAGGAAAATACTATGATTTTGTGTAACCCTTGTGGCGTGTCCCTGCAGGTGGTCGACGCCGAGTACCACAGCTCGCCGCTGCTGCCGTCGGTGGCGGTCATAGCCCTCTGCTCCGTCCTGCTCATCGCCATGGTGTGCCTCGCCACCGCCCTCGTCTGGAAGTGAGTACCGCGCCATATTTAGTTTTACTTTTCACAACTTCAGCTTGGGTTAGATCATGGACAAGTTCTGTCCGGCCGTAGCCAAGGCGTATGTGTTGTGGCTACAGGTCAAGGTCCGTCAAGCTCAACGCTTTTTTTGTTTTTTTGTCGCTCCGTTGCCGTCACTGTTGTTGTGACGAGGCCTGCTGTGCGCGTCGCCCTGCAATAATCGAAGGACAGACATTTATTTTCGTCAACCGCGCCGCCCCGCCCCGCTCGGGGTGAAGCCCTGGCTCCAAGGGGTGCGCCCTGGGGCGGGGCGGGGCGAGGCGGGGGCTGGTGTGGCAGGCCCGCCGGCGGGTCCTGAGGTGACGTGTACAAATTGAAGCCAGATCCGGCCAGATCAGCTCGCCTCGCGCGCGCGGCAGAGAGAGATATGTGGCTTATGCCCGCGCCTGCCTGCATGGTGCATATCGGGCAGCAGGTGTGAGAGAGGGAGAGAGAAAGAGAGAGGCGCGCTGTCTCTCTCTCGTGAGTCATACCATCACGTGGCTTGGGATCGAGAAAAATGATGGTGAATAGGTTTTGAATACCGGCGTACACTCCGGCCCCCGCAGCCCATGGGGATGGAGGCTCGCTGGCCCCGCCCCGCCCCGCCCGCCCCACCCCGGAGGGTGGGTAGCGCCCCTGTTTCGCAGGGATAGCGTGGTGGAGAGGAGGGAGCTTGTCTCTCGCCAGCTGAGTTGATCGATCATGGAATTTTTACAAGCTTTACCAGTTTTTTTTCCGCGGTACTGCAAAAAAGGACAAGGGTGGAGTTTTAAAATTAATACGCTCTTTGTGATTGTCCCGTTTTGCTTAACAGCACATGAATAACGAAAATGATTTCGTTCACGTTTTTGGTTGATGCGGGTCGGCCATTGTCTGACCGCTTTGTGCCTCAGATACTGCTTTATCTGTCCCGCACTACTCCTGTACTCGCCCGCATCACAGAGAGAGAGAGAGAGAGAGAGAGAGAGAGAGAGAGAGAGAGAGAGAGAGAGGCACCTACGCTGCCAGGATCAGGGTTCACTTTTTGCCGGCCCTCTTGTATGTGTTGGTTTTATGTGCCTATGTGTGGGTCGCGCGGGGCGGGGGGCTAGCCTTACGTTGCCCCTCCGTCTCTCTCTCTCTCTCTCTCTCTCTCTCTCTGTCTCTCTCTCTCTCGCACCTGATCTCGACCCCATAGCCTCCATCTGCGTCCCTCGCACGCAATACTGCCGTTGCTTCTAATGGCCGCTCGGCAGGTACGGCGCGCGCTCCAAGTTTTTGCATGAGGTGGGCGCAATCACGGGCGTGGCGGGGCGGGGCGGGGCGGGGCGGGGCGGGGCGGGGCGGGTGCACAAAACAAAGCTCGGGAGGGGAGGGCCCTCAGGCGGGGCAAGTAGCAGCAGCAGCACCACGATGACCGGGACCTACTTGTCTGCAGTGCGGTTCTAGCAGACGACGTCGTCCGGAAACACCGCGCGCAAATCCAAGCGCACTAAATGTCGCACCCTGCGGGAATGAGAGATTTTTCCCTATTTTTTTCCAACCCAAGTGTCTTTGAGACCCCCTTTTTTACCTGTTCAGGTATACGAACTGAAATTCACGAACCTACCCCTGTGCGCGACATGCACACCTACACTGACTTTGGGTTCCCAAAGCAGGAGTCACCGCCGAACTGGAGGAGGGGGTGGGGGGCCTGCACGTGGCGAGGCCCTGCGGCACGCCGTGCACGTGCTGCCCCTCCCTCCCCCTCCTCCCCCTCCTCCTCCTTCTCCTTTTTTTTTCGAAGCACAAAACTGGCGCAAATAAAATCAGGGGAAATGAAATAAGAAGAAGGTGCGCGGCACTGCGTGGCCCGCCCCGCCCCGCCCCGCCGCGCCGGGGGTTGAGGGGATGGGTCTCGTCCCCGTGGGGGCTGGGGGCGGCGCGGGGGCGGCGCGGGGGCGGCGCGGCGGTGGAGCTGGCGGGGCCGGCGCCGCTCAGACGCACATAAATGTAACAGAATAACACGAAATGAAAACTCTGCGGAGGGAAGAGAGACGACACGGAGCCGTCGCCGGGGCGGGGCGGGGGGAATCCTCGCTAAATAAAGATGGGGAGGGGGAGGGGAGGGGAGGGGCTTTCTGAACAATCCTATCGCGAAATTACCCTTTCGGCTACACTTACGCGTCCCTTCCGCGTCGCTTTCTTTTAAGCCCCAAAGCCCCGCCCGCGCACCCCCGTGTCTCGCGCTTCTCCCCTTGGTGTCCCATTAAGTAAAAAAAAATAAATAAATAAAAAAAGTACTAGGAAATCTTTGTTGATGTCATTTGAATGGAGGCAAATTATTTTGCCGGCAGGGGCGGCGGCTCAGGCGGGAGAGAGGGGGGCAGCTTCTTCAGCTCCGCACATTCTCTTCATTATTAATATCGGATGCCTACTTTTGTTTTCGACGCGCACCATAGCCGTGTTTCGTGCGGAAATAGGAAATGAAAAAAAATATATATTTAAAAATCCCTAAGGTGGGCGCGCATTTCCACCCGCCGCCCGCTGCAACTGGGGAGATAGAAAGAAGGGGGTAGCGTGGAGGGTGGGGGGTAAAGCGCTCAAAAGATACGCCCACTCACGACACCACAATGCACCGCGCGCGGCGAGTGGCAGTGGAGGAGCGGGGGGGGGGGGGGGAAATAAGGGAAATGAAGGGGGTGAAAGAGAGCGCGCTGGAGGTGGGAAATGGCGGACGCGGTCCCATTTCCGGAGGTATTGACTGCAGACCGCCGCCGCCTGCGCCCGCCTGCGTCCCGCATTCTCCCGCGCGGAATAGTAATACACTGAAACACTCGACGCGCCAACACTGAGAGAAACATGTTTGTAAATGTACAACATTCCTCGTAATTTATGATTTACAATAACTTAATGTTGTAATTTTACGATCGATATCGTAACTTTACGAAGGCCTATCGGCGTGCTCGTTGCAGAATGTCGCGTCGACAGCAAGTGTCATTACAGTTTTGTAATTTTGCAATTACGCAATTATGCGGTTACGCAGGAAAAAATTTCCAGGAGAAATGTCGTCAAGTTCCGCGGTGAAATTGTAGTAAAGTTGGCTGTGCTGCTGCTCATACGTGGCGCGGCGCCGCGGCGGGCTGTTCGCGTCACGAGCCGCTAAAATATTATGGAGGCCCCTGAGCGTCGTAACGAGATGTTTCCGGTAATCTGGTTATCGGCGAAAGTTGCCTGCTCCCCGGCCGGGCGGGGCGGGGCGGGGCGGGGCGGGGCGGGGCGGGGCCCCGAGCCCCACGGCGCGAGCACGCTCTTGACAGCCTCTTCTACCCCCTCGAAGAGTTCGATGAGTAGGCGGGGGGTTGGTTCTCCCCCACCCCTTCCCCTTTCACCCCCCTGGGGCCCCCCCGGACGGACTGCTGTCGTCACGGCCGACCACAAGTTTGTGAGGTGCGCTCCGACAAGGAGATCTTCGCCTTTCACCGGCAGGAACGCCCCCCCCCCCCACTCAACCCCGCCCGCTCCACCCCCTCAAGGGGTTGGGGGTTGTAGTTTGGGGTTGCAGCCTTGACGCTGCCGCCGCTGCGGTGTCCACGCGACGACTGAAAGCCGAGACGTCGTCGGGTACAGAGAGCTGAGTACACCTGCAATACTGAATGGAATCACCGTAGGGCGCGGGGCGGGGCGTGCTGATAGTAAAGGAATTACGCACGACCGTCGTAATTGGCCTACAATTTCCACTGGAGCGCGCGACTTGAATGGCAGTCTCGTCGGGTGAATGAATGAATGAACGCTGCGCCGGACGCGCTTAACTCGTCGAGAGGCTGCGGCCGCACCGCCTTTGTACCGCTATAGTACTACTCGCTGCTGCTGCTTCTGCCTTTCAGATCGGTTCAACTCACGATGGGGAGAAAGATCACAGGGGTCTTTGCGCAAAGAACATTAACAGAATCTCAGCTTTGGCGCGAAATTCCCCCCCTTCCCCCCCTCCCCCTTTCTCGCCGCCTGCGATGTAAAATACCCCTTCAAAGGAAGCGCGGCCACTGGCGCGGCGAGGGATGAAGAGGGAAGTCTTTCTGCTGTCTTCAACCAGTGTTTCTGCTCGATTTTTTACCTGCCTCGGCGCCACCTCTCTCTCTCTCTCTCTCTCTCTCTCTCTCTCTCTCTCTCTCTCACCGTTAATTAAAGGAGAATGTTGGAGGGTCATTTGCCTTTCATTTCCTTGAGGTGTCTTAGGAAATTGGCAGGCCGCCCCGCGCCGTCCCCTTTGTCCCGGAAGGAAGGGGAGTTTCTCTGCAGTTTCTCCGTCTCTCCGTTTCTTTCTGTTTCCGCCTGCTCCTCCCGAGGCGCGGCGCGGGCTCGACCCCTTCATCCTTCCTAACCGAGCGGAGAGACGCGACGCGCAATTACTCGTTTCCCCCAAATATTGGCTTCGCGACGAGCACCGCCGAGCTGTGCAGATTCACTTGGAAGCTAGCGTGTAAATGTCGCACACTTGTAGGTGTGTTTGAATCTCCATTTCGTTCACTACTCGTCCCCCCTTCAAGTGTGTGGAATTCCCAGGAAAAATTTACACCTGTTGCTTCTCCAAGTGTACCTAATGGAAATTCACACACCTACGCAGCTGTGCGACACTCAAACATTGATGGTTTCCAGTGTAATACCAACTGGCATGCCGTTAAAAGTTAGCTGTAAAAAGCTATAAAAAATGAACTACTTTTTTTTATTTTTTATATTTATGTATTTATAAAAATAAAAGAGCGGCAGTAACAGTTATTGCTAGATGCGATTCTTGTTGAGAGTCTGTAGCCAGGCAGAGCAGGTCGCGATGGATGGTCCACTTCCGTTCAATAAATCAGCCACCCCCCCTCATTATAGCTGCGCCCCTGGGACTCCCCTCCTTAGCACCTCCTCCACGGCTGCTCTGCTACTGCTAGCCTAAAGCCGTTTGTTCGTCCTCTTTTTTTTTCTTCCTTTTTTTTCTTTTTTTGTCTATCGAAAAAAATGTGAAGGGAAACAGAGTGAGGTAGAGAGAGAAAGGGGGCGAGGGAGAGGAAGGGAGAGAGGGAGAAAGAGAGAGGGAGAGAGGGGGACGGGGAAAGGCGCGCACAGGCTGGAGGCGTCGTCGCGCGCCGCGGGTTGTTATCCCTTTCCCTTTCGGTTCTCCCCTCCCCCTCCTCCTCCTCCTCCTCCTCCTCCTCCTCCTCCTCCTCCTCCTCCTCCTCCTCCTCCTCCTCCTCCTCCTCCTCCTCTAAGGCCAATAGGTCTCTGCCACGTACCGCGGCGTGCAGTGCGTGCGCGCGGTGCGGTGGGGGAGGGGGGCAGGGGGCAGGGGGGCAGGCTCGTACTACGCGCGGCCATAACTTGGTCACCAGAAAAACAAACGGACACACCCCAAGCACGCGTTTGTCGGATGCAAAGAGGGGGGCGGAGAAACAAAAATGGGGCATGCGTGAGAAAGTAGGTGTGTGTGTGTGTGTGTGTGTGTGTGTGTGTGTGTGTGTGTGTGTGTGTGTGTGTGTGTGTGTGTGTGTGTGTGGTACGTCTTAGAGGTCGTGCCGTGAGGAAGTTTAGGATTTTTCTTCGTTTTTGTGTGTTGTTTTTTTTCTCTTTTTTTTTTACGGCTTTACATGTCAGATGCTCCTGTACCTTGTGGGGGCCTTTAGCGTTCCGCCTATTCTTCCGCCCGCCGCGGACTCGCCGTGGACTTCCCCATCTTAATCCGCTGGATGTTTTATGCGCCTCTATAAATATGTGCCCACGGCCCGGCCCGGCCTGGCTTGTCCTTTATCTCCTGATGGATACTTGTTCGTGCCCGCCCCGCCCCGTCCCGCTCGCCCACGGCCGCGAGGTTCCGCCCCCGCCCCGTCCAGCTGTCCTGCTAGCCTTATAGCTTCTGGCTGCCAGGTCGGATACATCGAACGTAAATTTTTCTGCAATAAAAATTTTTAAAAGAAAAAAAAAAAAATTAAACACAGTTTTGTCATTTTCTGAGTGCTTAGGTCTGAATGTCACTACAATCGTATAGCGTAAGATTTTGTTTTAAAACCATTCCTCTTTTTTTTTTTTTCATCAGCGTAATTGACTCGGTATATTTTTTCCTTCTTCCGTTTCGAAAGGTTTCTCCGTGTCGTCTATTCTCGATCTGACCTTTTTTTTCTCGTCGCTAGTCCCGGCGCCCCCTGTTTCTTTAAACGGCCTACTATTTACTACTAGCCTTCGTTTTGTGCGTGTGTGTGTGTGTACGATGGGTGGTGACACACGCCCCACGGGGCTGAGCCCCTAGGAGTGGGAGGAGGGAGAGAGAGACATTCGTCTTATTAGCACCCACGGCAGCGCTGGGGGGCGGAGGGGGGGGGGGAGGTACCCGGGGAGAAGGACCTGCCTGCACCACGCCCAGGAGCAGGCGGTGGCCTACTCCGTTAAAAAAAGGAAAATCGTCGTTTATTATTGAAACGTGGAACGTCGTTGTTGGGTGACGAATAGAGGACTTGCTTAATTATCGTTGCGACACCCCCTCACCCCCTCTCTCTCTCTCTCTCTCTCTCTCTCTCTCTCTCTCTCTCTCTCTCTCTCTCTCTCTCTCTCTCTCTCTCTCTCTCGTCCTCGGCTCTCTTTATACAATCAACTAATCGAAACAAGTTGAATCCGCAAAGTACTGAATCGGCGCGGAGTTCCTTTGTGCGGCTCGACTAGGGTCATGGTGCCCATACTCTACCCCGCCCTGCCCCGCCCCGCCCCGCCCCGCCCCTTCATTGTGGGGCAATATTTAACTTGGTAGAAAAGAGAATATGAGGGAGGCGGGAGGCCGCGGGGGCGGGCCGGGGGCGGGCCGGGGGCGGGCCGGGGGCGGGCCGGGCCAACTGTGCGGGGCCAGCGCGCCTGAGAGTTTGGAACGTAATTCGCGAATACCATTAAGTATTCACTGCTTCGGCGGTCCCCTCGCGCCACGCTTCGCCTCGCCCCACCCCACCCCGCCCCGCCCCGCCCCGCCCCGCCCCGCCCCGCCCCGCCCCGCCCCGCCCCGCCCGCTCGCGGTTGAGACGGTAGAGTGTGTGGCCTCGCAGGGTGGTACGCGGCGGGGGCGGGGCGGGGCTGGGCGGGGCTCACACAGCTCAAACCAGGGAGAGATTGTTTGAATTTTGCACGAACCGTTGACCTGCTGGATGGCGTGGACCTTGCCATTCTTTTATTTTGGACCGCCAATAGTCGTAATTGCATCCCTTCGTGCATATATGCAATTTTGAACGCTATCGTTCACTTTAGATGGCGTAGGGAATTCCCAGAAGAAATTCAGACCAGAGGCTATTTTTTTTCTCCCCGCGGGGCGCGCTTCCCTCAGACAACGCCCTTTTAGCCTGTTGGGATCGCGTGCTGCCTACCCATCAGGCGGCGCTTGTGGCGGCGACGGGTCCGGTCGGGCCGGGCTCCGGTCGCCCTTCCGGGGGCCAGAGAGGAGGAGTGAGGCCGGGGCGGGGCGGGGCGGGGCGGGGCGGGGCGGGGCGGGCGGCGACTTTAGCGCGATCAGTAGGGGGACATCATGGGGTATCTGTTCTGCTCACTGCCTTTGCTATCAGGACCCCACGCCCCCCGCCCGCTGCCTGCTCGGCACGGCTTCAGTGCGCTGCGCCCCAGCCTTTCCTTCCGGAACCATATTGGCAATCGTTTATCAAGCTATTTTTCTCCTCTGCGTAGGAGTGCCCCGCCCCCGCCCACCGCGCCACGCCGCGCCGCCACGCGAAGCCGTAGCACACGCGCTCTCCCATTTCTCTCTCTCTCTCTCTCTCTCTCTCTCTCTCTCTCTCTCTCTCTCTCTCTCTCTCTCTCTCTCTCTCTCTCTCTCTCTCTCTCTCTCTCCCCCTCTCTCTCTCTCCCACTCAGTCTTTCCTTTTGGGGCCTCTGCAATTGAAAGCCATTATTAATAGCCCCACGCTGGGACCCCCCCCGCCCCGCCACGCTCAGGCTTAGGTCCTCAGGACCGGTCAAATCACCTGCAAGGTGTACCTAGTACAGTCCACGCTCGGCCCCGCTCCCATCCACCCATCTCCATCCATCCATCCATCCATCCATCCATCTGTCTATCCACCTTAACTTGTTGAGGTGTGCGAATGAGAATTCACAACACCTACAAGTATCTGACATTCACACACTTGTGCTTCCTGTGTAGGGCGGGGGGCTCAGACAGATAGGTAAAGGCTCCCGCTGCGGAAGCCCCTCTGCACGGCGGCGGCGCAACCACTGCCCTCTCCCCCGGGCGTGAACACGTCCCAGTGGGCTTATACAGCATGCATTAGCAGCCGTTCCCCCTGGCGGGTCTCTCTCTCTCTCTCTCTCTCTCTCTCTCTCTCTCTCTCTCTCTCTCTCTCTCTCTCACCCGCCGCGCTGCTCGACCACAAAAAGCAAAATAAAGGGAAGGGGGAAGGGGCACCCCGCCCCCTTGCCTCACTATAAACACGTGTCTTGTCAGTGTCCATGTCGCGTACAACTACTCGACAGGTGTACACGTGTGTGTGTGTGTGTGTGCGTTATCTACACGTGTGTGTACGTGCGTGCGGCTTCCATGGAGTGAGTTAGGAGGGGGTTTTAGTCTGCAGCCGTGTGCGTGCGTGCGGTGTTGTGTCTGTTGGGAGAGAGCGAGAGAGAGACAGAGAGACAGAGAGAGAGGGTGAAGGATAAGACTCCATGCGGTCTGCCGTGCGGTGCGGTGCTATGACACCAAAACGACATTATGGCATGGCATGTGTGCGCCGTCCACGGCCGGCCCACGCGCTCGGCACGGGGAGGGAGAGAGAGAGAGAGAGAAAGAGAAAGGGGGGGGGGGAGGGCAGGGACGGAAAAAAGCAAGAGACTTACAGTCGTCGATGTAATGAGACAATTGCATTCCTACTCTCGGTGATTTATGACCCTCCCCCCTCTCCCTCTCCCTCTCTCTCTCTTAGCTGTCGTTGTCGACCGATGACAGGCTATAAAGAGAACATGAGACTCTAGGTAAGGTGGCGGTGGGTGCAGCGCAGCGACCGTGCGCGCTGGAGTATATGCACAGCTATGAGGCGAAAAAGCGCTCCTGCGCCTCCGGTCTCTGTTTATTTCGGAAACGATTTAAAGAATACAAAAAAAAAAAGAATATAAATGGTCAGTGTTTGCACAGCAGCAGAGCAGGTAGGCTGACGTGAGCCCAGGCCGGCTCAGCTCAGGGCCGGGCCGTGCGCGGGCCGTACAGGGGGCCAGGGCTGGCACAGTGACCCATATCACTATCACCCGCAATCTATCTCAGGGCAAGCACAGCTTTCTACTTCTGTTTGTGAGTGCCTCGGACCCCTCCTAACCCCTGCCTTTTACTTTCTTTTTTTTCGCTTCCCCCCGCTCTCTCTCTCTCTCTCTCTCTCTCTCTCTCTCTCTCTCTCTCTCTCTCTCTCTCTCTCTCTCTCCATCCACGCTGCCTGCGTGCAATTTCCCTGTCGAGAGGGAAACTGTTGTGTTGGCGGCCCCCCCCTCCCCCGTGTCCGCTCGTGGCGTCGTCCCCTCAGTCCAAACCAAAGCCCCTTGTCTTCAATATGAAGCTCCCCTCATCCGCCTGATGGCCCCCCCCCCCTCCCCCCTGTTCCCCTCCTTGCCCCTACCCTCTCCGCGCTCGCCGCTCGCCGCGCTCCCAGATTGGAACGTTTTGTGCAAATAGAGGCGGGAAACTAGCGACAGTTGGTGGGGCCGGCCCGACCCAGCTCGTCGGAAGGAACATCGCGCCCGCCGCCCGCGTGTAGACGCAAAGTCGAAAAGAACACTGGATACATCGAGTATGCGACATTCGATCATTTTGGTTTCTGTAGTGAAACTCCTCTGGCCACTCGTAACTCCTCAAGCAAGTTATTTCTTGGAAGGTTGCAAATTTTCGTTAATTTTCGCCAAAGCAAAAAGAAAAAATTTAAAAAGTTAAAATTAAATTAAAAAGGAATCAGTGAATTATTGTGAGTAAAAAGAACAAAATTTGGAGTTGGCGCGAAAAATTCTGGGGTTAATTTTATCCGCGTGCTTTGCGCGTCATTGTGCGCAAGATGAATGGGCGCAATACCGTGTGGCCGTCGCTGTCACGACGGGGCGTGGTGGGGGCGTGGTGGGGGCGGGGCGGGGTTGGGCGGGGCGTGGTGGGGGCGGGGCGGGTGGGGCGGGGCGGGTCACCGCAGGGGTTGCCTGCCGCTCGCCGGCTGCTGGGCGAGGACGACGGGGATGGATGAGAGGATAGATGGATGGATAGATGGATGCTGAGGACGATGAGGATACACTATGAAAAAGCTTACGGTGATTTTTTACTGTAAGTTGCCGTGCACCCTGCAGCACTGTAGCGTACGTTGAAATTCGCCGTATAACCTTTTCATAGTGTAGACGGGCGGGAAAAGCAGATGCTACTTTGTAAAAAAACACCCGACAGTAATCAAAACTGAGGAGGGGGAGGGGTGGTGCCCCGGTGACACACACAGCTTCCGTATCGCCCCACCCCACCCCACCCCACCCCGACTTGTCCTGCTCGCCCCGCCCCGCCCCGCCCCCCGGCAGCGGTGCCACTTCCTGTAATGCGTGGGATGAGACCCTGCCCCGAGCCAAAACGCTCGCTCCCCACTCCCCCGCCACGCCCCACCACGCCCCGCCACGCCCCGCCACGCCCCGCCACGCCCCGCCACGCCCGACGGCGCGGATTAGTTCTTTCTATTCCTGACCTGGGGGGAGGATGGAAGGGGACTAGAGCGACGGGAAGAACAAGAAAAAATAAAAGCGCTTGACTTGTGTCCGTGCTACCCGGCCGGGCGGCCGGCGCCGCGCTGCGCCTGCAGCTCCGGTGCAAAAGGCAACAACAACAAGAGCAAAGTTTGACTAATGTTCCCTGGACTAATGTCTACCTGGTGCGGTAGCGGGGCGTAGTTACTGCGCTGTGCTTGTTTTATTGGGCGTTAGTAAAGAGAACCCCACCCTCCGCCCTCGCATCCCCCCTGACTGCATGCTTCCTTTGCTTTGCGTGCGTGTCCATACTGTTGGCCTATTTTGTTGCTGAATTTTTTGGGGGGTCTTTTATTTCTACTCTGACCCCGCCCCGCCATGCCCCGCCCCGCCATGCCCCGCCCCGCCACGCCCCGCCACGCCCTCCTCCCAAGTTTGCGCCCCTGCCGCGGGCCGCAGGGTGACTGGTAGCGTGGCGGAACTGCGAGCAGGCGTAATGGTAAGGCTGTGTATTAACACCAGACGAGGGGAATAAAAAGTGTCCACCCGCCTCCCCTTCCGTCGGCCCGCCCCGCCCGCCCCGCCCCGCCCCGCCCCGCCCCGCCCCGCCCCGCCGCGCCACGCCCCGCCCCGCCGCGCCCAGCCTACATGCCCCTGCTGCTGCTGCCGCCTCTGCCTCCGCAAAAAGAAAAAAAAAACATTTTTTAAATTCTTTTTCGTTGTTTCTTTTAATTTTCCGCGCCGGCCGGACCCACGGCGACGCACGAGGCGCCACGCGCGAATAAATTGCGATATTTTTTTTTTCTCTTAAGTAAAAAAAAGAATAAGTTACATATTTTGTTTTATTATTATTTCGCTCTCTCACTCTCTCTTTTTTTTTGTCTCGCCCGCGGACGTGGCAGTTGGACGTCCCAGCGGTGCCGTTAATAACATGTACTCCGGCCCCTCTCTCGCAGCGCATGGACATGGCGCACCTTAACGCCCGCCCCGCCCCACCACGCCCCGCCCCGCCCCGCCCCGCCCCGCCACGCCCCGCCTCGCCGCAGCGTGGACAGTCCCACCCTTATCTACACGGTTAGGCGCGGCTGGTCTGACTCGGCCAGCGGCGGGCGCGCTGTGCAGACTGGGGCCATGCTCGAGTTTTGTGGCCCGAGCCTGCTGTGCGCAGACAGCTAGGTGGTTGCCTACTCGCACGGGGCTGTAAGGCGCCTTGGTCAGAGGTGGTAGGCAGACCCGCATCGCACCCGTGCATTGCAGTACAGTAGTGGTTGCCTACTCGCACGGGGCTGTAAGGCGCCTTGGTCAGAGGTGGTAGGCAGACCCGCATCGCACCCGTGCATTGCAGTACAGTAGTGGTTGCCTACTCGCACGGGGCTGTAAGGCGCATTGGTCAGAGGTGGTAGGCATACCCGCATCGCACCCGTGCATTGCAGTACAGTAGTGGTGGCCTACTCGCTCCCTGAGGCGCCCTGGTCAGAAATTATATTTAGTCGCGGGCAAATTACTGAGAGGTTTGAGTCTGCGAGAGAGAGAGAGAGAGAGAGAGAGAGAGAGAGAGAGAGAGAGAGAGAGAGAGAGAGAGAGGGGGGGGGATAGGAACACTACCCGGATGCGCAGAGGGGCGGGGCGCTGCGGATACCACTCCGCCCGCCGGGGTATGGCTGCTGCTTTAGCCCTCCTGGCGGCCACCCTTGAAGAGCTGACACTTTCCCCGCCCTCTTACTGCTGGCTCCCCGCGCGGCCCGCACCGCCCCGTCCTTGTCTCGCACGCCTCGCTTTATTTATCTCTCTCTCTCTATCGCTCAATGTTTACTGCCTTCTTCTTCCTTCTTTACGGCGGCCGTAAAGGGTGGAAGCGGGCGGGGCGCAGGCTGGCGTCCGAAACATATCGCTGTCCTTGTCGCACGCGTCGCAGGAGGGCTCGTTAGAGAGAGCGAGAGAGAGGGAGAGGGAGGAAGAGAGAGGAGAGGGCGGGCGAAGGGGTTTAGACTAGACGTGGACAGGACAGAGACCAGACCAGAGCCGCCGAGGGGGTGCCAGTGGGTTCCACTGGGGCTGTATCTTTGGCAATGCTTTCGCCGCCACAGCCGACGGGGCTCCCCCAATATGCGTTGGTCTGCAGTCCCCTCTGCGTGTGGGGGTGGCCCGCCCCGGCCCGGCCCGCGACACAACCCCCCCACCCCCTACCTCCCTCCGCCGCCGCCCCCTCCGCGCCAGGGAGCAATATTACGGCCTCCTGCGCGGGAGGGAAGCACGCTCAATATAACGTGGCCTCAAAAACGGGACGATCAGCTTGTAGGGTGGGAAAATAATAACGTTAAACTGCTGGAAAAGTCATAGGTAAACGTTTTGGGGAGGAGCTCGGGGAGATGGTGTTTTAGGATGTTTGGAGACGTTGCGATGACATGATTTCGCATTCGTAGTAGCAGCCCCTTCCGAGCCTCTCTGGACGTCCCACGTGTTCGAAATGGATGCAGGGCGGGGCGGGGCGGGGTGGACGTCTGCAGCAGTCATTATTGGCTCTCATCGGGCCGCGTGGCGTTGGGGCCTGGGATCGACCCCAGCCGGCGGCGCATGGGCCGCTCATTGAAATCTTTCTCGCCCTCTCTCTCTCTCTCTCTCTCTCTCTCTCTCTCTCTCTCTCTCTCTCTCTCTCTCTCTCGCTTTCAGCGTAAACTCCGAACCGCGAGAGCGCGTGAAATATCGCCCCGACTCGTTTCCCTTTTCGGAAAAGTAGAAAAGCAGCGGCAGCATCAAGGGGATGAAGAGATGGCGTACAGCCTGAGCAGAGTGGGAAAGCGAGAAAGCACACGAACCTGCTCATATTCAGAGAGAGAGAGAGAGAGAGAGAGAGAGAGAGAGAGAGAGAGAGAGAGAGAGAGAGAGAGCACTGATGATGAGCCCGCGCCAAGTCCATGAATGGCACCCGGGCCCAACGTAGCCCCATTGATGCTTTACACGACCCATTTATTTGTTCGGGGATTGTGGTCGGTGTGGGGGGTGGGGGGCGTGTTGAGCCGTACCGCCCCCACTAACAGCGGCAGCAGGCTCGGCGTGGCGTGGCGTAGCGTAGCGTGGCTCTTAGCGGATTGGGGTTGGCCATGGCTCCGGCCGAGGGCGCGAGAGGCGCGAGTTCCGCGCCGAGACCAAGTCGCATTCCGCAGGAGGAGGAGGAGGAGGAGGAGGAGGAGGAGCAGCAGGAGGAGGAGGAGGAGGAGGAGGAGCAGCAGCAGGAGGAGGAGGGGGTGGTGGTGGTGGTGGTGGAGTCGACGGGACAGGGCGACTTTCCCACAACTATTTCAAAGACCTGAAAGAGACCCTTGTATAACCAAGTCCAGGCTAGCGGGCGAGCGGAGCGAGGCGGGCGTCCCAAAAGCGGAGAACCTCCCCCCGCCCCCGCGCCGCCCGCGCGCCGCCCCCGCGCCGCCCCCGCGCCGCCCCCGCGCCGCCCCCGCGCCGCCCCTGCGCCGCGCCGGGGTCCTCCACGTCATCTTGTCCGCCCGTAGACCGTGAAAAGAGGAGGTGCCCGGCCGTGGCTGGCTATGTAAAGCTTCCCGGCAGGGCGGGACGGGGCGGACGGGCCAGCGTCTTACGGTCCAGAACGGGGCGGGCCGGGTGGGCTCGCGGGGCGGGGCGGGGCGGGGTGGGGTGTGGTGGGGCGGGCAGTGTTCCGCCGACAGCGCGGGGCCGGCCATAGGGAGTGGGCTCTCCGACACGGGGGGTACTCCCTGCATCATCATGTGCGTCTTATTCACCGACTATTGGACCTCGCGGGGCGGGGACCCTCTGGAAACCCAAATGTGGGCGTGTGTGTGCACCGTGCGTAAGTGTGTGAATTTACACACTTGAATCAGAATGGGTGTGAGTTTCCTAGAAATTTGACTCACTTGAAGGGACTAGTTTCAAAAAATGCGTGACATGCACACTTGGGTTTTCGGTGTAGAGAGTGAGCAAGAGAGAGAGACGCGCCTCTCATCAGCGCCGCGCACTTACCCACCTCCTCAAAGGCAGAGAAGTACTCTTCGATTCTGCGTAGCCCTCCCCTCCCCTCCCCTCAGCACTTTCCCCTCAATCTCGTCTTAATTCTCCATCCTTTTGTGGAGTTCTTCTCACCCCTGTAATCAGTGGCGCAGGTTTTGTGAGCGTAGGCTTGCGGCGCGGAGCGCGCGCGGCGTCGACCGCGGAGCGGTCAGGGCCCATGCCGAGCGGATCACGGCGGGGCGGGGCGGGGCGGGGTGGAGCGGGGAGGGGCGGGGCGCCGGCCGGGCGAAAAAGCCCAGAGACCGTACTTTTAACTCCCGCTCGACTTTTCTGCTACTTTTCCTCAGCTCTCTCTCTCTCTCTCTCTCTCTCTCTCTCTCTCTCTCTCTCTCTCTCTCTCTCTCTCTCTCTCTCTCTCTCTCTCTCTCTCTCTCTCTCTCTCTCTCTCCCTCCTTCCTTCCACCGCCCCTTCTCTCCCACTTAACTCGCGTGGTTCTCTCCTTTTTCGCTGCAATTTTCAGCAGCAGCGGCAGCAGCAGGCCGCCAACTCATTCCAAGTTGACGCGTCTTGTCGTCTGCTCCGCGAGGCCCCGCCCCGCCCTGCCGCTCTCTCTCTCTCTCTCTCTCTCTCTCTCTCTCTCTCTCTCTCTCTCTCTCTCTCTCTCTCTCTCTCTCTCTCTCGCGCGCGCTCGCTCGGGCTTGTATTCGGACCCGGCTGGACCGACACTGAGTGAGGGGCTCTGCTGCTTGTCCTAGCTGGAGGAGAGGTTCATCCCCGTGTCGAAGAGAGAGAGAGAGGGAGAGAGAGCAAGGGAAAGTGTGAGAGAGACAGAGAGAGGCAGAGAAAGAGCGAGGCAGAGAGATGCGAATAAGAGTCTGCAAAAGCCACGAGGAGTTTCCTCCCCCTCCCCGGTTTCCTCACTCTGGGATCCCCTCTTGTGGGGCGCCCAAAGTCCCTCGCACGCATTTGGAGAGGGCGCTGGGCTGGGCTGGGCTGGGTCGGTGGAGGTTTTGGCGCGCGAATGAGTTGTGCGGCATTCGGCCAGGTGTTGTGTTGGTACCGCCTCGTTGGTGGTTCAGAAAGTTGAAGAGCAGAGAACGAGGGGGTATGCACTCTCAAAACCTGCGACCCGACTATTACGTCTATTACGCTCTATTACGCCTCAAAATAACGGGATTCATCTAAAAACAGCCCAAAACAACCCCAAAATAGGTAAATTTCGGAGAATTTCGGCTATTACGCCACTATTACGCATACTATTACGCGTGCTATTACGGACAGAGTGACCCGACTATTACGCGAGTGCATACCCCCTCGGCAGGGAACTACGAGGCACACCACGAGGTCGCGGGGCTTGGAGGGAACATGTACTGGTTGAAAGTACAAAAGCAAAAACTGGAAATATATATTTTCTTTTTAAATACATAAGCCCGTGACAAGTTTTGGAAGTTAGGGAAATGTCAGGGGAAAAAATCAATGTCTGCAAGAATTTTTATGTAAGCGGCTGCTTTTGCCGATCATCCGTCGCATGTGTACAGTTTTCTACCTTGTATAAATTCTTAGATACCGGTCAGTGCAAAACATAATTTTGTCAGGAAACTGCTAGGGAACTCGACTTTCCAGATGGCCACCCTGGATGTGGTTGGAGTTGTGTTTCTCCCTGGGTCGGCGAGGGTCAGGGTTCCCCGCTCTCATTATTTTAGGGTAAGAAGCCTCACTCGTCGGCTCATAGTGAAAGCCGCCGTGCCGCCGCCGCACCGCGCTCTCCCCCTAGCCGTGGTATTATTAGGAATTCTTGTGGATTTAGTGGCCGATCGTGACCAGAATGTGGCGACTCGCCGGTACAACAGCAGCGCGCGGGTGTGGCGGGGCGGGGCGGGGCGGGGTGGGGCGGGCGTTCGGGCCCGGTCTCTAATGAATGTCCACCAGGGCCGCCGCGCCCTCGGGGTGTGGGGCTGCTGGGGGCCTGTCTACCCCACCTGGGTGCCCCCCCCCCCCCACCCCCTCCCTCGCACCAGGCGGTGACCAGGCCGGGCGGGGCGGGGCGCGGCGGGGCGGGGCGCGGCGGGGGATGTCGTATGCAGCTGCGGTCGGCTCTCTCTCCCCCCGTGTGTCGGACCCTACTCTTTGCCAGGAACCGCCCCGCCCGCCCCGCCCCGCCCCGCCCCACCAGGTGCTGATACTGACGGGGGAGCGGTCAGCGTGTGGTCAGCACACTCGGGTCAGCACGCGGGGTCAGAGTTCATTAGACCTGAGGTCCCAAATGCTCACACCGCTCTGTCGCAGAGGTCACGTCGAGGTCACTCTCAAGGTCACAGCTCATTCATACGTGCGAGCGGGCGGGCGCGCTTTTAGCCAGTCACACTGCGGACACCATTCACGCCCGCTTCTGAATAAGCAGGAAGGCATCCCTAAAGCAAACTTTCCGTTTTCATAGCGAAGTAAATGGCGATTCAAAGCATTCTTTACAATGCGTGTCCCACATTTATTTTATTTTTTTCATTTTGTAATGTTTTAGGGGGGAGGTAATGACGGCTTAGGTTTCTGTGCGAGCCTTTCACCGGGGCGGAGGCTTCGTTCTGGCGGTATGGCGGGCGGGGGTTTGTTAGGCCCTGTCTGCCCCTCCCGCCCCGCGCAGATAAAGGCCTCCCCCCCGTGTCTCTTGTACCGCCCTATACGCAGTACACGGTATGCTCCGGGAATGGCGGCCGTCCGAAAGCAATAATGAAGTGGAGGGCTGGGAGGGTCAGCCCCCTCCCCCCTCTCCTCCTCCTCCTCCTCCTCCTCCTCCTCCTCCTCCCCCTCCTCCTCCCCCTCTCACGAATGTCCAGCTGACCCTTCGGCCTCCCCTCACCCCCACCCCTTCACTTGATTGCACCCTGCCGCCCCGCAAAGCCGCCACAAAGGCGTAGGCGCAGCCCTACCCCGCCCCGCCCCGCCCCGCCCCGCCCCGCCCCGCCACCGACAAGTGCTCCGCGCAGCCTCTCGGAATTAAAACGAATATTTGGAAAGTTTTGTGCGTGCGTATTAATGTACATATACCCCTCTTGTGCTCGGTGGTGGCGCTGTTCAAATGCCCTCGGGTCTCTAATAGAGAGATCGGGAATGATGAAAATAGGGGTAGCATGACAGCATGTTCATAATTTATTTTTATAAAATATTAAATACAAAAACTTAAATTGGGAAAGTAACATGTAAGGTAAATTTTTTTTGAAATGTTACAGTTTTGTCCAGGGGTTGATGAGGAATCGCATATTAAAAACGGCCGACCTGCTGGTAAGAAACGTGGGGTCTGCCCAGCCCCCTCCCCCTTCCCCGACGGCAAATATTGCCGTCTGGTTGGCGGAGAGGTACGGTTGGAGTGTACTTGTTCGTCTAATACAAGCAGGGAGGTCCGGGTCGGGCAGTGGCACGGAGGGTCCCGCCCCGCCCCGCCCCGCCCCGCCCCGCCCCGCCCTCCTGCCTGACTAGGGGCTGGGGCCTAGCCTGGCTGGCCCCGTCCGACCTCTAACCAGCGGCCCTTACAACACTCGCTAGGGGGAGGGGTGGGGGTGAAGGGAAGGGGCTGTTCTCTTACTCATCGCACATTCCTGTGAGGATGACCCTTCCTCTCCCATTAGGCCTCCACTGCTCTCTCTCTCTCTCTCTCTCTCTCTCTCTCTCTCTCTCTCTCTCTCTCTCTCTCTCTCTCTCTCTCTCTCTCTCTCTCTCTCTCTCTCTCTCTCTCTCCCGCCGCCGCACGGAAGGCCTCGTTGGCAATTCATTTCCTCACGAGCGCTTCCCACGAGAGGAGCCGCATAGCACTCTTTCGCTATTTGCTGCTATTTATTTCTGAAAGAAATAATAAAAAAGTATCGCCTGCTTCTGCTGCAGAGGTGCGGTGCTGCTGTGTTCATTTCTGCTCGCCTTCGTCGCCGCGTTTCGTTTCCCGCCGTTTTGTTTCATAGTTTTATTTATATTTCGCTTCTCTTCCGCCACCGACGCGTTTACCGGGTGACAAAGCCGCTGTTGGCTCGGATTATGTCAGCCGTGTCTGTTCGCGGCCCGGCCCAACCCGGCGCAATAACTCTTTTTTTTTTCTCTCCTTTTTTTTCTCTCTCTTTGGCTGTTTTTGTTTCAATTTAGATCGCTTTTGTGTAAAATGCTTTTCGCGCGTGATTTTAGCTTTACGCGATCCGCCTGCCGCAGTGTCACATCCGCGGGCTCACGCGCACGCACACACACACACGCACACACGCACAAACCGCACACCAGCGAGAGCAGAGCAGGCTGAATATAACCTCAACTGAACTGCAGTCCGAATGACGGAACTGCCGAGTCCGCCCCGGTTGGGCCGGCCCGGCGCGGCATGGAGTTTAGTTCAGCCCCTTTTTGCTCGCCGCTCGCATCGGCTGCATGCGCTGTCGGTTTTTCCTCCTCGATCGGGAATGACCAGGCTGGTATTGAGGGTATTGAGGCTGCGCTGGCAGAAGCGTGGGGCAGGCCTATTCGCCTGACAGGGATATCGAGTCTAGTTTACCGCGCAGGAAACCCTAGTTGTTTCTAGAGTTGTCTGAAATTCCAGGAAAGGTCCAAATGGCGGCAGTCAAATTAAAAAAAAACAACGGGCACAAAAATACAGAAAAATACTTCAGAACACACGAAAATACAAAAATAAACAAAAACGCGCAGAAATTCGAGAGCTCTTACTTTGTCCGTCACCCCATATATCTTTCGTCTGCTGGGGTCCGTGTTTGACACCGTGCTGCAGCTCGGCCTCCAGCATGGCGTTGTGTGCGAGAGCTGCGTTGTTGCATGCCCGGCTAGCCAGTCTAAATGCAATTGGCCTGCTCCTCCCCTGTCCCCCCTTTTATTTAAAGACCTTATTTTCTTGCTTTCCTTTCTTCTTTTTTTTTGCGCCCGCTGGCCGCAGCCGCACCCCGTCTGGCGAAAATCCTTTCCGTTTATTGTGTCTGAAAACAGTCATTTCCTCCCGGGTGTCCCCCGCGCGCGACGCCCCGCCCTGCCCCGCCCCACCCCGCCCCGCCTCGCTCGCACCTATACGGGTGCTCTGATATGAATCTGGACCGGGCGAACGCCTTGGCCCGCCCCGCCTTTGGTATCCCGCCTTTCTTTGCGCTGCTCTTTGCTCGCCTGTCGTTTCTTTCTTCTTTTTTTTCTCCGTCTACTTTTATTTTTCTCGGTTCGAAATGCAAGCTTCATTTCATCTTTCTCTCTTTCCTTTTTGACCTCGCGCGGGGCGGGGCGTGGCGTGGCGTGGCGTGGCGTGGTGGGGCGGGGCGGGGCGGGGCGGGGTGGTTCTCACCCCCACGGTCTCCCCGCAGCAGCTACCCGCCGGGAATTCAAATCGTATCCGCGCCACATCAACCCGCGCGCCCACTGCAACCTCCTCTCTTTTTCAGAGAGAGAGAGAGAGGGAGAGAGAGAGAGAGAGGTTGGAGGGGTTGGTTTGCCCGGGGGCGAGCGGGAGAATTCAAAGCAGAGCGTGCGAAAGAGACGCCAACGCTCGCCGCCGGAATCGGAAATAATACGAGGGGATTGTTTTGATGAAAGTAAACAATCCGGGGGCGGAGACACCGACACCGAGGTGCCAGGCGAGAGAGAGAGAGAGAGAGAGAGAGAGAGAGAGAGAGAGAGAGAGAGAGAGAGAGAGAGAGACGAGGCGGGGGGATGTCACGTGCAGCCGCAGCAGCCGGGGCTCAGCCAATTACGTGCAGTTTACTGTCGCTGCTGTCTTGCGGGGCGGGGCGGGGCGGGGCGGGGTGGGGTGGGGCGCTTGTGCCGAATATAAAGCGCGGCACCCTGGGACCGGCCCTCCGCACTAACTTGACCTCATTGTGCCGGCCGCCAGGTGAAAATAAGAAGCAGGGACATCCCGCCGCACCCACCCCGATCGGCCCTATACCCCGCCGCACCCCGCTGCGCCCCGCCCCACCCGCCGCACCCCGCTGCGCCCCGCCCCACCCGCCGCACCCCGCCGCACCACGCCCCGCCCGGCCCAGCCCTGTCCCCGGCGCACCGCCACCGCGCCGGCCTCGGCATGCCCGTCACGTAGGCCCCGGTACACATGAGCCCTTTGCCCGCCGCGGAGGAGCGGGGCAGGGCGGGGCGGGGCGGGGCGGGGCGGGGCGGGCCGTCCTGTCCTCGGGTCCGCCGCTCGCTAATCGGGCATGTCTGCAGCGTAAACAGACACGTTCATCCGAGGAGGGGCGGGCGGGCGCGGGCGATGAAGACGGAGGAGGGGGAGGTAAAAAGTAATCCGAATCCGAGTAGGGGCTGGGCTGCGGCGGCTCGGGGGAGGAAGGTACGCTGACAGAGGAGGCAGGGCACCAGGACGCGGAGGGGTAGTTTGGAGGAGCGGGGGGTGGGTCGCGGACGCCGTGGCGGGGGGTAACTTGATCGCACCGGACCTCCCCGGGCCACTGGACACCCAAGTGCGTGAACTGCGCGCACTTGTTGGTGTTCGAATTCCTTATCCTTACACACTTGACCTAGTATTAAATCTGTGAATTTTATTCCGGCAAGGAATTTTAACACATTTTAAGGGACAGTAGTAATTTGGGGTATCCCCCCCCCCTCCCCCAGCGGGGGGAAGGGGGAGGAGCATGGTGGGCGAGGTAGTTCTCCCGCCCGCGCGCTCAGCGCCGCGCTGGGTAGGCAGACCCGTTGCGCTCCCGTGCAGACCGGGTGGCCTACCCTCGCTCTGTCAGGCGCTCCCCACAGTACCCGTGCAGCCGCTGGGTCTGCCCGGCCGCCTTTCCTTCGTGTAACTTTTTATTATTTTTTTTACTTCCCTGCTTCCGCTCTTTTCTTCCCCTCCTCCCTTATTCTCTCTCGCAAAATGACGATGATGGGGATGATTTTTTTCCCCCTCCCTTGTCCTCCCCGCTAACAATTGCGACTTTTGTTTCATTGTTTCAGACACAAGCGGAAGATGCAGAGCTTCCTGCCCTGCAAGACGTCGCCGGCGCCGCGCTGCGAGGCCAACGGCAACACGGTCATCTACGAGGACCTGACCAACATGCGGCCCCGCCTGGGGCTGGGTGCGCTGGGGCCCGCGCTGGGACCGCGCCCCAACGCGCGCCCCCTGCCGCTGCCCCGCCAGGGGCCCCCCATGGAGGTGAGTCCTCAGCCTCAACCTCGTACTGTTTGCCTATGCGGTTTACATTTTATAAGTTCAGATCTGTTCAAGTGTGAGACACACTGTCACTTCGGTTTCCCGCGGTCCCTTTTTCTGTGAGTTTTCAGGCCACTTTCATGGGTACAGAAATCATCATTCGGGAAGAAATGGAAACAGTGCTTACTCCTGGTAACCGGCTCGGCTACAGGGGCGTCCCCGCCGCCTTGTCAAAGCGTTCGGAGCGGCCCGCCCCGCCCCGCCCTGCCCCGCCCCGCCCCGCCCCGCCCCGCCCCACGCGCGGCCTTCTCGGACGTGAGAGAATTATTAGTCGCGATAAAGAAACGGCGTCGAGAATTTAGTGTGGCGTTAATAACAGGAGGGGGTGAAAGGTGGGAGGAGGCGGCTCTCCTTTGAGAGGGAGAGGGGAGAGAGAGAGAGGGAGAGAGAGAGACAGAGACAGAGAGAGGGGAAAGGGTAGCTATCGCCTTGGCGGCATTGTATCCGCGCGCGACCCGGCCCGGCTCGGGCCTAACATTCCGGTTCGTTTGCGCCGCTCTCCCTTTCTCCCTCGCTCTGGTTCTCTCTCTCTCTCTCTCTCTCCCTCTCCCCCTCTCCCCCTCTCCCCCTCACCCCCTCTCCCACACAATCCCCAAGCCCGTGGAGCAGTCCCTGGCCGCTGCAGTTTGCCGCTGGTACGAAAGTCGCGCTTTTCCCCAGCCGTTTCAAGAAGCGCCACGTTTTGAGCCGAGATTCTCCCTGCCGCTAATGCAGCGCGGGCGCGGGAGCGGCGCCGCCCGTTTGAAGAGCGACTTGTGCTCCGTTGGACCAGCAAGGCTATGGCGGGGCGGGGCGGGGCGGGGCGGGGCGGGGCGGGGCGGGGCGGGGCGGGGCGGGGCGGGGCGGCGATGCTTGCAGAAGGCCAGACCCGATCACTGCGAAACTCGCTTCCTCCAAGAATCAGGCGCAAGGCAGGGGCGGCGCAGGCGCACTCAAGTGTGGGACAGATAAGGGGGAAGTGCCCGCCCCGCCCGCCACGCTCCCCGCCCTAGACCCTTGAGACGAACGTCATTAAATTAAGGTCGATTCCCCGGGAACGGGGATTTTGTTGTTTTCTTTATTTTGGTGGGTGTGTGTCTGTAGGAATTTGGACGCTCTCTGTATCTCTTTGTCTCCTTCCCACTCGCCCATTTGCGCTCCGACTCTCTTAGTCTCTCTCTCTCCCTCTTCCTCTCTCTCTCTCTCTCTCTCTCTCTCTCTCTCTCTCTCTCTCTCTCTCTCTCTCTCTCTCTCTCTCTGTAGAGGGGTAGTGTGTGGGCCTCCCTGCGCCCCCTGTGCGCAGTTTGGGACTAATTTGTGAGCACCGTGTTGTAAAGTGGGGCCCGCGAACCTTTGTGACCGCCCAGCCCAACCCCGCCCCGCCCCGCCCCACCCCGCCCCGCCCCGCCCCGCCCCGACCTCACGTACTCAGACCCCGAGGGGGGGACAACTTCACCGAATCAGTTTACAAGTCCCTAATTTTATTTATTTTTTTTTGTTTTTTTTTTTTTTTTTTTTATTTAAATTTAAGGTGTACAAAAATTTTAGGGTTGTTTCCTCCTTGAAATTTTGCGGGCGGTTTGCTTGTCCCCGCTGCGCTACTCAGCGGCAAACGCCTCTGCACTCTCATCGGAGAGCCTCCCACAGCACCCCCCCCCCCCCCTCCCCAGACTCCCTCGCACTTGACTGGACGCGCCCCGCCCCGCCCCGCTCACTTGTTGCGCACAATGAGGCCAGGCCGCTCCTCTGATGACCCGGCCTGGGGGGGGGGGGGGGGGGAGGCGTCTCGCACACGTAACTCGTATTATTAGGCACGAAGTTAGCCTTATTTTCATTCCTTTGACATTCGTCGTTGCGTATGATTTTGTCGCCTAACAGCGTTCCTCCGTGTGTTCCAGATGCTGTCGGTGGACGGGTCGTACCCGCTGGGCAGGCTGCCCGCCGGGCTGCCCGGCCAGCCCGTGTTCATGATGGGCAACGGGCGGCAGGCCGGCGGGGGCGGGCTGGAGCTCGGGGGCGGGGGCCACGACGCCGACCTCGACCTGTACAACCCCGTGTACGAGGAGCTGTCCGGGTCGCGGCCGGGCTCTGAGGACGAGGACGAGTCGGACTGCGGGGGCGGCCGGGGCCGGGGGCGGCGCTCCGTCTCGCGGCCCGCCAGCGAGGACGAGTTCGCCGAGGACGAGCTGAGCGTCGGCGAGGCAGACCGCGCCGCCGCCCCCGACGCGCGCCTCGGGGCGACCAACGGCGCCGCCGACCTGGGCAGGGACGTGGACTCGTCGGACGCCGACGACCGCAGGGGGTAAGTTTCCGGGGGAGGGTCTAGTGGACTTGTGTGAGAGGACTTGCTACATGATTTTTAGACCTAAAAGAAGGTATCCGGTGAGTTTGGTCGAAATCAGAGACAATTTTTTTTCGGCCGACAATCTCAAAAACGCAAAGGCTATAGCCTTTGCATTTTTACGATTTTCGGTCGAAAATAAATTTTTCTCCAAAGTGACCGGGGTTGTGCGGGAGGAATCTAATGCACCCCTAGTGCACCCCCAGTGAGTTTGGTCGAAATCGGAGACCATTTTTTTTCGGCCGACAATCTCAAAAACGCAAAGGCTATAGCCTTTGCATTTTTACGATTTTCGGTCGAAAATAAATTTTTCTCCAAACTGACCGGGGTTGTGCGGGAGGAATCTAATGCATCCCTTGTGCACCCCCAGTGAGTTTGGTCGAAATCGGAGACCTTTTTTTTCGGCAGAAAATCGCAAAAACGCAAAGGCTATAGCCTTTGCATTTTTACGATTTTCGGTCGAAAATAAATTTTTCTCCAAAGTGACCGGGGTTGTGCGGGAGGAATCTAATGCACCCCTAGTGCACCCCCAGTGAGTTTGGTCGAAATCGGAGACCATTTTTTTTCGGCCGAAAATCTCAAAAACGCAAAGGCTATAGCCTTTGCATTTTTACGATTTTCGGTCGAAAATAAATTTTTCTCCAAACTGACCGGGGTTGTGCGGGAGGAATCTAATGCACCCCTAGTGCACCCCCAGTGAGTTTGGTCGAAATCGGAGACAATTTTTTTTCGGCCGAAAATCTCAAAAACGCAAAGGCTATAGCCTTTGCATTTTTACGATTTTCGGTCGAAAATAAATTTTTCTCCAAAGTGACCGGGGTTGTGCGGGAGGAATCTAATGCACCCCTAGTGCACCCCCAGTAAGTTTGGTCGAAATCGGAGACAATTTTTTTTCGGTCGGAAATCGCAATAACGCAAAGGCTAAAGCCTTTGCATTTTTACGATTTTCGGTCGAAAATAAATTTCGCCTCAAAGTAACGGGTGTTGTGCAGGGGGTCTCTGAACACGGTATCCTGCCCGTATTAACCTCGGATGTCTTGCTCAGCAGGTTCCTGACGCAGAGGATGCCGCGCAACAACAGCGCGACGTCGGACCCGCGGCGCGGCCGGTCGCTGGACAGGCGGCGCGGCCGGCGCCACCTGCAGGCGCAGCAGCAGGCGCTGCAGGCGCTGCAGCAGCAGATGCAGCAGCAGGCGGGGCGCGCGGTGGTGGCGGCCGACGGCTCCGACTTCCACGAGGGCCTGCTGCTGGACGCGCTCCTGCAGATGTACCCGAACCAGGGCGGCAGCGGCGGCGGCGGCAGCGGGGCGCGCCAGCAGGGCCGGCCGGCCGCGCGGGGGGCCGGCAGGGGGTCCAGGGCTGCCAGGGGGCCCGGGCCTGGACCCCTGGACCTGCAGCAGATGCAGCCGCCCGTGCCGGCGGTCGCGCACAGGTGAGCGTTCAGCACATGATACCTTAATGCCTTAAAACACTTTTTAACATGGCGAATATCCGTAGAAATTTCACCCACCCTTGAGTTTACAGTGTGACTGTGGTTCATCATTTTCCTAATTGTTCTTCCCTCTCTCCCTTTCTCTCGCAGGCTGCCATACCTACTGCCTCCCCCGGCGCAGCTGGCCCACCAGTCCAACCAGCAGGCGCACCTGTACGAGAGCCCGGGCCTGGTCAACCCGTACGAGTCGGTGCCCGTGCTCGGCCAGCTGCAGCAGCTGCAGCAGATGCAGCAGATGCAGCAGCACATGTCGACGTTCCGGCCCAGCGCGAGCCACGACTCGGACTCGGGCTACAGCAACAACACCTCGGGTGGCCGAGGCTCCGGCTCGGGGCACAGCTCTGGCCGCAGCCGCACCGACCCGCACTCGCGCCTCTCCGCCCTCTCGGACGACATGGTCCTGTCCTAGTCACCATGGTCGCGCCCGCAGTTGTTTTTCTTGAATCGATATGAAGGCCAAACACACCCAAGTTTTGTTCGTATACATCTCTCCCAACCGTCTACATCCATGAAAATGTACCTTTGGTTTCACTGATTTAACGTTAAAATCTGTTCTATAGTTCATAAAAGGATTTTGCACAGTTTTGCGCAATTTTGAAAATTGCAGTAAAGCTGGAAATTTGCCTTGAACCATGTGCAAAATTTCCTTAGGATCAGCAGATCATTTTTTAAATCCCATTCAGTGAAATCAAAGCTATTATTTCTACTGTGTGTTTGTTAGTAATGATGAATTTAGTTTTGTGGTTACAAAACTGGGTAAATATACGTGGCTGCTTTGTACTCCTGCAGTGAACAAAAGTGTTTAAATATTTTCTTGACAAGTCATAATGACGTTTCAAGCTTGCTGTGTTCTGGCATTTCACATTGAGGAAGTGTGATTAACTTGAGACCAAAGAAGATTGTTTGTGAGGGAGGCAAGAATGGTGTTGGATAGTAATGTCTTGCAATGATTTTTTGTATATTTTTGTGCAACTTCGAGGTTGGCGCTGCAAAGTCTGTGATCTCTTTTACCTTTCCTTGGGGTAGGGCAACACTGCTCACTGCTAGAGCGGTGATATATTTCCGTCACACACAGTTTAAGTTGTCCTTTTCAAACCTTGTTATACTGTACTTGTTGTTTTCTTTTCATTTTAAAATGAGGGTACTCTTGCGCTCAGTATCTAGATATAGTGATAGAGAGCATATCACCTGGTATGCAAAACTATTGTTACCAATTTCCAAATCTTCATTTCTGACTCATTTTTTTTTACAGTTATTTATTTTTCTACTGTTACAAAAAAGAAACAGCTTAATTTTGTAATGTAACTTGAACCTATGGTTTCATTAAGCTCTTCATTTTAATTTTCAATTAAACTGAATTATTTTGATTGATAACATACAGCAATGATATCCATGACAAAATCATTTAGTACTTATTTTGCATTACTTTGTTTTCAAGGTCTGGTTACTTTTTTCTCTTTTCCCCTTTTTTCCTCAATCAATTAATTATGCTTGGTCTGTTAATGGCTATTTAACTCAGTAATAAGAAAGAAAATGGGTATTTGTTAGTTTTGCATAGGTAATGAATTTGTAATGAATTCCTGTACATAAAACAATCCAGATATTTTATTTGTAAAGTCTTGTATTCTAACAATACTTTTAAAAGTATCTCAGCTAGTCCATACTTGATTTACCTTAGGCACTTGGTAAGAAATGGTTAAGTTAAAAATTTGATAAATTATTCCTTCACCTCAATAAATAAAAAAATTCATATAAAAAGCACATGTATGTTTTTTCAGCCGAGAGTTTCCTATTTTTTATGCCGTAAGATCGGGCGTGCCGTCCTCAATCCAATACCCATAGAGGCAGTGGCAAAAGAACATCGGGACCATTCCTCTGCGTCGATTCGTCGCATTTCTTCGCCGCAAAACCCGGTTTGCCGACAACCCAACCCACGGACGTTGGTCTAGGGGTACATCAGAGTCCCCCTGCACAACCCCCGTCACTTTCGGGCAAATTTTTTTTTCGGCCGAAAATCGTAAAAATGCAAAGGCTATAGCCTTTGCGTTTTTGCGATTTGCGGCCGAAAAAAAATTGTCTCCGATTTCGACCAAACTCACAGGCTACCCTCGGGGGTTGGTCTAGGGGACTCAAACGTACCCATAGACCAACCCTCAAGGGTCAGTTCGTCCGAAAACCCGGTTTGTCTGCGAGGCAATGCAGTATTCCTGATAGCGCACCTCGGGGCGACCAACGCCGCCGACCTGGGCAGGGACGTGGACTTGTCGGACAACGACGACCGCAGGGGGTAAGTTTCCGGGGGAAGTGACTAGTGGACTTGTGTAAGCTACATGATTTTTAGACCTAAAAGAAGGTATCCGGTGAGTTTGGTCGAAATCGGAGACAATTTTTTTTCGCCCGAAAATCGCAAAAACGCAAAGGCTATAGCCTTTGCATTTTTACGATTTTCGGCCGATTTTCGCGTGAGATTGTTACGTTGCTGTTTGAATAAATGCGCGGTTGGGCGCGCGGGTGCGTCAGCAGAGCGCGCGGGGAGTGGTTCCCTGGGAGTTAGGCAATTTCCTAAAAAAAAAAAAAAAAAGTCATTCAGTTTTCCGTTTTGAAGTTGCGCGGGCCCCCCACCCCTCGTAGTACCGCCTTGGCGGCCGAAATACCGCCTTGGTTAGCGCCGCGTACCGCCATATAGCGGCCAGAGGTTGGCAACGCTGGGTTCCCGTCGCACTTCTCCCCTCGTCCCCTGCCCTGCTACCGACCGACGCCGACCAGAGCGCCAGCCGGAGCGCTCTGTCATTTGGCTGCCGTGTTTGGAACAGGTAAGATCTCTAGCACACTAGTTCATGGTTGATGGAGGTTGGCTTGGCTGGGTTTCAATGAAACACCACGTGTTGGAAGTTTCATGCGTTTCCTGTGTCCGTCGGGAACAGGGGTTTGAAGAGATCTTGTTCGTATTCTGCTTATGGTTCCGTGTGCTCTTCGTGGGTTGTGAGGTTAGGCCTTCAGCTGGAGTCTTTTATTGCACTCTACTCTTCCGAATTGCAGGCGTCGCGTTCATTGCTTTCATTCGCTTACTTGATATGGTGGAGCCCTGATGGATGGGTTATGAGCTACACTTCCGAAATGCAGGTGTCGCGTTCATTGCTTTCATTCGCTTTCTTGACATGGTGGAGCCCTGATAGATGGGTTATGAGCTCGCAGTTCGCCCCAAGGTTGGAATGCCAGCCTCGTGTCTCGTGCCTCGTGTTCCAGTAACTTACTATAGGGCTGTTTATGAGACAGGCGATGGGAATAGCGCATTTCAATTTGGCATCTTCTCATTTATTTTGTAACATTTGACATACTAATGTAATGCTATGTTTTGTTATTTTTCAGGATGATGCTGATTCCTTCGCCTATCCAGTATCTTGAATGCTGATTGAAAGTGTGGAGCCTGGGGCCTCCTTAACATGGGCCCTGACTACTGAATCACCTGCTGATGAATGCTGGGAAATTTTGGCCCTGCTTGGGATTCCTTGTCTGATGTTGGAGACTTCAGTGCAACATGACAGCTCAAGGTGTGTATTTCTTTCATTGGTTTATCCTGCGCTCCATTATCCATCACATTTCTGGCAAGTCACTCGACTTTTCCTGCCATGCTAATAAGTATTGTTTGTTTCTTCCAGGTTGTCCAGTTGCATTCGTTCAAGTAAACCCTACCCTTGATGCTCCTACTTCACCTCCAAAGAGTTGCTGAGATCTCTTCTATGGTGTCTGCCGTTGCAGTGCTGATGAGCTGTTTTTATCTCTGACGTGTCTGCTGAGCACATGGTGGGTATTTTATGTTACAGCCGTGCTGTATTATCCATCAGATTAGTTGCTTTACCCTCTTCTATCTTTCCTGTCATTCTAATAGTTCTTTCTTATTGTTATCAGGTATTCCTTTACTCCAGTCATCCAAGTACACCTTGACCTGGATGATGTATTGAAGCTGTTATTTCACTTCATAATCTACGGAGGTGCTTGGATCTCCATCGCAGCCGCAACCTCATCTGCTGCGATCATGCTGTTATTTGAAGGTAAGCAATGTTTAGTGAGAGACCTATTCGATCAGCTCCACTGTGCGTTCTGGTGTGTACAAGACTCTGTCAAAACGCATTCTGAACCCGAGTCTCGGCCAGGCCCCCTCCCGGCTCCATCACTAGAGCTGCATTTGGACGTTTTGGAACTACTTCAGAGCGTTGGAAAAATTGTTAACTGAAGTAGAGACAGATTTTATTTATAACAACAAATTTTCTGACCTTAGCCTCCATTAAATTAATTAAATTGTTCTAATTTATATGACAATATTTTCATCTGGTTGTGTGATAAACAACTTCAACAATCGTAAGCAGTAGTTTGTGTGGAGACCCTAGCGCAATTTGCTACCACTGGCTGTAGGCAGGGGGGAGGAGGTCCCCAGAGTGGCTTACTTTTGGCACGTCCAGACTGAGTCTTGTCAGGGTTCTGTACGCAGCGGAACGCCCAGTGGAGCTGATCAAGTATGTCTTGGTTAGGTGTTACGGCATGGATCTTTGAAAGAAATCTGAGAAGTTAAAAAAGACTTGTATATTTTGATTTGCACCCACTTCAAATAATTTTTTGAAGCGTCTTTGCTTATAATTGGCTATTCCTGTGGCTAAGGCTAATGTCTACACACATCTGCTAACTTGAGCAAAGTTTTAACTGGGACAAATATGGCTTACCTATAATGAAGAGTGGTGCATTTATATTTATACAATTTGCAAATGAGTGCCCAAAGAGAAATCCTGTTCTTTGTCTGCCGAACAGCACATTGTTGCTGCTGCCTCAAAGATCTTTTCCCATTTGGATTCCAAATTCAGATCTTGGAGCTAAATAGCCATTTTGGCAATGTTCATTTCCTGCCTCACCAGTACACTGGAAATGCTTTCAAGGATGATTCATTGAATCTTATCCTGTGGAGTAAGGATTTAATACTGTATAGCTCTGATCAGATTATTGAACTTTTTCTCAAAATAAAAGAAATTAGGTTGCTAGTCTCTTTTGGAGAACATATGTAGTAGTAAAAGTAGTAGTTCATATTGCAATTTGTAATTGAGCACTTGATGGTTCCATCTCAAGGTAGTTTGCCACTAGCAGACTAACTGTGATTGGTTTGGGAAGACAGACCTTTGACAACAGGAACTGAGTTAATCCTTACATTTGCCTTCCTGGCACAGCACCACCTGTTTGGTTGGGCTGCTGTACAAGCTATAGTAAATGAATTATAATATTCAGCAATTTAATATTTTAATTAACTTTTATTAGTATGAGTAGACCTTTCATGACAGTAACTTTGATAAACAATGAATTTTTTGAGCTTGCCTAGTACAGCACCACTCCTGTGGTGAATTTTAATGTCTAGTCTGTTACTTTGATTTCTTTCATTTTGAAATTCAGTGCCCTGAATAGTAAGAAATATTTCCCTTTTGCAGAATGGTGAAAAAGCATTGTTATTTGTATTTTAAATATCTGTTGAGGGAAGCTTTGACATAAGTTATGAAAGTCTACTTATTCCTTTTATTTGAAAAGTTTACTTGGTATTGCACCACTGTTCTGAATCAGAATATCTCTTAAACTCACCTATGAAGTAGAAGGCAATTGGCTTTCAAAATTAAACTAACTGCCACTTTCCACCTTTGCTGGTTGTGAAATCAATAGAAAATTGCAATATTGCTGCTAGTACTTTGGTCTCCATTAAAATACTAGAAATCATAGTGGGTAAATTTTGACACTAAAATCGTGGAATGTTTTTGAGTTGCTGCCATAGTAACTGAACCAGAGATGCATGACATGTTAAATAAGTTACCTGTATAATGGTGAATAACATCACGCATTTGTTTGATAGTTGAATTGATTTTATTACCATTCATAGAAAATCACTTGCTGCTGTGTTAGTCTGCTCAGAGCTACCAATAACTGAAAGCAAACTTATGGTAGGAGTGAATTTTATGTATGTTTGCCACTTTGGTTTGTGGTAATCATTTTAAATAAAATATTTGAAGTAGACGTAACTTTGGGCTCATTATAGCTTTACCTTCTTCCAATTGCTGAATATATATTGATTGCTAATTGAAATACCATAGCAAGATGGAAAATTTTGGCATGTTCTCTCTATTAAAGACAGATTGGATAATATTTTTCACATCATGTCTTCCTAAATAAAGTCAACCAAATCGTGAAATAATGATACTCTTTTATTGAACTGCTTCTGATACATATTTGTTTTTGCAGGTTACAAGACGAAGTTACGGGGAAAGCAGAACCAAATGTGCAGCCGTTGACGATTCTTCAAATCAAGCAACCAACTCAAGAAAGGACGACTGTGAGGATTCTTCGAAACTCAAGACGAGGCTGTCGGCATGAAGAAATGAACTTACTTTGTATTTGAAATTACTTTGAACTTACTTTTGCTAATGTGAGCAACGATTGCTTCATGTGGAGGAGAGATCAGTCACAGTGGAATATGGAATGGCCCGAGGTCCTGGTACGCATTTCTCGGGCTCCTTTAGTGACATGTTATTGAAGGTTCACCAGGCCACTGCTTGCTCTCGGGTCCTGTGTTTCATCTCGTCGGCTGTGATTGAGTTCATATGAAGTGATTGTTGCGTAGAGTCAGTTTATGAGGGGTTTTAATTAAACTCCTCTTGACAGTTAATTTGACTAGTTTTTTCCAGATGGAACTTTGTTTGACCCCCCCAGAAATTTTACTTGGGCCGCATCACATAGGGATCTCGAGATAGCCTAAAAAAGGGCCTTTTTTTGCAGGCCTCCCATTGGCCAGCTGCTATTGCTTCTTTTTGTTCTTCTTCCAATAAAGCTTGTTTTTTTTATTCAACTGTTTGTTTGTTTATTTTTTTTTTTGTTGCCGATGTTCCACTGCTCCAAGTCCCAACTCAGCTGCTGCGCCTTTGAAGGCGCAGCAGCTGAGTTGGGACTTGGAGCAGTGGAAGATCGGCAACAAAAAAACAATTTTTTTTTTTCCCCCTCCTTGGTTGTTGCCTTTGCCTTCCTTGCTGGTGAAAACCAATGAGCAGCTCGAGCAAGGAAAGCCAAGCCAACAACCAAGGAAAAAAAAAAAGTACAAGTGCTGAAAAGTAAACAAAGCATGAATGTCAACAACAACAAAGAGCAGAAGACACAGTATGACAAAGTGAGAGGAACACTGCGCCAGCCAAATACCAAGTCCCAAAAAAAGAGAAGAAGAAATTGGCCATGGCAGAGCAGCACAAATGTAAATAAACAAGAGCAGCCACTATGTAAACAAAGCACTGTGTTCCTCTAAATTTCTCATACATTCAGAGAGAAGGAAGGCAGAGCAAGGCGAGGCATAGGACCCGCTGGGATTCGAACCCAGCAGTGAGACAAGTCCCACTCCAGGAGGCCGTATTATACCAAAGCCAGAGGGGAAAACAGCAGAGCACAGAGCAGTAAAAAGTATCCATTCAAAAGTTGAAATTCTAAAGCAAAGAGAGAGGAATCCCCTCTCATTCGCCCCCTCTCACCCACACATTGACCTTCAGGAGTCTGGCCTGGGTCAACATGCCAGCAAGAGGGGGCAACTACAACAAGTTGAAAGCAAGCAAAAATTTACATTTCAAAGGTACAAGAGCAAGAAACCCACTCCTCACACCCTGACCATGAGGAGTCTGGCCGAGGTCAAAGTGCGAGGAAGCAAGCAAAAATTTAGATTTGAAAGGTTACCACTAAAATGCCTACTCCTCACACCCTGACCTTTAGGAGTCTGGCCGAGGTCAAAGTGAGAGGAAGCAGGCAGGCCAAATGGCGCAAAACAAAGCATTCAATGGATACTTTTTGCAATAGAGCAAGTAAAGAACAGCAGACACAGGGGCAACAGGGCAACACTCATATATCAGTAAGCAAAAGCCGTCACTCATCTCTGTTCTCCACAAAACAAGATTTACTACTTTAAAAAGCCTCTATCCGATTTATTAAATGCATCCAGCATCTGACTAGTTGGCAAGATACCACCCTTAAATAAGATGGATGGAAAAGTGAACAAGTATCATTTTTAAAAAGCCAAATACCTTAGAAAGGTAATTGCACATCGATAAAATGCTGATGATATCTCTTATGGATATCAGTTGGCAAGATACCAACCATAAACTAGATCAATAAGTGAACAACTAGTATTTATACAATTGACAAACAAATTCTGGATAAAGACGAGTGACTGGCCATACACTTTAAACAATATTGCATTGAAAACAAATAAATCTACACAAGACTATTGTATTATTAAGTATGTTTGAAAACTAAAAGGCGTTTTGAGAATGAACATGACATCCAAATGATAAATATCTAAACAATACTTTCAGTTCTTGAAAAAGAAAAGATCTCATTTACATTTAATTATTCTCACTACGAAGATGCAATATTGTTCAAAGAAGAAGAATCATCATGAGCACAGAACTGCGATTTCAAGTGGAAGGATACCCACTAATGCAACAAGCCCTACTGACTCAGCCAAGAGTCCTAGCTTCCCTATTTTCCCCCCAATGTTAACTTATACAAAACCCTTTGATTTTGAAATGAACACGCAAGTGTGCCTGATAGAAAATGCTACTACTGTTGTAGGCTGTCTGTCGCCTAATCGGAATCCATCTGGTCCAAGATTTCCTCACAGAGAGTACTAAGGACACCCCCACTTTCACATTTAAACAAGAACGCAACGTAAAATAAATTTCTGATTCACACTAATGCCCAAATTAAGAGCTTCATGGATGAACCTATGCCTAACCATGGGTGTAGCCATGAGGTAACCTAACCTTCATAGCTAACCTCCCTTGGGCACTACATAATGTGCTACAAGAAAATTACAGCCTTTCAAGGAAATAACGACATTCCGCTAATAAGAATATCATTGAAAAGTTACAACCAATGCTGATGGTTAATTCTAAGCTTACGGTAGGCACTCAGCAGAAAGAGGAACCATTACAGGAGCGAGGATGTTCAGTTTATCCTCACCGAAACAATAAAATATGTGATATTTAAATATAAAAATATCACACTCCTCCCAATTATTGATTAATTAAGGAATATTACGTTTAAAACAAATAATATCACAATTACACTTACGAAACTCTGCCGCACAGGCCGCACACCGGCGTCCGCCATGATCCCTCCGAAAACAACAAACACCTCCGGCTTCCGGCTCCGGCTGCAGAAACTGACGTCACTCGCCCGCCAGGTTTAGTGCCATTCAAAATACGATTTAGAAGGAATACTGCATTTCCTCGCAGACAAACCGGGTTTTCGGACGAACTGACCCTTGAGGGTTGGTCTATGGGTACGTTAGAGTCCCCTAGACCAACCCCCGAGGGTAGCCTGTGAGTTTGGTCGAAATCGGAGACAATTTTTTTTCGGCCGCAAATCGCAAAAACGCAAAGGCTATAGCCTTTGCATTTTTACGATTTTCGGCCGAAAAAAAAATTTGCCCGAAAGTGACGGGGGTTGTGCAGGGGGACTCTGATGTACCCCTAGACCAACTCCCGAGAGTTGGGTTGTCGGCAAACCGGGTTTTGCGGCGAAGAAATGCGACGAATCGACGCAGAGGAATGGTCCCGATGTTCTTTTGCCACTGCCTCTATGGGTATTGGATTGAGGACGGCACGCCCGATCTTACGGCATAAAAATAGGAAACTCTCGGCTGAAAAAACATACATGTGCTTTTTATATGAATTTTTATTTATTGAGGTGAAGGAATAATTTATCAAATTTTTAACTTAACCCTTTCTTACCAAGTGCCTAAGGTAAATCAAGTATGGACTAGCTGAGATACTTTTAAAAGTATTGTTAGAATACAAGACTTTACAAATAAAATATCCGGATTGTTTTATGTACAGGAATTCATTACAAATTCATTACCTATGCAAAACTAACAAATACCCATTTTCTTTCTTATTACTGAGTTAAATAGCCATTAACAGACCAAGCATAATTAATTGATTGAGGAAAAAGGGGAAAAGAGAAAAAGTAACCAGACCTTGAAAACAAAGTAATGCAAAATAAGTACTAAATGATTTTGTCATGGATATCATTGCTGTATGTTATCAATCAAAATAATTCAGTTTAATTGAAAATTAAAATGAAGAGCTTAATGAAACCATAGGTTCAAGTTACATTACAAAATTAAGCTGTTTCTTTTTTGTAACAGTAGAAAAATAAATAACTGTAAAAAAATGAGTCAGAAATGAAGATTTGGAAATTGGTAACAATAGTTTTGCATACCAGGTGATATGCTCTCTATCACTATATCTAGATACTGAGCGCAAGAGTACCCTCATTTTAAAATGAAAAGAAAACAACAAGTACAGTATAACAAGGTTTGAAAAGGACAACTTAAACTGTGTGTGACGGAAATATATCACCGCTCTAGCAGTGAGCAGTGTTGCCCTACCCCAAGGAAAGGTAAAAGAGATCACAGACTTTGCAGCGCCAACCTCGAAGTTGCACAAAAATATACAAAAAATCATTGCAAGACATTACTATCCAACACCATTCTTGCCTCCCTCACAAACAATCTTCTTTGGTCTCAAGTTAATCACACTTCCTCAATGTGAAATGCCAGAACACAGCAAGCTTGAAACGTCATTATGACTTGTCAAGAAAATATTTAAACACTTTTGTTCACTGCAGGAGTACAAAGCAGCCACGTATATTTACCCAGTTTTGTAACCACAAAACTAAATTCATCATTACTAACAAACACACAGTAGAAATAATAGCTTTGATTTCACTGAATGGGATTTAAAGAATGATCTGCTGATCCTAAGGAAATTTTGCACATGGTTCAAGGCAAATTTCCAGCTTTACTGCAATTTTCAAAATTGCGCAAAACTGTGCAAAATCCTTTTATGAACTATAGAACAGATTTTAACGTTAAATCAGTGAAACCAAAGGTACATTTTCATGGATGTAGACGGTTGGGAGGGATGTATACGAACAAAACTTGGGTGTGTTTGGCCTTCATATCGATTCAAGAAAAACAACTGCGGGCGCGACCATGGTGACTAGGACAGGACCATGTCGTCCGAGAGGGCGGAGAGGCGCGAGTGCGGGTCGGTGCGGCTGCGGCCAGAGCTGTGCCCCGAGCCGGAGCCTCGGCCACCCGAGGTGTTGTTGCTGTAGCCCGAGTCCGAGTCGTGGCTCGCGCTGGGCCGGAACGTCGACATGTGCTGCTGCATCTGCTGCATCTGCTGCAGCTGCTGCAGCTGGCCGAGCACGGGCACCGACTCGTACGGGTTGACCAGGCCCGGGCTCTCGTACAGGTGCGCCTGCTGGTTGGACTGGTGGGCCAGCTGCGCCGGGGGAGGCAGTAGGTATGGCAGCCTGCGAGAGAAAGGGAGAGAGGGAAGAACAATTAGGAAAATGATGAACCACAGTCACACTGTAAACTCAAGGGTGGGTGAAATTTCTACGGATATTCGCCATGTTAAAAAGTGTTTTAAGGCATTAAGGTATCATGTGCTGAACGCTCACCTGTGCGCGACCGCCGGCACGGGCGGCTGCATCTGCTGCAGGTCCAGGGGTCCAGGCCCGGGCCCCCTGGCAGCCCTGGAGCCCCTGCCAGGCCCCCGCGCGGCCGGCCGGCCCTGCTGGCGCGCGCCGCTGCCGCCGCCGCCGCTGCCGCCCTGGTTCGGGTACATCTGCAGGAGCGCGTCCAGCAGCAGGCCCTCGTGGAAGTCGGAGCCGTCGGCCGCCACCACCGCGCGCCCCGCCTGCTGCTGCATCTGCTGCTGCAGCGCCTGCAGCGCCTGCTGCTGCGCCTGCAGGTGGCGCCGGCCGCGCCGCCTGTCCAGCGACCGGCCGCGCCGCGGGTCCGACGTCGCGCTGTTGTTGCGCGGCATCCTCTGCGTCAGGAACCTGCTGAGCAAGACATCCGAGGTTAATACGGGCAGGATACCGTGTTCAGAGACCCCCTGCACAACACCCGTTACTTTGAGGCGAAATTTATTTTCGACCGAAAATCGTAAAAATGCAAAGGCTATAGCCTTTGCGTTTTTGCGATTTTCGGCCGAAAAAAAAATGGTCTCCGATTTCGACCAAACTTACTGGGGGTGCACAAGGGGTGCATTAGATTCCTCCCGCACAACCCCGGTCACTTTCAAAAAAAAATTATTTTCGACCGAAATTCGTGAAAATGCAAAGGCTATAGCCTTTGCGTTTTTGAGATTGTCGGCCGAAAAAAAATGGTCTCCGATTTCGACCAAACTCACTGGGGGTGCACTAGGGGTGCATTAGATTCCTCCCGCACAACCCCGGTCACTTTGGAGAAAAATTTATTTTCGACCGAAAATCGTAAAAATGCAAAGGCTATAGCCTTTGCGTTTTTGAGATTGTCAGCCGAGAAAAAAATGGTCTCCGATTTCGACCAAACTCGCTGGGGGTGCACTAGGGGTGCATTAGATTCCTCCCGCACAACCCCGGTCAGTTTGGAGAAAAATTTATTTTCGACCGAAAATCGTAAAAATGCAAAGGCTATAGCCTTTGCGTTTTTGCGATTTTCGGTCGAAAAAGAATTGTCTCCGATTTCGACCAAACTCACTGGGGGTGCACTAGGGGTGCATTAGATTCCTCCCGCACAACCCCGGTCACTTTGGAGAAAAATTTATTTTCGACCGAAAATCGTAAAAATGCAAAGGCTATAGCCTTTGCGTTTTTGCGATTTTCGGCCGAAAAAAAATGGTCTCCGATTTCGACCAAACTTACTGGGGGTGCACAAGGGGTGCATTAGATTCCTCCCGCACAACCCCGGTCACTTTCGAAAAAAAATTATTTTCGACCGAAATTCGTAAAAATGCAAAGGCTATAGCCTTTGCGTTTTTGAGATTGTCGGCCGAAAAAAAAAGGTCTCCGATTTCGACCAAACTCACTGGGGGTGCACTTGGGGGGCATTAGATTCCTCCCGCCCAACCCCGGTCAGTTTGGAGAAAAATTTATTTTCGACCGAAAATCGTAAAAATGCAAAGGCTATAGCCTTTGCGTTTTTGCGAATTTCGGTCGAAAAAGAATTGTCTCCGATTTCAACCAAACTCTCTGGGAACCCTCGAGGGTTGGTCAAGGGTATGTAAAGAGTGCCCCTGCACAACCCCCGTCATTTCGGAGAAAATAATTATTCGGCCAAAAATCGTAATAATGCAAAGGCTATAGCCTTTGCGTTTTTGCGAATTTCGGTCGAAAAAAAATTGTCTCCGATTTCAACCAAACTCTCTGGGAACCCTCGGGGGTTGGTCTAGGGGATGTGAAGAGTGCCCCTGCACATCCTCCGCCACTTTGGAGCGAAATTTATTTTCGGCCCGAAATCGTAAAAATGCAAAGGCTGTAGCCTTTGCGCTTTTACGATTTTCGGCCGAAATTAAATTCTCTCCGATTTCAACCAAACTCACAGGGAACCCTCTGGGGTTGGTCTAGGGGTACATAAGAGTGCCCTGCACAGGCCCCGACACTTAGGAGCGAACTTTATTTTCGGCCCGAAATCATTAAAATGCAAAGGCTATAACCTTTGAGTTTTTACGATTTTCGGCCGAAAATTAATTGTCTCCGATTATAACCAAACACACAGAGAATCCTCGAGGGTTGGTCTAGGGCATGTAAAGAATGCCCCTACACAACCCCCGTCATTTCGTAGAAAATTAATATCCGGCCAAAAATCGTAAAAATGCAAAGGCTATAGCCTTTGCGTTTTTGCGAATTTCGGTCGAAAAAAAAATTGTCTCCGATTTCAACCAAACTCACAGGGAACCCTCTGGGGTTGGTCTAGGGGAACATAAGAGTGCCCTGCACAGGCCCCGTCACATAAAAGCGAAATTTATTTTCAGCCCAAAACCATAAAAATGCAAAGGCTATAGCCTTGGCGTATTTACGATTTTCGGCCGAAAATAAATTGTCTCCGATTTCAACCAAACTCACAGGGAACCCTCGGGGGTTGGTCTAGGGGATGTGAAGAGTGCCCCTGCACATCCCCCGCCACTTTGGAGCGAAAGTTATTTTCGGCCCGAAATCGTAAAAATGCAAAGGCTATAGCCTTTGCATTTTTACGATTTCGGGCCGAAAAAATATTTCGCTTCAAATGACGGGGGTTGTGCAGAGGCACTCTTAACAACCCAAATGACGGGGGTTGTACAGGGGCACTCTTAACAACCCTAGACCAGCAATTCCCTGTGAGTTTTGTTGAAATCGGAGGCAATTTATTTTCGGTCGAAAATCGTAAATACGCCAAGGCTATAGCCTTTGCATTTTTAAGGTTTAGGGCCGAAAATAAATTACGCTCCAAAGTGACGGGGGTTGTGCAGGGGCACTCTTTACATGCCCTAGACCAAACCCCGAGGGTTCCCTGTGAGTTTGGTTGACATCGGAGACAATTTATTTCCGGCCCAAATCGTAAAAACGCAAAGGTTATAGGCTTTTGCGTTTGTACGATTTGGGCCGGAAATAAATTGTCTCCGATGTCAACCAAACTCACAGGGAACCCTCTGGGGTTGGTCTAGGGGTTCATAAGAGTGCCCTGCACAGGCCCCGTCACATAAAAGCGAAATTTATTTTCAGCCCGAAACCATAAAAATGCAAAGGCCTTGGCGTATTTACGATTTTCGGCCGAAAATAAATTGTCTCCGATTTCAACCAAACTCACAGGGAACCCTCGGGAGTTGGTCTAGGGGATGTGAAGAGTGCCCCTGCACATCCCCCGCCACTTTGGAGCGAAATTTATTTGCGGCCCAAAATTGTAAAAATGCAAAGGCTATAGCCTTTGCGTTTTTACGGTTTTTGGCCGAAAATAAATTGTCTCCGACTTCAACCAAACTCACAGGGAACCCTCGGGGGTTGGTCTAAGGGATGGAAAGAGTGCCCCTGCACATCCCCCGCCACTTTGGAGCGAAATTTATTTTCGGCTCGAATTCGTTAAAATGCAAAGGCTATAGCCTTGGCGTATTTACGATTTTCGGCCGAAAATAAATTGTCTCCGACTTCAACCAAACTCACAGGGAACCTTTAGGGGTTGGTCTAGGGTTTGTTAAGAATGCCCCTGTACAACCCCCGGCATTTGGAGAAAAATTAATTTTCGGCCCGAAATCGTAAACATGCAAGGCTATAGCCTTTACATTTTTACGATATTGGGCCGAAAATAATTTTCGCTCCAAATGACGGGGGTTGTGCAGGGTCACTCTTAACATCCTCAAGCACTGTGAGAAATATTCGTAAGAGTTACGGGAAAATTTTCCATGAGAAATGTCGTAAAGTTACGATATCAAATTGTAAAATTACAAAATTTTAAGGACACTTGGTATTGACTTGTAATTCTGAAACGAACACAAATAAGCGTTCGTAAATTTACGATTTCGATCGTAAATTTACAAGACCGTTTGTAAATTACAAATTACGAAAAAAGTCGTAAACTTACAGACATATTTTTCACAGTGAAGACCAACCCTCGAAGGTTCCCTGTGAGTTTGGTTGAAATCGGAGACAATTTAATTTCGGCCGAAAATCGTAAAAACGCAAAGGCTATAGCCTTTACATTTTTACGATATTGGGCCGAAAATATATTTCGCTCCAAATGACGGGGGTTGTGCAGGGTCACTCTTAACATCCCCAAGACCAACCCCCGAGGGTTCCCTGTGAGTTTGGTTGAAATCGGAGACAATTTATTTTCGGCCGAAAGTCGTGAAATCGCAAAGGCTATAGCCTTTGCATTTTAACGATTTCGGGCCAAAAAAATATTTCGCTTCAAATGACGGGGGTTGTGCAGAGGCACTCTTAACAACCCAAATGACGGGGGTTGTACAGGGGCACTCTTAACAACCCCTAGACCAACCCCTTAAGGTTCCCTGTGAGTTTTGTTGAAATCGGAGGCAATTTATTTTCGTTCGAAAATCGTAAATACGCCAAGGCTATAGCCTTTGCATTTTTACGATTTAGGGCCGGAAATAAATTACGCTCCAAAGTTACGGGGGATGTGCAGGGGCACTCTTTACATGCCCTAGACGAAACCCCGAGGGTTCCCTGTGAGTTTGGTTGACATCGGAGACAATTTATTTCCGGCCCAAATCGTAAAAACGCAAAAGCCTATAACCTTTGCATTTTTACGATTTCGGGCCGAAAATAAATTTTGCTCCAAATGACGGGGGTTGTGCAGGGGCACTCTTAGCATCCCCACGACCAACCCCTAAATGTTCCCTGTGAGTTTGGTTGCAATCAGAGACATTTTATTTTCGGCCGAAAATCGTAAATACGCAAAGGCTATAGCCTTTGCGTTTTTACGATTTTCGACCGAAAAAAAAATTGTCTCCGATTTTCAACCAAACACACAGGGAATTTTCGAGGCTTGGTCTCGGGCATATAAAGAGTGCCCCTGCAGAGCCCCCGTCACTTCGGAGCGAAATTTATTTTCGGCCCAAAATCGTTTGAATGCATAGGCTTTAGCCTTTGCGTTTTTACGATATTCAGCCAAAAATAAATTGTCTCCGATTTCAACCAAACTCACAGGGAGCCCTCGGGGGTTGGTCTAGGGGTTGTTAAGAGTGCCTCTGCACAGCCCCCGTCACTTTGGAGCGAAATTTATTTTAGGCCCGAAATCGTAAAAATGCAAAGGCTATAGCCTTTGCGTTTTTACAATTTTCGGCAAAAAATAAATTGTCTCCGATTTCAACCAAACTCACAGGGAAACCTCGGGGGTTGGTCTAGGGGTTGTTAAGAGTGCCCCTGCAGAACCCCCGTCATTTGGAGCAAAATTTATTTTCGGCCCAAAATTGTAAAAATGCAAAGGCTATAGCCTTTGCGTTTTTACGATTTTCAGCCAAAAATAAATTGTCTCCGATTTCAACCAAACTCACAGGGAACCCTCGGGGGTTGGTCTAGGGGATGTTAAGAGTGCCCCTGCACAACCCCCGTCACTTTGGAGCGAAATTTATTTTCGGCCCGAAATCGTAAAAATGCAAAGGCTATAGCCTTTGCGTTTTTGCGATTTTCAACCGAACAAAAATTGTCTCCGATTTCGACCAAACTCACAGGTTACCCTCTTCTGGGAAAAATAAATACACTACTTTTAATGAAAAAAAAAGAAGCAGTTATTGTCCCAAATACAACTTTGCTCCAGTTAGCAGAGGAACAGCAGCAAGCTTAGACATTTCACTCTTTGCTAAGGGAATAGCAAATTACAAACAAAGATGCCTCAAAATATAACTTTATGGTGGGTGCAAATCAAAATACTTGTCTTGTCTTGCTTCTCAAATTTATTTCCAAAATGAATGCGTAAGCTCTGAACATTGCTCACCTTCATATGAACAGCATGATCACAGCAGACACTGCAAACAGCCCCACTGAACTGCGGTCTCAATCTGACGGGCCGAGGAGATAAACACCCCACTTCGCCATTGAAGAAGCAATTGGGTTTCCAGTTTGGATTCACACTGTAAAATCAAGAGCAACTAATATAGAAAGACATGTGTGAGAAGAAGAAAACACAGTAGACTAATGAAATTATTTTACGCTATCTATACTAATGTAAACTTACCAGAGAAGGTAGGGATTCATCGAGATTCATATCCTGGTGGAGGTGACACACTAACTTAGTAGCTCAAGTAGCAAGTGGATTTTCCCTCAAATACTCTCTCTGTAGAATCTGAAAGAGAAACAAAATAAAATAAAAGTTAAAACTTTGCAGGATCCGTAATCATATTTTTCTCTCACAGAAGACGGCATTTGAAAGAAAAAAGAAATGTATTGGTTCACAACTTGACACCACTTCAAACAAGCAGGCAGGACAAAGTGGATCATAGAATCTTCTACATCAAAAACTATGACACACTGTATTAAAAGTTATTTTATACATAGAAACAGAAAGAGAAATAGTAAATCAGGCTGCAAACATGAATTGTACACAACAAAGCAGCAAGCTGCATGGAAAAATTTCGTTTACATTTGAAGAGTTATATTTTAAATTAATTTTAATCTTACAATATGCGTACAATCAACGAAAGTGTATTCGATAACAGCTCAGAAACCTTTTACTTATTGGAGGTTATGTCGCTTTGTTTTAGCTTTGCACTACGCTACGCCACTGTTTGCCACCATCTACCGTTCTAGAGAGATTATAAAATTTCGCTCATATCAATTTCAATAAAGAATTACACACCCAGTACTGTCCAATAAATCGCTAAGCTCTCAAGAAAACGAGGGCCGTCCTTTCACGCTCACAAAACAATAAAAAGTTTCTGACCTGCCTGACGTGTTTGGTTTGTTTACTCGATCAGCATCGCTACACCCAGCAGAGGGCGCTCCTGTAGCGAGGATCGATCTGCGGGCTGGACAGCGGCGCGGCACGTTCAACCACCGCGGCTTCCCTTCCCCTACCCGCTCCCTAATCGTCCAAGGCTATAGCCTTTGCGTTTTTGCGATTTTCGGTCGAAGAAAAATTGTCTCCGAGTTCGACCAAACTCACAGGTTACCTCCTTCTGGGACCAAAATACACATAGCAAGTCCTAGGAGTCCTTTAACGGACTTCTTTAGTGAGAAAATAGGCCCCTAAGCCACCTGCTTTACCCGAGCGAAATTTTTCTAAGTGTCGGCTCGAAAAATTTCTCCCACAAGATACACTTTTCTGGGCGTTTTGAAGCCTAGGTAACAACATATCGAGAGCTGGCGGAAAGTTTCTTTTAGTTCCATTCAAAGACTTAGACGAAAAGCACTACTTGGTGCGAAATTTTTCTAAGTGTCGGCTCGAAAAATTGCTCCCACGAGATACACTTTTCTGGGCGTTTTGAAGCCTAGTTAACAACATATCGAAAGCAAACAAAACCATTCGAGATTAAACTTGAAAGAAATACGTACGTAAACCGAAAAAAAAATGGGGATGACCTACCCATCCCTTGAAGGGACCCCACGGGCTTAACTTCGGAGTTCAGATGGGATCCGGTGTTTCCCCGACGAGTAAGATACTCAGGGCAACCGCCTTTCCGCGAGCTACGGAGAACGGTGGGTAGGTGGATATATCTCTGGTCGTACGGTGGTTAGCCGAACTGCCCTGTCCCCAGGACGTGGAATAGCTATTTTTGGAGCCAGATTCTAGGACTTATGACCCCACGACCGACCGCCAGTCGTGGGCACGGGATTGAACCCATGTGCCGAGTCTCACAGACACCCCACGGCTTTCGCGGCACTAAGACCACTAGACCGTCGGCTATTCCATGAGAAGGCTCGGTTGAAATGGGGGGTTTGAATTCCACTCCGTGTAGTTGTTGTCCTCAGAAAAATTAAATTTTCGGCTAAGATTCGAACCTTCGTTCTGCCACTCTCCGGGCAGCCACTATGCCGGCACGCCTACGCCGTTACGGTATGCGAAGCTGGACAACTAGGAGTCATGCTGCGCGAGAAGCCACAGTCACCGAAGAAACGAGCCCGGTGTCATCAGTGCGCCTGCTCTCCGTACCCTAAAAGGCCGGCCCCGTAGCGTCATTGGTACCGACACTGCTCATGGCAGTGGAGGGCAATGGTTCAAAAGCCGCGTAATTTTTTTTTTTTTAATTTTCGTTTTCTTTGGACGAATTGTTCTTTCCAGCTAAACCGTCCTTGTGACTCGGGTAAATGCAAAATGGCACAGCGACAAAATTTTAAGTCAAATGCCACCGGCTTTCCACAGAAACACACACTTTACCCTATTCGGTTCGCGCTCTGCAACAGGCCAACGAGTGCGTGGAGCAGGACGGCATTCCCTCGCAGACAAACCGAGTTTTCGGACGAACTGACCCTTGGGGGTTGGTCTAGGGGTACGTTAGAGTCCCCCGGTACAACCCCCGTCATTTTGGAGAAAAAAAAAATCGACCCAAAATCATAAAAATGCAAAGGCTATAGCCTTTGCGTTTTTTGCGATTTTCGGTCGAAAATAAATTGTCTCGGATTTCGACCAAACTCACAGGTTACCTCCTTCTGGGACAAAAAAACACATAGCAAGTCCTAGAAGTCCTATACCGGACTTCGTTAGTGAGAAAATAGGCCCCTAGGCCACCTCGCCCGAACACATTGCGCGCTATTAGGAATACTGCATTCCCTCGCAGACAAACCGGGTTTTCGGACGAACTGACCCTTGGGGGTTGGTCTAGGGGTACGTTAGAGTCCCCCGGTACAACCCCCGTCATTTTGGAGAAAAAAAAATTCGACCCAAAATCATAAAAATGCAAAGGCTATAGCCTTTGCGTTTTTGCGATTTTCGGTCGAAAAAAAATTGTCTCCGATTACGACCAAACTCACAGGGTACCTTCTTCAGGGACCAAAAAACACATAGCAAGGCGTAGGAGTCCTATACCGGACTTCGTTAGTGAGAAAATAGGCCCCTAAGCCACCTTGCCCGAACACTTCGCGTGCTATCAGGAATACTGCATTTCCTCGCAGACAAACCGGGTTTTCGGACGAACTGACCCTTGGGGGTTGGTCTAGGGGTAAGTTAGAGTCCCCCTGCACAACCCCCGTCATTTCGGAGAATATAAATTTTTGGCCGAAAATCGTAAAAATGCAAAGGCTATAGCTTTTGCGTTTTTGCGAATTTCGGTCGAAAAAAAATTGTTTGGGAGAAAATTGTTTTGGCGTGGAAAATAGCTTCTTAGCGCAGAAAATTTTTTGTCGTATTCGCGCGTGAGAGATAGGCAGCCCATTTGACGCTAGGCAAGCGGCGAGCATGCACACACACACACACATATCCGGGCTGTTTAAGGCTGATTTACTAGAAACGTTTCAAAGTGTTAGGGAGCGGGCAATTAGCTACTCGTGAGCGAGGAGTGGGCGTTGGCAGGCCCTAGCAGCAGCAGCAGTAGAAGGTGCATGCAGATGCAGCAGTGTTCATTAGTGATTCTCATCAGGGGTGGCAATAAGACAAAACAAACATCACCTGTCTGGAGCAGCGGCAAACAAACAAACAAACAACAACAACTTGTCTTCTGGCTCCGTCTGAGATCAGCCCCCGCCTTGCGCCACGCCACGCCACGCGGCGATGGAGTGCGAGTAAGTTGTTAATCGAATTACAGCCGTAGGGTTCAATCAGAGGTGAATGCCTGATCCATCCGCGGGCGTGCAGCGTGAGGCGGGGCGGGGCGGGGCGGGGCGGGGCGGGGCGGGGCGGGCGGGGCGGGCGGGGGGAGGGGCCTCACGCACGAGATGCTTACAGAACGTGGCTCACGTTTCACCAGCCTCCGGCCTCGCACCTCCCCCGCCAACAAACGCCTACACCCCACCCACACTTGCCTCACACCCCGCCCACACCCACCCCACACCCCGCCACACACCCCTGCCCGCAGGGCTGCGCACTGTTTATAATGTAGATCATGACTCACGTACGGGTTGACGGTTCACGGCTGGTTCACGGCGGCTAAGAAAAAAATATTGTTGCCAAAAATCGAAAACTGTGCAACCGTTTGAAAAGTGCGTTTGCGTAAGTTGGGTATTTTTTGATTGCAGTCCGCTCCACGATTCGGATCCTTCCGTTACGACTTTAGACGAAATAGGACGGTTTTATCCATTTCATCGCCTCCTTCCTGCTGGTCTTCTTTGCTTTTAGGCGGTTTGCCTCGTCTCGCCTCTCCTCCCCTGATGGCCCACTTCCCTCCCTTCCTCCCTCCAGCTCAAATCTCATTGCGGCTGACAAAAAATGAGCTCGGCATAACGGATCCCCGCGGCGTTAGGTGCGCAGGGGAGGGGGGGGGTCTTGATTCATTGAATAGAGCCTGAGCAGAAGGGTGCAGGCTGCAGGGTCATCAATCTTCATACCCTTTACGCCATGGGAGTAAGTTTGCAAAGAGGAAAGAGAGAGGGAAGTGCATCCCCCGCCTGGCTCCGCCCCGCCCCGCCCCGCCTCGTCCTCTCTCAAAAGCGATTTGCACATAAGCCTTGATGATCGCTGCAAGCGTGAGTGAAAGAATATCGCCGTATCCCCGCGAGTATGAGCGCCACACCTGGATTCCTCCAGTGTGTAATGACTGCATGATGGGCCATTCTGTGCGGCGGGGCGGGGCGGGGCTCGTCGTGAGCGCGAGCATGACTGATTGCGAGACCAGACAATTAATTCTCATCAAACTTTTCCACCACCACCGGCACCGGCCTGCTGAAGAAATCAAACTTTAAACCCCAGGGGTGCGCGCGCTCTCTCTGCTCTCTCTCTCTCTCTCTCTCTCTCTCTCTCTCTCTCTCTCTCTCTCTCTCTCTCTCTCTCTCTCTCTCTCTCTCTCTCTGCCTCTCACTCTTTTACCCGCCCTCTTCTGTTTCGTTATTTCACATCGACTCATCCATCTAATCACGTCCCCGACGCCACCCACCCCGACAAAGTTAGGCCGTGGCATGGCGCGGCGCGGCGGCCGGGCCTGGGCCGCGTCGAAATCTTGAGGATACTTTGCACTGAAGGCGCCTGATAAACGACCGCAGGGCTGCCAAACCTCCCGCAATTTGCCAGAAGCCTCTTTCCCTCGTCGCAGAGATTTCCTCTGCAACAAGGCGACAGGCCGGGGCCGGGGCCGGGGCCGGGCCGGACACCCGGACGCCACCTGCAGGTGGCTGGTGATGCCTGCGTGACGGGCTTGCCTACCGCCCCTTACCACGGCGCCTTACGGTCCGAGCGGGTAGGCAACACGCCTCGTCCAGTGTGCGTGTGTGGTTACAGCGGAAGAAAGAAAAGGGAACACACTGTAATAAAACACCACAGTGCAACAACAGTATTGAACTTTTGTTTATAAACAAAATAGAAACCTGTCAAAATTTATTGTAAATTGTGGGGTTCAACGATCTGACCGTGCAGTATTTTACTGTTAATTTCAAGTAGCAATAACGGTTAGTACGGTTCTTATTGACAGTATTTTTTTTTTACTGTGTATTCTCTGTGTATGTCTTTGCCTGCCTATGCATCAACCACTCGTGGTTGTCGTACTGAGTTTCGGGTTGCCCGCGCGGAATGCATTCGGCGGTGGTGCCGGCGAACGGCACGCGGGGCAAGTGTCTACCCGCCCCGCCCCGCCCCGCCCCGCCCCGCCCCGCCCCGCCCCACCCCACCACCCTAGCCGCCTCGCCTCTCGATTGCGGATAGATCCGAAAGCGATTAAGCGCACCACGGCCCCGTTCTGCTACTGTGTGCATGTGTGTGTGTGTGTGAGGCAGGGCCATAACGTAAATATAGCGCTGCCCCATAAAGCTCACAAGTCGTAATCCTTCCCGGGTGGAGTGGAGTGTATGCACGGAGGGTAGCGCACGCCCCGCTCCGCCGCGCCCCGCCGCACCCCGCCGCACCCCGCCGCACCCCGCCGCACCCCGGACCTACTCCGCTCAGCGCGGCAGTCAACGGTGTTTTTGCGAGAAGTCGGGCAGCGCAGGGCAGGGCGGATGGGAATGCCAATGTTGTTCGCGGCCGCAATATTGGAGCGAACGAGATTCCAGACAGCGGCCGGGGTGGGGCGGGGTGGGGCGGGGCGGGGCGGGAGCGGCCGGGGCGGGGCGGGGCGGGGCGGGGCGGGGCGGGGCGCGTTCAGAGATCGGTCAACCCCTCACCTACCCTGCGACCGGGCCGGGCCGGGGGCGTGCGGGGGTGAGCCGGTCCCCTCGGGCGCGGGGAATTCCCGGCGAGATAGAGACGCAGTGGCTGCGCCCCGTTTCTCTATTTCTCTATGATATATACTCTGCACTGGAAACCCAAGTGTGTGGATGTCACACAGTTTTAGGCGTGTGAATTCCCATACTGCGCACACTCTTGAACAAGTAAAGTTTCGTTTTGAATTTTACTAGAAATTCCATATACAATTCTGGTAGGACATGTCGTACGCATTAAAATTCACAAGAAGGGCGGGGCGGGGCGGGGCGGGGCGGGGCGGGGCGGGGCGCGGCGCGGCTGGACGGCGGTGGCCGGCCGTTGTAGGTCACGGTGCGATGCCTCGGCGTGCTCGCTCTCCCCGCAGCTCTGCGGAATGTCACTGGGTGGGTGTCTCTCCAGAATAGCCAAACTTTGCCACATTTCCTGCCCCCAAGTGTCCCAGCCCCGCGCGGAGGGCCAGGGGGTGCCCACCCCCAATGGCATATTAGACCACCCCTCCCCCTCTCCAGCAGGCCGGCTATGGGGAGGTTAGGAACACCGATGAGGCCGTTACGGGTTCTACTAGCCAAGCAAGCCTTCGGCTTGAACGCTGAGCTCAATCCCGCCTTAAGAACAATATATCGAAAGCATACAGACATTTTCGAGATTAAACTTAAAAAATTACGTACGTGCTCTGCAAGTGAAAGGGTGGCGTGAAAACATGGAAAATTTTTGCGACAGTAAACCTCCCGAAGGAGGTTGCGGTTCCCGCCAGGCACAGGGCTTTTACACCCCGTGGCAGCCAACAACTTCGGTGTTCTTATGGGAACCGGTGCTTCTCTGACTGCGATCCTGTCGCGCAATTCGACAGATTTGATCCCCGTACTGCCAGATTTAGTCGTACGGTGGTTAACCGAACTGCCCTGTCCCCAGGGCATGGAAAAGCTATTTTTGGAGCCAGATTCTAGGACTTATGACCCCACGACCGACCACCAGTCGTGGGCATGGGACGGAACTTCCTGGCAACCCGCTGTCGCTACCAGTGAAGAACCTACCTGGGTTTGAACCAGGCCCCATGTGCCGAGTCTCACAGACACCCCACGGTTTTCGCGGCACCACTAGACCACTAGACCGTCGGCGATTCCACGAGGGAGCTCGGTTGAAACGGGGGGCTTGAATGCCTCTCCAAGTTGTTGTCCTCAGAAAAATTAAACTTTTTGGTAAGATTCGAACCTTCGTTCTGCCACTCTCCGGGCGGACACTATGCCGGCACGGCTACGACGCCACGGTGCGAGATGCCGGACCACTAGCAGTCATGCTGCGCGAGAAGCCACAGTCACCGAAGAAACGAACCCGGTGTCATCAGTACACCTACTCTCCGTGCGCTGTTAGGCCGGTCGGGTAGCGTCATTGGTATCGACACTGCTCACAAGTGGGCAGTGGTTCAAGTACCGCGTATTTATTTTTTATTTTTTTAATTTTTTATTCTGTGGACTAGTTATTGTTCTTTCCAGCTATACCGTCCTTGTGACTCGGGCAACTGCAAAAAAGCACAGCGACCGACTAAAGAAAAAAGAAAGAAAACGGGCGCGTCCGTCAACTCACCAAATATCAAGGAGTATACTCCTTGATATGGAATCACTCAATATGCGATAGTATTATTTTCGAATAATCCGTCATCAGTTTCTCTGCGGGCAGTGTAGGTCGCCCGCCCTCCCTCCCTCCCTCCCTCCGGGGCGGTCTCTTTATTTATTCCTAGCCGTTCGGCTCCGGCCTCTTTGGTCGGAGCCGGCCATGCATGAGCATCTATGTAATCCTTATCTGATTGAGGGGACCGAGGGAGTACCAAGGGAGCCAGGGCCGAGGCCAGGACCCCCTGCCTCCTCTTGCAAAGCCCCCTCCGAGGCCCCCTCCTCAGGGCCCGACCGTCGCGTCTGCACCCAGGGTAACCACAACCCCCCTCTGCTCGCCCCAGACCGGTTAGTTAGTTAGTTCACCTTCTTTTGAAAATATTTTTCCATCGCCAGAACAGTTCATTGCAGGCATTTTTTTTTATTTAAAAAGAAAATGGGTGAAGTCCAGAATTAGTTCAACACGGACACTAGGCAAAATGGGGTGTTCGCCGGAACGTAAATAAAGATAAAATGCTTGATGACGCACTTGTCCCGCGAACCAGTGTTGCCAACTCATTTACGCGGAAGAGTTTCAAGAAATGGATGAGAGGGCCCAACAGCCGAGGCCCCCGGGGGAGCAGCCCGAGCCGCCCGAGTCCGGCCCGACCCGGCCCGACACTCGTAGCGTCTTTTCGTTGCTTTCCTCACGGATTTTATTATATTTATTTTAAGCCAACTGGACCCCTTCTCTTTCCCCTCCCCCCCCCCTTCCCCCCCCCGGCACCTCACCGCCTTCTTTGCCTTCCTACTCTCTCTTTACCCCCGTCTTATTCATGCCTTTTATCTCGGCACCGTCTTTGTCTGGGCCTTTATCCGCGATGTATCCAATGAAATATCTCTTTTCTCCTTCTCTCCCTCTCCCTCTCTCTCTCTCCCTCTCTCTCTCGCTCTCTCTCTCTCTCTTTATCCCTGCCGCTCTCAATCGGAGACACGGGGCGGACGAGTAAAATGGGAAGCCCCACGCCCCACCCCCTACTCCTACCTCTTGTAGGTTCTTGGCGCGGGGCCACGCGACTCAGTAAACAGGTGGCATGGACTGGACGTGAGTAAGCGTTAGTGTGCAAGTGTAAGCGAATGACAGCAAGTGTAAGTGAATGACAGCAAGTGTAAGTGAATGACAGCAAGTGTAAGTGAATGACAGCAAGTGTAAGTGAATGACAGCAAGTGTAAGTGAATGACAGCAAGTGTAAGTGAATGACAGCAAGTGTAAGTGAATGACAGCAAGTGTAAGTGAATGACAGCAAGCTAGTCTAAGTGAATGACAGCAAGTGTAAGTGAATGACAGTGACTGCGAGAGAGAAACAGGCACGGGCACAAGGGATTGATTGGGTACCCTCTGCGGGGGCGGTGGGACCTCACCAGCCCCACCCCGCCCCGCCCCGCCCCGCCAGTGGCGTCCCTGAGGGGGTTACGCTTCGGCCGTATACTATTACTCGGGGTGGCAGCCGGAGTCCCGCGGGGGCGTACAGTCCACCTCAGCCGAGAGAGAGAGAGAGAGAGAGAGAGAGAGAGAGAGAGAGACCCCCGACCTCAACACGGGCACCGTGATGGCCTCTGGGAAATTCAAAGTGTGTGACGGGTCGTGCCGTGGCGTCTAGCCTGCCCGCGGCAGGACGCGCGGCAGGGGGCTGTCAGGCGGGTCAGTGCGAGCGGGGCGCGGCAGGAGGCAGCAGGACGCGCGGAAGGTCACAACAGGACGCAGCAGGACACGCGGCAGGACGCGGCAGAACGCCGAAAGTCGCGCGGAAGGGACGAGGCAGGCCGCGGCAGCAGAACGCGGCAGCAGGAGGCAGCAGGACGCGCGACAGGACGCAGCAGGACGCGGCAGGGTATAGCTCTCTACTGCCAGGCTCCACCCGCGCCTCCAGCAGACCTAAGGTCCCGATTCTTTCCAGACGATCAGACACTCCGGGGGTTAAACAATACGTTGCGCCCTGACACTGGCCGCCCCCCCCCTCCTCCACCTCAACCCCCTCCCCTTCCCCCACCCCCTGCCCAGACACGCCGCCGAACCATCCCCTCACACAAGTCCATCTCCGCGAGGTTCTCTCCGGGAGAGGCTTCAAATTCCGGCAGTCGCTAGCAAAAGTCAACTACCCTTGGAGATCTCTTCTCCTCCCCCTCTGCCTCCTTCGCTTCTCCCTCGCTCTACTTACCCTCCCACCGAACTCTCCTCGAGACGGGAGCCCCCCCCCCCCCCCTGCCCCACCGGTCTGGCGTTTCTTTCACCTTCAGGCCGCGTCCCTCGCACTTACTCGCTCACAGTCGCACAGCAACGCGGGAGGCAGCGCTTTCTACATAGGTTTTCACGCATCCGAAGGCTACCTTACCATCAAATTCCGCTGTTACTTTTTAACGGATCAATGTACACATATATATATTTTTTTTTGCCAGGATTGAAAACATTTTTAAATCGCTCAATAAAGAGCGATGCTGCTTAAACGACTGAAAACGAGTCGAATCGGGTATTTCGAGATCGCTACATAAGAGTGATGTTCGCTGAATGACATGACTTCATAAACTGCGTCGCACGCGTGCTACCGAAAAAGTTTGCCAAAACGACTCTACACCCAGAAAAATGTTTTCTTGTTTCAAGAACGTTTTGTACTGAGAGTGACCCAAGATTAACTTTATTCCTGATACAAAACTATTTTCCTTAATCGAAAGGTAATATCGCCTTGCGTCAAGAAAAAAATTAATCTTGGGTCACTTTTAGTACAAAATGTACTTGAAACAAGAAAAGATTTTTCTGGGTGTAATATAGAGCGATGTCGATGTCGCGTATCGCTCTCCCAGGAGCATGAAATTTGGTGCGCACGAAACTACTCGCTCTCCGCGGGAGACGAGAAATACGACTCCTGAAGTTACAGCGGTCTGTGTGTGTGTGTGTGTGAGAGAGAGAGAGAGAGAGAGAGAGAGAGAGAGAGAGAGAGAGAGAGAGAGAGAGAGAGAGAGAGAGAGAGAGAGAGTGCGTGCGTGCGTGACGGGGCAGGGTGACGGTACGGTACGAAGGCCGGAGAGCAGCCTATTGTTCCGCTTCTATATTCCAGCGGCGGGCGGCGCTGGCTGGCTGGCCGGACTGACGGCTGTCTGACGTCCCAGGGGCGCCTCTTCAGCCCACCAGCGGGGAGGAGTGGGGGGAGGGAGAAGAGACGAGAAGGAAAGAGAGCGATGAGATGGCATACCAAAAACACACCCTGCTATGCCGAGCGAGGGCCGAGCGCCGAGCCCATGTGCTTGGGCGGGGCGGGGGCGCGGGTAGGCAGCACGGTGGCGCGCGTGCGGAGCCGGTGGCCTACCCTGCGGTCCACAGGCGCGCTGCCCAGCGGCTCACCGCACCGCCGCCATCGTAAAGCTACTTATGTCAAATTATAAAATTTACAAACTGATATGGTTTCTTTGGCCGGGTGTGACGTACATGTCCGTGCGCGCTCGAACGCCATAACACCAATCAACCCCCCCCCCCCCCCTCCTCTCCCGCCCCCGGCACACACCCCCTACGCGTGGCAACAGATCAGATAAATCGACGGTCGAGGGCAAGATTTAAAATTTTGCCGTGCTCATAAAAATTGGCGGCGTGTTCGGGGAGTGCAATAAGGGAAGGGCAGGGGGAGGGGGAGGGAAGGGGGAGGGGAGAGGAGGGGGAGGGGAGAGGGAGGGGGAGGCTCACATGGTAGCCATCCGTCCGCACCGCGCCGAACCGGAGGGGCATAACTCAGGGAGGCGGGCATGGATGAGGGTGGGGCGGGGGTGGGGCGGGGGGGGGGTGGGGGTGGGGCGGGGCGAGGCGGGGTGGGGGCGGGGCGGCGTACAGCACGGGGGAGCAGGCAGCGCTAAAGCCGAACCGTAAGGCGAACGATAGTACATAAATCAGCAAGGCCAGCTGTGATGGGCGTGATGTTCGCTGCCTGCTGCTCGCGCTCGCGGCCGCCCCGCCCCGCCCCGCCCCGCCCCGCCCCGCCCCGCGGCCTGACAGGCTCATTAGGCTGACCAAGGGGTTACACCTTCGGGACCCGCCCCGCCCCGCCCCGCCCCGCCCGGCCGCGGCCAAACTGTTGTAAACGCAGAGCAAGTCCGTCTGCTCTGTTTCTCCCGGCGCTCCGTTACTTTTCATGATTAGAAAGCGACAGAAATTAACAACCACCCCTCATCGCCGGGGTGTAATTAACGGACCATCGCTCCAACATAGGGGAGGGGGGAGGAAGAGTGTACACAACGAATGTTTAATGAGTACAGCTGGTTTCTCCTTCCGTTTTTCCGGGTAAAAACCAGAGGGGGGGGGATGAAGCAAAAGATTTAGGCGTCTTCATTTCTGCCTTATGTGGTTTTTTTTTTTTATCTCTTTGTCGAGCAGAGAAATAAGACGAGGTGCGGGCGGGGCGGGGCGGGGCGGGGCGGGGCGGGGCGGGGCGGGGCGGGGCGGGGCGCTGATGTCTCCTCTCTGACAGAGTGTCCCCATCTCTGCGCCGCCGCCCTAGACACACCAATCGGACCGAGCCGAGCCCCGCCCCGCCCCACCCCGCCCCGCCGCGCCCCACCGCGCCCCGCCCCGGCAGGCGGGTGGATTATTGCAGGGGAATAGGCATTCCGGCAAGATGGAAAAGCCTCCTAACGAAATGATGGCTTTCACGGGCAGATGAGATTATCCTGGCGACGTACCCAGCCAGCCCCGCGCCAGCCCCGCGCACCCGTACCCCCCTCCCCCCCCCTCACCAAGTCACGCTATTTATATGCAAATGCGTCTGAGATTCGCACCGAACCAAAAGGCGCGCGGCGCGGCGCGGCGCGGCCCGGCGGCTCCCAGCAGCCCGTGCAGCGCAGCGCGGCTAGGCAAACGTATACCAAACAGGCAAAGTTTTAATAGAAAATTTGTAGCGCAAAACTTAGCCATGTATTATTCTTCTCCTGATTAGGCAGATGACCGCGGAGGGTGGGGTCCGGCCGGCGGCATCCAGCCAGCAGTGCTGCCCGCGAAAAGTATGTAGGCAATGGGTTTGTACAATAACGCTAAGCGGGGCTGCATCTGCAGCACCTGCCTACTAGGCAACGAGCACGCACCTGGAGCACAGGTGCGCAGATGCAGCCTGCGGCAGTCCATCTTCCGCACTTCCCCGGATTGGCTTTCGGTAGTTGTTCAGCATTGATTCCACCCTGGCTTTGGCCGCGCCGATCCGCGGCCCGGTCTGCGGGCCGCCTCGGAGCCGCCCCACCCCGCCCCGCCCCACCCCGCCGCGCCCCAGGGAGCGGGTATCACTTGGCCGAGCCCCCTGCTCAGCCCACCACCCCCTCACCCCTGGCACCCCCTCCCTCACGGAGTCCCCCAGGACAGCTCCCGCTCCGGTCCGGAGGTGGAACAGCTTAGCTGCCCAGCCCGCCCCCACCAGCCCCGCCCCCACCAGCCCCGCCCCCACTCACGCCCCCGCCGGCCTTCCCTAGCTCTTCCTGCGGCCTTCAGTAAGGCTGCTATCCTTGAAAAATGCATGTGAGTTTACCACAGCAATAAGCGACTCAACGCCCCCCAGGGGGCCCAAGGGGGGCCCGGGGTCTGCCCCCCGGGGGTAGGGGGGGGGGGGGTCACTTGCACTGCCCGGCACGGGGCATGACTTGGGACTGCGCGCGCTGGGTACTTCACACAAGATATATTTTTTGCGGCGTTTTGAACCAGGGCAACAACATATCGAAGTTTTACTTCTTTCTTCCGGGCCTAGGGATTCAGTGAAATACCCTATTCTGATGGGGTTGTCCACTCACCCACCCTCCTTCACCCCGCCTACGAGAGAAGGCACACACACACACACACCGAAGAAAGGCTAGAGTGATTCATCTCAAATCGAGCACGACGACGGGGCAAGTTTCCCGTCGTTCGTCGTCGTCGTGCGAGAAAACAAATATTCACTCGGAGCGGAGCGAGAGGTTGGGAGGAGGGAGGGGAACTGCACTGTGCACTTCGCGGCAGGCCATCTTGCGCACGGGACCCAGAGGACGTTATAATAAAAAGAGGAAAGCGGTGGTGATCAATCCCCGCGCATACCGTTACCAACAGAAAAATAAGTTTCCAATAAGTGTCAAGATGTATTAATTCCATGGTAAAATGCTTTTACAGTGACGTTCACCGCGTCGCTTGCGGTGAGCTACTCGCAAAGAAGAGGGCAGAGCTCGGGGCCCGGGGCGAGGAGGGGGGCGTAAAGACAATCTCATTGCATTGTGAGCTTGTCGTCTGACCGTATAGCTTGAGAAAGCGCCCCGCCGAATGTACTGCACGTGTGTCCGAGTGTGTCCAGCGCCGCTAACAAGGTATCAACCCCGCCCCGCCCCGCCCCGCCCCCCCAGGCCTCTTCCCCCCTTTAGCTAAGCCACCCTCTCCACCCCACCCCATCCTGCCCCATCCCGCCCCGGCACGGCGCGAGTTTTACGGGTTTTGCCGGGGTGTCGTTTGAGGCGCAGAGTGCCAGGGCTCAGCCCGCCTGCCTGCCCACCACCATGAGGCCCTACCGCCTGGCCTCACTAGGAACGCCCCAACCCACCCCGCCCCGCCCCGCCACGCCCCGCCCGCGCCAGCCTAGTTGGCTCCTCCGCAGTAAAGTTGGCGAGGCGCTGCTTTGCCGGCGCTGCTCATGTTTACAGTTTTATGTGTTGAGCGCCCGCCCCGCCCCGCCCCACCGCGCCGCCCGCCACACCCCGCCCGCCTCGCCACGCCACGCCAGGGACCATCAGCCTAACTAACCAGCCCAACACCATACGCGATCATACACTGTGCAAGAGTCGGCAGACGCGGAAAACTTTTCATGCCACTCCCCAAAACCAAAAGAAATCAACGCTATTAATTTCCTAGGTTTCTTAGAGAATACAAGAATAGAAAATGTTATCTTTCTAACATTACAAACGAATACAAATATCAAGTGGAAGCAAAGTTCTTTTTAATATTAGAAGCAAGTGACTACTGCATCGCAGAGTGCAATGGGTACTGCCGTCAGCGTCTCGTCTTTTCTCGATAGAACCCTCGCGTTTTACGGCCTCGCGGGCTGGAGGTGAGGTTAGGTCGGACCGTGGTGGGCGAGGCGGGGCGGGGCGGGGCGGGGCGGGGCGGGGCGGGGCGGGGCGGGGCGGGCGGACCGGGCGGCTATTCGTTCCACCGCTTCCTATACTCCTCGCCCTGGCCGAGCAGAGCAGCCCGGCGCCCCGCGGCCATGCGCCTGCCTGGTCCGGATAGCGTCGGAGCGAATGGCTGGGTAACCCGCCCCCGCGCCGCCCCGCGCTGCCCCCGCGCCGCCCCCGCGCCGCCCCGCGCCGCCCCGCGCCGCCCCGCGCTGCCCCCGCGCCGCCCCCGCGCCGCCCCGCGCCGCCCCCGCGCCGTACTGAGAGACGCTTCTCGACGGCGAACACACGCGCCGAACTGCGCACCGCGCCGTTTCAACTAACTCCGTAAACTACAAGCAACTGTTCAAAATGATGAATATACACCGCAAAAAAAAAGGAAACAGAAAACCCTATAGGATTTTCCGGGAGGGCACCTTGCGGCTGGAGCGGGTAGGGAAACCCGCATACTGTTACAGGAGTGGCTCGCAAGCGCTACAGATCGCAACCGCTACAGGTCACAAGCGCTACAGCTCGCTAACGCTACGGGTCGCAAGCGCTACGAGTCACAAGCGCTACAGCTCGGTAGCGCTACGGGTCACAAGCGCTACAGCGAGAATCCGCGCGTTAGGCGGAGCCGAGCCGAGCCGAGCTAAACCTTGAAAAATTACGCACGTGGCGTGAAAACATGGAAAATTTTTGCGACAGTAAACCTCCCGAGGGAGGTTGCGGTTCCCGCCAGGCACAGGGCTTTTACCCCCCGTGGCAGCCAACTACTTCGGTGTTCTTATGGGAACCGGTGCTTTTCTGACTGCGATCCTGTCGCGCAATTCGACAGATTTGATCCCCGTACTGCCAGATTTAGTCGTACGGTGGTTAACCGAACTGCCCTGTCCCCAGGGCATGGAATAGCTATTTTGGAGCCAGATTCTAGGACTTATGACCCGACCGACCACCAGTCGTGGGCACGGGACGAAACTTCCTGGCAACCCGCTGTCGCTACCAGTGAAGAACCTACCTGGGTTGAACCAGGCCCCATGTGCCGAGTCTCACAGACACCCCACGGCTTTCGCGGCACCACTAGACCACTAGACCGTCGGCTATTCCACGAGGGAGCTCGGTTGAAATGGGGGCTTGAATTCCCTCTCAAATTGTTGTCCTCAGAAAGAATTAAATGTCTTGGTAAGATTCAGACCTCCGTCCTGCGACTCTCCGCGCGGACACTATGCCGGCACGGCTACGACGCCACGGTACCAGATGCCGGACCACTAGGAGTCATGCTGCGCGAGAAGCCACAGTCACCGAAGAAACGAACCCGGTGTCATGAGTGCGCCTGCTCTCTCGGTCAGTGCTCGGCCGGCCGCGTAGCGTCATTGGTATCGTCGCTGCTCATAGCACTGTGCGGGATGTGGTTCAAAAACCGCGTAAGTTTTCTTTCTTTTTATTATTTTTTTTTGTTCGGACCAAAATTACTCTTTCCAGCTATACCGTCCTTGTGGACTTGGGCGAAAGCTGCAAAGCGCACCGGAAAACCCAACCACTTCGGACCAGTGCTCTTTTCAGTGCCTTTTGCAGCTTGCCCAAGTCACAAGGACGGTATAGCTGGAAAGAGCACTTGGTCCGAACAAAAAATAATAAAAAGAAAAACTTACGCGGTTTTGAACCACTTCCCGCCCAGTGCTATGAGCAGCGACGGATACCAATGACACTACGCGGCCGGCCGAGCACTGACCGAGAGCAGGCGCACTCATGACACCGGGTTCATTTCTTCTTCGGTGACTGTAATGGCTTCTCGCGCAGCATGACTCCTAGTGGTCCGGCATCTGGTACCGTGGCGTCGTAGCCGATGCCGGCATAGTGTCCGCGCGAGAGTCGCAGGACGGAGGTTCGAATCTAACCAAGAACATTTAATTTTTCTGAGGACAACAATTTGGAGAGTGGAATTCAAGGCCCCATTTCAACCGAGCTCCCTCGTGGAATAGCCGACGGTCTAGTGGTCTAGTGGTGCCGCGAAAGCCGTGGGGTGTCTGTGAGACTCGGCACATGGGGCCTGGTTCAAACCCAGGTAGGTTCTTCACTGGTAGCGACAGCGGGTTGCCAGGAAGTTCTGTCCCATGCCCACGACTGGTGGTCGGTCGTGAATCATAAGTCCTAGAATCTGGCTCCAAATAGCTATTCCATGCTCTGGGACAGGGCAGTTCGGTTAACCACCGTACGACCAAATCTGGCAGAAGTACGGGATCAAATCTGTCGAATTGCGCGACAGGATCGCGACCAGAAAAGCACCGGTTTCCCATAAGAACACCGAAGTAGTTGGCTGCCACGGGGGGTAAAAGCCCTGTGCCTGGCGGGAACCGCAACCTCCCTCGGGAGGTTTACTGTCGCAAAAATTTTCCATGTTTTCACGCCACGTGCGTAATTTTACAAGGTTTAGCTCGGCTCGGCTCGGCTCCGACTAACGCGCGGATTCTCGCTGTAGCGCTTGTGACCCGTAGCGCTACCGAGCTGTAGCGCTTGTGACTCGTAGCGCTTGCGACCCGTAGCGTTAGCGAGCTGTAGCGCTTGTGACCTGTAGCGGTTGTGATCTGTAGCGCTTGTGACCTACGTCCACTGTTACGCGTGTTCGCTGGAACAGCTGGTGCGGAGTGGGCCGCCCGCTAATCGCGGCGCGCGGTGTAGCGGAGGTCAATCCCATCTCCGGTCCGGTCCGGGCCGGGCCATCAGTGGCAGGCAGGCCACCACCACCACCACCACCACCACCACCACCTCCTCCTCCTCCTCCTCCTCCTCCTCCTCCTCCTCCTCCTCCTCCTCCTCCTCTCAGCTCATCTATTGGCCGGCGGGCAACGCGCCTTGCCCCATCCCGAGAACAATCCCAGACAATTAACGTAATGGTTACACCCCCCCCCCTCTGCTGCCCCACACACTTTTTCCTCGCGTGTTTCCTGAGATTAATTTTTCGCCTGCTTCTCTTCTCGCCCCCTGCTGACGGGGTGCTTCGCGCGCGGGACGCAGGGGGGTCCGGCTAGAGAGGTCCAGCTTCAGCCCGGCCGGTGGAGAGGAGGGCGAAATATTAAAGCTTTCACGAGCAGACGCCTCAGGGGCGGGGTGGCTCACCGGCCCCGCTGCGGAGGACGAAGGTCACTCACATGACTTATATACCGCCTACGTAAAATATTAACGTCAAAAAAGGGAAGCTGTGTAAATAACGGTTTAATATTGTTGGCCCGAGGCGTGCTGCCGACCCCGCTCCCCCTTCCTCTACTTTTTCCTGGTCCCGCCCCTGGTGCTGCCCGATATTGTACCGGGTGTTTCAGAGAACGCGGAACAGTACGCCGGGTTGCCTACCCGCTCCGGCCGTAAGGCGTCGTCGGATAAGTGCACTGTCGGCTTTGCAGTGTGCGTGTTCTCTGAAACGCCCGGTACAGCCAGTGCTATTCTTGACGAATTTCCGACTCCGGGGAAGTTCCTCGTCCCCATTACACCCCCTCCCCCCTCCTTTTCAATACGCATGTTGTCCTACGTGGCGGAGCGGGGCCGAACTTGGAATGAAATGAGATGGTATCTCCATAGCGCGGAGAGGGGTGGGGGTAGGGGTGGGAGTGGGGGTTGGGGTGGGGCTGGGGGTAGGGGTGGGGGTGGGGGTGGGGGTGGGGGTAAGGGTGGGGGTGGAGGGCTCCAGGCACACTAATGCAGGCGGCTCCTCGGGAATCAGATTCTCGAGCAACTTGAGAAAGTCGTGGGCGTCGTTGGGGTTCGAATTCCCAGTCAAAGACTTTCCCCGCCCAGCCTACCGCGAGCCATACCGCGCCACTGTACTGCGCCAGCGTCGACCGGAGGGATATTTCCTACTCATTGTGAGAAGCAACAGCCATACTGAGGACCGCTGGTCCGCTAGCGGGGGAGGGGCGGTCTCCATGGGGGAGGGAGGAAGAGAGTGCAGCGTAAGAAGAGGAGGGGGAGGGGGGGGGGAGAAGAGACCGGTGGAGAGAAGGGGCCTGCCTGCACACACATGCCCAAATATGATTGAAATATTGTCCCGACGGGATGGGTCCGTGATAGATGTGCGAGGTTGTCTATGTGTGCGTGCGTGCGAGTGAGAGAGAGAGACAGAGTGAGAGAGAGAGAGAGAGAGAGAGAGAGAGAGAGAGAGAGAGAGAGAGAGAGTGCGCGCGTGTGTGGTTCGGGATGGGGCGTCGTCGGAGTGATCAGGAGGGAGATAGATGAAGAGAGAGGGGGAGAGGGGGCAGCAGGGGTGGAAAGGAGAGGGGTGGAGAGGGAGGATAGAGGAAGGGTAGAGAACATTTTATTAGAAATGAATGATCAGAGGCCGGAAAAGGACTGAGAAGAAGAGATAGGAGGATGAAAACAAGATGGAGAATGATGCGGGAGGGGTGGGGGCGCGAAGCGGGCGGAGGGATCGAGAGAGAGAGAGAGAGAGAGAGAGAGAGAGAGAGAGAGAGAGAGAGAGAGAGAGAAGAGAGAGCTGGAGAGATTACGCTCAGTCGTTTATAACCAATAAAATGCTAATGCCCGAATCAGGGTCGGTTTTAATTTCGATCGAAAGAGTGAAAGGGAAAGGGAATAAAGAGTGAAGGGCCTGGCGGGGGCGGGGGTGTACGGTTCTGGTGGTTATTGTGGGTCACCCGATTGACTAAACGGGGACACGGCGATTTTTTTGGGGTGGAGGGAGCGCCGCTGCATTTTACGTGAGAGGAGGGGGGGGGGCAAAAGACGAAAATTTCGGAAAGTTGGCTACACTGTTAATTTCGGGTGCTCAGGAATTGTACGCCAAGGCGTACAGTGATCGTACCCCAAATTAACGATGTACCTACTACGCGCGACCACAATTTCCATAACTGTTAATCGTTTTTGTTAGCACATGCGGGGAACGCCTGCGCTCCCTGCGGTGCGAGGCCGGCCGCGTAGCGTCATCGGTACCGACACTGGTGACAGTACCGGTGGGCAAAAACTTTGAGGTTGATGATTGATTGCAGCGCAACGGGAAACACTACTCGCGACCGGCAATGGGTATATTCACGGTTTACACAGCCTGCACGCGCATTAAAAAATATAATTGAATAATAAAAATATCATAAGCCACCTCCTCTGACTCTTATTACACGGACGCGCTCCTCTCTTCATTTACAGGACGAAGAGTTAATCAAACTTAGAAGCGGTCTGCAGCTGCAGGCGCGCCGCCGGTGCGGTGGTCCGCTCCGCAGGCCGCTCCGCAGGACAGCAGGGCGCAGCAGGGCGGCGCGGCGGCAGGAGTTGGCTGGCTGCAGGAAGTTGACGAGGAGTAGCCTGCTCTCCCTAGGGGCCCCGCCCCGCCCCGCCCCGCCCCGCCCCGCCCCGCCCCGCCCCCCCCGCCCGGGGTGGCCCCAAGTTGCGCGGGAGTCGCGGCAAGTCTCGCGTGTCGGCCGCAATAACTTACTCAATTATTGGGTGGAGAGCCGCCGGCGCCGGCGCCGCTGCCTTAGCGCCGCCGGGAGAGTCCAGGAGCAGGAGGTCACTCCGTGACGTCACACCGCGCCCCGCAGAAATATTATTTACATAACAAGACTTTCGCACTTGGATTGAGAGAGTTGAAAGATATTAATTTCAAGGCGTAAAGCGAGGGGGGATTCACTCTTAAAATCTGTGACCCGGCTATATTACGCTGTATTGCGATCCGACATTGTACAGATTTAGCCAAGAACAGGCAAAAACAGCCAAGAAACCGACCCCCAAAACTAGGTAAATTTTGGAAAATTTTGGCTATTACGCTCCGTTTACGTTTGTATTGAGCATACTATTACGCCTTTGTTACGGATAGAAAGACCCGACTGTTACGCGAGTGCATATCCCCTGGGCGAAAAGAAACACCCAGCCCACTCACGGGCAGCCGAGCAGCGCAGCGCAGCGCGGCGGGCGGCGGGTAGCGGCAGGAGCCCCTGACGGCCGTGGGGTAGGCCGCCCGCTCCACACGGCGGTCTGACGGGACTGCCTACCTCACAGGGGACCCCTCCCACCAGGACAACACTACCTCACTCCACTCGCGCGGTGGTGGTGGTGCTCCGTCCACCTGCTGACTGCCTGTACACCGATAATGAGGATGATTCCAAAATGTAAAAAGGAAGATTAATACCACGATCCGGTTGAAAAAGTTAGTGTTTACAGCTAAAATTTACAACTATTAATTTAGCGCGCCTAGGAAAGTAGCAGCGAAAGTGAATTTAGGAATTATTTTAGAAATGTGTGGCGCGTGTCGTTATGTCAGTTTACAGGAAGTATATACGTCAACTTCTACAAGATGAATACTTTTAAAAAAAAATTTAACGGTGTCCCTCCATTATCCAATCCGTCTCGGGTGTCCACGGTCGTCGCCGTCCTATTCGCAACTTGCAGTCAGCCCCGACCGCCCACCCCGCCCCGCCCCGCCCCGCCCCGCCCCGCCCCCTGACAGGCGGCGCTGTCACGGCCGCTCTGCCGCTCCGAGTAGAGCCGTCCTCTCCTCGGGTCCAAGTCCTGGCCGGGACGGGACGGGACGAAACCCTCAGAGCCGTCTGACCGCAGAGCATCCTATCCCAGCCCAGACCGCGGCCCCGCCCCGCCCCGCCCCGCCCCGCCCCGCCCCGCCCAGACCCCGGCCTGCAAGTCTGCAGACCGACGCGCTACATTCGAAAATTTGATTCAAGAACATTTGGCTTAAAGTTTCTAGAACAGTATTCTCAATTTTTAAAAAATTAACTTAGGTACATGACGAAATGCGCTTTTCTTTTAAGCAAAATTTTCCGAGGTGACACATAGAGGAAGGAAAAAAACATACTTTATCGAGGACGCAGAGTGCGGAAATGACCCGTGCGAGCCTTATCGGCGGCTCGTGTTTAGCGAACAGCGATAAGACCGCGGCTGGCGGGGCGGGGCGGATCGGGGCGGGGCTGGGCGGGGCAGGGCGGGGCGGGGCGGGGCGGCTCCTTGGCCTCGGCAGGTGACTCGGCAGGTGGCGTGATGGAGCTGCCAAAACTCCCGACATCGCGGCACGAGTTATTTAAATAAAAACACGCAGGATTAAATTAAAATAGATATGCACTGCAAACGCGGTGGTGGCGATTTGAGTGCCCAAAATTTTGGCAGTCCTTATTTTTAGGCACGAAGTAGCCTTAATAAATTTGTCTCAGGATCCAATTTTTTTTTTAATGCCAAGTTTTGGCATTTTTTTTAAGGAGGCCAAAATTTTGGCTTTTTTTTTCGAATAGTGTGCCGACTTGAAAAAAATTTCCAGTGCGCATCTCAGAGTCGCATCGCGTGGCGTCGCGTCGCCCATACCGGCTCGCGGCGCAGCCCACCAATAGTCAAGTGATTTGGAGCCGGCCGATTGCAAATCAAGCACGGCAGTCGAACCTCAATCAGTGTACAGATAAGGTAAGGAGGCGCGGCGCGGGGCGGGGCGGGGCGGGGCGGGCAGCGCGAGCCTCTCTAATGGGGACGGGCGCGGGCAGGCGGGCGGGCGGGCAGGCGTGGGCGCCGTATAGGGGACAGTGGCGACATTGACATTGGGCTCGCGTCCTCCGGCCCGGCCCGGCCCGGCCCGCGGGGCGTAGCGCGTAGCGTAGCGTAGCGGCCACTTTTGCCACAGCAGCGACAGCCCACGTTATAGACATTTTTTTCTGTGCGCGGACAACGCGCTCGCAAATACTTTAAAACCAAAAATGAACACAACACTGCGGCTTAACACATCGAGTGCGGCATGACCACTATATGGTCACGCTCCCGTGTTAAATCACAGGGAATAAAAACTTCCCGCACTCAATGTGTTAAGTCAAAGCAAGTACTTTTGTCGCACAGTCCGCACTAGCAGTAAAGCCGACAAGACTGCAATAATACTCCAGGCAGTAAGGTGCGGCACATTGCAATAGGAATAACGTCAGGCGTCAGCTGTTACGCAACCCGTCTCAAGTAGTGTCACTCGATCCGAAAATAGCAAAACATGAGGGATAGCATTGTTCTGCCGGTATATAGCATCCTGACACACCTTCCTCAAGAAGGCGCGCAAAACACTTGCACACACAAGATACGCCTGAGGCCCCACACAGCACATAGCGCGGGAAAACTCGGCGCCTCTCGCTCCTGCCGGCCGGGCGCCCGGCGCCCGCGGTACACGCGTCCAAACACACTACCAGTGCTTATCTCCCCCCCCCCCCTCCTCACCGTGATGCGTTCCTTGGTCGCCCGCCGCGCCGCGCCGCGCTGGCCGCCGGCTAGCCCGGGCCGGGCCCGTCAGTCGAGCAGACAAAGTGGTGGGACACACACACACGGCTCCAAGCACGCCGAGTCACCGTCATTGTACGTGAGTCAGCTCCTCTCTGCCCAAACTTGAGCAGAAAGGAGAAAGAGAAAAAAACAAGAGGATGCTTGGCGCTGTCGCTGTGGGTTATTGTGTCCGTGACGCGTGCGAGTCACGACAGTGTCACGCATTCTTATCCGTGCGGGTGTCGCCGGACCCGGCCGGACCGCGGTGCCGTTGTTGGGTTCCGCCGTGGCGTAGCTTTGGACATTACACCCAGAAAAGCGTGTGGTTATGTCACGCGTAATGTACTTATTGAATCGAGTGCAAAACACTTGTTAATTTTAAGTACAATTGCACGTTTTTCACCGTAAGGTTTCACGAGAGCAAGAGTGGAAATATGTGTTCACCTGCGAGTGAACGACATGGGTACTCTTGGATTTGCGGAGTAAATAACGCCCCTCTCTCTCTCTTCACCGCAGTGAGAGCGTCGATAAGATAGCATGGCCCGCCCCAGCTCCAGCCCGGGCCGCAGCCCCGGCGCCTCGCTCGGCGCCCTGGCGCTGCTCGCCTCCGTGTTCCTCCAGGCCGAGGCCATCGACTTTGGCTTCGGCGGCTGCCCCACCAAGGAGGTGGTCCAGAACTTCGATGTTGGCAGGGTAAGCAAGAGCCCCCACACACAAGTGTCGTGAATTTTTGTGAATTTTTTTTTATTTATTTGTTATTTTTTTTTTCATTTTTTGCTTTAACTTTTTCAAAAATTTTCTTAAGTTTCCCGATTTTTTTTCTCTTTTTAATTTTTCTCAATTTTATTTTTGAATTTTTCTCATTTTTTTTAATTTTTTTCCGGCTTAATGCCCCTTAAGATGAACACCGTCACGTGACGTCTGTTTGCAGTACTCCGGGGAGTGGTTCGAGGTGGAGCGCTACTGGCAGTTCTTCGAGTTGAACGGCAAGTGCGTCAAGGCCAAGTACGTGCAGAACAGCAACGGCCAGGTCAACGTCACCAACAGCATGCTCGACTCCAGGTTAGCGCAGCGCAGCGCCCCAGGCGGTATTCGACCCCGAACTGCGAAGAACTTAACGAGATGCGTTTGTGCCCCGGCAGGACGAACAAGGCCTCCTCCATTGAGGGCACGGCCAAGCTGACTGACCCGGACGCCTCGCCGTCCGAGGGCAAGCTCTCCGTCACCTTCAAGATCCCCGGTACGTTCGACAAAGCACCCGATCGCTCCGTTCAAAATATTTTTGTACTTAACGTTTCTAAATTCACGATCGGTATCGTAAATTTACGATATGTAATTTTGTTTTCAGTCGTCGGCGATAAAACGGCTCCGTACTGGGTGTTGAGCACCGACTACACCAACTACTCGCTGGTGTACTCGTGCTCCAGCGTCCTGGGCTTCCTGCGCGCCGGTCAGTGCGGCTCGGGGGAGGAGTAGAGGGGCGGCGCGGGGCGGGGCGGGGCGGGGCGGGGCGGGGCGGGGCGCGGCGGGGGCGGCGCGGGGATGACATAGTGGCCCGCTCACAACTCCCCAAACCAATCCGAAGGAAGTGCGAAAGATGGAACGCCGGCGATAAAAAGAGCCGCACATGAGGCTCATCGCCGGTCTCAGAGCACCAGTCCAAAAGCACCGCGCTGCATGGGCTGGGCGTTAAGGGAGCTACCCGTGGGGAGCACTGCGGGGCGGGGCGGGGCGGGGCGGGGCGGGGCCTTCCACTTTGCATTCGTTTCGCACGCCACGGCACGTACCAACGGACGCGAGGTACCCGCGGTTAAGTCATTCCGGGGAGAGAAAAAAGAAGAAAGTCACTTCCGATCTATTGAATGGGATTCGCCAGAAATTGCACTGGTGGAGACCCGAAGCCCGAAGTGTCAATGTAACACAATTAAGTCGCACACTTGAACAAGTAAAAGTGTCATTTTTCCAATAAATTTCGCCCACTTGTGGGGTCAAGTGTACGAATGGAAACACCTACGAGTGTGCGACATCCACCCACTTGGGTTTCCGGTATGAGTTACATTGGCAAGGCGGCAATTTAAAAAACTAAACTATCCGTTTGCTGCAGAGTCCGCGTGGATCCTGAGCAGGACGAGGACCGTCGACGACCCCGCCGTGCGCCAGGCCATCGAGAGCGCCGTGGCCAAGGCGGAGATCAGCAGGGGCAGCTTCCAGAAGACGGACCAGGACAACTGCAACGCCGCCGAGTGAACGCGTCCGACCAATAATATTTTTTTTTAATGTTACAACCCAAAGCAAAAGACACGCGTAAGAGTAGATTTACGAAAAGTTACCAAATCCATACAGTGAGATCTCTATAAGCCTGCCTGAAAATTCGATGATTAGAGAGACCCAGTCTCTCTGAGTCTCTCTGTTGATGGTACTACCCCGCGAGCATAAAGGAGGCCCTCGTTTCCAGAAGTGATATTGTAAATAAAAATATAAGTCACCGTTTTTTTAAAATCGTAATTTCTGTTATTATATTGTTATTGCCAGAGGCCCAATCCGCCCATCCCCCCAAAAAATGTGAACGCGGCGTTTCCAAACAAAAGCGGTCCGGGACAACGCGCTGGCAAGCGGAGCCGAGCCGACCCGGGCGGATACAGACCCGCGTCATGGTAGCGTTAATATGCATGTATACACATATCCCCCCCCCTCCTCCCGGCCAGCATCGTCCACCAGAGCTCCGCCGTCGCTCCAGAGACTTGCAATAAAAGGACATGACATGGCAGGGAAGCGACCGAACCCCAAGCCTGCCACTTGGATAAACGTTATGCTGTTTACGTTCACGGGGAGACCGCCCGGGAAAAAGGGGCAGAAAAGGGGGAGGGAGGCACCAAGCGGGGAGGAGAGGGGAGGGAAGGGCAGCCGGGGGTGGGGGCAGGGCAGGGGGAAGGGGCGAAGGGGAAGGGCAGGAGAGGATGGGCGGGGAAGGGAAAGGGTGAAGGGGGTTGTGTGTGTGGCCGCCGCGGTGGGACTTCCCTCTCCTCCTTCCAAGCCTGTATCTTCCTCGAGGGAGAAAGGTTCTTGCCATTTTATTCGAGTCCGCATTGCAGTTCCTAGTGTTTCCAGTCGCTTCGTTCCCTCCCCTCCGCCGCGCCACGACCGTACCATCTCCAAGAGAAAGGCGGCTTTAGAGGATCGTCCCCGGGAAGTACTGGTGCGTCCGTCACACGCTGCTGGGAAACTGCAAAGTTTGTGCCAAGTGGCCTAGTGCCTAGCGCCTGTTGGGTAGGCAACATCTTGCCTGCAGTGCGCGCGTGAACTGCGGGGTGGCCTACCACGAGTTTCGCAGGCGCCGCAAGCTCGCGTGTTTCGCTATTAATCGGCCCTACACTCTGGGACATCCCCCGCCCCCGCGCGGGAAAAGGTTTCGTCACAGCGTCACAATAAGAACGCCGTGACAGACCCGTGACGACAGGTGGCAACAGACTTACAGGTAAAGGGGTCCTCGTCACAGCCCTCCGAGTCTCTCCAGCCAAGGTCCACACCACTCCACTTCTACTTCCACTCTGCGTGGCGCCCGGCAGGAGGGCGCCTCTCGCCTCAGGTCTCTCTCTCCTCTCCTCTCCTCTCCTCTCCTCTGGGGTGGGCCTAGTCATCGGGCGAATAAAATACATTCACTGCAATTAATCGACATTAGACATGTGACGAGGGTGGAAGACAAACTAAGGGATCTTGGGGGGAAAAAAAAATCTGGAACGGTGCGGTCTTGGCGGTGTGGGTCAGCGGGCTATCGAGTGTGTGTGTGTGTGTGCGAGGAGCGCGTCTAAAGGGCACTAAGACTAGGATGTCTAACATGCGAGGACACTATAGAGTCTAGCTAGGGGCCGATGCTCACGGTTATGACTTTCCTCATCTGACTTTTACAGGACCAAAAAAAAACAAAACCGAAATTTGATGGAAGAATACAACGTAATTTTACTTACAAACAACTTATTAAATTCTTTAATTCAATAAATGTTGAGTATTTAGTTTGGCCTTCACAATCGAAGTCGTACAGTGCATTAAAAAAGATTACGGCAAATGGGGCACGTGGACTTGTTACTCGTCTGGAACCACTTGTACTGAAAAAAATAAATGCATTAAAATTAAAATTGCGGACAGAAATTAGAATTTTATTTTAAAAATTGGAAAAACTGGAAGTAGCTTACCAAGCATGTGGAGTGGAATTTCTTGCGGCACGTTCGGCAAGATAGTTTGGGCAGCTGATAGTTTGCTCCAGAGAGTACACAGAAACAAATATAGCATTCTTCAACACCTTCGTATCGTCTCACAACATTATTCCGCCACAGTGCCAAGCCATCCCACAAAGTACCATTCTGTTAAAGAAGTAAATATTCTTAATAAATTATCAGATATAAGGAAACTTCACCTCTTTGCAAGGAAAATAAGATCCAGTTTAGGTACTGCACCTGGTGTGTGAGGAACATAGTTAGCTGCATTAGCCACTGCCGCCATTGAACTGCAGCAGCAGCATTTCTTTTCCCAACTTCCACGATCATAGGGGAGAGGGGGTGATTGGTTGGCAAACGGACAACCAATTCCATAGCTAAATCGTCTACTGTGTAAGTGGCAACAACCTCACGCACATTTGAGTGTACTCGAACCTGCAATATGAATAATATTCATAGTAAGCATCTGAAGAAAATTTGCCATGTACTGGATCTTTATTGCTTAATGTAAGCTTCACTTACAGTCATATTTTCTACAGTTTTATCCTGCATTTTAGCCACTGCACTCATTTCAGCTGCACATATATGAGGACTAAAATGCTTTGTAACAACTTTGTCTATTAGAGTTGCTGACTTTGCATCTGAGTTTGTCCACCACTGACGTGCAAGGGCAGGTAAACAGCTCAATACACCAAATAAATCGTTGCAAGCCAGATACTCAACAGCAGCAGCTGTTGGGTAAGCAAATGTAAGATTTGGCAATTACATTGTTTTTTGAGGGCATATTAAAAATATCATACTGTAGTTTGAAGATCATGCATAGGTGTCAACATACCTCCAGTTAAATTAGGGGGGGCTTGTGTTGAGAAGAAGTCAAGTGTCTTCTTTAACTTCTCATCAAAAGCTTCTTGGGGAAGAAGACGAAAGACATTATTTAGTAAAGTCTCAGCATAGTGTTCAGACCTGCAAAATAACAGGATAATTTCAAAATAAACATTATTGCTATAACTCAATGACATGGATCATTTTTTACACCAGAAAACTTACGAATTTTTTAGCCATATTGCATACTGGCAAGTCAACTCAGTTTCAGCCTCTGTGCACATATGAAGTATTAAGGACCATACCAATAAATATCCTGTTGTATAGGTGTAAGCATCAGTATAAGGTTGGACAGTGCAACTGTTGCCAAGCCTGGAGAGAAAACAAATCAAGAAAAATCAGAAAGAAGCTACTAAAACACATCAGATGTTTCATTCAAGATTTCAGTAATTGATGAGGAACAACATACTTTGCATCACTCAACATTGTTGAAACAACAGTTTGCGCATGAGAAAGAACATCCTCTAGTTGCAGAAGACTCAGTCTTTCATCAGAGTTTACGTGACTGTTACTTTCCTCATCTGCAGTATTAATGTTTGCAAAAATTGCAGCATCATGTTTTACCATATAAGGAATAATCCTGTTACAGGACAAAGCCAATTAGATTAGATTCTAATAAAGAAAGAACAGAGGACCAGTTTGGGAAATTTGTAGGATACATACTTGAAAATCAAGTGGTAGGAGGCAAGTCGTACTGCACCTAAATTATGTAAGAGATATGAGGGTGCTAACTTCAAGACTGGCTCGAACATAACATCACCTCCTTTAGATGAGCGAAGAAATTCTATGCTGAAACTTTGAATAGCCAGACCAAGTTGGGTGAGCAAGGCAACTAAGGGAGGTGATTCATCTGAAGGCTGAAGGTTTTCTGTGAAATTTAAAACAATAACAAATAATTGAATATTCACAAAAAGTAAATGAAAAGGATTGCTGGTTAATTGTTCACTTGCCCACAATATCTGTCCATATTGCAAGAATTTTGTGTTCACACTCTCCTGCAAACACATCTAGCCATTCACGAGGGAGGCTTTCTTTAAGAGAACCCCGCTCTGCGTCACACAACTCAACAGTCCCCTTACTTAGCTTGAAAAGATTCTTGTTAAAGGCAACAAATAGATTGCAAGCTTCTTGTAGGAACGCACAGACCTTCATAGCAAAATGAAGAAAATATTAAATGATTACAATCCTAAATGTTAATAAGAGAAAAGTGTCTATTTGATATTACTTTTCTGGATAGCTGAAGTTTGCCACCTTGAACATCAGGTTTTCCCATAATTGTTTCATAGGCACAATGAATCCAGGTGGCCATAGCAATCATTACTTGATCCCAAATACGACTACTTAAAAGTTCTGGGGCACATGTCACAATTGTCCTTAAAAATTTCGCTGTGTGTAACGTATCACATACCACAGCCAGAGCGCATGAGTCTATAGTGCTGGTAACAAAAAAATTAAGACAAAATTGAGCATGTACAAAAAAACAACAAAACAAAAAAAAAAAAAAACAGAAACAACTAAACACTAGATTTAGATTCCCAAAATTTAGACTCACTTATTGCTCACAAACCGCCAGTTGCATTGTATTTGCAGTTTATATACGACATCAAGCCAAACTGTTGCATGTGGCTTAACTTCCTCATTAAGACCATGAATAATTATGTATTCAGAAAGTACATCTAAATTGGACAAATCAATACTTTCCAAAGAATCTTCATTTCTAGAAGGAAGAGGAATGTGTGAAATTTTTCCAAAGAAACAATCTTTGGCCTGTGCGTTGAAATAGTGTGATGTATGCCAAGCTCTATGGGCTCTTTCATAGGCAGCAGATTTGTAAGACCTAGAAAAAAAGTTAGTTAGATTTTAATACTGAATCCATGGGTAGCTCAATACTCTGCTAACTCATAGTACATACTGCTCATGAAGAATATCATGGACTGATAACTGCTGGGAAGAATTCATAGTTGATATAATTTCCTTAACAGCATCCTTGGTATCTAAAGAAAGATTATGCAGGGAATTTCCGAGCTCAGTCTGAAAATTGCAGAGGACAGTAGAATGAAACATGATTTCTTTTCGTCACAGAAACAGGGCATCTGAATACAGTACTGTACTTACGAACGAAAAATGGTCAGATATGTACTTTACATCATTTAAAACCACAAACATATCTAAGAATATATCCCATGCAAAGAATGGTTGGTTGTCATTTCCTTCATTAACAAAGGATTTGAATGTTGGCAAAAAACATAACTGATGAAGTGCAAAAGACACAACAGCATTCCAATAACCGGCTCCAACAATTTCCGCCTACAAGGAAAGGGGGAAAAAAAAAAACAATTAAACAAAAACAGACTAAATAAATAAATTATTTAAAATAAAAAAAAATACTGAATAGGATTTGGGACATGAAATTCATACCAAAGAACTTCTAGGGATAAATTGTGAACTGTCAACACCCCTGTGAAATGGTTCCACACAGTCGGCCAAGGACTCAATGCCTCTCTGATGCAGAAATGAGATTCCCTTCAGTCCCTTTTCTGCTTCTTCTTTACCAGTGCCTTTGGTTGAAAACAAAGAGGTCAGAAGAGTAGAGCAAATGGCTCTCCTCTGCTCATCTTCATCTATGTCAGCAAAGCTGTAAGTCACTATTTCAACAAACTTTGACAACTGAGAGGCCACATGGCTGAGATCCTCTTTTGAACAGTTTGATCTGAAATTCAAAGCAGGATTGATAAATGAGGACGGATTTCAAAAGTTTTAAAAGAAAAATTTCTATTCCTAAGACTTACTTTCCATACAACAGCATTAGAACACCATCAACAAAAGCAGAGCAAAGCTGTTGAACTATTGAACTGGAATACCCATGCATACGGGCCAAAGCCCTTGCTCCATTTTTCCATAAATTAGACAATGCTTCCACTCCAGACAAAGAGTTATGTTCCCAAAGGCATATCTTAGGATTTTAAAACAGAGGGTAGATTGTTTGAGGAACTGAACAGAGTGGCTGAGACCACTAAATGTATAATGGATAGTGGGGTAGATGCAACCTTACCTGGAATGCTACAGATAGTGGTTTTTCAGGGGCAGGCATTCTTCGTAAGTATGGACTATGTTCATTGTATAATTTTGTAATAATATTTGCAGCAGATGATGTCCATTGAGGAAGTCCGGCACTAGAGTGAATTTTGTCTTCCAGCTGATCTACTATAACACTCAGAACATCATCTAAGGCAGCATGACAGAAAACATGATCTGAAAGGAGACATTAAGTTTAATTTTTAAAAACTCTACAAATGTATGAGCCCAGAGAGCTAAAAGTTAAAATGTCTTACCACCATCATCGGCAGTACTAAATCCTGATGACAAAAGGTCCCAAGTAGTTGCTGAGACATTATCAGGCATTAAAGCATGTTCAGTCATTTGTTTTATCACAGGTGTAAGTTGAGGACTCCTCAGCCATGCAGATGCTGCTCCACTACACCTTACATTCTCTTCAACAAGCCATAATAATTGATGAACATCCAGACCACTCTGAAAAAATCATTACAGTCAATATTACATTTAAAGAATTAATGTACAATTCTATAGAGTTAAGGTTTATTGTTAGTACATCACTATTTTACTTAAAAAATTTATGCCATAGTTCTTACTTTCAGCAATTGATCAAAGAGATTGTTCTGCTGTTCTATAGGTAACCGGGCAAGAAGTGGCAAACAGAATGATACAGCAGCACGTGAAAATAAAGTGTTATTGGGTTGCAGCCAATGAATGAGGTGTTTGGAGAAAAGTTCCTGCTCACTGTTGAAGAAAAATTTAGTAAGTAATACACTAAAATTTTAATAAGTTGCTATGAAAACTAATAAATTTAGCCTTACCTAGAAAGATTTACTGATTTTGCCAAATCAGTGTAAATGGAAGACAAATTTAGAACTTTGGATAGGGATGCAAGAACCGTTAGATAATCAATACACCCGGACTTTATGACAGCCTCCATGTAGCAGGAACATAAGGCTTTAGCCATATTGTGGACTTCAGCATAAGTGACTGCACTGGGAATTAATTTACTTTCTTCAGGGGAAGTCCCCTCTGATGAATCTTGCACATTGACATCAGCAAATTTGACCTGATACAGATATTATAAATTAGTACTTTAAACCTATAATAAGCACAAGATGTACTGGAGGTTTATGAAATTCCTCCCTAATAGACTTACTTTCATAGGTTTACTCTGTTTCTCAAGTAAACATGTGATAAAGTCTACCTGGGACTTCAAAATACTTTTCAATACACAAGGCTCCTGTTTTAGAGGTGAATTATTACCCTCTAAATTTGCTGTGGCTTGATTGTCAGTTTCTTCACAGGAAGAAGCACTGAGAGGCAGCTTTGACTCTTCAAATTGCTCCTCTGAAGTCATTCTTTTAAGAGCTACAGTAAGATCCGAACAGAAAGAATGCAAATGTTTCTGCTGAACAGAATCCTCTGAAGATCGACCCCAAGAATGAAGCAATCGAGAGATGCTGTGGTACAAAGCTTCAGATGCATGTGTTTTTCTACAGGTTTGTATTGTTTCGCACAAGCACGGAAGCAAATAGTTCCTCCATAATTCCTGTCCCAATGCCTCATTGTCTTGGTTTATCTGAATTATATACTGCAGGCATTCAACAAAGGCATTTGCAACAGCTTTACTTTCCGACATACTGAGCTGAACTGTGCGCTGAGTAAACCTGCAAATCACAAGAACAGACTGTTAATCATAGCAGTTAAAAACGGCAGAATTATTTAAAATATAAACGGTTCTCACAATAATACAGTACAGTACTCTATATCAGTATATTCTCTCACCCTGTTTGAATGCTGCTGAAAAATTTGCAGTGGAAAGTATTGGTATCTTTGACAATGCTGCTTGGCATTTTACTTAGAAGCGGCAAGAGGGATGGAAATATAACAGCTGCAGATCCTTTGCCACCTTCACGACAAACTCTTAATAATTTTGGTAAAATAAGTTTGTCAAAAGATACTGCCTCAAGAAGACCCTCCATAGCAACCAGAGCAACAAGAGCAGCCTCCCACACTACTGGGAGAACAGTTGCATCAGACTCATCAAGAGAGCCAAAAACAGCTAGGCCAATCCGCTTTTCTTCCCCTTGAACGAAAAACTGAGCGTGTTGACACAGAGCAATCAAGGCACTGAACCAAGCACTTCTCACAAGAGGAGATTGGTGCTTGTTAAGTTTCCAAAATTTGGCATCAGAAACAAGTTTAAGGTTCATTTCCTTGGCAGATATTAATTGGTCACTTGTAAGTCTTGTCAAGTACAACGCATATCCTTGAAGGCTACTGATCAGAGTTCGAATGTACTTAGATTCAATCTCTTCTGGAGTCATGGTCTTGGCATTACAAAGTGTTTGAGGGGTGTGAACAATCAAATTTTCATAAATGTAGTTTAAAATTTCTTCTTGGCAAAATGCTATAGCTTCTGACATTTTCTTTGGTGGAAATGTTTCATTAAATGCCAGAGTGGCAGCTGATGCAGCAGGAGCATAAGTATCACACTGAGCAACAAACCATGGGCCTGCTAACTGTTTCAAATATGGGGCTATGTTACGTTTAACTTTTGAAACAACTGATCTGTGAGCCACATGGGAGGCTTCACGTACACGGTGCTCAACATCCAGAGCAAGTAGTGAATATAATCTTGGCCAAAATGGCAAAATTGCTAAGACTTGGTCAGGTTCTGATGAATTACAGAGTGTAGAAAACTCTTGCAAAGCCTGTGAAATTAATTTAGAAAACATAAAGTTGCATTAGTACAGAGCAAACAGTCAGTACAGCTTGTTTCATAGTGAATTTTAAAACTTGCCTTTAATTTTGTAACCCCATCCTTTTTGTTCATTTTTTTAAAAACTACTTGAAAGTTTGGATCAAGATGAGAATCTGCCATTTGTTCATCCAAGCCCATACTTTCCTTGAGTGAGCTGAAGCTCATGAAGGGATTAATTGGAGCAGAGCCAAGCATCTCAGCGCTGCGTCCACTGCTTGATGGCTGAAACAGACAACATAATCTTGTATGATAAGGCAATTTATTTGCTGGAGGCGCCATCAAACAAGAGTAACAGCCTTCAAACAAAAAGTCCATGTAATAGTCAGTCAACAGCCGATTTCAACAAAGTCAATAAGTTCCGGGTTGTTGCAATCCTGTGGCAATGGGCGATAAGTAAACTCAATTCTAGAATTATCTATCATCTACAGGACATGACAACCATAGAGATTACCATACCACAGTACAAAAAAGCAAAAACATTTTGATCTGAAGCAAATAACGCATTTGATCATATTTTATCCAATAAAATTTACATGCCCTACAAATCAGACATACGTCACGAAACTGTCATAACCTGAAATTCAACGTTTTCAACTGAAAATCAATGTTTACACAAATGATCTTACCCGAGCATTGTTTTTGGTACGTTGTGAATTCTTATCTTTACCCATTTTGGCCGATTTCAAGCAGGAAATCTGTCGGTTGACGAGAAATTAACTCAATACTGTTGAATCAAAACATTCGAACTCCATCAGAGTACGGCCATCTTCAGCGCCTTCTGCTATCAGCGACTTGATGTTTTCCTATCTTTCAGCAGTCTTCTGTTATTTTTGTTAACCTCAAAAATTAGTTAAAATCAGCTGGGACTACAGGGAGTACGGAGAACATTAACTTTGTCTTGGATGGGCTTAGAGGTTTAAGACATCAAAAATGTTGATATCTCGAGCCTTGCCTGTTCTTCGTAACACACTTCTCAAACCCAACCTGAAAAATTTCGTTAAGGTTCCGGCTAGAAATGGAGGTGATATGGGGTATGTATGATACTAGAACTTGTTTCAGTCTGCATCTTCTACGTGATATTATTGATGTGATATGCCTAGCAAATCTAATATACAGATTTTGAAAATATTTTCACTTCTTGGAAGAAATAGTAAAAATGTGTTTAATATCGCTGTCATTTTTCTAAATTCTACAATGCTGGAAAGTCAAAAATCAATTTAAAAAAAAATCTTTTCTGTCTTGTCAATGTCAAAATGTTTCTGCTATTACCTGCATGTGATTTTCTCCTCAGGGTTCGGTATCGTAATTCAACTCCTACTCCTACATCTCCATCAATTGAGAGAGCTACAGATGCCGCCTTCATAGTCTTCTGGTGGTGGGTGTGCTACAAGTTTATGACAAGCTATGAGCACCTGACTGTAAGTACAAACTAATTATAACCTGGGGAGAGTTTTGAATCTCCTTGTTCAACTTATTCACTTGTTAATTGTATTTTTTAGGGAGAATATCCATACCCTGATGCGTCAGCATGGACTGATGAGGAACTAGGCGTTCCCCCTGATGACTATGAACCACCTAATCGCTATTAGATTTATACACAAACAAATCAATTTAAATGTAAAAATTAGCTGTGCTTACTGTACATAAACCAATTTAATGGAATAAATTTTTAAAATCTCTTTACAATTGGTAGGATATATCAATCCTTTATTATACTGGTCGCTTTTTGTTGTTTGCAAAGATAATGTCAAGGGCTTTTTTGAATGCCCTGTAATCAACTTCATCTCTTAGTCCTCGCTCAACTCCAAAGGACTTTTGAACAGCAGCTAACTCAGGCATTGAGATGAGAGTCAACATATTTCGCACTGCTAGTGCTTTAGTGAATTGCTCTTGTGTAACAGAACCAATATTTTCATGGTCATAGTCCTGGTTACAAAAGTTGATTCAGGTTAGTGAGATATTATTCTGGAGGTAATGTTTTTGAATGCAGATACTTACCTTGAAGATATCTTCCAGGTTTGGATGAGGTCTCCGAGCTAATTTCTGTAATGCACTTCCTGCAAGTGCTCTCTCCTCATAATTCAAGAAGTTTCTGTTTGTTTCATTTGGTGGTACGTGTTGTAGAGGTGTAATGAGGGGTGCTCTCTGTAGTTCATCTACAGTAAGAGCTTCATCTACAACGCTGTTAAATCTGGCATAGTCAATCCACCCAGGTCGTTTCACTGCTCCAAATCTGAAACATTACATTCAATGTATGTCATGAACAGTTTTGGTGTCTTGCATAATTTTTATCTGCAGGTAAACTTTGAACTTACACATTTGATAGTGTTGCAATTTCAGTTCTAGTGAGTCCAAAATTAAGGACATTCAGGACTCTTTCAAAATCTTCCCTTGAGATGACATTGTGATTGAAGCTATCGTAGTCTTTCATAGCATCTTTAATTCGAACCCTTTCTCTCACAACCTTTAGTGATGAAGAGAGGTGTAAGTGTTCAATTTCCTGGTCTGATAATGGTCATCATCATGATAGAGACTTACCTTAGCTTTTATCTTTGAAAGTATCCATACAACATCTTTCTCTCTGCGTTCGGGACGGTCCTTCCATTCTTTCCAATTAACTGATTTTCGATTTTTGAAGTACTCATCATACTGCAATCAAAGCATGTTCATTTCGTTTCACATTTTTAAAAGATAGTATGAGTATTAATAGTGTGAAATTCCTTTACCAAAGGGTCCTCCAAGGTTCCAGGTTCTACTTCACGCAGTAGTCTGTAGTAGTCAACACCCATATCGTCACTGAATCTTTGCTCCAACGCATATAACTGTTCCTTGGGAGGCAGTAATGAGTTGAACACCAGGCATTGGCGGAACTGGGCTCTTGAGACGTGGCCTTTGTTCAGTCTGCAACACGTTACTTCGTGAGAGATCTCGTGAGGTCAGCCTCACCAGACCGACAGAAAGTGTAGCTTACGGATCATAGTCGTGGAACATGGGCCTGAGGTTGATGCGCCTCTTGTGCACGCGGTGCTTGAGCTGTTCGACGGCGTCCTCGCACAGGTCCACGACGCGCACGCACGCCTTGAGCCAGGGCAGCCTGCCCGGCGGCGACACGTCGAGCACCTCCTGGCCCGGCGAGTCCACCTCGAAGGCGGGGGTCTTCTCCAGGGTGCGCGGCGAGAAGACTGAGGGGTTGCAAGGAAGGGGTCAGTGAGCAGCGCGTAGCGTCAGCCCGGTCGCGAGCAGGTTTGGGCGAGAGGTTGCCCACTCTATGTTCAGAAAAACTCGAGAGGAAAGAAAAAGGATTATTTGAACATTAAAATTCTGAGTTGCCCCCCCCCCCCCCCCCCCCCCTTTCGGGTTCAGAATCGGTACAGACCGTGATCTATGTCGTCCGTGAAGGTGGTGTGGATGACCCGCTGGTCGTCATTGGGGTCCGTGTACATGGTGGTGACGATGTCCAGGTCCGGCTCCGAGAGGTACAGCCGCTGCGTCCCCGCCAGCCCCATGGCGTCCAGGCAGCGCCTGAACTGCTCCCGCGTGACCCGGCCGCAACGCAGGGGGTCGAAGTCCTGAAGAAGAGGCGAAGCTGCTCACAGGGAAGGCCCCGCCCTGCGGCCACTATGCTCCCCTAGTGATACCGGCCCGTCCCGCTCCGGGCTGGACTTCCCCCGGAAACACGCCAGCTAACTCTAGTGTGTGAATGTTGCACACTTGAAGGTGTGTAAAATTACTGGGAAAATGCATACCTCTACTCGTTTAAGTGTGCGACATTCACACACTTGGAGACCTGGTGCGCTGCGCACTTGCCTTGAAGAACTCGGCCACTCTGATGCGGTGGCGCCACACGTACTGCTGGATGCGGCGCAGCACCCGGTGCAGGGTCTCGCGGTCCCGGGGGGGCTTGGACACGGGGTGGAAGATGGCCTGCGGCCCGAACACCGTGTCGAGCGCGATGTTCCCCACTTCTGGACGCGGCAGCCGCGGGAGCTCCGCGGAGATGGCCCTCGTGGGGAAGCGGGCGATCAGGTCGCCGCCCACGTTCAGCATCTGCTGCTCCGTCAGGGTCTGGGTGATGCGGTCTATCACCTCGAGGAAGGCGACGTAGTTGACGGTGTAGCTGTTCCTCATGAACTTCTTGAGGAGCAGCTGGAAGTCCACGTCGGCGACGAGGAGGCGCAGGTGGTCGAGGATCCGGGCAAAGTGGCTGACTGTCACGACACCTTCGTTTTTGGTGAGCTGAAATGTTTGAGAAGATTAAACAGTGTCTTTAATTTGTTAAATAGTTGTGGGAAATAAGTACTCATGTGTCTATCACCAGTTCGTAATCTTGGAAGTAGGGACGGAGAACTAATTTCCTCATGTTAACAGCCGTTGCTATCTTTGTAAGAAGTATTTTGAGTCTGCGCTCTTCTGTAATGCTGAGGGCATTAACATGAAAGGGGTCATCCCATTCATGGCCCGAGACAAGTGGTGTATTTTGCTGAAAGTCTGGGACTAACCGGAATGATCAAGAATTAAATGATTATCTTAAAGCAGAACAGAAATCAATGATTTAAAGTACTTACTATTTTCATGAATAATAGAGCAAAATTGTCCATACAGTATGCGTCCATCCTGAACTCTAAAATAGTCAGTGATTTCTGCTATTTCTTGATCAGAAAGACCAATTTCTCCTCGTAGAACTCCCGATAATACTCCAACAAAGTTTGACTCTAAAAGAAATTAAATAAACCATTAATGATTTGAGGGCTTAAAATTAAAAGGTATCGACAGTCATTTCCTGATTTTGTACCTGATATCAGATTATTGCCCTCTGGGTCAAGGGGCTTGAAATACTTCCAAAGATCGACATTAACTCGAAATACAGCAGCTCTTATTTTATTAAGAGCTCGCCAAACGTCAGTCAGCTCCTGAAAATCAGCCCAGTTTTTACTATGAATGATTCAACCTAAAACCATTACCTCTAGTCCAAAGCTTCATTTTTCACCCATAACCTTTTTATATTCCCGCATTGTGCTGGTTATTTTTGTTTAAAAGATCACTTTGAATTTTATATGTTTCTTAAAACGTGTGTGGCTTAATTCCAAAGGTATAATTTCATGTTCACTGTAGCCAAGACATTGTTGAAATCAAATTTGAAGGGCCCGCAACTGTTGAAATAAACTGACCGAAACAAATGAAAGGCGGTCAGTAAGTTCCGACGATTTCGACCTGCTACAATTATTGAGAAAATATGAGTCAAATTTGATTTTCCCCGGTAAATAATATTTTTTAATGTATTCTACAGATTTACTCCTCCTTTTGCAACCCAAACGTATCGACGAAAATGGAACCTAACGCGGAAAAGCATATTAACTCGCTTCGCGTTGTCGACAAACTCTTGGTTTCTGATAGCGCTTTCCGGGTCAATGTCGAGCGGCCCGTCGGCCAGCCCCTGCACCGCAGACCGAGGCATGTGATTGGTCGGGAGGCGCCATACCCACCCACTCGCGAGTCTTCTTTTCCCAGAGTGCACTGCCCCGCTTACCCTACGGTGACGCAGGCTCACTCATTTGCTTCTCTTCCACATCGACGCCAGAGTCAGCGGCTTTCCATCCGCGTCTAAATTTTCACAGCCACCATGGCAGAAAACCAAGATTACAACAACGGGTTTAATCAGGATATCACTGAACAAGAGTATCAGCAAGATGATCAAATGAACGGTGGAGGCGATGCGCCTCAAGACAGTGGTAGCGCCGAGGCTCCGGGCAAGGATGACGAGAGGTAAGGTATCAGGCGTTCTCGCCATTCCCCTTCCACTTCTTCCACCGCGTCCTTTTTCGCCGGCCGGAATTATCAATTCACTCTATTGAAGGGCAGTAATGTACGCTCACTGATACCCGAGTTCAAAACGGCCATGTCTAACTTGCTATGGCTTGTAGCTTTAAATCCGATTCCGCCAGCTTCGTTGTGTTTTTGACCCAAGCGTGTCCAAAGGGCGTGCCTGTTTGCTCACTTTTTTTACATAGCTGCGCAGAGTTAACGTCCTTGTCTATAACTATGCCGCAATTTTCGCTACATTGAATTCGTTTTTAAGTGTCTATTGTGCATGAAACCGTCGCCGTTCTATATCGTATCGATTTTTTCCATTTTCTCATCATGGCGGCATATCTGAGTACGCTTGGGTTGTTAGCGTCGTTCTGCGCTGTGGAAGCCCGTGAGGCCCTTACGTTTAAATGATCTCTGTAAGGTTCCCAAGCGCCAAAATTTCTTTATTTTTTCAGCTGTTTTGAAACTTGGTTAAGTGAGAAGCCCTGGTAGATTTGTTTTATTTGCCGGTCGTACGTAACTTTGTTCCACGCTGGCGTGGCGGCCATTTTCTATTCATGCAACCTACATACAAATTAGTATAGCCCTAAGTCTGTTCCTTTTTTCCTGGGATTTGTGTTTTCTATCAGATGTGAAGTAGCTTTTCAGAGGGGACTAAACTCATTAAAATCTTTTTCTTACTCAGCCGTCCCAGAATGGATTCTCTTGAAGTAAATGGTAACTTTTGTAATACAGAGTACTAGTGTAAATTTTTTCGAGTTCCTTAGCTACTTCTCTTCCAGCAGTTAACATAACTTAAAGCTGCTATTTCTACTGTTTGCCTTTTTGCCTAAGAAATGCCTCCGTTTACTTTTGAGTTTGGTCTTGGTAATTTTTTTGAGCAGATGTTTACATTACAGGTCTAACGTTGGTGCATTCTTGGTTCATCTTTTCTCGGGAACTTTTTATATCATGGGCTGTTTGCTTCATTTGTTTTGGGTCAAATAACTTAAATGATGGAGGCGTTTTATGGCATAAGGCAATAGTAAGAAATAATTTCATATTAAATGTAAATAATGAACTTAAACTTGGTCAGTTTTTTCTACAGTCCTTGCCGATAATTTTCAACGTCCTTTTTTAAACCTATTACTCTTGTCAATTCTTCAGTCAATTAACTTTTATAAAATCTAAGCGTTTTCCAGTTCTCTTCTAAATCAACTCGTAGGCTCTAGATGTAAGCTTTTTTTGCCCTGTACTTCCTTTCCTTCAGTTACATTTTGCTCTTGTGGATTCCAGGTAATTAATTTCAGCCTTGTTACAAAATTTATAGCTGTTTATTAATTTTAATTTGTGTAGAACTAAGATTTGGTGGCAGTTATTTCCTAGTAAATATGTCCATGAATTTTGATCATAACTTTATTAGTCTTTCAACCTGTGCCTGCTCAACGAATTCAACTTTGTCTGGCTCTCAAGCCTTATCAGCTCATTAGATTTTTTTGGTGGTCAGTAAGTACTTCTAACGTCGTTGGTTGTCTTCAAGACAAAATGTTCCTGAAGAAAGGGGGATCATGGTTCTGGAGAGAAGCTCACTAACCTGTCTTCCTTTCCTGCAGGTGACATGCCTCACCACAGCAGTCGGGGGAGCTGAGCGCGGGGAGCAGGCCCATGGTATTTATCCCTGGGTTACTTTCTTGTGGTCAAAACGAATCTCCTCCGGTCAGAATAGGCCAATTTTTTTTGCTTTGCTTGTTGGGTCATCTAAATAAAACTGACCAGAATCACTGTCAGTCTTCAATTTAATTTGTCATATTTCACTATTTTGTCATCCAGCGTCATTTTTCGTAACTATTTCAGATGTTTTTCTTCCTTCTGGAGATATTGCAGATTCCATTTGAAGTTCAGTTTGCTGCCGTTCGTTTGTTCCTAAGGATTTTCTTTCTCTTGCATTGACTGTACAGTAATTTTCTTGTTTGATACACTCTAGGATATTTTTAAAAACCATAAAGCCAGGTTAAAGTAAAGCTTCCTTGGCTAGTCTAAGATCTCAGTTAAATGACCTCCCTTCTTAAAAATTATCTATCGTTTCAGGAAACTCTTTGTTGGAGGTCTGAGCTGGGAGACTACAGATAGTGAGTACTTTTTTAAGTCAATGCAAGTCAAATGGGAGGGGAGGGTGGTTCCCACTCAGGAGAGTAGAGGCCTCTCATCTGTCATTTCTGGGAGCAATTTTTTCATTTTCACTTGTATTTGCAGAGGAGCTGAGGGAACACTTTGGGTCCTATGGCGAGATTGAAAGCATCAATGTTAAGACTGATCCCACCACCGGACGATCAAGAGGGTTTGCCTTCATCGTCTTTTCACAATCATCAACCATCGATAAGGTGAGTTTTGTATGCATTGCCTGCTTGATGGGGTTCAGACTAAATGATGTACTTTAAACTTTCGTTCTCCTGACATTACTGTGATGTCATGATGTCTATCTGATGGTCTGAAAAGTATTCAATGGGTCTACAGACTATGATGCATTTTTAACTTTCGTTCTCCTGACATTATTTTGATGTCAAAATCAACATCTGATTGTCTGATTATATATTTGTGCAATATACAATGATGTTCTATAAACTTTCGTTCTCCTGAAACTTATTGATGACAACCATTTTAACTGACTGCTTATTGCTGCAAATTTTTTTCTAAGCCTAGTCTTGTTTTTTGTTCTTGTTACTTATTCATTCTTTCTTATAGGTATTACAAGCTGGAGACCACATAATCAATAACAAGAAAGTTGACCCTAAGAAAGCCAAGGCCAGGCATGGCAAAATCTTTGTTGGTGGTCTGACCTCAGAGCTGAGCGATGATGAGATTAAGAATCACTTCGCACAGTTTGGCACAGTAAGTAAATCCTGAATTTGTCAAGTGATTTTGGAACTCCTATGATGGTTTCCAGTTCTGCTACTGAATATTTTTGAGGAGAACTATACCCATGTTCTGAGGATCACTTGACCATTGTCTTAGCACCTTTGTAGCGTTAAGTGATCAACTAATTTTGGTTCCTGTTCTTTAACAGATTGTGGAGGTTGAGATGCCATTCGACAAGACCAAGAACCAAAGAAAAGGCTTCTGCTTCATCACTTTTGAGTCAGAGCAAGTAGTTATGGAACTCCTTAAGAACCCCAAACAGTCCATCAGCGGCAAAGAAGTTGATGTTAAAAAAGCCACACCCAAACCTAATGAGATGGGTGGTATGCGAGGTGGCCGAGGAGGACGAGGTGGCAGAGGGCGTGGCCGAGGTGAATATCCGGGTTGTTAGGATGCTAGGGAAGAGTGGGAAAGATGTGGGGTGCTGGTTTTCCATGATGGGTTCAGTTCTGCTACTGATTAGTATTGAGGAAACTTTTACCAATTAAATATTCTGAGAACAAAGGCACTTTTGAAAGCCATGGGGATTTTGCTCTTTGAATCAAACAACCATCATAAATCTTAAAGTAAAGAAAGGCCATCAGCCCAAACTAATTTTGATCCTTTTTTTCTAGGAGGCTACGGAGGCCAAGGATGGGGAAACCAGGGCTACGGGGGCTATGGCTATGGCCAGGGCTATGATGGTTGGTATTTTGTTAAATTTAGCTTAATCACTAATCCTCATGAGCTAATAGACTCCCACACCCCTCCCACTCATCAGTATTGTAGATAGTCTGATTGGTGTTTCATATTATTGTTTTTCTGTTTCTAGGATATGGCGGCGGATATGATTACTATGGTGGTGGATATGGAGGCTATGGTGGCGGCTATGGTGGATACGACTACAGTGGCTACAATAACTATGGAGGCTATGGTAAGTTTCTTGGGTTGAACTACAATAATATGGAAGCTTCGCAATTCATTCACCTGGTTTGTGATGTTCTTCACTGTTAAGTCCACACCCAGCCGAGTTTGCCATTTGATGCCAATTTGCCAACTGAATAATTTTATCTAGTTTTTAAATGTACATATATTATTTATTAAAATCCTGCTACATACCAAATATAATTCAAGTAATTGAAATTAAGGGGAGTAACATTTGGTTAATTGTGTATTTAGTGTGCTTGCTTGGTTGTCTTGATGGGATGAGTGGAGCAACCATTTTTCATTGCTTTGTGGCTAAAATTGCGACTTTGTGGTTGGTGTTGCAGGAGGAAGTGGTGGCTATGGAGGCAAAACAGGCAGGGGTCGGTCTGCGCAGAGGCATCAACCATATTAAGGGACGAATCTTCTCATCATCATTCACTCATGGTGGGTCATTAGTGCTTTAGGGTGAATTATAGTCCTAGTTCTTGAACTTGCTGCTCTTAAACAATGTGTTGAGCATGTGTAGATAGGCTTTTGTATATTCTGGTATGTAATTTTTGTTATGTGCTAATTTTCCATGATGGGTTCAGTTCTGCTACTGAGGTTCATTGAGGAAACTTTACCATTAAACTTTCTGAGAAAAAAAGCACAGTGAAGGCCTGTTACTTATATGCCTAGTTGCATTGGCCCTTCCCTACATATTTAACAAATTTAGAAGCATGCATAGAGAACTTTAAATGAATGCTCTCCTATGATGGGTTCAGTTCTGCTACTGATACTTTTGAGGAAATCTATACCATTAAATACTGAGGTAGCATTTGTGTGGTTTCTTTTTTGGTTTTATGTAGTTTCAATGCTTGCCTGCTATAAAAGTGCTGTCCAGTTATGTATGTTAATGACCCAAAAATTTCTGGTTCAAAGCATTTTCTAATGTTGCCAGTGCTATTCAATGATGGGTTCAGTTCTGCTACTGAATGACTTTGAGGAAACTTTACCATTAAATCTTCTGAGACATAGCATGTTGGTGATTTTATTTTTTTTTTCTGTCAAGTGCCTTTCTATGATGGGTTCAGTTCTGCTACTGAAATGTTTTGAGGAAACTTTACCATTAAATTTTCTGAGGAAAGAGCACTTGTATTTTAAGGGGTAGTAATCTTGTCTGTCAGCATTTGGGTGATTTTTTTTCAGTCATGTGCCTTTCTATGATGGGTTCAGTTCTGCTACTGAGATAATTTGAGGAAACTTTACCATTAAATTTTCTGAGGAAAGAGCACTATTTTCATGTGGTAGTAGTCCTTAACTGCTGGTGCTGTTCAAATTGTCTAACTTTTTTTTTTCCTCTTGTTTCAGCATAAACTCCCTGGACATCATCTTCATATTCATTTCATGTGCGCCATTGTCATTCCATTGAAACCTGGCCGCCTCCCGAAGAGAGCTGAGCAAGAAGTCTTAATTTTAGACTACAGTGACATAATAATGCTATGTGTACAAGTGGAATACCTCTAATATTTTTTTTTCTGCTTTGTGAAATTTTTTTTATTAAGTTTTAGTATGTGTATATGTAGGTACACCTATATTCCATCTTGCCACATGGCATGTTAAATGTACAATGAAAACAAGTAAGATTCTTTTTAATAAATTACTTATTATGGTATTTATTGTATTTTTCCTATGGCAAGTGGCCTGACGACCTGCAAAAGCAGTCACCTAGGTGTAAGGTTTTCTATATTGTGCAATTAATTGTGCTGTTATGTGTTGATCTCTCACACAACGGCTTTGAGCCAGTCAGTAAACAAATTGTAATCAGTGTCAGAAGTCTATGTTATTATGCTATTATGATCTGCATGGTCGGATAGTATTTATTATACGTAGGAATTTTTAAAATAAAATTTCTACTCAACACCCAACTTTGACTCTCCTTAATGCCCTTGATCCTGAAGTGATGGCTGTTGGTGGCAACGATTATTCTGTGGATGGAAAGGCCACTAGTGACGATTGCATCAGGTATCGACGTCCTACTTCACGTAATACACCATTGAAAACCTGGATCAACACGAATTATCCTGCCTCGCGGGTGAGCTGAGGTCGAGGCTAAAGTACTGTGCGCATCGCAGCATCCAGGACACCCGTGCAGCTTTGTAGGTTGCCTAGATTACAGATAAATTTTTTGCAACCAGTCTGCTCTCTATTTTAAAAAACGCGCGTATCCGCGTGCTGCATGTTTGCCACCACACCCACTCCACGCTACCACCACCACCACCCTACCACCCATTTTCAAAATTACACTACCGTCGTTTTTAAATTTTAAACAGCGGCTATGTTTTGACAATTTTTTTTTAAAGTGAAAGACTGTTAAAGAAGAGTTAATAATTCCAGAAATTGCTGTTACGGGGCAGTTTGAGTACGACCTCTGTCCTCGCAGCGGAAACTTCTCGAGTGTATCCCCGGCATTTCGGAACGCGGCCGCCATCTTCTGCGCACCTCGCCTGCGCAAAACACATGGAGACACCAGTGTGCTCGCGGACCCGCTGGTTTAGAGTGCACCCACCACTTCAGTTCGTTTGCGTAGGCCTAACAAACGTAGGGAATTTGTGAATCATTGTAATCTGTAGATAATAGTTGTAAGCCCCCTCCGCAACGCCTGCACAAAGGATAACCCTTCCCACAACACGAAGGTAAGCGGGCGTCGAGTACTTTGGCTAGGAATAAGGGACGCTCACGCTTGGGGTTTGGCCCGCGGAGGAGAGGACCTCGTACGTACGCGATACGCTGCGCTGGGCTGGCGTTGGTCCCGTCCGCCGCTGTTTAGGCTTCGCGGGGCGCCGCCCTTTTGCTGTGGTACTTTAATTTTACATTTCGGGGGAATTGCATGAGCATTTAATTGAAGCATCGCATGCTTTAGCGAGCCAAAAACCTCTAGGTTGCGAGCAGTTGCCCGCCAAGTTGACGGGTCCAAGTCCCATCCCGCCATGCTGCTCATTGTTCGTTTATAGTAGGGTTGTACCCCTTTTCGGCACCCATTAGATTTTCTTGAAGAAGCGACTCGGGTTTGCGAGCCGGTGCACCCCATGGTTTTCTGTGGCGTGCTTGCACGGGGAGTACCGCGCTCGCGTCCGGCCCTGTCTGACGGGCATTTGCCGGTCGTCGCCTCGCATGCACAGTGCGAGGTGAGGCTCGGCGAGGCAAGGCGAGGCAAGTCCAGGCCTTGACCGTGCTCTTGTTACACCTCGCGCCGCGAAGCGCTCAGCTAGGCCCAACAGGCTACACACCCGACCCCTTTCTCTCGCCGAATCGATCGAATTCGGTGCAAACCGCGTTCTGCGGAAGCTTTTCGAGAAAAGGTTCTGACGTCGTCTGCTGTGGTAGTTTTTAAGTGATAAGGGGTGCAGTTTAGGTTGGGAGGGTTGTGCTGGTTTCTGTAGTATGTTATTCTGGAGGTAAATCTTTTCATGTTCTTTTTTTGCAGAGACTGCTCCAGATTCTCTTCTCGCCCCTAGGCTCGGTATCACTTTAGCCTTTCTTACGTCTCTTTGTAACAACCCAGGAAATGGTCATGGAGGCCCCACCTACCCCACAGTGCGTGGGACGGGAGTTTGTTCGTCAATACTACACTCTGCTGAACAAAGCCCCAGCACATCTCCACAGGTAATTTATATAAGTTACTGCTTGGTAAATGTTTCACAGATTTTTCTTAAGATAAATTCTTACATTGTCTGTCAATTATGTCCAGATTTTACAACAACAACAGTTCCTTCGTTCATGGTGGTCTTGACCCTCCTAACCGAGAATCAAAACCCATGGTCGGACAGCGCCAGATTCACCAGATGATTCAGCGCCTCAACTTCAGGGACTGCCACGCCAAGATCAGTCAGGTTGATTCCCAGGCTACTCTTGGAGATGGTGTTGTTGTTCAGGTAAAGCTTTGCTAAAATTAAATTTCTGTCTGCTAAATTCTCGGAAAGGTTCAGATTTCTTATCAATTTTCTATGTGTTTAGGTAACCGGCGAACTGTCCAATGGAGGCCAGCCCATGCGTCGATTCACACAGACTTTCGTCTTGGCTGCCCAGTCTCCAAAGAAGTACTATGTTCACAACGACATCTTCCGTTACCAAGATATGCTTGTCAGTGATGAAGACCTTGACCATGACTCTGGTCGATCTGAAGCTGAGGAGGATACTGAATCCGGAGACCTGTCTGTCACTCAACCTCAGCAGGCTCCATCTCAGCCTTACTACCAGCAAGTACCTCAGCAGGTATTTATCAGAAATTTACCTCCGTTTTCTTAAATGCCAGAATGTGGAGTACAAAATTTCTTTCATTTTTCCAGTTGATTGGTGGTCAGCCTCAGCTCATGCAACCTACTGTGAATGGAATGGTTCATATTGATGAACTTGCATCTCTGCAGCCAGTTGCTCCACAGACCATCTCCCAGCCTCCTCCTCAACCTGCCGCTCAGCCGTCTCCAGTTGCTGCCACCCCCGCTCCCGTTTTAAGTGCTCCATCTGCTCAACCACCTCAGGCTCCCATTGAAGAAACTGCCAATGTTCCAGAGGAGACTCCAGAAGAACCTGAAGAGCATGTCGAACCACAGCCAGAAGAACAGGAGGAAGAACCTGAAGGGTTATCTGCTGGTCAGGATGAAAAGGTTGAAGCTCCTTTGAATGAGTCATTTGAAGAGCAAACTAGTGAAGCTGGTGAGCTAAATGAAAATTTTATTTTTCTTACTCTACCTTTTTACCGTGCAATACTTAAAGGTTGCTTTGTATTGCAGTACCCAAAACTTACGCTACTCTCCTGAAAGGACCTGGTACTGGTGCCTCATTCTCTGCAGTTTCCTCAAAGACCTCCCCTACATCTCCTGTAATTATACTATTCTACATTTTAATAATTAAGTTCCCTTTTTGCAATTGATGCTAACCAAACTTTTCTTGATGTAGCCTCCTGCTACACGTTCTGAACAGGGCCCTGTACCCACTGGTCCCCCTGTTTCTCAGCGACCTGGAAACACTCGACCTATTCGTGGAGCAACAAATGTCAGAGGCATGGGCCGGCCCTCTCTCGACAGACAGGGTGGCCGTCCTCCATTCAGTGACGATGGTTGGTATTTTGGAGTATTAGTTGGGCAAAATGTGATTTATCAGCATTAGGTTGTCAACTAAGGTATTAAACTATGTTATCATTGGCAGATGGTGAGCGCAGAAGATCTGGTCCTAGTAATTCAATTTCTACCTACCCTGACTCCAACCAGCTGTTTTTGGGCAACCTTCCACATCATGCTACTGAGGAAGAACTGAAGGTTGGCTATTGTGAACCTATAGTTAAGTGATTAGCTTAACACTTAAAAAATTTTTTAAAATAATAATACCCAATTAATTTTCCAGAAATTGTTTGCGCAATTTGGGCCTGTAGCTGACCTTCGAATTCACAGCAAGAATAACAACTTGAAAGGAAATGGACCTCCCGGAAACAAGGTCCCCAACTATGGTTTCATTACTTTTGAAGACCCATCTGCAGTGAAATTGGTTCTGGAAAAGAGGGTAAGTTTCTACCCACAGAATGGTTCAATTTAAATGTACGCTTCATTACTTGTTATTTTAATATCGTAAAATCTTTCTTTTCTTTAGCCGATCATGTTTGATCAGCACCAAAAACTGAATGTGGAGGAGAAGAAGCCCCGCAGCCGCAACGACACTGGCCCACGGTCTGGCCCCGGCGGCGACGGCGGTATGGTGGGCCGACCCAACAACCCCATGGGCAACTCGCAGCGCCTGGGCCAGCTGGGCGGCTCCGCCCCCCGCGGGGGTGGCGCCCTGCGCGGCCGCGGCGGTGGCAACATGGGCCGCGGCGAGGGCGGCCCCGGGGGCCCCGGCCAGGGCGGCGGCCGCGGCGGCAACATGAACGGGAACAACCGCGGTGGCTATGCTGCTCGTCGTCAGTAAGGCGCTGGCACCGTGCGGACGAAATTTCTACTGATTTCAAACAATCATTCTGTTTTATTTTTGCGTACTGAAACGAGCAGACTCGTTGGCGCCGAGTGAAACCAAGACTGCATCGATGAGAGTTTGCACAAGTGTTAGTAACTCTAGTCGTTATGAGGACAAGACGAGCATTTAGACCTGCTCAGTTTTGGAGGGTCCTCTACTGAAACTCCCAAGTTACTGAAATTGGACATATTCTCTCCTGAGCTGAGACATCTTTTAACTAATGAAAGAAATTGTAGCTGATCTATTTTTAAGTGATGGATTCATTTCATTTGAAGTAAGATATTATTTTTAATGTTTCTTCAACTTTTTTTCTTCTTTTTTTTTTTCTCTCTTGCTTTGGTGATTATAACTAGCTAGCAATTTAATGGCATTGGCACCAACTCATGCCTCAGTGAGACCATCACACTCGCATGATTCAAAATACACAATCATGGTAACTACTTCATTTTGTTGCCTGTTGTTGCCTCTTTAATGACCTAAAGTGCTTGTTTTCAAAGTGGTCTTGAGAGCAGCATTACCTGTTAGACTGATAGTGGTACAAAAAAGAAAAGGCTCAGACCTTTCCTGGCTTCATTCACTCCTGGTGATGCCTATTGCTGTTTTGTCAGATTTGTGGAAATAATGTACTTAGTGAGTGCCAAAGGTATTAAAGGTTTGCGTGGCTGACCTAGTCTGAGTTCCTGTTTGGAGGTTTCGTCCAGGAGGGGAATTCTTGAGCTGCTTAAAGCAGTTGGCAGCCACGGGTCTCAAAAAAAAAAAGCAAAAGATAAAGTAATAACTATACTCGATTATACTGTTGTGCCATCCATTTATACATGAGCACTTAAAATTTGGGACTGCAATGGTATTTTTTTAATTAGTATTCTCAACAATGAGAAGCTAGCAGTATGTTGGATGTTGTCACAGTATTGGTTACCATAGAATGCCTTTCTATAAAATCATATCCCTGCCTTGACAAGTAATTTTTAGGCATAACATTTTGATCTGGTCCAGGACCAAACTTTGGTCATAGTCTATTGCAACCAATTCTCACATTCCATCATAATGTTGCTGAAAATTAGTAACAAAGTTACAAATCTATTTATTGTGAAGAAAAAATACTGTTTCAGTTCCACTTAGAACTGAATGGTTGATAGGGAAGGCTATGTGGACCACCCTATGGGCTGAATGCCCCTGTCTCTAATGCATTGTACTACCCTGTTTGCATACTTTGGTGCTTTTTAAAAAATCTAACCCGTCTATCTTCCCTCCTCTCCCTATAATCTGTAAAGCGGGCCTCTTATGTGTTTTATAAGGTATTTTTGTATGTATGAATGAGATGCTGTCTGTGACAAAGGCAATGGAGTGGCAACAGGGTAGTGGGGGCAGACTCTTTATGATCTATTGACGACTTCTGTAACTGCACCAGTAGTATGGTAAGATTTTTGTTGCTAAGTTATTGTTTTAATTTAAAACAGCTGTTGTAGATGAAGTCACCATTAGACCATGAATAGAGCCTATGAAAGGTGAAACTGTAATGCAGTTTTGGAGGGGACCTGTACGAGTAATGGTGCTGAACTACTGGATCTGTGGTTGTCTGGGGTTAATTTCCTTTTTGTTATGCACTCTAAAATATATTTATGAAGGCTGTTCAGCATTATTTCATGCTTTTTTATGAAAATGAAATGCTAATTGTTTTGTTTTAAAGGTCTAACACTCAATACACCAGTGGGTCTTACATAATGGAAATTTTATATCTCAATCTGTTTTTATTTTTCTTTACCAGTCAAGTATCAATGTCTAGTTGGTATATTTTTTTTCCTGTAATTAACATAATCACTCTTGGCCTATCAGTTAAAAAATGGTATAAAATGATCTTGAAATACTTGATAGATTGGTGTTCTCTCGGTTACGTAAGGGGAATTGGATATCTCTTAACTGTTGGAGTTTTCTTCTTTACTTTGACATTTGAGTTCGGAGTGTTTCTTAGGGTCTATGATTCCATATCAGTTGAGTGTTCTATTGAACATATATTCTGTTAAGAGTTGTGTACGTGCAGCTCCCTCTGAGCTACTCTATTGTCATCTTTTCAAAATTTAGTTTATTTCCTTTCCTTTCTTACTTTAGACCTAGCCAAAGGTGAGCTGCACCACGAATGGTTTTTAACTCCTCAGTTCTTCAGTGTCCTACCTAATACTGCTATTGCCTCAGGTATAATTTGATGCCTTTCCCAGTCTATCATGTTATTGTAGTTGACTTTTTTTTTAATTTCCCTGTGATAATTAGATGAAAGAAATAAAAAATGTTTCCCTTTTTGTAAATTATTTTTTGTCTTTGATCAACCACAACACCACAGTGTTCCTGGAAGCACTCGCCTCGCCACGCCGCGGATGCTATACTGCTGCTGCAGGACGCGTTTCGAAAAGGGAAAATTTCTTGTCCGACAGGAGACATCGGTTCTGCTGAAAGGCTCTAAGTTAGTGAAGGGGATTCGGCGACAATTTCAGATACGAGAGCAAGTGAGACCTTCCCCCCCCCCCCCTCTACCCGGGGGAGGGTCCGCTCTTTACGAGCGCCGTCGCGGGGCGCATGGCATGGCATGGCATGGCATGGCATGGCAGGGATTGCTTGAGCTTGCCGGCAACCGTGCACGATACGATACAGGCACGCAGCTGGTCGCAAGCTGAAGCGGGGCGGGGCGGGGCCCTGCTCCACGCCACAGAGGCAGGCCGCGGCGGGGCGGGGCGGGGCGGGGCGAGGCGGGGCGGGGCGGGGGGGGGGGCGGGGGCCCGGGGGCCCAGCCGCAGGGCGGGGCGGGGCAGGGCTCGGCGGCAGCATACGCCGGCAGCCCCACGCCCCGCCCGGCCCGCCCAGCCTTTGCTTTGCTGCTTGCTTGGACCCGGCCCGGCCCGGCTCGACTCGACTCGCCAGTCAAGGAGTGGAAGGGAAGGCGCGCGCAGGGCAGGCGGAGGGAACGCAACGCCCACGTCAGGAGTCCAGCACCCCGGTCTGCGACGGCAGAGGGCCTTGAGGGTGAGTGGGAAGGGCTGACGTGACGATGGGGTGCAAGGCAAGGGGGCGTCCTGTCCCCCCGCCCCGGGAGCGGCCCGGGGCCGGGGCCACACCGTCGTGTTCCGGGTAACGTCGGCCCTCCCCGCCGGCGGGGGGTTCCGGGCGGGCCGGAGGCTGGCTCCGGGGATGCCGCCGTCTCCACCCCCGAGGACCTGCGAAGACCCGGAGCTGGTCTCTCCGGCCGCGGTAGGGGATTACCTGTCAGTACGCGGAGGCGCGGGGAGAGAGGGCGGCGCGAGTTTCAAGGAAAGGGATTTGCAGTGAGCGGCTGGTCCTGCAGGGAACCCCCTGGACACGAGCGTGGGGGAGAGGGTAGGGTGCACCGGCATGCGTAATTATTCGTGCACAAGCAGCGTACATGTCGTATTTTGCCCTCGTAACATAATCGTAACGCGTGGCGTTCGGCGGTGTACGAGACGGTTTTGCGGAGCGCGTGCGCGCGCGCGCGTGGCGTGGCGTGGCTCGCGTGATCAGCCGTAGCAGAGCAGAGCAGGGCGACTTTATAGCGCTGGGGCGCGGTGTGCGGTGCACGCAGGGAATGCAGTGGACCGCCACAGGGTGCACAGCACCTCGCACGCACCGCCCCGCTGCCCTGTCCTCTGCAGCACCGCCGCCGCAGCTGCAGCTGCAGGTGGGATTACAATCGTGCCTGCGGCGCCGGTCGGGGTCGTTGCTGGTCGTTGCACGCACAGCGTGGCGCTGCTGGTCTGAGTGACTGCACGGCGCCGCCTAGCCGAGGCAAGGCGATGCGGTCGCATCTTCCTATCCTTATGATTGAGCCGCGGCCTGAACACTAAACACTAAACACACGCGCGAAACGCTTGCTCACTACACTCAGTGCTGCAAGAAAAGTAGAGGCGATAAGGCGCCCAAACGCAGTGGAGTAAAGCGGGCTGCATCTGCGCCTTTAAACAGCTTTGCATTTTCCGCGTGATTTAAATTGGCTAGGGTTTGTGTCACGTAGGCCACGACTTGCCCCGCGCTGCGCTGCTCTCTATCTCGAGATGAAACTGATGTCCATCAGCCGGGCCGGGCCAGACCGCCAAAGGAACAGCAGAACACTTTGTTCACTCTGTTAGAGCCGCCCCGCTTACCCCTCGAAAAAGGACAGCTCTGAATTTTCTAGAACGGAAGAGAAGGAGAGAGAAAGAGAGTAGGGTGTGGGAGCGCGGGGGGGGGGGGGGGGGTGCATAAACACTTCCAGGAAAGAGACATGTGCGGGGAGTTGCTTCTCTTCCCTGCGTGGAGTGGAGGGAGGGAGGGAGGGAGGGATTGGTTTGATTTGCAGTGGCCACGAAACGCAAAGCTTTTTTTCCCCCTTATTATTTAGGGAATGCCGATTGTCCTCGCCGAGTTTACTTTTTGTAATGTGCCTTTCATTTTCCCTTTCCCCCCTCAAAGCGACGCCGAGAAGGGTTTTAGAGGTGGGGGTAGGGGGGGGGGGGGTCGTACAGAACCAGTGCTCAGCAGCAGCCGATGAACCAGCCCGCCCCCGAGGCCCCCGAGCGCCCTGCCTCTGGCTTCGGTTGTTTACTTTTCGTTCTATTTCTGCTGTCCCGTGAAACGCTACCCCTTAGCGCGGCCCTTTTCTGACAGTGTACGTACGCAGAGGCCTTCCTTGTCACATATTCGCACTGTATGCCGAGATAGGACGCGATCTACGGACGAAATGCTGTAAGGGGGTGTAAGGGGGAAAGACACAGCAGGAAACTGCAGCCCCGTCCTCATTCTCCGCCTGCACGTTCTCTCAGCTGATGGGAGCTGTGTGTGTGGAGGGAGGGAGGGAGCAGGGCGCAAGGACAACCGCGTGGCGTGGGTGGCCGCGCGGGGCTTCCGGACCGATAACCGCTCTCAGGCTTTCTGCTCGCTTACTGCCGCCGGCTCGCGCGGAAGCGGATAAGGAGCACGCGCAAAGCCTCCCCCGCGCGATCCGATCGCCCGCCTTCACCTTGCAGCTGCACCCAGGGGCGGACCGGACAAGAAACCAGAAAATTCAGAAAAACTTGCCAAAATATCAGGAAAATTTGCCAAATTTCACGTCATTTGGACAAGCCATTTTCTCGCTCCCTTGTGACCCAAAGACGCATTTCGTCCACTCCGGTTTCCTCATTCGTCTTGTCGCGTCTTTTATATTAGGTTACTTTTTTATTTTCTTTATTTTCCCATCTCTTTCCCGATAACCCATTGACATCGTGCGGGGCCGCTCGTCTTCCCTCCCCGGGGCGGGGCGGGGCGGGGCGGGGCGGGGCGCGGCGTGGACGCACGGCGCACAGTGCGTGAGCGTGAATGGGACCGCGTGGTGTTTCGGCGCGACGCGGCTGAAATACGAGACCGTGACGGCCTGCCGGCTCCGGGTACGGCAGGGTTGCTGATCCGCCCACTTTTGGACAGGTATTGTGAGGGTCTGGGCCCAGGGCAGGGCGAGGCCGGCGAGGCCCGCGGGGACGGGGAGGGAGGGGGCAGGGGGCTGACGGCACCGCACCGGCACGGGCGCACGAGTTTCGACTCCTTCCGGTTCTGTTTTAACTTTTTTGCAAGCGCGGGCCTATAAGCCCCCTGCCCGCCGCCGCCGGCCCACTTTGAGCTGCTGTCTAATGTAGCGACGTTTCCGCAGAACGCGTTCACTACACCGTCACATGCGGAACTTCAACGCACGATTACGCGGCCTTTATTTTAATTTTTTTGTTTAAAAAAATCTGCGCCAATCGACGGAATGTGTGTGGGGACGTGAGGAGGGGGAGGGGGGGGTCAGTGTTGTCTGGGAGGATCGAAATTCGGTCGCGACGAGTGATAAGCCGAGATTGAGGCCCTGCAGCCCGACGAACCAAAAACCGTCCAAACACGCCCATCACATCCCCGGTCCGGCCGGCCGGCAGCCGAGCCGGCAGTAGCGTTCTGAACTTTGTACGACCTGGCAATTTCCCCAAAATCCGAAAAAGCGCTGTCCGACCTGGATTTTGTCCCACCTAGGATATAGTGACAGCCGCAATAATGGCGATGTTTGCCTAGGATGACTAGCATTGAACAAGACCGTTGAGCTGAAACACTTACCAGCAGAGCCCCCGGAGATGTTATCCGGTCAACGTTATCCACAAAATGGAAGCTGATAGGTTACCAGCGGTATGACGTGGGCCATCTTACTTGAGATCTTGACATCAAACACAGTCCCGATTTATGACTTTTGCCGAAGAATAGTCTAATCTGAAACTACTTGAATATCTTATGTTCACGCCGATACTTTGCACAGACGCTAAAAGTTTTGTTCAAACCGCGAAAACGAATAAAATCGCCGTACCGGACGAGACAAGGCGACACTGATCGCTGTTCATTTCAAACTGCCCTTGCAACCGTAACTGCAGGGCTGCCAACTGTAATCCAACCATACCACACTCGTTACTGATGCATTAAAAATTTCGGATTTGAGCGGATGCGCTTCCTGCCATTTTGACAATGAAAGCAGCTAACGTGACGAAAAAGAGACTTTCCCGTGAATTATTATAATTGTATAATTTTTGACGAAATTTGCAGATCTGAAAGCTGTTACTGAGCCTGGTCGGGTCAGGACGGGGGGCGGGGCGGGGGGCTCTCGATCCATCACAAAAATCAAGAGGATCGTCTGCTGGGATGTACAATTTTTCGGCCTGATTCTCTATGTTACATATTCCTTCTCCAATTTACCCGTGTAAACAAGGTCGGACAAAATCCAGGTCGGACAGCACTTTCTCGGATTTCGGGGTAATCGCCAGGTCGGACAAAGATAGGTTGGACAATTTACATACACCCGATAATGGGTGATAATAAGTGATGCGCAATTCTGGTCCAGCCGCCGGCCATGTCGGCCGGGCCCAGCCTTTACTGCCCTGGCTCCAAAGTGACAAACCGCATGTGCGCAACAGGCGGGGCGGGGCGGGGCGGGGCGGGGCGGGGCGGGGCGGGGCGGGGCGGGGCGGGGCGTGGGGCGCCCCGCCCGCGCGGGGCACAACACCAGCCCAGCCACTCCGCGCCGAGCCGAGCCGCCAGGATGGAAAAGCCATCCGCACGGGCACTAGCGTTGTCGCCCCCAGACTAGGACACTGCAAAAAAAAAAATATATCCCCCGGGGTCGGAGTCGAACACACCCTGAAAATCTAAGTTCTAAGTGTGTGCATTTTCACATGTGAACGGCGCAAGGTCACCTCGCGTCACGCCGGCCGACTCCAGCCCCCTCGTGCCGACCCCGCGCAACCCCAACCCAAAACTACCCTTACCCCCACCTCCCCTCCGCTCCCGCGCGCTGACCCGGGCAGCAATGGGGTGCAGGGAGGAGGGGAATTGTCATGTGTAAAGTGCACCGGGGAGCTGGCGCGCCGCGCGGGCGAGACCATAGACCCTCCACCTTCCGATACCACCACCCCCCGACCTGGATCCCCTCGCCTGCACCAGCAGTACTGATCGGGAGAGTGCGGGTGCGGGCAGAGCAATCTCTCCGTCATCATGTCCCCCCTGTCTCTCTCTACCCCAGTGCAGTAGGGGGTAGGGGGCCTCTGTCACATCGGGGGTCTTCCCTCTGCGCCGCGCGCGCCACCCGCGCCACCTCCTGCACCCCGTATCGACCGCGCGGCCACGCCCCATGGTCAAGAAGTGCCTCACGCTGCCCAGCCAGCCGCAGTGGCCGCGACCCGACCCGGCCCGGGGTATTCCCACACACTGGGGAGAATTCCGCCCACCTGGACCCGGCGGCCGAGTGCCGTCAGGAAGCTTTCTATCTGTCGCGAAATTACACCAGGGTTTCTCCCCCCCACACACCCTTCACTTCACTCCTGAGATGAAATACACTGGAAAACCGAGTGTGTGAGCGGGAGCGGGGCTGGGCGGGGAGGCTTCATCATGATTCCTCTGTGCCGCCGAACCGAACCGCGTCAATCGAACCGCGTGGCCGGCCGGCCGGGCCTGGCCGGGCCCGACCGCACATGTGTAGGCAGTGTGCGCTTCCGCGCAGCCAATCAAATCCAATCGCCAGCAGAACAGAGCGCGCTTTCGATTGCGGCTTGCATGATGAAGCCTCCAATGAGGCAGAGATGCCCCGGCCCGGCCCGGGCCCGGCGGCAAACTGTCGCCTTTTCAAACCCCATTGAAGGGGGGGGGGGTTCTTATTGAATCATCAGTAATAAAGTAGAAAAGAATCAGAGGCAATCCGTAACATATTTGCTCCCTCCTCCGGCCCGGCCCGGGGTGGATGGCCCTTTGGCGTTCCCTGCCCACCACGCCAGAGAATAACTTCTGAAAACTCACCGGGCCCGGCTGATCGTGACGTTGGTCTTCCCTCTGAAGTAACAGCAAACTCTTGATTTCTGTTCCCAGGTCCAAGATGAAGCTGCAGCTCTTGTTGGCGGTTGCCCTTGTGGCGCTGCTACTGGCTGACGTCGGAGCTGCCGAGAAAGTGGTAGGTTTGATTTTTGTAAATTTAAAAAAAATTAAACTTTATTTCCCAAACGAAAAGGTGCAGATAACTTACTGCGTATGCCTACTCCTACCTGTTCCAGCGCAAGCACAGAAAGGGGCGGAAGCATCGCCTGTCCACCACCACGACGGAGCAGCCCGCCGAGGCCGCGGTGGCCGCGCAGGCCGAGCAGGATGTCATGACCATCCTGGCGGAGGACGAGAAGGAGGAGGAGAAGGAGGCAGAGCACAAGGCAGAGGAGGAGGATGTCAAGATGAACGAAATTGTTCCTCAGGGTAAGTATACTTATATATGCTGCACTGATTATTTATTTTAAAATATTAAAATTTAAAAAAAAAAAAAAACATTGCCAGTTATTATTTTTATGTTTGAAATGTAAAACAATTATTATTGATCCTAATGGTGACATACATTTGTGCCAGATCCTTGCCAAGACAAGTTCTGTGGTGCTGGTAAAGTGTGCCAGGTATCATCGGCTGGTGAGGCTGAATGTGTGTGCATTCCTAGCTGCCCCATTGAAGTTGACCCACGCAGGAAGGTAAACTACAATTATTACTATATCACAAGATTTTTCTAAAAAAAAAAAACAAACAATAATTAAAGAGAAAAGATGAAATTTACTGCTATCTAAATATTCCTTATTTCATTGCAGGTGTGCTCAAACCATAATGAAACGTGGGGATCTGATTGTGAAATCTACCAAATGCGTTGCATGTGTGACCATGGTAGCGAAATGTGTAAGGGTGAAAAGTACAAGCATGTCCACATTGAGTACTATGGTGTATGCAGAGAAATGAGAGAGTGCTCTCAGGAGGAGATGTCTGACTTCCCTCGTCGTATGAGGGACTGGCTCTTCAACGTCATGAGAGACTTGGCTGATCGTGAAGAACTTTCCCCCTATTTCCTGAAATTGGAACGTGAGGCTGAAACAAATCTGACTCGCCGTTGGACCAATGCAGCCATTTGGAAGTGGTGTGACTTAGACGGCCATCCTGCTGATAGGTAAAGCATGAAATATAAGAAATGACCTAAGGAGTGTTACGCATTCTTTTCCATAATTTGTTTGGCTCCTTCTCCTCTAGGTCTGTCTCTCGACATGAACTCTTCCCAATTCGTGCCCCTCTTATGGCTTTGGAGCACTGCATTGCACCCTTCCTCAACAAGTGTGATGCAGATGATGATCACTTGATCACTCTTAAAGAGTGGGGCAAGTGCCTTGAACTGGAGGAGGTGAGTCAACTATTAAGAAATTGACCTGAATTCATGGCTAACAGTATGTCTAATAAAATGGCCCTTCCCCTTTGCAGGAGGATATTGAAGAGAAATGTGATGAAGTGCGAGGAGAAGAGGAGTAAATGCAGCCAACATGTTACACTACATGCTACTATTCCCAATTTTGTTAAGTTCTTTTTAGACAGCATTAATGCTGATTTTTTTTATTTTTACATCACTTAGTCCCAGTGATGAGGACAAATTGTTCACTGCCATTAATTTATTCAGTGTTGTAAAACTTGGTTAATCTCAATAAAATACAATCAATTCAGTTTTGATGCATTTTAAATACAAGGGACAGAGTAATCAAAAGACAAGATATATAAATAAAAAAATGGTTTTATTAGAAATCCATTTACATTGTGGCTCTTAATTTGGTTATGGATATGAATGAGATCGATGAAGAGCCAATCTGAAACTTTTAGAGCTTTGTCATCAAATGAAATACAGTTTAAAAACAATGCCAATCAGTAATCTATAATTCACCACACCATTTTACATGAAGAATGTAAGTAATGAACATTCACAAATGATAATGATACCACGCGTCCTCTCTTGCACACACTTAAGTGCCTTAATAGGCAAATAAGAAATGAGCAGCACTTGGCTGCTAAAATGGTAAAGCATAAACACACCTCTCATATGACTCTGGATAAAGTTAACTTAAACATCCAAACTGAATAAGAATTGTAAAACACTAATATATGAGGATGAGACTTGGATTTTTAACATCCTCAAAAGAACACATCCATGCACACACCCTTTCCAATCAAGCAATATTCACAGTAAAAGTCTTCAGTTCCAAAATGTGGACTCACCCTTGAAAGGGCTGACTAATTGAACACCATAAAACACTAGGAAAGGGTGAGAAGCGCAAACACCGGTGACTGGTCCTCTGATGATAAACAATAACTTTAAGCAGGTTTCTGGGATCCCTTCTTTCCAATAAGGGACTTGTGAATGTGAGGGATAACACCTGAAAACAAACAGGAGCAAGGTTAGATTCTATAACAAAAATAAACAATGCTAAAGAATAGAGATAAAAATACAACTGATACATACCACCACCAGCAATGGTTGCTTTAATGAGGGAATCCAATTCTTCGTCTCCTCTGATGGCAAGCTGCAAGTGACGGGGTGTGATACGTTTCACCTTCAAATCCTTGGAGGCGTTACCAGCCAACTCCAACACCTGAAAGAACACGTATGGTCAAAATCAGAGAGGGGAATAAGAAAACAAAAACAGAAGATTGAAGATGACAAATCAAAACAAACCTCAGCGGTCAGGTACTCCAAGATAGCTGCACTGTAAACGGCTGCTGTAGCACCAACTCGTCCATGACTGGTTGTTCTGTTCTTCAAATGCCTGTGAATACGGCCCACAGGGAACTGGGAACAGAAGAGGTTACATTAAAACTAAAATACTTAGCACTTTCAAATCGATTTGCGCTCCCACAAAAATGGAGGGAAACACAGTATAGGTTAGCTTTGTTTACAAAGCAAACCAAATGCATTGAAAATGAAGAGAGGTACGGAGAAAGCTCAGTACAGTCAGTCACTTTAAAAGATTTTACGCAAAGAGAGAGAATGGTAGCAGTAACCAACGGCAGAAACAGCACGAACAATGAAAATGCTAGTTAAGATGCTGAGGTCAGCTGAACCCCTAGGCTAACTTGACACTCGTGAAACTATGAAAGTTTAGAATTGGGGCACGCAATTTTATTACAGTGCGTTCACAGGAAGAATGAAAAACATCAAACGCGAAGTCTCCTGGGGACATCAACTCAACATTCTAAGGAAATATAGTGCCGGCTGGACTGATGCAACAAATCCATTGCCTACTGCCTACCTCCGAGGCACATAAATTAACTAGGCACAATAAGGTCGCAGAGATTTAGGACTCGAAATTTAACAAGACCACACGAAAGGAGGTTGCTGGCAACGATACTCAGATCAACAACGTTCACAACATAAATATTTTAGGCTTACCTGGAGTCCCGCCCGCGCAGATCGAGATACGGCTTTGGCCTTAGCCTTTCCGGAGTCCTTACCAGCTTTACCTCCAGCCTAGAAAACACAAGATAATTCACTTAATTTTCAGGCCACGACACTGAAACTTCGCCAGCACGCGCAGAAACTCTTGGCGAATCCGAATTCACAAAAATTTCCAACCGATGGCGAATATAACAGGGAAAATTAACGGATAACGCACCATTGTGAAACAGTGAGCTACGAAGCACCAAGCAACGCTGAGCGTACCCGCCAAATGCTGCGACAAGAGAGTAACGGACAACGCCGAAGCTCGCTCGGGTCATGTGACCCGCCTCGACCAATCAGCGTGCGCGTCACCCCGCGGAAGTGCTGCGCTCATGCGGCCGTCCCCCGAAGTAGTCGTTTTAAAGATGGCCGTTGGGGGAGTCGCTGCGCGGGCATTTTTACGTTGGCGGGAAGGGTGGTGTAGTGAAGGGCGCGAAGGGAACCGGTTACTCAGCACTACAGCGGGGGAAAACTAGAGACACCCCAGCCCAGCGTAGGCACCCGGTGCCGGAGTCCAGCACGGCGGTGGGGCCGTGGCCACCACGCGACGTATGTCTGTCAAGTGTAGTAATGGGATCACAATTAGTGAGCTCAGAATTAAGGGCAGATTTTACAAATTACTGTGATACATTGCCGGGGTGATTCGAAAGTTACGCCCTTGTGCCTTCGTGAGCTTGATGTGACAGAGTCAACCGGATGACAGTTTTGCCACAGGCCGGTACAGCACAACCCTAGGCCGACGCCGGCTGTCAAAATCGAATCGCGCGCCTTCCCGGCGGTTTAAAAGGACGAATTAATCATACCATTTGCCCGCCATTTCAACGCCCTCAATTCGCCCCCACCCCTTAAAAAGTCCCCCCGGCCGCACCCCTCCACGGCCTCACCCACCCCTCGCGCACCCCGCGCGGCTCCCGGCCCCGCGCTGCAACCCGCCAGCATCCCGGAGGGGGCCCGTCACTAAACCGTCGGTAGAGAGCAGAGGGGTGAGAAGCACGCCCGGGGCGTAAAGACAGTGACGCGAGAGGCGGGCGGGCGGCGCGGGGGTGCAGTGGGCCCCGCTAAGCCCCGGCCGCCAGGACGGCGGCGTCTGCCGAGGGCGTCATCGCGGACGGCACCGGACCGCCCCGGAGGCACGGCCCCGGACCGTCTCGCGGTTTGCGGACGGCCCCTCCCCGGCCGCGGGCCCGCGCTCCGACGGGTGCAGCGCTCTGGCGGCCGCGGCGGGAAGCTCATCAGCTGGTGTGTGGAGGTAGGACAAGTATGTCTTCGCCTGAGAGGGAAGCGAAGCGGGGCCCCTCCCCTCCCGCGACTGCGGTTGCCGGCCCGGCCCCCGGCGTGCATGCCTGCTGCCCCCCGACCCCCCCTCTCCCCTGGAGTACCCGCACCGCGGGCCCGGCCCCGCAGCAGCCCCCCGCCCCGCCCCGCCCCGCCGGCAAAGACGCCGGGCCGGGCCCCACCGCGGTGCTGAGCGGAGCCAGCGGACTCAGTCTAGTTGCTCTGCCTCTCCTCCTGCTGCTCCTCTCCTTTAGTTCCCCGGCGCCGTCCCTGGGAGGCAGGCCAGGCCGCACCACGACGGACCCCCCCGCGTCGCGACGCACCGCCGTGGACGCCCCCCGCACGTCGCCGTCCTGACCTGAGCCCGTGGCTGGACCGCGTCGACATCACGCCCCCGCGCCCAGGCGCGCCCGTGCCAGTGCAGCAGAGTGGATGTGAGTGAGTGAGCGCGAGTGCCGGCGGGTGAATGAGTGGAAGAGTGCCTCGGCGAGTGAATGAGTGAATAAGAGTGCCTCAGCGAGTGCGACCGAGTGCCAAGGAATACAGTGCAACGATGACATGGGATGCACCTGCCATTGACCTGTGAGCGGCGGCCTGGAATACAGTGCTCCAGGGTCTTCCCGGCGGCCTCCAGCGGGCTCTCCGGGGCCTCCAGCGGGCCTCCAGCGTGCACCCGGACGGGGCGGCACCTACCGCACCCGGAATAACGGGTAAGTCTGGCCTGGCTATCCCATCCAGCCAGTCCGGGTAGGCGGAACCCGCCCGCCTCACCTGAGCGGCTGGGGCTCGCCTCGCCGCACCGCGCCGCGCCCCGCCAGGTGGAGTGTGGCGCGGAGTGTGCTGGAGTGTCGAGGAATGCGCTGGCCAGGCCCGGCCCCGCCCGGCCCCGCCCGGCCTGGCCCTTCCTCGCGACCCGCGGGGCCGCGGGGGACACCTGCGCCCTCCCCCGGCCCACCCTCCACGCGACGCCCTGCAGTCCTCACCCCATTGCGACGTGACAGACTGCACTGTAAACCCAAGTGTGCGTATGTTGCACATTTGCTTCCGTGTGAATTTCCATTCTCACACTTGTCCATTAGTGTGTGGAAATTTCAAAAAAAAAATTCTCTTAAGACAAAAATGGAAATCCACACTACTTGGGCGACACTTGGGCGTTCAGGGCTCGCATGTAGGTAGCCTCCTCGGGTTCCAGAGACGGGCGGCGATGGCACTCGGAGATCAGCTGGCCGCCCACCGGCCCGGCTAATGAACGTTTTCCGTCCGCCGCGTTCTGTCGCGATGGCGGTGGCGTGATACGCGGGATGAGATGGCAGAGAAACACCGCACTGAAAAATACGAAACGATGCACCGGGTGTTTCAGAGAACACGAAACAGTATTGCGGGTCTGCCCACGGTGCCTTACGGCAGGCAAACCCTCACTCTCTTGCGTGTTTTTCTGATACACCCTGCGCAGCACAAATACTGTCATCAACCTGGCGATGATTTCGCACATGATCGCGGGGCGCAGCGGGCTAGCGGGACACTCGTGCGCGCCCCGCCCCGCCCCGCCCCGCCTCGGCCCCGCCGGTCAGCGTGTATGCCCAGGAGGGGGCAATTACCATACGGACGGGACGACAGAGGGAGCGGGTCGGCGCGGCCGAGTTCCGTTCGGATGAGTAGTACGAAACTGTTATCTGGCCGCCCTGGCGTAGCAGGCCGCGGCCCGCGGGTACCTCCTCCGCCGGGTACCCGCGAGAGCCGCGTCGGAGGGAGGGCCGTGTGCGCACGGGCGTAAAGCCAAGCGTGCGTGCGTGCGTGCGTGCATACACACACGCACATGGATTTTATAAAAGAAATGTTCCCAGACTTTTGCATGGTCCACTGGTCGTCGGAGAGCCAAACAGTCTTCTTTCCTTTTTTGCCTGGACTCGGTGACGGGCCAGCCCGGCGGCGTATGCCCACCTATGACCACAGTGTTGCCACAAAAGCAGCGACAATAAGTTTTCCCTGCTCAGCGGGGTATAGAGGGGGCATCCTCGCGCCAGTCTAGGCAACACCTTAACACCGGTGCGTGCATGTTGCCTAGTTGGCAGGCGGAGATTCAGCCCGCTCCACTCCGCCGTGTTCGGAAGGTCGGGTTACCGCCAGAGATGTAGTTACTGCCTGCTTTTCCGGCAGCCTTGCCTGCCCATGCGGCCGGCACGCGGGAAAGGAGCGGGCTGGATCTAGAATTAAAGAGACGGGACTGCGGGGGCGGCGACGTGACGGGACGGGGAGTGATTCGCGTACCCGCCCTCGCCCCCGGCCCCCGTGGCTGCTCGCCGCGCAGCGCACGCCAGCCTTACAGAATAAACTACACTACATAATAAAATGTGGCACAATTTGCGGCACAGCCTGGCGGCGCGGCCGGGCCGGGGCCGGGGTGGCCCGCGCAACATTCCTGCATATATAGGAAAGAATGCGTCAAAGAAGAGCTCCCGTGGGTGCCGCGTTTGGCCGCACCTCTCTGTTCGTGCGATCCGCCCAACCTTTTGTCCGGGCGGGGCGGGGCGGGGCGGGGCGGGGTGGGGCGCACACCAAGGACCGCGGCGGGGAAAGGAAAAGGTCTCGCTCTCAGCGGGGCGGGGCGGGGCGGGGCGGGGCGGGGCGGGCTGCGCGGCGAGACCGTCGCGACCCTGGGGGTCTCCGATGGAGCGCGGAGGGTCGGAGGGCCGTCGCCTGGGCGCCGCTGGAGGAGCGAGCTGGAGCCAGCTGGAGCGGACCGTCCGCGCCGACATTTCTCCAGCGCGGGCCTGGCCTGGCCGGGCCGGCAGTGAAAGGAGATGGGGCATAAAGAATCGGGAGTGGAGTGAAGGGGTGGCTGGAGCTGCTGGTGCAGAGGCCGGGCCGGCCGCGTGCGAAGCGAAACGAGCGCCAAATTACTATATTCTAGATGGGATGGACCGGGGACGGAGACTCCTTCACGTAGCCGCCTCCTCCCTAATGTCCTGCGGATCTGGGACTCCAGGACTTTACTCCTCCCCCGCCTTGGGCCCAGGCGACTTAAGTCCTTCTCGACGCGCATCTTTGGACACCTTCTTGTGGTCCCGCGCCTCCACCGCCAGATGCTCTGATCTGCGGCGCAAAGCTCAGAGCGCCGTCCTTTCGCCAAGAAACTCGCTTTCTTATTTGCTCTCCTCTGTCCTTCTGAACTGGAGCTGAAGCGGGCCGCGGTGCGGTGCGGTGCGGCAGTATTCGGCTGCCGCTGCCACAGGCCAGGCCACCAGCCCTGGAACAGGAAGATAGAGATCTCTGCGCCCTGACCTGACCGCCGCGGCCCGGATCAGCGCGGCGGTAAAAGCGCCGGCACGATTTGAAATGGAGGCGCCCCACGCCGCCCCGCCCCGCCTCACCACTTCCTCCCCCGCCCCGCCCGCCCCGCCCCCGCAAACCGCCGCCGCGCCCGCGGTCCCGGAGTGTAGTGCACCCTCCTGCAACGTTCGGTCAACAGCCTTCGATCTCCTACGGACCCGCCTGCCAAGTTTTCAGAATTTTCATAGGGTGCCGAAAAAAATTCGTAACGACCAGGAGGGTCGTTTTGACGCTATAAGTTGAAGTTTTGAATTTTTGATACGAAATCATGGCATAACATTGACACTGTATCCCTGTCCTCTAGGTGGGAGAGGTGTAAAGGGTGTATAGCAGCTACCACCCGTTCCGCACAGTTTCTCATACTGCCCACGCTTTGTTTACGTGAGTTAATTTCTCATCCGCCGTTCCGCTGTTCCGCTTGCTTCTTCAACACTACGCGCTCGCCCTCTCGCTACTCATTTCGTGTACGTATTTATTCTCCAAGCCCGTACTGTATTTGTCACCAGTGTCCGCGTTTACGACGTTTGATTCTTATCTCCAATTCAGAAAGAAGAGTCTATCTGTGACCTGCGGAGGGCCGGGCGGCGGGTCTACCCCAGGAGAGAGGAGAGGTTAGGGCGGCGCGGGCCGGTGTCCCAGCAGCAGCAGCAGCAGCAGCAGCAGCAGGTGGTTCTGGTGGTGGCGCAGGACGCGCAGGACGTGGAGCTCCCCGAGGCCGAGTCTTTCTGATTATTGAGAGGTGAGTCCGCGGCGCAATGGTCTGCGTGCGCGGCGGGGGCGAGTCCCAGCCCGGCCTGTAGGGCCGTCGTGCGAAAATGGAATTTCGTTATCGAATTATTGAAATACTAAAATTATCGATATACAAAAATCATGGAAAAATCGAAACTAAAATAACGTTATGAAAATTTCGGTAAAAAAAAAATATTTATTCATTTTTTAACAATATCGATTATTAAATTTTTTTGATAATATCGATTATTGAGAATATTCGATAATACCGATTATTGCTCAGCCCTTACCGGCCTGGCCCGGCTGCGTGCGGCGTGGACAGCGATGGCATTCGCTCGCTGCTGTCCCGACCCCCCGACCTAGAGAGACTCAGAGTCTCTGAGTCTCTCTACCCCGACCCCGCCCCGGGCCCGACCTGTTCGGTCGACTCGATGGCGGGAGGGAATGCCGCCGGCCGGCCGGCCGGGCCGAGCAAAGTCATCCTCGTTTATTTTCAAGCGTTTGCGTCGTCATCCTTTCGTCATCTCCCTGTTTAAACCCGGCGGTGAATTCGTGATTTGCCAATTAGAGTGCCCAGCCGTCCGCTCTGCTCCGCTCTGCCCCGCTCTGCCCCGCTCTGCCCCGCTCTGCCCCGCTCTGCCCCGCTCTGCCCCGCTCTGCCCCGCTCTGCCCCGCTCTGCCCCGCTCTGCCCCGCTCTGCCCCCCGCCCCGCCCCCTTCCTTCCCCGTGGTAGATTCTCTTCTCCAGCGGGGCTCCCTCTCCTCCAGCGGGTAGGCATCATCCTCCAGCCATCGGCCGCTCACGGCCGTTATCACTGTTTGGTCAAGCACTCGAGTCATGCTGGACCAGCTGATGGTTTATGTTCAGAATTTTTGTCTGCTGGAGATCACTGCGTAGAGTGATGACCACAAATTTAGAGGGAGTTCAAAAATATCCAGCTTTCTTGACGAGAAAGAAAACATCTGCAAATGTATCGAATGCATAAAAATGTTATATCACTTGCATCCGCGCGGGGCCGTGGTCCTGCGGTGTCCTGTTGGATGTCGATGCTGGATGCGCTATGTGCGACGGGCGGGGCGGCGGGAGATGCGAGATGTGGTAACGAGAACGTTGCGCAAGGGATACCCTTCCCTTCGTCCCTCTGACTGCAGCCCGGGGAACACCGCACCGCCGGGGGGGCAGCAGGAGGACTCCTCGCTGGTGCAGCTCCCCCCCCCCCCCTGTCCTTTCTCCCGCGAGGTGCAAGTGAGCAGCATAGGTGTCATTGACTCTCCAAAGCCACAGCGCGCCGCGCCGCGCTGGCCGCTGGCCGCGGTCGGTGCCCCCCCTCCCCCCCCCTCTTCCCACCTCTTCCCAAATAGTTCCCTAGGGGTCCGCGCGCGGCTCCTCCAGCTTCGCTGACCGGCTCGACCAGTCTAGCCGGAGGCAAGGGAGGGAGGAGGGGCAGGAACGAATCCTCGCCGAGCCCGCAGTGTCCCGGGATAGGGAGGGATTCGGGATCATCGAAAGAGTGGTATGGCGCCAAGCAGGACCGCGAATCACGGTGATTCCGCGCAGTGCTTTCGTCTATCTCTGTTTCCAACCAGTTTCGCAAAAACCGAGACGCTGCAATGTATTTTATCCGAGGGGTCGACCACTTGAAATATTTGTGTACATGAAATATATTCCAGATGGAATATCTAGAATATTTTTGGAATATCAGGGCTATGTTGGAATATTTGGAATATTTTTGGAATATTTGGAATATTTTTGGACTGGAATATGTTGGAATATCTGGAATATTTTTGGAATATTTTTCAAATTGTACATGGAATATCCAAGTGGTCGACCCCTCGATTTTATCCATAAGAAAAAAATACGATTTCACGAAATCCTGGTAGGCACGAAGTATGTTTTGGTTTCATCGGAGTTTTTGGTGCATAGTCTATGTAGAAATTGAGTTAAAAATTTCCAACCATTTGAGTGAAAATGTTGAATTTTTCTCTCAGTGTTTGATAAGCAACAACATAAGTTTGAGGTCACGAGCCAGTTCAGCTAGTTTGCTTAAACGACTAAGTTAGGTTCTCAGTACGGAACTGTCCGATTACCTTGATTTTTGAATTGTAGTCTCGGTGTGCAATAACCGTTCGATCACTGAATGCACATTTTTATTCTGGAGTGTGCTTTCAATTATTATTTTTTGAATTACTGTGAATGACTTGAATCAGCAGGTCCCCAGCCACGGTCCTCCTCCCTCCCTGCGTAACGCGCAGAGGGGCCGAAAGCCGAGCACCTGCAACAATACCGATTGGGCTGGGCTCCCCTTTGGAACTGGGACTATCCTGGGGTAGGCAACCCGCAGCCGGCGCGGGAGACAGAACGAAGCGCGTTTGAGGGGGAGTGCGCAGACCTAGGCTAGAACTCCACTCAACAAAGAAGGCCGATGGCTCGGCGGCTCACGCGTCCACCTCGCGACTTTAACTCTTCATATTAAGTGAACGAAATGTTAGACAGTCGAAATGAATGTGTAAATATCAGTTTGGGACCTGCGGAAATCGTTTTGAAAAATTTCACGTAGATTCGTCGAGAAGGAATAAAGTGATTCGTAAAATGGTTTACGTAAAGATACGTAGATGTACACCATTTCACGAATCAGTTTTGTTCCTTCTCATCAAATCAAGTCAAACTTTGCCAAGCGATTTCCGCAGACGATGAAAAACTGATATTTTCGCATTCAGTTCATCTATTTAACGTTTTGATGACTTTAAACAATGAGTTTAAGTCGCGAGGTGGACATAAATCGGCACACCGGCCGTGGTGGCATAACAGTCCTAGCCAACAATCAGGAGCCGCGGCGGCCAGCTAGTGGTCACGTTCAAAACTGTCCTCGTGGTGCATCCTTTTGCACGGCGCGAAACTACAACAATTCTGACGTGACCACTCCCTCCTTCGAAACTTTTGGACATCGAGGTACAAAGCAACAGGCGATGCTTTTCATTGGTTGAAAATAACCGCGAAATGGTGTTATTGGTTGGAGCTTTCCCCGACCCGGCTCGGCTTCCCTCTCCACGTCTGTTTTCCCCGTGACAAGCCGAGCATTACCATAGAAACGGAGATTTTAACTTCAAATTTCTCAAAATTGGCCGCTAACTTTTGGATGCCATTGCAGCAGTGAACTCAGGAGATTCGGTTTTACCTCTATGTAAAATCTTATCAAAATCGTATAGAAAAGTTAAAAGTTTTGTATAAGGGGCCATGCTAATAAAAAAAAAAAAATCGGATCCTGAGGGAAAACCATAAGGCTACTTCGTGCCTAAAAATCCTGGCTGCTGGAAGATTTGAGCGTGCTGTCGGTGCGCTGCCGGTGCGCTGCCGGTGCGGGCGCTGTCACGCATTGTCTCACGCCGATGGCCGTTATCAGTGTGGGAGCCGCGTCCTTCGCCCTGACTGTGACCGCGGTGGCCGGTGACTGGCGCGGCCCGGACCCCGGCCCGGCCTGCCAGACAATGCGCACGCCCCTGCGGGGCGGGGCGGGGCGGGGCGGGGCGGACCACTGGCTGCGGCACTTTTTTTTTTTAACGTTGCTAGTTTTACAACTATAATCCTGAAAGTGATGGATGATTGAGCTTCGCGGTGCGCGCGCAATTTGCCGTTTCCGGCCAGTTTTCTTTCCGAGAGGAGCGAGCTATCGCCCCGGCAGCGGCCGACGGACGGGACGGGCGGGGCGGGGGGGCGGGGCGGGGCGGGGCGTGCCGCGATCCCGCGCGCGTCCAGAATTCACGGCCGCGCCGAGGCGCACCCCGATGGCGTCCCGCCCCGCCCCGCCCCGCTCCGCTCCGGACGGAATGCCGGCTTAGCGTGCGGATGTAGGCCGGCGGGGCGGGGTGGGGCTCTGTGCCGCCCTTTTCATTTGTCATGGAAAGAAGGGGACGCGGAGAGAGAGAGAGAGAGAGAGAGAGAGAGATCGGGTGGGGCAGCATGTCTGCGGAATGGCGCCGGCTATAGTGCCATGAGCTGCGCTAGATACCTCATTGCGTAAATGTCGTACATTTGTATGTGTGTCACACCCCATTGGAAAACTTGGTCCACAGACGAAGGTTTGGCGTTTTCTCGGAATCTGACTCATACGAAGGGGACAAAGTCTACGAATTATGACAAATGTACATCTACAAGTGTGCGACACTCACACACTTTGGGTTTCCAATTATTATGTCCGGAGCCACCGAAAATAAATTTCATTATATTGTGATAAAATACTAATGAAAACAGCTTTTCATAATAGATATTAAAGTGTAATGACATACTGTAAAACTAAATAGTATTCCTTTTTCCTATTCGGCAGGTGACATCGAAAAAAAAAATTATGAAGTCCTTTAAGTGCACTGTATGCAATAAGAAGTTTTCTCAAAGTTGTGCTTTAAAAATACATATGCGAAGTCACACAGGAGAAAGGCCATTCGAGTGCACTGTATGCAATAAGAAGTTTACTATTAGTGGTGATTTAAAAAAACATCTTCGAACTCACACAGGGGAAAAGCCGCACGAGTGTGCTTTGTGCAGTAAGAAGTTTTCGCAAATTGATGCTTTAAAAAAACATCTTCGAACTCACACAGGAGAAAGGCCATTTGAGTGCACTCTATGCAATAAGAAGTTTACTGAAAGTTGTGCTTTAAAAATGCATATGCGAGGTCACACAGGAGAAAGGCCATTCGAATGCACTGTATGCAATAAGAAGTTTATTGAAAGTGGTGCTTTAAAAAGGCATTTGCGAATTCACACAGGAGAAAGGCCATTCGAATGCACTGTGTGCAATAAAAAGTTTATTCGAACTTGTGCTTTAAAACGACATGTAAAAACTCACACAGGAGAAAAGCCATTCGAGTGCACTGTATGCAATTACAAGTTTTCATGTGGTGGCAGTTTAAAAAAACATCTGCGATCTCACACAGGAGAAAAGCCATTCGAATGCACTGTATGCAATAAGAAGTTTACTGAAAGTACTGATTTAAAAAGACATCTTCGAACTCACACGGGAGAAAGGCCATTCGAATGCACTGTGTGCAATAAGAAGTTTACTCATAGTGGTATTTTAAAACAACATCTTCGAACTCACACAGGAGAAAAGCCGTACGAGTGTACTGTGTGCAAAGAGAAGTTTACTCAAAGTGGTAATTTAAAACAGCATCTGCGATCCCACACAGGAGAAAAGCCATTCGAGTGCACTGTATGCAATATGAAGTTTTCGCGAACTGTTGGTTTAAAAAAACATCTTCGAACTCACACAGGAGAAAAGCCGCACGAGTGTGCTTTGTGCAGTAAGAAGTTTTCGGAAATTATTACTTTAAAAACACATCTTCGAACTCACACAGGAGAAAAGCCATTCGAATGCCCTGTATGCAATAAGAAGTTTACTAAAAGTGATGATTTAAAAAGACATCTTCGAACTCACACAGGAGAAAGGCCATTCGAATGCACTGTATGCAATAAGAAGTTTATTGAAAGTGGTGCTTTAAAAATGCATATGCGAAGTCACACAGGAGAAAGGCCATTCGAATGCACTGTGTGCAATAAGAAGTTTACTCATAGTGGTACTTTAAAACAACATCTTCGAACTCACACAGGAGAAAAGCCGTACGAGTGTACTGTGTGCAAAGAGAAGTTTACTCAAAGTGGTAATCTAAGACAGCATGTGCGATCCCACACAGGAGAAAAGCCATTCGAGTGCACTGTATGCAATATGAAGTTTTCGCGAACTGGTGATTTAAAAAAACATCTTCGAACTCACACAGGAGAAAAGCCGCACGAGTGTGCTTTGTGCAGTAAGAAGTTTTCGGAAATTATTAATTTAAAAACACATCTTCGAACTCACACAGGAGAAAAGCCGTAGGAGTGTACTGTGTGCAAAGAGAAGTTTACTAATAGTAGTAATCTAAAACAGCATCTGCGATCCCACACAGGAGAAAAGCCATTCGAGTGCACTGTATGCAGTATGAAGTACTCAAAGTAGTACTTTAAGAGCACATCTGCGAATACACACAGAAGAAAGGCCGTTCGAATGCACTATATGCAATACGAATTTTACTCAAAGTAGTACTTTAAAAGCACATCTGCGAACCCACACGGGAGAAAGGGTATTTTAGTGCATTGTATATGCAAAAAAAAAAGTTATTTAAAAAACACATAAAAGCTCACACAGGGGAATAGGCATTAGAGTGCTGTAAAGTTTTCTTATCTGTACAATGTTAATAGAAACATAGTTCTAAAAGGTTTTGCTATAGCACGCACACTGTTAAAAATGTACACATTGTACACAAATGTAAACATTCTGAACATGAATTTTAATAAATTTGTCGTAAAATTCAATAACTAACTGTTTCATTTTAATAATTTAATGATGATTTCATTACATGTAAATAAAAATTCATAACACTTTTTTTTTATTACATTTTTTTGGTACTTGTTATGAAATTTCCAATACTTTTCGTGATCGTGAAATGTTTTGCTACAGTATTTTAAAAAGTTGCGAAAGTATCTCTGTACATCTCATCACGTTCCTGTTCCGTCTCCCCCAGGTACATAAACCTTCTTTTAAAAAAATAGTCAGACGACTATATGCTCTGCTGCCTACCTCCCAGGCGCGTGTGGTTAGTGCACCGAGCCCTTTGTTTCGTCACACGGCTCCGCCCTGACTTCTCAAGCCGTTCGCGGCGCGGGCCGGGCCGGGCCGAGCCGAGCAGACCCAGCCCGAGCCGAGCCGAGCCGGGCAGACCCAGCCCGAGCCGAGCCGAGCGCTTACCGTTACGGCCTTGTACTGTGGAACGGGCACAGGACGGGCCAGCAGCCACACACGAGTCCTCCCCCACTCGATACCCCACCCAGATCGCCCCCAGCCTGCCGGGTAGGCAGCCCCGCCGAGCACGCGCGTATGGCGCGGCGGCCTACCGTGCGCTCGTCAGGCGCTCCTCCTCCCCGAGCTCCGTCAAGCACGCACCGCCCAGTGCCGATCAAACTTTGTACTATGCGCCCAAAATTTGTACTATGCGTCCAAAATTTGTACTATGCGTCCAAAATTTGTACTATGCGCCCAAAATTTGTACTTTCGCCCCATCATAATTTCAGAATTTGTAAAATGCAACCCCAGCAGTGTAATAAGCACTTGCATATAAAGTGTGTACTTTGCCATTAGTACACTACATTTGTATTGCGTACGATACCTAAGGTAAAGGACGCACATGAGTACTATATGGCAAGTCCACACACTTACATGCTTGCGTACCTTTACACACCCAGAAAACTATGTTCTTAATTTTTCAGTGTTCTTAAAGTTTTAGGAACATTCTGCTTGAGTGAAGCGCATTTCGTCATTGAACTAAGTTACATTTCTGAAATCAAGAACACTGTTCTAAAAACTTTAAGGCAATGTTCTTGAACTAAGAACACCATTTTTTGGGTGCACTGTTGCAGTGCGCGTGCGTGTATGGTAATTGCGGCCGCTTTGCAGGCCAGTTCCTCCGGCCAGCATAGCATGCATCCAACCAACTCCACTCCAGCGGGCTTTTTGAGGCTCGCCGTTGCGAGGTGTGGGGGGGGGGGGGGGAAGTGGCCGTGGTACGAGGAGTACTGGTATCGCCCCGGACACGGCTCGCGTCCGCTCTTCGCGCGCCTTACTTTATATTCCATTCTTACCACCTCCCTTAACTTTCCTCTTCTTTTCATTTCGTCATGACAGTTTTCTGACATGTTTGGCCTCTCATGCTGACTGGGAGGAGCCCCTCCCCCCCGCAGGCACACTACCACCACCTCCGTCTCGACGCGCGCGCATAGCTTTTGCTTTTACAATGCTTTCTCCTTCTCCCGCGGCCGATTTGAAAACTCATTGCGCGTGGCTCGCGGGCGGCTGCCCTCACACACAGCACACTGCCAAAAACGTTTATTTACGGAGTTAATTTTGCGCTTCGCTCTGATACGAGAATCAGAGCCAGCCCCAGCCACCAGTAATAAACCGCTCCTCAGTTGTGATTTCATTCAAAAAAAAAAATCTTACAGAGTTTGAACAAGTAGCGCTGAAACAACGCGGATTAAATTAGAGGCGTTAAAAAGTGAATTTTTTGTGGTTGCCCCGGGCTTTTTTAATCGTTTCCCCAGCAGCAGTTTTGCGAAACGTTTCCTTGAGTCCCCTGCGCTGCGGTCTGGTCTGGTATTGGCTCGCGGGATGCTGAGCAGCGGCAGCGCCCGTCTTAATTAGCTTCCACGATCACTGAGCGGGTGGGGGTGGGGGTGGGGGCAGAGAGCATCGTTCTCTCGACAGAGGCGCTTTACCTCGAGTACTGGAGCGGAGCGGAGGGCCAGTGTCAAGGTACAGCTGCACTGTCAAATGCTTCCGAAGGAGAGGATAGGAGGTCCTTATAGCAAAACTATTTCCCCTGCAAAGCTGCAGAGAATTTTGAAGCATTGTATATTCCAGGCAAGTTTGCAGACTGCATTTCTTTGCCCCTCGATCAAATAGTTTGCAAAGGATTCCAACAGCTTGGAAAGAAGTCCTCTGCAATACGAACCAATTCTTCGCAATACAAAGATGTCCAGGAGGGGTAAGGGGGTTGTCTTTGGGGTGTTTTTTTTTTCTTTTCTTTTTTTTGCCACGCTCAGCGGCTGCTGCCGGCTGGCGCGGTGGCCCGGCTCGCGGGCGGGGGCGGTGCGGTGCGGGGCTGCTCTTTGAAAAATAAAAGAATCGACAAAGCTTTCGACCACGATCCGCGCGCCGTGCCGAAAGAGGAAGGAAGGGGCTAGAGAGGAGCAGCCCGACTGGAGAAGGGGGGGGGGGGGGGCTGTATGGTGTGGAATGGAGCTCGCGCGGGGCGGGGCGGGGCGCGGCGGGGCGCGGCGATGTGGGACCTAGCTAACGCCGTGTGTTAACGGTGCTCGCGACGTGCTTGACCAAAAGTGGCGCCAAAGCGGCAGAGCGCCCCCCCTCCCCACCTCGGCCCATTGTCCCTCGAGAAGGTGAACAACGGTCCGAGATCAGGAAGAAGGACTGCAGAGGCCGAGCTCCACGCGGCCTCTGCCAAAGTCACACGTTTGTTTCTGCAGTGTAGATCGACGCAAATTGCACCAGCAGGCAGCACTTTTTACCCGCTATGGTTCTTTGGCCCGTGAAAGTATATACGCAGCCCGCGCATCAATCATAAGGGAGGCTGTCTGCACTGACTCACTATAGACCCCATGGCCCACCCGATGGATTTCCCATGACGGGGCGCGCGTTCCCCATGATGCATATCAGAGCGTGACCGCTGAGCAGAGCGCTCCACAATGCTCCAGAGGCTCCAGCACGAGCTTCCCCTGCAGGGCTCCTGGAAGCAGCGCTTCCAGGGGCCTTCAGTTCCAGGAGCGAGAGGCACAACTTCCTCCAGGGGCGGGCAGCACATTGTCACCTGCGCGCCGTCAGACTGTGGGAAAACTCAGTTTTCGTCCAGAAATGTTAAGTTTTCCTGGAGGAATTTTTTCCAGGGAAGCCTGTCGGGAGCCGTCTGCTACTTCTCAAAACTTTTCTAAGAAGTATTTTTTTTTTCATATATTTAAGGCGCGCTTAAACTTAAGGTCAGCCACACCTGTGGAGAACGCTCTTCATTTGCAATTTTGGTAAGCCTCTGTAATTTCATTTTTTAAATACCATTAACCGAACGAGCTTTGACGTGGCGTCGCGCGGGCGCGGGAACGAGCCGCATCCTATCACCACCACCACCACCTGACGACAACCACACGAAATAATAGCACCAGGGCGACACCAGCGCCCCGCCCCGCCCCGCCCCGCCCCGCCCCACCGCGTGGAGGTGGCTGGTGTGGTGGCCTGGCCTAGTGCTGCGGCGGGGCGGGGCGGGGTCAGACTAGTTGAACTTTAACTCGGCGCGGGGCGAGGCGGGGTGGGGCGGGCCCTGGAGTGGAGCGGAGCGCCATAGGTCGGGAGGGAGCTGCGGACGGACGGTCCCGTTGGTTAATGTTGCAATGCGAGGCGGGGCGGGGCGGGGCGGGGCGGGGCGACCTAGCGGGCGCACGGCACAGCCCTTTTTATGAGCCGACTCTCCTCCTATCCGTTTGCTCAGGGGGCAGTCCAGTCCGCAGGCTCCGTTGCCGCTGATGTATATGGCGCGTTCGGTCCAGGCCCCGCCCGGCCCAGCGGCTCTAATTGGCACTTCCCTGGCGCTGCATTAAGAAGGAGTGACGTTTATGTGGCGACGCCATATATAAATATCACATCACCCATACCGGTATAACACTTCACTGAAAAATTAGAAGGCGTCGTTAGAGGCCAAGATATTGGCATTCGAAGACGCCAAAAATGCGAAAAAGACGCCGTTCGAATTCCCCCTCGGAGCCTCCCCCATCCCCGCCCCCGCCCCTCCAGTTGTGCGACCCGTGCGCGTTTCGATTTGAGAGAGAGACAGAGACATGCAGAGACAGAGAGCAGAGATTGATTGCGCAACCTCCGCCCAATGGCCCGGCCCGGCCCGGCCCGGCCCGCTCTCGCATAGCCCTGCCTGCGTAGTACTTATGGCTCGAGTCGAGTTGTGACAAAGTCGTAATGTAGACGGAAGGGGCGCGGCGGGGCGGGGCGGGGCGGGGCGGGGCGTTGCGACATGGCGGCGCGGCTGCAAGAAGGTATCAGATGGAATAAGGGGCGTTCCGTTCCGAGGAGGGAGAGGAGGTGTTCTCAGTGACACGCGCCCCGGGGGCGTCACCAGTGTTTGCTTAGCTCATGCGCGCGGTTTTATGGGTTGGGCGAAGACATTTTCCACCTATAAAAGTGATGAACATTATAGTCAAGCGTTGAACTGACACACGCTTAAAAGCGAATATGATCAGGTGATAACTCGATCAAAAGCAATATAAACGTAACAATTTTTTTTTCTTGAAGTGCTGCTCGTTAGCAGCCAAAGGGGCTGTGGCTGCGGGCGATGTCGTGTCCTCGAGGACCTAAGGGACCCGGCCCGCCCGGCCCGGCCCGGCCCGGTCCAAGCGGGGCCCAAGAAAGCTAGCGGTAACGGTCACTCCCGTCTGGCTCAGCTGGACACCTCTCCATGCATGTCGGCGAGGAGGAGGAGGAGGAGAAGGAGGAGGAGGAGGAGGAGGAGGAGGGAGGGGTGTCAGATCGCATCTGCACCGGCCCACTAGAGCTGTGCCACGGCTGGGCTGGGCTCGCTGCCGCCATAGCAGCAGGACCAGGACACGCCAGCCCTGCAGGCCTGCAGCCTGCAGTCTGCCTGACTGTCCATGGAGTATGCCCCCTATCCTGTCCTGTCGCGTCCTATCTGTGTCCGGCCGGCTCTCTGTGTGGCTGGGTGCATTACCACCGTGCTCTGTGTGTGTGTGTGTGTGTGCACCGGGGTCGGGTTGCAGCGGGCGCGCCCGTGCACAGCCTGTGACTTCTGCGCCCACCAGCGGTGCGGAGACATTCCGCAGCAGCCCTATCCTACCCACCGTGCCTTCTTTGGCTGTTCTAAGACGCTGACTTAAAAAACAATAAAAACCGCGTATGTTTTCACTGGAAAAGCAAAAGGTGTGACTAAACACCTTTACAGAGAGGGCTGTTTGCAATTTTTCGAGCGCAGTGCCCTTGGGTGTCAGTAGGCAACCCGCTCTACTTCAGCGCATGACAGCGAGAGGTTTGCCTACCCGCTCGGCCCATGTGTGTGTGTGGTGAGTGATGGTCCAGCCCAGGCTCAGGCTAGCCGCTGGCTGCACGCCGGCCCCCCGCCCCGCCCCACCCCGCCCCGCCCCACACCTCCCCGCCCCGCCCCGCCACGCCCCGCCCCGCGGCAGCTGACCTTTGCATGCAATGTGTTGGCTGCTCCGGTGCACTGCTGGGCCGGCCGCACGTTTACGTTCCCAGGAGGGCGCCCCGCCCCGCCCCGCCCCGCCCCGCCCCGCCCCGCCCCGCCCCGCCCCACCCCACCACGCCTTGTGAGGGGCAGCTGCTGCGCGATGAATCGCTCGCTGGAGGACGAAATCGCGTTACAGTATCTCCCTGGGCTGGGCTGTTCCAACTTATGTCAGGTCTGCAGGCCTCCATCCATCCATCCATCCATCCATCCATCCATCCATCCATCAAACCGTATCACGACAGACCTGGCCGATTGGTCGGCCCGTCGTGCACGATAGTTTTGCTACACTGTCATTTTCTAAAGTGGATGGCTTGTCGAAAGTTCCCCGCCCCCCTGTGCCTATTCTATTCAAATGAATCAATTAGAGTGCCTCGCGTTTGACAGGCGGGGGCGCGCTGTGTGTGTGTGTGCTCTTTGTGGCATCTGCGCCGCATCTGCGACACCTGCTGACAGCAGGTTCCGCTCAGCTGCGCCACCTGCAGGTGTCTCGCGCCGCGCCGCGGACTCAATAGCGATCTCCAGGGCGGAGCGGAGCGGTTCAGTGGAACTGGAGCGGCTGGAGCTGGAGGCAGGCCCGGTGCCCTTTGTCTCTGGCGTGCCTCGCAGCTGCGGCATCTGCAGCTGAACGGGACGAGGCGGAAGGAGTAGTGGGATCAGTAGGAAAGTAGGCAATGAGTAGCCCGAGCACGCTGGAGTAAAGCAGGCTACATCGGCCCACACGGCAACCGTGGGGCGTGCATGGACTTGCATAGGCAACATGCACGCACATGTGCTGAGGCATTGCCTAGTAGGCAGGCGCAGATGCAGCCCGCTGTGCTCCACCGAGCCCCTGAGCTGCTGAGGCGGCTGAGCCCCCTGTGTGCTCTGCTCTGCGGCCGGGCCGGAGGCGCCGCGCCGCGCCGGTCCAGTTCAGCAGCGAGCGTAACGACCAAACGGTTATTATATGGGGCTGGGCCTGAAGGAGGGAAAAGAAATTGTGGGTCAAGGTGTTTTGGGGGAAGCTGTAGGCCTACCGCCAGGATTTTATGGGAGTCCCGCGCATATTTATACGCTGGTCGTGGCGTGGCGCCCTCCTCCACTTAAGTCTGGTACATTTGCCTTAGTTTTTGTTTTTAATTTATTTTGTTTAAACAAAATTGGAGAAAAAAGAAATTTTTTTTTGGAAAGTAGCATATCTTTTTAGCCTCGAACAGCGTGTATAGACTCTTCTGGTAGCTATTGCTCGTGAGAAAAGTTCCGCCTTCCGTTTATTTATTTTATTTTATTTATTTTTTTTAATTTTGAAATTACCGCCACACGCTTGCCTCCGCGCGGCGCGTCCGGACTGCGCGCGCGTAAAGTGCTCACGTTCGAACGCACGACGGTCATTTTAATTATGAAACGCCATGAAGTAAGAGTGGCAGGCTGTCTGGCGGGCCGGGCCGGGCCTGGTCTCGCTGATCTGCGATGGTATCCGGGCCGGGACGGGGCGGACTGCACGACTTTTACTGCTGGTCGGGTGAATGACTCCATGACTCGCCTGCTGCCTGCTCTGATCTGCGCTGCAGTCCCTGGCGGGGCTCAAAGCGAGCTCGAGGTGAGGCGCCCCAGCCCAGCCAGTCCGCCCGTCGCGTCGCCCACTTACCCGCGGCGGAAACCCAAGTGTTTGAGTGCGACGACGCACCTGTAGGTGTGTGAATTTCCATTCGCACACCTGTCATTTCAAGTGTGTAAAAGTCATGGGAAAGTGTACGAATGGATAGTTACTTACCTACAGCAAGTGTGAAATCATACAGTGGTTTCCTGTGCGCGCAGCCACCGCGTCCGCCCAGTGGCTTCCCTCCCCAATACACTTCCGCCCCCCTCACTGACGGTGGAGCCGGTTAACACAATCAGTGCGTGTCGCTTTTATCCCGTATGACATATCAACAACGCGGGAGCGTGACCATATAATGGTCGTGCCGTACTCAATGGGTTAAGCCCCTCTATCGATATGAGAGGCCCGCTGACAGCCGAGCAGGCATAGCGCCCCCGGCCCTATACCGGCTGGCTCTCTTTATAATCGCTTTTGGAGACCCTTGTCATCGGGGGCAGGGCAGGGCAGGGCAGGCGTAACATCTCGATGGGGTACGCCAGGTACCCGCCCCGCCCCGCCCCGCCCCGCCCCGCCCCGCCCGGCGGCGAGTGTCGGTATCTGACGAGCGACAGTCGTTTCGTGCCGAGGGGAGGCAAGGCTATCGGTGCGGGAATCTGACGAGCCGTGAAAGCGGATAAGGTAGGGGTGGGGCGGGGCGGGGCGGGGCGGGGCGGCTGTGATTGGAGAAAGAGAGCGGCGAGCACCCCCCGGGGGCCCGGGGCGGGGCGGGGCACCCACGTACACACTACACGCAACCCTCTGGGGGTCCGGCCCCGGCCCAGCCCGGCCGAGCGAGAACGGTCCCTCGTCCCCTTTCTCTCTCGCTCTCTCGTTTTCTCGTTCTTCCTTCTCGTTTCTATCACTCTCTTTCTCTCTCTCTCTTGCTCTCTCTCTCCCTCTCTCTCCGGCGGCGACCCGCAGCCTCTACTTACATTCACCCTTCCCTTCATCTTCTTCACGCCACGCCACGCCACGCCGCGTTACTCCAGGGCCCTAATAAGGCTTATAAGCTGCGCGTAAGCCGCGGGTCGCACTTCACATAGAGGAGCCGCCGCCACGCCACGCCACGCCACGCCACGCCACGCCCGGCGAGACGTGCTGGTGTCGGGCAGGGGGCCTTAATCGATTGCTTATTAGAGAGAGGGAGAGAGAGAGAGAGAGAGAGAGAGAGAGAGAGAGAGAGAGAGAGAGAGAGAGGGAGAGAGAGAGGCGCGGTGTGTGTGTGTGTGTGCGTGTGAGTATGTGTGTGGCTAATACACAACAAAAACAAAAGCTCACACCGGGGCGCGGCGGTGGTCGCGGTCCCACGGTTGCCGCCTGCCTCACCTCACCGTGGGGGAGTGTGCGCCTGAGCCCGCCCCGCCCCGCCCCGCCCCGCCCCGCCCCGCCCCGCCCCGCCCCGCCCCGCCCCGCCCCGCCCCGCCCCGCCCGGGGTGGAACGCCGGCGCCGCCGAACCGCCCGCCCGACCCCGCGCCCGACCCCTGCAGCAGCCTACAACTTTCACGACTCACAATCATCATCATCATCCTCTTTTTCTTCTTCTTCATCTCGAGGAGGAGCGCGGATAAAAAGAGTGGACTGAGATGAAAAGTGCAGCAGCAGCAGCAGTCGCCTCATAGCAAAGGTTTAAAAGAATTGAAGACGTAAAAAAAAGTGCGGTAGCGGTAGCGCTACAACATAACCCTGCATAACGACGACATGGCGGCTTGGAAGGCGAAGGGAAGGGAAGGCGCGCGGGTTAATAAAGCGAACTGAACTGAACGTACGGCGGGGCGCCGGTGACCTAACCATACCGTAGCCTCCGCGCCGTTGTCTTGTTGTGTGGAGCAGCAGGAGTCAGGTGAAGGGGAAAGCAGGCGCGCGGGGCGGTCGAGAGCGTCAAAACTCACACCCGGATCGAAAATAGTGTGTAATTACTCGTGCGGTGCGGGGTGCGGCGGTCGAATAATGAGAATGTCGAAGCGGGGCGGGGCGGGGCGGGGCGGGGCGGGGCGGCGCGGCGGGGTGGCGGCATCTCCGCCGCGTATTGTAGCTCGCTGCTCGGGTCGTGTCGGCGTGGGCATAACACTTACGTAGCGCGTAGAGTTGTTGCGTGGCGTGGCCCCGCGGAGAGCAGAGGAACTCGATGCAGATGTGGCCTCCGCCCGCCCCGCCCGCCCCCGCCCCGCCCCGCCAAACGAGCGTGCAGTGTCGATTCACATGCACGCGGTCGGTCCATAAGACCGCCCGCTCGCACGCTCGCTCTGTTGCGAAGCGGCCCGCCCCGCCCGCTCCGCCCCGCGGAGTGTTGGGAGATACCAGCGAGAAAGTATTAAAAAAAAATAAAGTTACGGCGGGAACGAACGCCGTCAGATGCGAAACATAGTTTTGTCTACACACTGGAAGTCGCTGGAAGTCCAAGTGTACACGAATGTGTACTTGGATCTTCAGAATGTAACAATGTAGATGCGGCAGATCCACACGACATGTCGGCTGCTGCACGGCTGTGCTAGGCCACGCGCAGACACCCGTGCTGTGGGGTAGCCTACCCGGCAGGGGCTCGGGCCGGCCCGATGGCGTGCACTCCGGCAGCCCTGACGTGCCTACGCCCTGGCCGCCCCGCCCCGCCCCGCCCCGGCGCTGCGCTGCACTGCAGCCGCTGCCCCGCGCATGCCGCTTTGCTGCGCTTTCCGAAGAGAAAGGAACAACCGAAGGAACGCAGTGTGTTGATGGTCCTGGCGGTGTCCGCCACGCCATGAGGCTGCGCCACGCCACGCCTCGCCCGGAGCGCTCCTCGTGCTCTCCCATGAGCTTTCATTATTGTGATTGCCGCCAGCAGCGGCTCACGCCAGCCATGTGCAGTGCACGTGGTGGAGAGGAACCCGCGCGGGCCCGGCCCGGCCCGGCAGAGCTGTGAGACCTTGCCGACGCCCTCCCGGACGGAGAATTAATACCTCCATGTGGTCAGGGGGGTATTAATCCCCGTGGCGATCAATAACCCCCTGAGCACTGGGGGGTACTAATTTTTAGGGCGATTAATACCCCCCTGAGCACTGGGGGGTATTAATTCTCTGGGCGATTAATACCCCCCCCCCCTGTATAAATCCCCTGGGATATTTGTACCCCTGGGGCTCGACTGGGGGGGTTTCGTGGGGTGTTTAGTACCGGGGGGTGTGCAGACGTCCCCGGGGATTTGTACCCGGGGGGGGGGGGGGGGGGACTCGGTATAAATTCCCTGCGACACCGGACGCATTGCCCCGCGACACCCTAGCCGGACACCTCCCGGACGCCTCTGCGCCCTGCCCTGCGCCGCCCACCGCTGCTCCCCACGTCCCACGTGATGTAAGTCATGTCGCTGCGCTGCGCTGCGGTCACTCGTGACGCGACGGGGCGGGCTGCCCTGCCCATCCATCAGCTCACAGCGCCGCGCCGGGCCGCGCAGCGCCGGGCCCTGCCCTGGCCACCCATGCAGCCCATGCAACAGGTCCGCACTGGGCACAGGAGGTAGTGATCGCCCTGCCGCGGGCTTGTAGGCGCAGCCCGGGGGTCCGCGGCTGCGACAGGGACGTCGTCCTGCAGGCTGCAGGGGCAGCAGGGCGTGCTGCAGGTCAGCAGGACTCACCGCACCCCGCCGCGCTGCTTGCGTCACGTGACTCGGCGGGGCCGCATCGCCCTCCTGCGGGGAGGCTCAACACATCGAGTTCCTCATGACCACTATGTGGTCACGACGCCCACCCCGTGTTTCATTATAAGAGGATAGAAACGCCGCTCGCTGAATTGTGGTCTCACAATGTACTTTGTTGGAGTTGTGGTGGTGGATGTCGCGGCTGGCCCGGCTCGGTCCGGTCCGGTCGCCGGGGGTCCTGCGCCCGCCAGGGCCGCGGCAGACAGGCGCGCTACGGTGACTTCCCACGCCGTCCCGCGTGGCCACCTGGTGGTCACGGCGCGGCGCGGCGGCAGAATCGGACGTCTTGATTCAGCCCGCCGGTGCCGGTGAGGAAGTCGTGCCGCTATGCGCTTAGCCGGGCCAGGCCGATGCCCATCCCGGGAGCTGAGCTGCGCCGCGCAGCGCCCCGCCGGCAGCAACAGTTAGGCGCGACCAAATACGTAGGCCTGTCGGCGCCCCGCCCCGCCCCGCCCCGCCCCGCCCCGCCCCGCCCCGCCCCGCCCCGCCCCGCCCCGCCTGCAGAGGCAGGGTAGGGTGTCATGGGTGCAACGGGGGACAGGACAGGACAGGGACAGCCCATAGATAGGCTCGTCCTGCTGTGCGTACCCGCACCCGCACCGGCACCGGCACCGGCCTACAGGCGGCTCACTCGTGCGCCGGAGTTGCGGTACCTCCCCGGTGCCTCCGCGGTACTTCACCGGTACTTCCCCGGTACTTCACCGGTACTCCACCTCCGCTCCGGGCCGCGCCGCGTGTTCTGTTCGGAGGAGGCCGCCGCCGCGGTACCGGTGGGAGATAGGCCCAAGATACCCTCGGTGCCGTGTCCGCCCGTGCAGTACTGGAGTAGGTAGGCAGCGCCGCTCGCAGGGGTGCGGGCGGGTTGCCTATCGTCACGGGTCCGTGAGGCTCGACGCCGCCGTAGTGTAGGCAAACCCGCCCGCCACGAATGCAATGCGGTACAGCCTACCCAGTGCCGGTCAGGGGTGCTGCTGGCGGGTGGACATTGGGCATCTCGGTCGCCGCGGCGACGCAGCTCCGCGGTCCCCCGCGCGCCCCGCCCCGCCCCGCCCCGCCCCGCCCCGCCCCGCCCCGCCCCGCCCCGCACCGCACCGCGGCGGTGCCCGCAGCCGGTCCCCGGCGGCCCGGTGTGGCGTCTTCCTTCCTCGCTAACGGGACACGACGCGGGGCGTGGCGGCGGCGCGCGACCCCGCCCGGGGAGGGGGGGAGAGCAGGAGGAAGTGGAGTGCGGAGTAAAAGGGGGCGCATGACTAAACGTTTAGCCGCGGGCCGCGCCGGGGCCGTGCGCGTGCGCGCGCGTGTCGCAGATCGTCTCGACGTAACGTGTGCCCGTGCCCCAGGCGCCCCGCCCCGCCCCGCCCCGCCCCGCCCCGCCCCGCCCCACCCCGCCCCACCCCGCCTGGATCACTGGTGACAGGGCGGCAGTAGGTAGGCCTCGCGCTTCCTGCTCCCGCGCCCGCCCGCCCGGTGCAAGCGATCTACTTGTCATATCCGTAAATGCGCGAGTGACTGGCCGGCTGCCCGCTCACTCTCCTCTGTCTCTCTCGCTCTCATGCGGTCATGCGGACAGCGTTTAGGGGTGTCCTCTCTCTCTCTCCCTCTCTCTTGCTCCTTATGGCCGTGCCGATGAGTGCGACAAGGACAGAGAGACGACACTACTGTGCAGATCAATGGCCCTACATGCCTGGAGTGGACGCGACATCAGGCAGGAGACACTCTGCTGGCGGCGGCGAGGCCGCGGCGGTGCAGGGTACCACGCGGAGGGCCTTGGCTGGCGCCACCCCGCCCCGCCCCGCTGCCTCCAGTGCATACCTCCGCCCGCCCCGCCCCGCCCCCGCGAGGCGCGCGCCGCGTTGCGCCTGGGTTTTCTTCTCGGCCGGCGTCTAAACAGCCATGCTGTCCGCCCCGCCACGCCCCGCCACGCCCCGCCACACCCGCGCCCGTGTGAAACGTTTTCACTTTGGCCGCGGCCCGGCGGGGCCCAGGCCCAGGCTTACTGCGTGTGTGTGTGAGTGCGCAGGCCTGCCCCGGCCGTTACGTTAGCGGCCCGCAGCGCAGCCTGCACTCCCACGCCGTGCGTGTGTGTGTGCGCGCGGCCGGCAGATTTGGTCATTTGGGCACGCGAGCGGAGCGCTGCCCTGCTGGCGCTGGCGGGCCGTCTGGTCTGGTCTGGCACACGCCTGCTAGCCGCGGCCGCCGCCGCCACCAGTCCACTGGCATGTTACAGAAAGTCGTATACGAATACTGCACGAAATGAACTCATCCACGCCATTTTGCACAGTGCATTTTTGAGCGATTTGAGTCACTCGCACTTACCTACGACTCTAGCGATTTTCTTCAAGTGCTATCGGCTCAGCGATGTCCGGTCCTTGCACGGCCTCATGGCCTCATGTCATGTCGACCTGCTACTGACAGATCTCGGTACAAGGTTGACTGTGTGCCAGGCGAGGCAGTACGGCTCACTGGTGTGAGTGAGTAGCTGGAGTGAGCACTACCGCGCAACACGCGGAGGGCAGAGAGGGGCGGGGCGGGGGCGGGGCCGCGAGGCACGGCGCTATAGCTATAGCGCTCGCCAGGCGGCGCTAGACTCTATCAGGCTGCTTTGCTGCGCCTGCACCAGGTCAGCCTCGACTGCCCCGCCCCGCCCCGCCCCCGCCCCGCCCCGGCTCCCGCCCCCGTCCCGCCCCCGCTCTCTTGAACCATTCAATTAATAAGAAGCCCGACTACTAAGACTATAGCCTGCCGCCTTCCCCGTTGTGTTCCAGGGCCGCCGCCGCCATGCCCAGCCCGCGCGCGCGGCCACCTCTGGGCCTCCACCTCCACCTCCTGCTGCTGCTGCTACCGCTGCTGTGCCACGGTGAGTGAACAGCCCACTTCACTTGTTTTAAATATAAATACTTTTATTGCAAAAAAAAAAGTAGGTAATAATTATCCCAAACACAGGAGGGAAGTAAAGCATTTTTGCGTCTTGTCCTCCAGATGCGCTCTGCAACCGGCCGCCCCTGTTCCTCGCGGACATGGAGGGCCTGGTGCTGTTTGAAGACGCGGCCGTGGGCGACGTCGTGTACACCCTCAAGGGCGAGGACCCCGAGGGCTCCCCGCTGCGCTACGGACTCGTGGGCACGGACCGCTTCGAGGTGGACAGGATCACCGGGCAGGTCCGCGTCGTGCGCCCGCTGGACCGCGAGGTAGGCAACCCCCTGGACTCTCCGAGACGATCGCCACGGAAGACGGAGGGAGCTTAAGTTCGCAGCCGAGCGCTCTCCTACACCTGTTTTTACTTATGTTTCTTCTGCTGCTGCAGATAAACGACACTCTTCGGTTTTACGTCACCCTCGAAGATGAACTGGGCGACGACAATGGCATTCAGAGCGGGAAGAACAACCTCGTCCAGGTCGAAGTGTCTGTCATCATCGCCGATGTCAACGACAACGCTCCGACTTTCATCGGAGTGAGTTTTGTTTGATGGTTTAAATTTAATTTCGTAGCCAGTTTTTCTGTGAAGACCGGGACTTATTTTGTTCTGAATTGTTTTGTGCAGACGCCGTATGAAGTTCTTGTGCCTGAGGACACGAAGCCGAACAGTGTGGTATTCCATGGAATTCAACTTCAAGATCCAGATCTGACAGGCGAAACGCTTGAAGTTGCATGTGTTGAAGAACCACAGGTTAGTTTTCCCGCGATTCTCGTGATTTTATTTTTTGTTTTGGATAATGTATTACAGTTGTTTGAACCTTACAGTTTCCTGGGGCATGTGAGAAGTTTTCTATATCTGTTGTTGCTGCGAATGCTAGTCATTTCACTGGAGACATTGTTTTGGAAAGAGTGTTGGATTACAATGAAAGACAATTTTACCAGTTCACGCTAGTAGCGACAGTAAGTGAATAAAATCCAAAGCGAGGTGTTTTGCCATGTTATGCTTGACACACACTTAATTTTTTATTTTGTTCTATTTATTAGGATGGCACATTCAATTCAACTACTAGTGTTGAGGTGAAAGTAGAAGATGTACAGAACTCTCCTCCAGTATTCCAGGGCTCTTTAACAGGTGTTCTTGAAGAGAATGACCCTATTGGCACACTAGTATTGAGAGCACAAGCAAGGGATGGTGACCGCGGTCAGCCAAGACAAATATATTACGAACTTGTCAGCAGTATGTATACATATGAAACATTTCTTTCTGACAGCTGTTTTTGTTTTATTTCTGCATTGATCACCTTTATTTTTTAGATCCTTTGGAGTATTTTCTGCTTGATTCAAATACGGGAGAGTTGCGGACTGCTCGGCCTCTGGATAGAGAAGCTTTGGAAGACACTACAGGTGTCTTGAAAGTGAAGATAAGGGTATGTGTGCTCACACTTTACTCGATGTACTTACCCATGCTTCAGAGAAAAATAGATTTCATTCCTATGTTTCCCTGAATAGGCAAGGGAGCTGGTTGATGGGTCACCTAGTAACGATCCTCTTACAAGCACCACAGCAGAGGCTACTGTTACTATTCGTGATGTCAATGATGAGCCACCAACTTTTGATAGAAAGGAGTACAGTGTCTCTATCCCCGAAAATGCTGCTGTGGGAACACCTTTACCTCACCTCGATATGACAGTTACAGATTCAGATGTGGTAAGCTTACTCAAACTTAAAAGTGCTTCTGAAATGTGACGTTTCTCTATTCCTATTAAACATTCTATCATTAAATCAAATACTCTTTCAGGGCACAAATTCTGAATTTTCTTTGCATTTGGAAGATGTCTCGGGTGCATTTGCAGTTGAACCAAGCAAAGCTATTGGATCCACCTCAGTTAGCATTAGAGTCGCTAAAGGCTCTATGGACTATGAAAATCCTAATCACCGGAAGTTTATAATCCTTGTAAGAAATAACACATAAACTACTATAATATGTCTTGCAATAAATATTAATGCTTGAAAGAAAGACAAAGCTTAAATAATATCATTATTTTGTATAGGTTGTAGCTGAGGAACTTCATACAGAAGAGCGACTCTCATCCACTGCTACAGTTACTGTGACAGTAACTGATGAAAATGATAATGCGCCAGTTTTTGATTTAGAGGCATACTCCGCTAGTGTTCATGAAAGTGCATCACCAGGCACTGTAATAACTACAATAACTGCTCATGACAGAGACAATGGGCGTTATGGGGAGGATGGATTTGTTTATCAGCTGATTGGAGATGGAGCTGAAAAGTATGAATTAAAACAAATGAATAGGTAATAATGTAGTTTATGTTGAATTTATGAATTTACCAAGGATTCTGTCTAGGTTTCTTGTCAACAAAAAGACTGGTGTGATTCTTGTTGCACCTTGTGAGAATCCCGGCACAAACTCCTGTCTTGATTTTGAGACAAAGCCTGTCTACTACCTTAACTACAAGGTATGTGTTTATGTATTCTTCTACTGTCGTCCCCTTGGTAAAAGACTCTAATTCTTTTTGTAATTTTTTTGTTTTGTTTTCACTCTATAGGTGACTGATGATGAGGGTTCAGCCACTGGACTATCTGCTGTTGTCCCTCTAAAAATATCTCTTCTTGACTCAAATGACAATACACCCATCTTCACAAACCAGAACTACACTGCTGTAATTGATGAGGGTGCTACAAACTTTGAACCACCTCTGGTAGTTGAGGTGAGTATTCATAAATAATTCCAGGAAAAGTATCTAAACCAATATTACATAAAAAAAACAATTTAAAATTTTTAAAAAAATCTTCTAGGCTAGGGATGCTGACAAAACATCGGAAGTCATGTACTCCATCAAACAGGGCAACATTCACAATTTGTTTGTAATTGATTCACATACTGGTGAAGTAAAGGTCTCAAATCCTGCTGGACTGGACATGACTAATGTTCCTACTGACACAATAGCCTTAACTGTTCAGGTAAATTTCCATTTTTAATTTCCAGTGTTCTCTAACACAAATGGAAAAAGTTTTACAGTTTACTTTACTTCTTTTTTTTTGTAGGCCTCAGATGGAAAGTTTAGTTCTCAGTGTATTGTGCATATTAACGTTCTGGATGTAAATAACAACCACCCAGAATTTGAGCAAGAAGCCTATCTTGCTTCATTGCCCGAAGATATACCTGTTGGTATGTCACGAATCCTTTATTCCCTATCTTTTATATAATGTATATTTTCTGTGTGTGTTTAATTTTCAATCTTTCCCTTTTCTTTTAAAAAATGTAAAGGCACAACTGTGGATACAGTTATTGCAACAGATGCTGATGCAGGAGTCAATGCACAAATAAAATACAAAATACAGAAGGGGGCCTTTGATGACTTCTCTATTGAGCCTGATACTGGTGTCGTCACAGTAGCAAACCACCTAGATTTTGACCGAAGACGGTTGTACAACATTGAAGTCATCGCTGTAGATGGGGGTAAGCATTGCACTGGCAAGTATATAGATAAAATATTATTGCTTTGCAAACAATTGTTATTTGAAAAACTTATATTTTGTTTTAGGTATTCCAATGCTTAGCGGAACAACTACTTTGATGGTGAATATTTTAAACACCAATGACAAAGCTCCATTTTTCGTCCCAGCAACCCAAAATGCAGCAGTAAGTCTAATGCAAAGATGTACACATTTAGAAAAATAGCCATTTTGTATGGTTTTATGCAAGACCTCAATTCTTTATTATTTTTCTCAACTATTCAGGTTACTGAGGATACCCAACCAGGAAAAATATTTTACATGCTGAATGCTACTGATTTGGATGTGAATAGCTCTGAGGCACTGAACTTTGCTGCTTCGGAACCAATCACTGCCATTGACAAACATGGCAAACCGGTTAATGATAATGAAGATTACAAGGTAACATACAATTTTGTTTTCTACCTCAGGCAGAGGATTTATAAATTAATCTAATTGCAATTTTTAAACATTATTTTTAGGAATTCTTCAACATTGATAGTTCTACTGGTGAAGTATCTGTAGCAAAGCCTTTACAAAGAGATATTGCAGCTGTTGTGAGAATCACTGTTTTAGTGACAGATATCACAGCACCTACTATGCAACAAGGCAAAGGTATTTATTTTTAGGGCATTTTTTAAAAATTGCATCTAGATGTTCTGCAAAATTATTGCATGGGAATTTTTATATTTGTTCATTCAGGTACATTGGTTGTCAACATTATTGATGTGAATGATTTTCCACCAATGTTTTCAAAGCCTTGGACAATTGAAGATCCTCGTTACAAGGTTGACCTCATCGAAGAACAGCCAATAGGCACAACTGTTGGAACGTTCACTGCAACTGATGCTGATTCGAACATTCAAGGATATGCTATAGTTCCACCATCAGCATATTTTGAAATTAATAATCTCACTGGTAAAATTCACATTTACAGTTAACTAGGAACTAGTTTGTTTTTCTTTTGTCTTGGAGGAGCATTGTAAATTAATAAGTGCTGCAATGATTTTTAACTTTTGAAGGTGTTGTCCGAACAACAAGACGAATCGATTATGAGGAAAACAATAGTCTAAATTTCACAGTAGTAGCTTATGATTCTGGGGCTCCTCCTTTGTCATCTACTGCTGATATCATGGTGAATGTTCTCAATATTAATGACATGGATCCTATTTTCTCTCAGGTAAGTTGTTGTTGTTTTTTTATTCAACAAAAACTATTGTATTATGCCTGAGGTTCGGCACTCTTATATTTACTCCTTATTAACTTTTCCAGTCAAAGTATGAGGCAGCTGTCAAAGAGAATGCCCCAGCAGGTACTGTTGTTGTGAAGGTCAAAGCAACAGATAAGGATGATGGTGTATTTGGTGTTGTGACATATCAGCTAATTGGTGAGCACAGCAATGATTTTGTGATTGATCGGGATAGTGGAGAAATTACTGTGGCACACCCTCGAGTATTGGACAGAGAAGCAACACCTGAAATAACTATTCAGGTCATGGCAAGTGATGGAGCACCTCCTGATACTCGGCGGACAGCTGCTGTTCCAGTAAGTTAATTCAACCTCTAATTGTTTTAAAATTTTTGAAACAGAGCATTTCATTATTCATTTTATTCCTGTAGGTTATAATTAGAATTCTTGATGTGAATGATAACCCACCGGTTTTAACACAACATAGTTATAGAGCTACTGTAGAGGAAACAGTGGCTCTAAATTCTCCTCTGGTGCAATTGCGAGCTGAGGACCCTGATCAAGGCGAAAATGCTCATGTGCGATATTCCATCGTCTCTGGAAATACTGGTGGTATGTTTAAAAAATTACCTCCTTTCCTGTTTTTGATTCATCCTCAAATCTTAAAATTTTTTTAACCTTTCACTTCTAGGTGTCTTTGCTGTCGACCCCGAAACCGGTGTACTCTTTGCATCCTCATCCCTAGTAGGATCAGAGCGTCATTTCCATCTCTTAGTGGAAGCAAGTGATGGTCATTTTATGGATAGAGCTGATGTGAATATTACTGTTCTTGATGTCAACCACAACAAGCCTGTATTCACTCAGCCTGGGTCAACAAACGCCTCTATTGGAATTCCTGAGGTAAGCAGCTACTCTGAGTAAAACTTTGCTTTCTTTTCTGTTCAATAAAACAGTGATTGAATGTCTTTTTGGGGTTTAGAGCAATGCTGAGGCTGGATACCCTGTGTTTACCGTCAAAGCAGTTGATGGTGATGGTGGTGAAAATGGCCATGTCACATATCACTTCAAAGTTGACAACAAAAATGTGCAAGAAACTGAAGAATTCTATATAAATGATGAAACTGGAGAAATTGTCACAAAAGTCCTTTTGGACAGAGAGGTCAAGGAAAAATATGAGGTAAGAATAACACAGCCTTACAACATTTTTTGGCTGGTATACCTACTACAGTGGAATTACACTAGAACTATATAGCTTATATCATTATGTTTTCTGTTATTCAGTTAGTTCTTGTTGCTCGCGACCATGGATCACCCACCAGCTATGAGACTCTCAGAGTTCTCACTATTAATTTGATTGATGCTAATGACAACAACCCAGAATTTCCCAGGGGACCATTAAATAATCCATATCATTTTAGTGCTCCAGAAAATGCACCTATCAATGTCAAGATTGGTAAGTATTTTAGTTTTACATGCTGATATATGTTAAAAACAGAGTCAAGTTGACAATATCAACGGTGTTCTAAATTTACAGGAAAAGTTGAAGCTCAGGATCCAGACGAAGGCCTCTATGCTCGAATTTACTACTACATTCTGCGCAACAGTGGTTCAGGCCTATTTACAATTGAGCGGACAGATGGAACACTTTACACAAATGCCACTCTTGATCGAGAAAAGGAGGATTCATATGAGCTCTACATAAAAGCTAGTAATGACCCTGATTTTTATATCTCAAAGGTATTAATTCAAAGAAAAAATAATATTTTTTTTATTTGTCATAGACATAAATTTTACAAAGTAATTATTTTATATTTTATCCTCAGGATGATATTAATGCCTTAAGTGAGGAAGAACTTCAGCAAGATCCTACAATTGCCCGTGTTCTCATCACAGTCCTTGATGAAAATGATAATGCCCCTCAGTTTGAAAATTCAAATTACTATGCAGGTACTGCATCAGACGCTATTTGGTAGAATTTCAAATTTAAATTTAGGTATGTTTATTTTAATTTAACTTTTGTATTTCAGGTGTCAATGCTATGGCCAATGTTGATGAACTTGTTGTTCAACTGACAGCCAAGGATCCTGACCTAGCTGTTAATGGCTCAATAATATACTATATTGCCGCATCTAATTTATACAAGTAATTTAAACTGCTTCATCCTATTCAAATTTTATTAATGAAAATAATTTTAATTAGTATTAATGTCAATTCATGTTTTCTTGAACAGATATGGGTCAAACAGGTCATCTGGATCTATTGTACCTAGTCCATTTAACATCACACAGACCGGGCAGTTGCGAACTTCCAACTACATGGCTGAATACAATCAAGATCGATTCATAATTGATGTTGTTGCGAGAGAACAAGCTCCTCCAGAGAGAGAAACCCGAACTAAAGTTCATGTTTGGTTGTATGAACCATCTCAACTAGTTCGTGTAATTTTATCTCGTCCCCCAAGTGAAGTCCATGCCCAACAAGCTGAAATTGTTGCTGAATTATCCAATGCCACCCAGCGCTTGGTGGTAGTTGATGGTATTGGACCTCATGTAAACAATCAGGGGCGACCGCGGCCAGACTGGTAAGAAATCCTTTTAACATTGTGTCCCTACTCTACTTCTTAAAATTAACTGTAATTTGTTTCATCATTTTCAGGAGCGATATGTACCTTCACGTTGTTGACACACCATCAAACACAATTGCAGCTATCCCAGAGGTTCTAAAAGTTATAGATGCAAAATATGATTTTCTAAAGGACTACTATGCAGGTTTTGCAATTGAAAATGTTGTGGTAATTAAAATTTTTAGACCATATTAAATGAGTGATCATTTATTTTTATTACTGAACTTTAAAATGAGATTTGTTGTTACAGCCTGCATATGTGACACCCAAAGAAGAAGCAATTGACTCTGCTCTTGCTGCTCTCATTGCACTTTTGATTGTACTCTTTGTCGGCTGTGTCACAGTGGTGGTTGTCTGTTGTTGTTTCAGACACTGGTAAGTATTAAGTTCAACATAAAACCTAATATTGGTTGGTGAGGGTTTAATAGGCTTCAATTAATTTATTGTTATAATTTTTGTCTTTTAGGATTGTGACACAGCCATCAGACCTCAAAAAGAAAGATGCTCTTATTAAAAAAGCAATCATAGATGACTTAAACACTACAGAAAATCCACTTTGGATAGAACAGTAAGTCAAAATCTCATTAGTTTGAACTGAAATATTGTTGTCATAACGCATACACTACATGGGTACCTGTTTGGTTTTAGGAAATTAAAATTATATGAAGAACAAGAACTGACCATGCAAGTTTTTTGTGAACCCGATCACAGTGCAGATGCGGAATGCAGAGACAGTGCCGATTTTTCGCATGTAAGTTGTAACCTAATAGAAAAGAAGAAAAAATAGAACATTGTCCTTGTCCTAAGCTGAACCTTGTAATTTATAAATATGCCTTGTCATAGGTTGACAATACATACGCAACTATACAACATCCAAACCGGAGAGGTTCTCATGATGCTGCTGATGATGGTGGGAACTATGCTACATTGAGAGGCACTGATAACCATGGAAATCACAGAGATGTAAGGGCATTGACCTTAAGCCATCACAACTTTTTAGTGTCTTTTTATACACGTAGGACTGAAAGAAAATTTCCTTTCCAGATGTATGAGGCTGCTCTTGGTTTCCAAGGTTCAACATTTCAAGTTCCAGACCAAATGCCTGCACTTCCTCCATTACCGGGCTCAGCAGCAGGCAGTGTAAGGGGCAACCACCACCATCACCACCACAGTCAGCCACATTATGTTGCAGAGCTTATATGAAGAAGCAGTTTCTTTAGTACTAAGCTTCATTGTTACTGATTTAGTCTGGGAATTTTTCCTGGACCTTTATTCAAATTGTTCCTGTTCTTTGTTAACAATTTGAGACTCTGTGTTTTTCTTTTTTTTTTTAAAGCATGTTACTTAATGGCCATGATTGATTCTGTGACTGATTGAAGAATCATGAAAGAGGTTTTTTTTTTCTCATTTCTTTGTTCCGTCCTGTAATTTCGTCCAAAATGGCTGTTTAACAGTCCACTCTGTCTCTTTATGTGCCAACCAGTATTGTGTCATAAAGATAAATGTGTCAAAAGTGGTTGTGTTCTGTGTTGTGTTTTATAAATATTTGTTTTTCATGTGTATGTTGATTATTTATCAAACGAGATATGTAGTTGTTATAAGTCATGATCAAGCTTTATTCTATAAACAAATAACTTTTTAATCAGAAGAACAAGCCTCATGTGATATCATTTGGATGTTTTGTAATATCATAATTTAAAAGTGCTTTTTGTATCTTATAGTGTACATATAACAATGTCCCTCTGTACCTTCAGAAAAAAGCATCACACACTTATCAATTGTTGTTCATTTGATTGTTGCATGTTATATTTTATTTGACCTATGTTAAAAAATTTGTAGCAAGTGAACTGTTGGTCTACCATACTTGATTTATACCATGTCTATTTTCCCTCTATTTCTGGCATAATGTAGATTTCTGTGAAATTATTAAGTATTTGGAAGACCATAAAACATTAGGTACCACTGTATGGATACTTGTTTTAGTATCTATTGTTGTCTATAATTATTATTTGGAGCAAAGACTGACAAGTGTGGGGGAAAGCAGTTAATTTACATGAAGTATTTTATGTAGCATGTATCAGGAGTGTGTGTATGAAAGATACTATTGTTATGATTGTGTGGAAAACATGTTGATATTATTTACCCCTTTGGTGTAACTGAAACTGAACATCACATAAAATATGTGCTGATTTCCTGCTCAGAAAGTAATAAGCATAAGACCTAGATAGTTTTATAATTTTAAATGTTGTTATTTGTATATAATTTAACTAAATACATGTCCAGTTACCCGTTACTCTAATAGTCACAGAAGTGATGGGGTCTACAAGTGTGACATTCCAGTTCATTATCTGAAGAACGCACACATAGTTTATGCTCAAAGCCATGATTACATGTAAAATTTTATTTCTACCTTTGCAAGTCATTGAATTTTGTTCCATTAAAATGGAAAATTGAAATACTTGTGTCTTAACAGGTGGCTACCATAGAGCGGTGCAAATAGAAATGCCTCAATATTTTGTGATACTAAACAATTCAAAATACATATGTATTTTTTTTCCAAGAACTTTGTTGACTTGAGTCTGTACATTTTCATCGTTGTCAATTGTCCTGACCTTTGATTGATGACTTAAGTATTAGTATTATTATTGTTGTTTTGCAGATAAAAAAAAATCTTTTGCATTTTAAAACTGAAACTCGTTTTTTTCCAGTACCACGTCCCGTCGAAGGGCCCTAAGGCGAACACCACCTGCTCCTGGTGCATCGAGCCTAACAGGGCCTTCCCTTCGCCACCCCACCCAAACCGTCAAGCCTTTCTGCTCCATCTCATTCCGCAAATGGGGGTAGATGAAGATGAGGACGACCACGTTGCCGGCGAACGGCGCACCAAAAGTGCACCGGGCGACAAGGCACCCACCCCTCATCCCCCATTTAATCTTCACCCCCCCCCCCTCCCGCGTCCACCTCGCGGAGGTCGTTCTTGGCCTCGCCTCAGGAAACTCAGCGATACCCTTCCACCCTTCACGCCCCGTTCCCTCCACCCTCCACTGACTCCAGTCGCCATTTCGAGGAAACGGTGGTGCGCACATGAGAACGGGCGGGCGCCCTCCTGTGCCGTGCTCTGCCGTGCTCATTCGTTACCTGACCGTTCGGACCATCGCGTCGCGGCGCGGCGCGGAGGGAAGGGCAAAAAAGTTAACTGGGATAGCGATGCCGCACGGCCTTGGCGCGCAACTTGCGACAGCAGGGCCCCACAAGGCCGCCCCCACGCCCCACGCCCCACCCCGCCCCGCCCCGCCCCCACGCCCCACGCGAGGGTACGGATTTGCGACCTGACACGCGGAAAGTTTTTGACAACCTCGCCGTCGGCTCGGCGCGGCGGGAGAGAGAGTGCAAGCTGAGAACGCCAGGCCATGGACTGGACTGCGTAGAGTCCCATAGAGAGGAGGGAAGTGCCACCACTGTGCGTGAGCGCGCGCGCGCGTTGCTGCGTTGCGCGCGATTTGCCATCACTTACTTCCTCAAATTTTTTCTCATAGAGCGATTCGAGTCAGTCAGCGGTCAGCACACTACCGGGCACCATGGCGTATCATTGCTTCAAACCCGTGTCGAGCAGCGAGCTGGAGTGCAGGGACTACACCCATTCCAGCGCATTCAAAGTTCGCACTCCCAAAAGAAAGAAGTAATTGGTGAGTCGACTATATTTTTTTATATCTTTATGGCGTCCGAGGCGACGCGTTTGTTTGCGGCGCGCGGCGCGTCCCTCGTCCCTGACCCTGCCCGTCCCAAGTGCGTTTCCGTGCTGACCGTGGCGTCGCGGCGCTCCTCCTGCAGGGTGATTTCGAACAGCTTTGAGTGGTGTTCTCTCTCTCGCGCGCGCCTTATGGCCGTGCCCCATGAGTGCGACAAGGACAGAGATACGAAACCACTGTGCGGAATCACCTGCCTGGTCCGGCCCCGCTCTGTCCCCAGGCCTACACATGCCTGTAGGCAGGTGCCGGAGGGAAGTCCACCCCGACCCAAGTCAATTATTTAATAAGTGAGTGAAACGCTGTAGTAATTGAAATCATTTATTGCACATAACAAAGGCAAGAAATGTTAAAGGTATAGTACAACAGATAAATCTAGGTCTAAAATTTGCGGTCATTCAAACTGACATTATAAATAATGAAGAATACAGTATTTTAAAAAATATGGGATGGTATAAGAATATAAGAATTCCATCAATATAGAACACTTTGTCAAGATCCCATCGAGGAATGCTTTGTGAAAAAATTATCGGCCAGCCTCATATCCAGGAAATAGATGAAGCAGTATGCTTGCCAGTTTATCATTTACAACTATTTCAAAGTCTTTCCCTAATTCATGTCTACAACCTGGGCAGTTGTACACTTGAGCTTTGAATGACCTCTTCAAGCAATCCTGAAATACATAGATGGATTGTAAGACATGTCCATCAAAACTAAATAACACAGGAGAAGAAAGAATTAAATACCTTGCAGATATTGTGGTGACATACTGTAGTCACTGGATTAAACACTACTTCCTGGCAGCAAATGCACATAAACTGTTGCTGTACTTCAGCAAGGAATTTCTGCAGAGGAATGAAGAGGTGAGAAAATTTCCTATTACACTTCCTTTCAAAAACACAAATTCCAAAAATAGAAGACAAGAAAGATTACCATTTTTCCTTCAGCTAAAACAGTTTTACAGTTATCCCATAGCTTTTCATTCAGGGAATCTTGCTCAATTTTAGAGGAGGTTTCTTCATCTAACTCATATGCAATCATCTTGGCTTTTTTTGTGTTAGGGTTATCAGTGGTTGATTCCCCAAGCACACTCTTCCTTCCTCTTTTTTTGGGATTAGCACCATCCTTTGAGGCAGCTTTGGCTGCTGCCTCTTTTGCCTCTTTTTCTGCCTGCATTTCCTCATACCCATCAGGATACTGCAATAAAAACAAAAATAAACATGGTTTCAAGAAAACGGATTTGCCTGTGAAGTGACCAAAAAGTTTATTTGTGTGCCCTTTCCAAAGCCCTAAATATCAATGATATGATAAAGGGAATTGAACAGGCAGGTTGTTCTAAGATGGTTCTTCACACACTCCCAAAATTGGCAGCAACGAGCAGCATGAAACAAATAACAATTTGCTCAAATTACAAGCCAAAAAGGAGCATGCTGAAATGGACTTGTGTACTTTAATTTTCAATCATGAAAAAAAAGTACAAAACAAAACAAAACCGTAGTTAGGTTAGGTTATACACATTTCCAAAGAAATGAGTGGCAAGTCCAAATCACAGTACCATCTATAGCATAAACTTAAAATAAATAGAATGATGGAAAAAATAAATTGGGGAAACAGGCCAGAAGTACACTGAGGAGACTTTGAATTAGATTATCAATAGTGATCAAAAAAGTAAATTAATTAATAATCATTAAATGTTGGCTATCATCTAAGCCCCTGGTATCTGTTCAATGATAAAGAGGCAAGAGTAAGCCATTTACTCTAAGATTGTTTATTGCCCACTCCTAAAATTGGCAGCAACAAGCAGCATGAAACAAATAACAATTTGCTCAAATTTCTAGCCAAAAGGGAGCATGCTGAGATGAACTTGTGTACTTTTATTTTCAAACATGAAAAAAAAGTACAAAACAAAACAAAACCGTAATTAGGTTAGGTTACACACATTTGCAAAGAAATGTGTGGCAAGTCCAAATCTCTTCACAATCTAGAATGTAAGCTTGAAACCTATCATACAAAAATATTGCTGGAAGGTTGCAATATAGAGGATAATAGCTTGCAATACTCTAAACAAGAGTTTTATAGTAGTTGCAAGATAATAAGATAAATATAAAGATAATAGATATATTATAAAGATACTTACTATCATTGTAAGTCCCAGCCTTTCAATATTTTTTTTCCCCTCTTTGGTCCAGGGAGCAGGTGCTGGATCATCCCGTCGGAAAAGGTAACGCCAGACTTTAAATCCAGATTCACCCTTTTGGGGATAATACTTGACCAGTTTGTAGATGCCATCATACCTAATAATTAAATATTAAAAGACAAGAAAAAATAATCAGTCGGATTTTTTTTTAAATTGCAGTTAGCTTAATGAAAATAAAAGAAAGCTTGCAGAATAAGGGGGGGAAAAAAAAATAATAAGTGCAACAAATAAACTTGCCTGTTTCCATCCTCAGGGGCATATTTGGAATGTTTGGCTAGCTTGAAATTCCTTAAGACCCTTACTGCTTTACCATTTTTCCAATCCTTGGCCTCTGCACCTTTTTCCTCATCAAGTGGGGCATTACAATTTCTTGCCAAAGCCCTGCAGAAGTACCAGATTGTTGTAGATATATTTTCAGCAGTTCTAAATAAAATCCTGACCAAAACCAAAAATTGATCAATGCTACATCAACATACTTGTTCATTCGTGTGAGTGTCTGATCACTAGATTGTTCAGAGGTACGTTTGTTTCCTGAGAGATCGCGACCCCCAGAGCCAGTGTAATAAAATTCTTCTCCATTATCCACGTCATCCTCATATCCTCCACTAAGAACAATACTATAGGCACCCTCGTCTTCTCTGCCATGTATACCAGATACAGGTGGTCTGTGAACACCTGCTTCAGATGCCTGTAGAGAGAAATAAAATACTAAGTAGTACTTACATATGACATGAGCCTGGCAAAAGACAGAATACTTACACCAATGCGAAACTTCCAACATGTGCCAACATCAATTCCTGGAATTGGACCAAAATGATTTGGTGGCACAATTGTGCATTCTTTGGTTCTGCCAGCACAGGCCATCCCTTTTCCCCAATCTCTCTTGGTCTTATCTTCTTTAGCACTAGGCAATTTCTTCTTCTTCTTACTTTCTTTAAGTTTGTCACCTGCTTTAACAATCTCATTTTCATCATTTTTGCAGAGGGGACAATACCTGTAGAGAAATAAATGCTCTCTGTACTCAACATTTGACTTAAGAGAAAATATTATACATCACCCAGGTAGCAAAACCAGCAAAACTGCATTCTGACTGCATTATATGTCCCATACAAAATGTGCATAGAGCGCATAAAAGGTGCCTAAAATGCGGATTTCAGATGGGACATGTAATGCAGTCAGGATGCAGTTCTGCTACCTGGGTATACACTAGCTTGACTACAAACCATTCATCTATATCAGGTATGGCTTCTAATGGAGGTTTAAGACAACGTAAGTGAAAAGCCATGTCACATTCGTCACACATAAGTTGCCGCTCTGGCTCATCTTTTCCTCCACAAACTTGACAAGAGCATTCTTTGCATTTCCGCTTGGGGTTATCCTGACATGTTGAGCAGAAGGGTGCACTTTTACCTAAGACAAGAAATGAAATATTCTCATATTAACAGATTCTGTGCACAACCTTCAGAAACTGATACAGCTTACACTTACGTTTATTGTCATTATCAGTTGTCATGGATATATCATCTTCTTTGGTTCTTTCAGATATTAACTTGGGCTTCAGAATTTTGACAACTTCATCTGTAAAAAGTATTTTACAATTTCTCAGTTCAGTTCGTTGCCTACCAACATACAATGTTCCAACCAAGCGTCTTGAGGCCCTTTTGTTTGCCACTTCAGTTACGATCATGTCATACCTGTCAAGACAGAAACTTGTTTAGTCAATCTATAACTTAGAAATCTCATATACATATTAATAGGCATGACATACCAAAATCCCCTCTCCTCAGGTGATTCAATATTGTAGTTAACAAGGACCATGTCACCCACTTTAATGTCAGATAGCTTGATAGTTGAGCACATACGAGGCCGTACATGTTTTAATGGAAAACCATTGGGTGGGTCGTCTGAAGAGCTGATAAAATAATTTTGTGAATTAGGATGAAGTGAGGATGATTAAAAAGAAACAGCACCAAAATATCTCAGTACTTACAAATCAAATGAAACCATGTATAATAGTCCATCATCTTGTACGGCAGGATCTTCTGCGTAGCTCTGTGCTGACTTCTTTTCCTCTTCTGACTTTTCAGATTCTTCTTTATCCCCTGCTAATTCTGACACTGTGTCTGTTAAGGGTTCAGTATTTTTCTCAATGGCTACAATTTTACCCTCAAACCATCCACCATACAAATCATCAATGGCTTCAACTAGATCCCCGACCTGTAAATTGTTTAAAAAAAGGTAAAACAGGGTGGGGAATAAAGCAAAGAGGATAGACAATAAAAGATCATAACAATTCTTACTTTGTAATAGTTACTCTTCACCTGAAATTTCACAAAAGAATAGTTAAATAAAAATTCTGAGAAGAGTTCACAAGGCAGTATGGTAGGAAACATGACATGACAGAATGATTCCAGAAAAATTAAAATACTCGCCTCTTCTTGAGACGTAGACGGCTTGCTTGACTCGGTTTCTTTCTTCTCTTCAGATTTTGAGTGTTGGAATGCTGAGAGATCTGGTTTTATCATCAGCATAACAACATCATTAAGATTAATGTCGTAATCGAATACTTTATAGCCATCTTCAAGCTGAAAGAAAAATATGGAGGACAGGAAGGATTTGTGAGAAGAGCAATCAAAGATATAAGTGAAGCAATATCAACAGCATTGTAAGAGTGGAATTTCTTCAGTAAATAACAGAAAATGTAAATAAAAACCGAGCTACAATAAAATTACCTGTTTTCCTCTAAAGAACAACCTCTGTCTATCCGGTTTAACATTCAATTCTCCTTCTACAAGGGATTTAAGTTCTTCCACCGAGGTTAGTTTGGACACCTCTACTCTCTTAGTTTGAGAGCAATCTGCGGTTTTAATTTGAATGTACATCTTGACAACACTCGCGAGAAACCCTCCAGCAATGAGCCGACAGGGAGGTGTTCGTTCACACTGGAGCTACAGTGTTGCCAGACGAGAGCAGACGGGAGAGGATCGAGAAGTTGGCAGCTCTGCAGAAACGGTTGCAGGGACAAGTTCAAATGAACAGCGCCGCTCAGTGTCGCCTCGCGTCTCGTTCGGTACGGCGTTTTCATTCGTTTTCGCGGTTTGAACAAAACTTTTAGCATCTGTGCAAAGTATCGGCGTGAACATAAGATATTCAAGTAGTTTCAGATTAGACTATTCTTCGACAAAAGTCATAAATCGGGACTGTGTTTGATGTCAAGATCGCAAATAAGATGGCCCACGTCATACCGCTGGTAACCTATCAGCTGCCATTTTGTGGATAGCGTTGACCGGATAAACGTCTCCGGGGGCTCTGCTGGTAAGTGTTTCAGCTCGACGGTCTTGTTCAATGTTAGTCATCCTAGGCAAACATCGCAATTATTGCGGCTCTCACTATATCCTTGGTGGGACAAAATCCAGGTCGGACAGCGCTTTTTCGGATTTCGGGGAAATTGCCAGGTCGTACAAAGATAGGTCGCCTAGCTGCACCTTCGAGACGTCAAAGCGAAGCGAATCCAAACCCACCTCTGTGTCCGTGTCCGCGGATACTTCCATTCCGGAATGACCGGACCGTCCCGGACCGTACCGACGGGGTGTGGCGGGCGGAGGGGAGGGGAGGGGAGGGCCGCAGGGCCGGGGCCAGGGATTTGCACTCCATACAGCCCGTCTTTCCGCCCGCCTTCCTGCTCTGAAAATCCCCGCGCAATAAGCTTCATTGGGAATTGGAGGATGTCCGGGGGGCGGGGGGAGGGGAGGGGGACGGCAGGGCAGCTCCGGCCCCCCTCACAACCCTCCTCAGCCCCGCGCCCCGCCCCGCGCCCCGCGCACTGAAAGACTCCTGCGAGGCAACTGCATTACTCCAGGTCCTGGTCGACACACCGCACACGACGGGACGGGACGGAGGCGGAAGTCCTTGGCGTGCTCGGGCGCGCGTGGCAGGCGGGCGGGGCAGGGCGGGGCGGGGCGGGGCGGGCGCGCTTTTGTCGGCGCTATCCCCTTTTCTCCCTCCCTCCCTCAGGGGTCGCCGCCGGCTCTGACTCGAGTCAGAAGGGCCGCATTTCAACCTCCCGGTCGAGCCCACGGGGGGCACGGGGGCACGGCGCGGCATAGGGCGGGGCAGGGCGGGGCGGGGTGGGTCGGGCGGGGCGGGCGGGGCGTGGCGGGCCTCAAAGCAGCCCGGTTTGGACCTAAAATCCTCTGGACCCGCCCCGCCTGAGGGTGGCTGTGGTGCCGCGCCCCGCCCCGCCCCACCCCGCCCCACCCTGCCACGCCCCGCCCACTCCCGACCAGCAGCAGCTGGAGGCGGAGGATGAGGAACTCATTTCCAGCCTCCTGTCAAAGGATTTTTTCTCGGGCTGCCGTCGGGATCATCGTGGCGTGTCCGCCATCGCCGCGACGACGCTGTGGGGCATAACGGGTCGGGGTGGGCGGGGTGGGGCCGGGAGACTGTGGGGTGGGGCGGTGCGGGGCGGGGAGACTGTGGGGTGGGGTGGGGCGTGGTGCCCCTGATGAAGGGGTAATAACAATGAGGCCCAGCAGCGCGCGGTGGGGTGCGGTGGAGCGGCGCGGGGCGGGCGGGGCGGGGTGGGGCTAGGAGTGTGGAGGGTTCGGGGGTAGCCGGGTAGCTAGCTAGCTGGGGTGATCCATCACCTGCCTCTGTTCGCTCGGCTCAGCTCGGCTCGGCCCTCCGGGGTACGTTTTACCCCACCGCCGAGTACCGCACGATAACGCTCTCTCTGCCCCGGCCCGGCCTGCCCCGGCCCGCCCCGCGCTATGTTATCCGAAAAGGCTCCCTGGCTATAACGCAAGTTAACAACATTCCCCGAGACTTTTCCATTCCGCGGTTTCCGATCACTGCGGGGGTGTCTTTGGCCGGCCCTGGCGCCGGCGCCTGTGGGCGGAGCGGGACGGGATCGCGCGCATGTTGTAGGGCAGGGTGACCACCCCATGCGCCCCGGTCGCCGTCCTGCTCCACGCACTCGTTGGCCTGCAGCAGAGCGCGAACCGAATAGGGAAGGTAGTATACGGCACGGGACGGAAGGGGGGGGGGGCAATATAGGATTGAATCAAATCCAATCTAACAAGGAAATTGAATGCTTGTTGGGACGACCTGCGCGCACGCAACACGCAACACAATCCGCCGCTCGCTGCGAAAAGAAATGTTGACACGGAAAATGAGGAAATGTGCGCCGAAACACGGCGCGGCGGTGTGTGTGTCTCTTTTGCATTTCCCTCGTTTTCTGTTTAAACTGACGTGCGTTGCTGTTTGCAGATGCAGAATGGATGGAGCGTGCGGGGGCGTAGGCCAGGCGGTCCGCGCGGGCGGAGGGGACAGCGCGACAGGACAGCTACCCGACCCGACGGTGAGTACCGGAGACTGAGGAGCCACCAAGTGACTGGATATCGCACACTTGTACACGGCAAGGACGCGCATGGACGGTTACAAAACCCGTCCATCACTGTGAAAAATACTTGTAGAGGTTACCGGAAAATATTTCACGATAAATGTTGCAAAATTACAACTTGAAATTGTAAAATTACAACTACTTTGTATCGACTTTGAATTCATTGACGAGCAAGAATGGGCGGTCGTAAATTTACAACATATTATGTAAATCGTGATTACGAAATATGTTGTAAATTTACGAGGATATTTTTCACAGTGATTCAGCGTCACGTCCCCTGCAATTTTACAATAATACCATTTTACGGATGATTATGGTGTTTAGAAATAACGGGTTTTTAAACGTTGTTAAAACTGTGAGTGCCGTTTGTGCAACAGTGCAGGGGGAGGGGGGTGGAAGCGGCAACGACGTCATTTGGGCGATTGTGGTCGGCCCGGCCGGAGTTTTAACCGGGTTTAACATCCGTCGCATTCATAGGAACTTTCCGCTCTCTGCTTTATATTGAGTTTGAAACAGAAGCAGACGAGGACAGGGAGGGGGAGGGGGAGGGGGTGGCGCTGACCACCCACCCCCCAGTGGTCGCTTGCCTCTCCCTCTCTCCCCCCCTCAGTGCCAACTGAACATCATTCTCTCTATCTCTTCATAATATACACGTATATAGGAGTAACTTACTTTAAACGATAGATTTAGAAAAGTTCTTGTCGAGTACAAATTTTAGTGAACTGATATTCGAACAGGGCGAATTATTCCGCGGTTAGACTGCACTGCTGCTCAAAGCGCTACGGCAATCGGGCGGTGGAAACGTCAAGCCCGCACCGCCCAATATCGATTTGTGTTAGCATCGCTGTAACCTTAGTACAAATTCTAAAACTATGATACGGTAAAGGAACACATTGAGTACAATCTTTTGGCGCATAGTACAAATTTAGATCGGCACTGGGCGGTGCGCGCTTGGCGGAGCCACTGCCCTCGCCACCTGGGAGCCCCTGCGAAACGGAGCATAGGCAACCATTCCAACAGCTGTGTACCGACCAGCCGTGCATGGTCTACCCACCAGGCGCTTGCTTATGCAACGCAAAGTTACAACTCTACGCATTTTCTTTTTCTTTCGCTCGCAAGTAATCTTGCACATAATTTATATCTAAAAAAAACCTATTCAGAACTAAATGCCCCTCCCCACCCGTAATATCATATGTATTTCTAACATATGTTAGCAATGTGATTGGTGAGGTGGATATCTCATTGAGTCCCTCGCGGCGGGGGGCCTCGCCCTGCCTGACCTGCCCTACGCAGTGCGCAGCGCAGCGGCTCGCCGTCGGCCTTGACGGGGTATTACCGCCCTTCATTATCTTCTTGTTGTTGTTCTTGATACTGTTGGTGGTCCTGCGGAATCGGAAGTGGGCGCGGATGTATGGGATGGGATATAGGCTGATGAAGCGAACTGCCGAGAGGCGCGTACGCCCTGCGGCCGGCCGGGGCGGGGCGGGGCGGGGCGGGGCGGGGCGCAAGAACCTCATCTCATGGCTGGGTAGGCTGATCTCTCTCCTAGCGCCCCGCCCGGCCCCGCTCACCGGCCGCGCTGGTAGGCGATGCGGTATGGGGGGGGCGGGGTGGGGCGGGGCGGGGCGGGGCGGGGCGGGGCGCGTGGACCATAGCCGGTAGGGGTCGGAGTGGAGTAAAGTGCTATCATGATCGTGGGGGCGTGTCGGCTGCAAGAGTGGCGCGGTCACTGGGGGCGGGTGGGGCGGGGCGGGGCGGGGCGGGGCGGGGGTGACACCAGCCTTTCAGGAGCGACGCGCCGCCCCCGCCGCCCCCAACCGCCCCCCGCCCGGGGGTTTTTATAGCCCAGGGAGAGATTACGCCGTGTGTGCTCTCCTCATTTGCTCTTTATTTGCTGTCGACGCCCCACCCTCACACACCCCCTACCCCTGAGCCAGGCGCCGTCCGTAACGCCCAGTGCTGCCAGAAAAGTAGGCGAGAGGTATCCCGAATACAGTAAGAGTACAGCGGGCTGCACCTGCAGGCGCCCGCCTGCCTGCCGGGCAGCAGCACCCCAGCGCAGGTGCGCACGTGTTGCCTAGTAGGCAGGCGCAGATCACCGTGCGCACCGCACCGGGACCGCGCCGCCCACCACGCCGCACTACAGCCGGCGCCTCGCCCACCGCGGCGGGGCGGGGCGGGGCGGGGCGGGGCGGGGCGGCAGCAGGTCTCGATATATTTTCTGATTCTGCGACAGCGAGCCGCTCTGGCACTGGCGCTGCGCTGCGCTGCGCTACGTGGCGTGGAGCAGCCGGCCGCGGCCGGTACAGTCGATCGATCACAATCGGACGGCTCGTATTAATCTTCACTCTGGAGGCCCTGGCGGCCCTCACTGCCTGATCGGCCCCCGCCGCCCCCGCCGCCCCCGCCGCCCCCGCCGCCCCCGCCACCGCGCCGGAACTCACAGCACAGGACACACTGACTTCCGGCTCTGCTTCACCCCTCCCCCCCCCCACCTACCGCCCGCAGCCCCACCCGAGGGGGCCTCAGCATGTGTATAATCCCGCGGGTACCTATTCGTCTGTAATCTCTTATTAGTAATCTGTGTAATGCGCAACCCAGTGTTCTCTGTCGAGAGCGCGCGCATTACGACACGTTTTCTGACGAGAACACGTGACACATGTCGCGTCAGCTCTTCCAGTGTGGTGGACACGGACGCGGCGCGTGTATGGCATTGTGAGCAGTGGCGGGTCCAGAGGCTGAGGGGCAAAGTAGCACTTTTTGCCTAACGTATTGCCTTTTGCCTACCATTCAGGCGGCTATCTAGGTGCTATGGGGGATTGACCCCTTGCCCCCCCTTGGATTCGCGCTTGATTGTGAGTCGAAGCGGGGGGCGGCAGCGCCCTCTCGAGGATAGGAACGTGTTCATGTGGTGTCTCATAGTTGCAGTACCGCGAGACGAGCCTCGGCCCCGGCCTGGCCCCGGCCCTGTAGGCCGATCGCCCCGAGTGCTTTCAGCACTCTCTATATGACGGCCTACAGCCCTCCAACCCCGCGGGCACGCCCCACCCTGCCCCGCCCCGCCCCGCCCCACCCCGCCCCACCCCGCCCCGCCCCGCCCCGCCCGTCCCACGGCCCTATACCACAGCGTGATCCTTTCTCTCCCACGAGCTCATCCCACTCCTATCAAACATCTTTTCTTTCCCAGGCCCGGCCGGGGTGGGGCGGGGCGGGGCGCGGCGGGGTGGGGCGGGGCAGAATCACTGAAAAATAAAAGTGTACGCTAGGAAACCCGGGTGTGCGCAGAGAATGAATAATCTTTGGGAAATCCAGACAATCTTTTTTTAACGATGCTGGTTCACTATCCGCTCGGTGCCCCCCACCCCCTGCGTCCCGCGACTCCCTTATAGTCACGTGTTCGTATTAGTCCCCCGGGGCTCTCCCAATCTACCTCCACCCCACCCCACCCCACCCCACCCCTCGTACCCCACCCCACCCCACCCCACCCCTCCCCAACCCACTCCAACCCCTACAGCGTCTCGTAGCACATAGCAAAACCCCTTCCAGAAGCTTGCATGTCTGTCGGAGACGCATGCAAGGCGAAACGCGTCTTTCTTTTGTTTTTGGCACGACACTACTTAAGGGGGCAGTACTGTAGTGACTCAAAATGATACTCTTAAAAAAAAAAAAAAAAAAAAAAAACGCTGTTGACGCCTTAAAAGCAAAATAGGGTTTGTTCCGCGATGGAGGAAGGTATACCAGCACTCGAGCCCTCCGATAACCGGACGTAGGTCACAAGCGCTACAGATCACAACCACTACAGGTCACAAGCGCTACAGCTCGCTAACGCTACGGGTCGCAAGCGCTACGAGTCACAAGCGCTACAGCTCGGTAGCGCTACGGGTCACAAGCGCTACAGCGAGAATCCGCGCGTTAGGCGGAGCCGAGCCGAGCCGAGCTAAACCTTGAAAAATTACGCACGTGGCGTGAAAACATGGAAAATTTTTGCGACAGTAAACCTCCCGAGGGAGGTTGCGGTTCCCGCCAGGCACAGGGCTTTTACCCCCCGTGGCAGCCAACTACTTCGGTGTTCTTATGGGAACCGGTGCTTTTCTGGCCGCGATCCTGTCGCGCAATTCGACAGATTTGATCCCCGTACTGTCAGATTTAGTCGTACGGTGGTTAACCGAACTGCCCTGTCCCCAGAGCATGGAATAGCTATTTTGGCGCCAGATTCTAGGACTTATGACCCCACGACCGACCACCAGTCGTGGGCATGGGACGGAACTTCCTGGCAACCCGCTGTCGCTACCAGTGAAGAACCTACCTGGGTTTGAACCAGGCCCCATGTGCCGAGTCTCACAGACACCCCACGGCTTTCGCGGCACCACTAGACCACTAGACCGTCGGCTATTCCACGAGGGAGCTCGGTTGAAATGGGGGGCTTGAATTCCACTCTCCAAATTGTTGTCCTCAGAAAAATTAAATGTTTTGGTAAGATTCGAACCTCCGTCCTGCGACTCTCCGCGCGGACACTATGCCGGCACGGCTACGACGCCACGGTACCAGATGCCGGACCACTAGGAGTCATGCTGCGCGAGAAGCCACAGTCACCGAAGAAACGAACCCGGTGTCATGAGTGCGCCTGCTCTCCGGTCAGTGCTGGGCCGGCCGCGTAGCGTCATTGGTATCGTCGCTGCTCATAGCACTGGGCGGGAAGTGGTTCAAAAACCGCGTAAGTTTTTTTCTTTTTATTATTTTTTTTTTTGTTCGGACCAAGTGCTCTTTTCAGTGCCTTCGTCACAAGGACGGTATAGCTGGAAAGAGCACTTGGTCCGAACAAAAAAAAATAAAGAAAAACTTACGCGGTTTTTGAACCACTTCCCAGTGCTATGAGCAGCGACGATACCAATGACGCTACGCGGCCGACCGAGAGCAGGCGCACTCATGACACCGGGTTCGTTTCTTCGGTGACTGTGGCTTCTCGCGCAGCATGACTCCTAGTGGTCCGGCATCTGGTACCGTGGCGTCGTAGCCGTGCCGGCATAGTGTCCGCGCGGAGAGTCGCAGGACGGAGGTTCGAATCTTACCAAGAAATTTAATTTTTCTGAGGACAACAATTTGAGAGTGGAATTCAACCCCCCATTTCACCCGAGCTCCCTCGTGGAATAGCCGACGGTCTAGTGGTCTAGTGGTGCCGCGAAAGCCGTGGGGTGTCTGTGAGACTCGGCACATGGGGCCTGGTTCAAACCCAGGTAGGTTCTTCACTGGTAGCGACAGCGGGTTGCCAGGAAGTTCCGTCCCATGCCCACGACTGGTGGTCGGTCGTGGGGTCATAAGTCCTAGAATCTGGCTCCAAAATAGCTATTCCATGCTCTGGGGACAGGGCAGTTCGGTTAACCACCGTACGACTAAATCTGACAGTACGGGGATCAAATCTGTCGAATTGCGCGACAGGATCGCGGCCAGAAAAGCACCGGTTCCCATAAGAACACCGAAGTAGTTGGCTGCCACGGGGGGTAAAAGCCCTGTGCCTGGCGGGAACCGCAACCTCCCTCGGGAGGTTTACTGTCGCAAAAATTTTCCATGTTTTCACGCCACGTGCGTAATTTTTCAAGGTTTAGCTCGGCTCGGCTCGGCTCCGCCTAACGCGCGGATTCTCGCTGTAGCGCTTGTGACCCGTAGCGCTACCGAGCTGTAGCGCTTGTGACTCGTAGCGCTTGCGACCCGTAGCGTTAGCGAGCTGTAGCGCTTGTGACCTGTAGCGGTTGCGATCTGTAGCGCTTGCGAGCCACTCCTCGATAACCTTTGTTTGGACGGAATCAGGGACGCGGGTCGCCCTGCGCTGTGGCAGCGGAGAAAATTCTGTGGCCTGCTGCCTCCCACACAACAGACCTGCAGCCCGCTGCCAGCACACCACACACCACACACCACAGACCTGCAGCCTGCTGCCCGCACACCACAGACCTGCAGCCTGCTGCCCGCACACAACAGACCTGCTGACTGGCTCCTCTCCTCCGCGCCCACCTCTTCACTCCTTTACCAGCGCCAGCCATGGCGGCAGCGGCTGCGTCACTGATGCCCTTCGGTCCTGCACGGCTCCATGCCTCCTGCTGCAGGCGGGGCTCGCATCGATTTCGCACGTTTCAGCAGGACCAGCAGGAGCAAGATCCCAATCGCAACACGTATTCCCGCTTCCCTCCTCCCCTCTCCTCCTCCTCCTCCTCCTCCTCCTCCTCCTCCTCCTCCTCCTCCTCCTCCTCCTCCTCCTCCTCCTCCTCCTCCTCCTCCTCCTCCTCCTCCTCCTCCTCCCCTCCTCCTCCCCTCCTCCTCCCCTCCCCTCCCCCGTCTCCTGCTTGCAGTCGTCGCGTCGCGCCGGTCGGCCAGAGCGACGCCATGCCATTCGCAGGCGCGCGGCGGGGTCGGAGGAAACCCCTCTTAGTCTACTGCTATCATCACATCACGTGTCGTTACCCACATCTTACTATTTTTTGCCTGACTCCAATAATCGTAACTTTACGTGGACGTAAAAGCTACTTGCGTATCCCTTGCTATCCCACCCTCGCCGCGTAACCCGTTGTATGCTGGCAAATGAATTAGCGTAACCCTTCTATCCGTGGGCAGGGTGCCCGGCACGCACACGGTAAAACTTAAGATTTTTCCTGAAGATCTTGAAAATCAAGGAAGATTGCAATAAGCAGCCTTTCTTGGTTTTTCAAAAACCCTTTTTGTAGTTTCACCGTGGCGTTCCAAAAAAATAAAATGAATTATATTCATCATTTAAACTAGGTCTGTAGTGACGTAACATGTGAATGGCATGCGGTGGGCCGTGCGGGGCGGGGGCGGCGCGGCGAGCGCCTGGGAGTTATGCAACCCTCCCGCGGCTGCGGCTGGCGGGACGGCCTACTCGAGCCCCTTACCCCGTCCCGTCCCAGCCCGGCCTCGGCCCCGGCCCCGGCCCCGGCCCCGGCCCCGGCCTCTGCCCCGGCCCCGGCCCCGGCCCCGGCCCCGGCCCCGGCCTCGGCCCTCCCGCCGCGCCGCCGTCCTGCACAGCAGGCTGTCCTGTCCGGCCCGTTCTGCAAACAGACACGTTATTCGCGCTGCTGCAAGTCTAGTGCGCTTCTATATCGGGGAGAGGAGGGGGAGGGGTAGCGGGGGGAATCTCGTGAGCACACACGTGAGGCGCGGCAGGCAGCGGCCCCGTCCCGCCCCGCCCCGCCCCGGCCTGAACCAAGTTTAAGTACTTGGACGCAAACTGCTACTCGCCGCCCGGCCCGGCCCGGCCCGCTGCGCTGCGCTACTCGGAGTGAAATGGAGCGCGGTGCCGCGTATACAAGCACCCGCCCCGCCTGAGCGCGTTTACTACCTGGACGGGATTTTATTTTTAGGGATGGGGATATTACTACTAACCCGGTCCCGCCCCGCCCCGCCCCGCCCCGCGGTCTTACGACCAAAGCGCGGCAAATCCGAAGCGTCTCGCCGCGAATCGGGTACGTCGGTAAAAGTGTCTTCCTCAAACGACAACAACACTGTGGACCTCTGTCAAAAAAAAATATACCCTCGTGGATTTGGAATTTTTTTTTGGTCAAAATCATTGATTTTTCAGTGTAAATAAATATAGACTCTTGGAAAAATTCAATCACTACACTTTTGGTTTTGTCGGCCAATCACTCTTTAGAAAATAGGCGAGCGCAGGGCAGGTTTGTGGCTTATGCAAGACCCCCTCCCCTCCGCCGGTGAGGAGCAGGCGAAGCTCGACCCCTGCAGGCCGGGGGAACGGGAATGTATAATGAAAGAAGGCAAATCGATTTGATCCATCTCCTTGGGGGGTTCTGGTGCAGACTGATGGAGGAAATGGAGGAAATGATACAAGAGGGATGTGGAGGGAGACAGCGTACACTCTTTTAAGTGTAGAGACGTGAGAGAGAGAGAGGAGAGTGAGAGAGAGAGAGAGAGAGAGAGAGAGAGAGAGAGAGAGAGAGAGAGTGGCGGAGAAGGGAGGGAGAGGCGAGGAGAGAGGCGGAGGCCGAGAGTTGACGATAGGGGTTGAGTGTGAAGGGGAGGAGGCGACAGGTTGGGAGGCACAGAAGGCTCTCTAATCATTCTGCGCTGCGTAGCTGTTGGGTAGAAAAAAACATAGATTTTTTTTTTACAAAGTAGCGAGGTAACCATGAAAAAGTTAACAACAATTTGTTGTTAATTTTCAACATAAATTTTTTGACAGTGTGGCAAGGTAACTGGCTAGGGGAGGCTTAGATCCCTCCCCTTCCTCCCGCACCACCGGCTAGCCGGTCGCCCCCGCCCCCGCGCCGGGAAATCACGGTGTTTGTTCAGATGGGTCCCTTCTCACAATGCAGGCGCTGTGTCGCGCCGCGCGCGTCCAGCTTTGTTGTCATCTTGTAGTGGATTTCGACTGCCGTCCCGATGGTTCCGATCCCGCCGCCTCGCCGCCTGCTGTCGTTATCGTGCGCAGAGCGGCCCGGGGGGGGGGGGGGGAGGGGGCGTTTGCGACAATCAACGCAAATCGCGTTTGCACGGCTTCGCGTCGGGCGGGCGGGTGCTGCGCTGGGGCCGGGCCGGGCCGGGCCGGGCTGGATGGAGCCGTCTGTTGCGCCGAGTTTATTGGCGAAACTTGTCTGAATGCTCACTGAGCACAGCGCAGCACAGCAGAGCAGGGAGCGGTGGTGCTGGCTGCTGGCGTGGAGGCACTGCAGGTTGCCTAGGCGCATGGCTCTTACCGTTTCTTATCATTATTATCCATTTCCCGCGCTCGACAAAAAAAAAATTGTGGAGGGAAAAAAGTAACCTACAAGTGATAGCGACATTTGCGGATTTGTTCGTGATAAACGCGCTTCTCATCCGTTGAGCCTAGAGAACAGCGGGAAGCTCAGCTCAGCGAGGCAGATACCTCGAGCGCAACCCCTCCACGTCCCTCTAGCGCGCGCCTCCGAGACGTGTGCGGGGGCGGGGCGGGGGCGGCGGGGGCGGCGGGGGCGGGCCGCCCTCGACGGTGGTGCATGGTCACGGCCCGCTCCGCGCCTCCGACATCCAGTGCCCTCCCCGGCAGCGACGCGGAAGGACCGAAACGGGCAGCGTAGCGCGCAGCGGGGCGCGTGGGGGAGGGCCGAGCCGAGCCGAGCCGTACGGGACGCGAGCGGGCGAGCGCGTCGCGATCTCCGAGCCGAGCCGAGCCGAGCCGAGCCGAGCCGAGCCAAGCCGAGCCGAACCGAGCCGAGCCGAGGCCAGTCTACACTAGGCCGCATCAGCTTGTGCCATCAGCCTCCAGCCTCCCTGGCCTCGCCCACTGTGCCTCTCACTGTCGTACCGCGCGCACTGGCACGGCCTCGGCCGCGCGCACATCTGTTGCGTGGCCCGGCCCGGCGCCCTGCACGGCCCCGGCCACGCGCGCGGGCGCAGGGCGGCGCGGGCTGCAGCGGCCTCGGCCGGTCAGGCACGGCCTTGCACCTCGCTGCAGCTGGCCGGCGGGGCGGGGCGGGGCGGGGCGGGGCGCCCGCCGCGGACACGTCCACGTCGTTACCTCATCACCGTGCGGACGCGCGGCGCGGCCCGCGGCCCGGCCCGGCCCCCGCGGGGTCCCCGAGGTGACTCGTGCGGTAGCCGCCGCGGCTGCAGGCCGGCTGTCTGACCCGATACACGCGGCGGACACGCCACTCCCGCCGACAAGGACGCGCGGATGACGCCGGGTGACGCCGGGTGACCGCCGGGTGACCGCCGGCCGCGACGTCAGCTGCGTGCGTGTGTGACTTGCGTGCCGAATTGTGGATTACGCGAGTGACTGGCGGTGACTGGCGGAGCGCCGCGGATGTGGTGGTGCTGGTGCCCCCCGGCCGCCGACGACCACGACCTGTCCTGCCCAGGAGGACGACGGGGGTCAGGAGGATGAGCAAGGGCGGGGCGCGGTCACCCGCACCGCAGCAGCACCGCGTCAGCAGCGCTTAGGATCCGCGTCCGGCAGGTAAGGAGGCGGCCCCCGCCCCGCGCGCACTCCTGTGTGTGTGTAACATGAGAGCACCCAGTAGCAGCATGGCCTTCCGTAGCCTGAGTGTGTGTGTGTGTGTGTGTGTGTGTGTGTGTGTGTGTGTGCAAGCCGTTTAGGGCGACGGCTGTTACGGCGATACCGGCGCGGCGTGGTGTCCTGGCTGCTAGGCCATTAGCGGGCCAGCCGCATGCAGGGGCGCGGGGAGGGGCTTATCTCAATAGAAATGCATGCTCGTCGGCGGCCCCGCCCCGCCCCACCCCGCCCCGCCCCGCCCCGCCCCGGGCGCTGAATCTGTCCGGGGGCGCTACGCAGCGCGCGCTGCTTTACGATCGCAAGCATCAACAGCAGCCCAGCCCAGCCCGCGTTGGTCTTGTCATGAGAGGGTTGTTGCATGAGAGAAGGGCGCCCTTCTCTTATGGTTGTTGTTGGCCCGCGACAGCGCGGTGGTAGCGCCAGAATCAGGGGACGATATATACTGGTAAAAAACTGGACGTCGTTGTATGCTTTGCGTCAAGCATAGAGCGCTACATGCTTGATAAAGTATATACAAAATTTTCGAGGAATACCTATGGATAATGTCGGCATCCTACCGCGTATAATACGGGTTATATAATGCAGTGCAAGCCCCCTCGCCCTGCGCCACCCCTCCCCAGCGCCGCTGCTGGGCATTCATATACCGGCGAAAAAAAAAAAGAGAGAAACAACTTGTGCCACATCAAAAAAAAAGAATGGTTTGAAAAAGAATTCTTGTGAGAAAAGGTTTGTTTTTATATATAGATCACCCTGGTCTTTTTTATAACTTGGAAAATGTACCGCTTTGATGAAATAACAAAGCCATTTTCTGGGCTGTAAATGTTGGCGTTGTTAAAAAAAAATAAACAATATATACACCCTATCGTTTTTTGCAGTAACGAAGATACCCTTGGCAGTCTTTATCGTTTATGTTTGCGTCCCCGTGCCTGGGCTCGTTTGTCTCTTTAATAAATCCCTCGCAGCCGCGCCCGCCCCACCCCGCCCCGCCCCGCCCCGCCCCGCCCCGCCCCGCCTCGCCTCCTCGAGTTACCTGTGACTTCCATCCGCGTCTCGTATGCGTACCGGGCCGGGCGCGGCGATACTGGAGAACCAATGCTCACCGGAGGACCTCCTCTGCCCTGCTCCTGTCTGAACCCCCTCTTTTCCTCTTTGTCTCTTCTTCCGTGCTTCGGCTAAATTTACATCCCTTTCGCGCACGACCTGGCATTGCCGTTGCCTTGTTAACACTGTGAAATTTTTTTTTTGGTGGCAATTTGTGTTTGTTTGTTTTTTGTGTGCGTGTTTGTTTGTTTGTGTGAGGGTGCGCTTCACGAGGGCCCTGGGGGAGTCGGCCCGTACGAGAGCTCTGGCTCTAATTACGGTTTGGCGCCCGCCAGGCTCCGCCCCCCGACCGGCCCTGCGCCCCCTAAAGCTGCGATTCTTATTCAGATATTCGAAGGGACCCGGGCCAGCAGGCCGGCTGGTCCAGTACGTTATGGGGCGGCTGGCACGTCAGGGCCACGGCCACGAGTTTCGTTAAAACGAAGCACGCTCCAGCAGTAAATGGACACCCCCTGCCATTACCTTAATCATTTAAAACAAAACAAAAAAATCCCTTCCATGGTTTACCGTTTTAAGTACAGGGTGGCCCACGCACCCCGGCAGATTTTTTTCGGATAGGCAGACCCGCAACAACACGCTTTCTTTTCATTATAAATTTGCTAATAACGGTAGTAGAGAAAAAAAGTAAATGTTACTATGTGTTGCTAAAAGTTCAAGGAACAAAGAGCGTATTTTACTTTTTCTCTACTACTATATTAGTAAAATTTATAAAAAAAAAAAAAAAAAAAATAAGCTTGTTGTTGCGGGTCTGCCTATCTAAAAAAATCTTCCGGGTTGCGTGGGCCACCCTGCTGGGTAGGGCATACTGGGTGTCAGGGCTAAGACATGCTAGTATAAGTTGGGTTGCCTACACGTCAGCTCCAGTAAGTTATGCTCACACCGATTCACGTGGCGTATACATCACGTCAGTTTTTTTCCAGTGAGCACAAACACTGTAAAACGGCCTCTGAAAAGTAATAAGGCTGCTCTGCCCGGCCGGCCTGGCCTGGCCACGGGGCCGCGCGCCTCGCGCCCTCTCTCTCAGGTTTAATTTATTGAGTTATCTTTTCAGCAAAGTACTTCTGAGTGAGAGGAGTGGGAGAGTGGCGCTGCCGAGAGTGAGTGGAGATGACAAGGCCGCGTGCGTGCGTGCGCGCGTGCGTGTGCGAGAGAGAGAGAGGGAGAGTGAGAGTCAGAGAGGGCGAGTGAGATAGAGAGAGATAGCCAGATGGCGACAGTGAGTCTCTCTGCCCGCCCCCGTGGCCCGAGGCCTCCCCGGCGCCCCGGACCCACAGCTTCTAATTCGTGTCTTTCTTCCCTCTTGTTCCATTCATTGACGTGGACCTCCGCTTCCTCTTGTATACCGGTCGCGCCCGCCCCGCAGGGGGCTGGGCCTGGGGCGCAAATCTCTCCAGTCCTCCCGGACCACATTGGCTAAGGCGAGCTGAGCTAAGGCGTTGTTGGCTTTTCAAGCGGCGGCTGGAAAACTCACGGTCTAGTAATTCCCTTATGTAGTCGGCGCGCTCGGATTACAGAGCGTCCCAAGCTCTTTAGTTAATCGCAACAAGTAGTTTCGCCACCAGCAGAGGGCTTGGGCGTTGAATGTTTGCCCGTCTTCTGCTGTCCTTATCTCTTCTGCTGCTTTGTGGCCGTTGAATTGCAATTTTACGAAACTCTTCGTAAAAACCTTTTTCCGCAAAACCTTTCTCACCTATTTCTTACAGGCCGCACTCTCTCGCTTCGTTTACATCTCTCACCTTCCCCACCCCTTTTTCGTGCTCGTTTTACGCATTCCGATTTTATGCCCCCAGCTCTATATCTGCCCGTGTCTCTCTGTCTCTCCGCTCCTCTCCCCTCCCGGCCCGACCCGACGAGTCCCACCCACGCCGTGCAAGGACTGCCTATGAGGACGTGACTCTGTGACTTGCATCCTTCCTCGTTGATTTCTCCCCTTCCCTCTCCCCAGCCGCCCCGCCGCCTCTCTCTCCCTCTCTCTCTCTCTCTCTCTCTCTCTCTCTCTCTCTCTCTCTCTCTCTCTCTCTCTCTCTCTCTGTGCCTCTTTGCGCGTCCGTCCTCGTCGCACACTTTGGTGCCAAAGAAGGGTTATAGGCGGGAAACAATGGAGGCCGTCGCGCAGCGCGGGGGGCGGGGCGGGGCGGGGCGGGGCGGGGCGGGGCGGGGCGGAGCGGGGCGCAGCGGGGTGGGGCGGAAGTGCAGCGAGCAGCCGACGTCAAATATAAAAGGCTGTGCTTTGACAAGTTTTGTCGCAGCAGCCCGAATATGACTCGGGGCCAGATTACAAGTGGAGGGGGTGGTTTGTACTCTCCGCCACAACCCCGGGGGAATTTCGCCCGCCTAAAACATCCCCCTCCTCAGCCCGCGTCCACCCCACCCAGGACGACGCCAGACCGCGTCCGCAGGATTCAGCTCCACGCCCTCCCGCTGGGTATCTTAGACCTATCTAACTAGTGCATTAATAAGGAATTGGCTGTTTCTTTTTTTCTTTCTTTTTTTTTGTGACTTGTGACGATTACTGACCTTGAGACCCTACGGCCTGGCATGAGTCCCGAGAAAAGTTTCAGCAGGGCGTTTGGACGTAGGTCACAAGCGCTACAGATCACAACCGCTACAGGTCACAAGCGCTACAGCTCGCTAACGCTACGGGTCGCAAGCGCTACGAGTCACAAGCGCTACAGCTCGGTAGCGCTACGGGTCACAAGCGCTACAGCGAGAACCCGCGCGTTAGGCGGAGCCGAGCCGAGCCGAGCTAAACCTTGAAAAATTACGCACGTGGCGTGAAAACATGGAAAATTTTTGCGACAGTAAACCTCCCGAAGGAGGTTGCGGTTCCCGCCAGGCACAGGGCTTTTACCCCCCGTGGCAGCCAACTACTTCGGTGTTCTTATGGGAACCGGTGCTTTTCTGGCCGCGATCCTGTCGCGCAATTCGACAGATTTGATCCCCGTACTGTCAGATTTAGTCGTACGGTGGTTAACCGAACTGCCCTGTCCCCAGAGCATGGAATAGCTGTTTTTGGAGCCAGATTCTAGGACTTATGACCCCACGACCGACCACCAGTCGTGGGCATGGGACGGAACTTCCTGGCAACCCGCTGTCGCTACCAGTGAAGAACCTACCTGGGTTTGAACCAGGCCCCATGTGCCGAGTCTCACAGACACCCCACGGCTTTCGCGGCACCACTAGACCACTAGACCGTCGGCTATTCCACGACGGAGCTCGGTTGAAATGGGGGGCTTGAATTCCACTCTCCAAATTGTTGTCCTCAGAAAAATTAAATGTGTTGGTAAGATTCGAACCTCCGTCCTGCGACTCTCCGCGCGGACACTATGCCGGCACGGCTACGACGCCACGGTACCAGATGCCGGACCACTAGGAGTCATGCTGCGCGAGAAGCCACAGTCACCGAAGAAACGAACCCGGTGTCATGAGTGCGCCTGCTCTCCGGTCAGTGCTGGGCCGGCCGCGTAGCGTCATTGGTATCGTCGCTGCTCATAGCACTGGGCGGGAAGTGGTTCAAAAACCGCGTAAGTTTTTTTCTTTTTATTATTTTTTTTTTTTTTTGTTCGGACCAAGTGCTCTTTTCCAGTGCTATACCGTCCTTGTCACAAGGACGGTATAGCTGCCAAAGAGCACTTGGTCCGAACAAAATAATAATCAAAAGAAAAAAACTTACGCGGGTTTTGAACCACTTCCCGCCCAGTGCTATGAGCAGCGACGATACCAATGACGCTACGCGGCCGGCCGAGCACTGACCGGAGAGCAGGCGCACTCATGACACCGGGTTCGTTTCTTCGGTGACTGTGGCTTCTCGCGCAGCATGACTCCTAGTGGTCCGGCTTCTGGTACCGTGGCGTCGTAGCCGTGCCGGCATAGTGTCCGCGCGGAGAGTCGCAGGACGGAGGTTCGAATCTTACCAAAACATTTAATTTTTCTGAGGACAACAATTTGGAGAGTGGAATTCAAGCCCCCCATTTCAACCGAGCTCCCTCGTGGAATAGCCGCCGACCTAGTGGTCTAGTGGTGCCGCGAAAGCCGTGGGGTGTCTGTGAGACTCGGCACATGGGGCCTGGTTCAAACCCAGGTAGGTTCTTCACTGGTAGCGACAGCGGGTTGCCAGGAAGTTCCGTCCCATGCCCACGACTGGTGGTCGGTCGTGGGGTCATAAGTCCTAGAATCTGGCTCCAAAATAGCTATTCCATGCTCTGGGGACAGGGCAGTTCGGTTAACCACCGTACGACTAAATCTGGCAGTACGGGGATCAAATCTGTCGAATTGCGCGACAGGATCGCGGCCAGAAAAGCACCGGTTCCCATAAGAACACCGAAGTAGTTGGCTGCCACGGGGGGTAAAAGCCCTGTGCCTGGCGGGAACCGCAACCTCCTTCGGGAGGTTTACTGTCGCAAAAATTTTCCATGTTTTCACGCCACGTGCGTAATTTTTCAAGGTTTAGCTCGGCTCGGCTCGGCTCCGCCTAACGCGCGGATTCTCGCTGTAGCGCTTGTGACCCGTAGCGCTACCGAGCTGTAGCGCTTGTGACTCGTAGCGCTTGCGACCCGTAGCGTTAGCGAGCTGTAGCGCTTGTGACCTGTAGCGGTTGTGATCTGTAGCGCTTGCGAGCCACTCCTGGCGTTTTCCGGCGACCAGGGACGTTACAAAGGCTCCCGCCCCGCCCCGCCCCGCCCCGCCCCGCCCCGCCCCGCCCCGCCCCTCCGCGGTCCGTGCCCCTACTTCTTCTCCTCCTTCACGGACAACACATTCAGTGCGCCGCGCGCGCCTTTGAGGCCTTTGAGACGGCGACGGCCACTTACCCGCTGCACTCCTATGCTGTCCTCCCCCTCCCTCCTGTCTTTACCCCCTCCCTCCCTCCTGTCTTTTACCCCCTCCCTCCCTCCTGTCTTTTACCCCTCCCTCCTGTCTTTTACCCCCCCTCCTTACCCCACCCGCACTGCGCCCCTCTTCCTAGACTAGACCCCCTCTAACCTCGCTTCTCCCACTCCTGCGACCCCCTGCGCCCCCCGCGTGACCCTGGCCCGATGGCGACGGAATGTTAGAAGGCAAACGTCTCCCACTGCGCTGTGCCGGGGGTAGAAAAACTGTAAACGTTGAGGCAAGTTTGAATAACAAAAAAAAAAAAACAACTCAAATTTCTTAAATTTCTTAAATTAAGAACAGTGTGCTAAAAACTTTTTATAAAACATGTTCTTGAGTCAAGCACATTATTTTGGGGGCGCACGCTTCTATGGGGGAAGTGAGTGTGTACGGTAAATTTTCAGTGTACGAATGTCAATACTTACATGAATGTGAGCGTCATTTTTACACACTTGAATTTTTCCCAGGCTGTTGTATGCGTGATTAGGAGGGTTGCCTGTGTGCATCCTCGCTAGTCGCTGCGGGCGGGGCGGGGCGGGGCGGGGCGGGGCTGCATGCACTCCCAGAGCTGGACCTGGCCTCTACGCCTTTTGTTTCTCTTCCACGAGTCTGATATCGAACGTGCCAGCCCAGCCGTCTCTATTATTCTTTTCGCCGCGCTCCCTCCTTCTATATAAGCCTTTGGAAAGCCTACGGAGAGCCCCCGCAGCTAGCCCTGAAAGCCCCCCGGCCGGGTGAAGCCTCTAGGTCCGATATTATATGAGAACATGAGACGCGAGCTCTTCAAAACAGAAAGCAAAGAAAGCCAAAAAACGAAAAAGAAAGAATGTAAGTTTCGTTCTCGTCCCTGCGGGGCGTGCGGTTTTCCTATGAGACTTCTGACATTCCTTTAAAAAAAGTAAAGAACTTTCCGACAGCCATTATCAGATGCATGCAATTACATTATCACCCGCAGACTTTTTTTCCAGGAATATTTATCATCTCTCTCTTCATGTACTAAAGGGTTAATAGCTTCATATTTTGTGTACCAAAACAAAAAAAAATAGTTCAAAAAAATTCAGAATTTTTTCAATTAAAAAAGTCTCTATATTTTAGCAAAATAACACTCACGAAAAATCAGAAAATTAAAAGCACGTCGTTTGTGCTGCAGCAAAATTATCCCGAGTGGCTTCCCCCTCGCCACGCACCCAAGTACTTTTTTATTTTTTACCTACTCGTATTAAGTGGCCGCTCACGGCAGGGCACGGCGTGACATGCCTGCTGCAGGGACGACATACGATACACCGCCTCTGACCGCTGCAGCCCCGCCCCGCCCCGCCCCGCCCCGCCCCGCCCCGTCCCGCGCCGGCCGGCAGGGGTGTTCTGGTTCGTTGAGAGGGCCACTAGTGTGAGTGCGAGTCTGGCTAGCCCAGCAGAGCCTACCATACTATACACACGTACTACGCGAGGGAGCCCTGCGCTGCGGCCCCGGCCATGGCCCGGCCTGGTCTAGTTGTGGCGGGGCGGGGCGGGGCGGGGCGGGGCGGGGCGGGGCGGGGTGGCCGCGGGATAGGCATTCGCTGTCTCGTTAGCCCGCTATTGAAGCGACCCCGCGAGCGTGGGGCAGGCCTGCGTCCTGGACCTACGCTATCGCATCTCTCTCTCTCTCTCTCTCTCTCTCTCTCTCTCTCTCTCTCTCTCTCTCTCTCTCTCTCTCTCTCTCTCCCGGTCCAGTCTCATTTCCCTCTCATCCCAGCTTCCGGCCGCGCCGCGGCGGCCAGCGAGCGAGAAGCCGTAGAGCATCGCTGCGAGGCTAGCTAATCTAATTCCGCTGACCGCACAGCGTGGGGGGGTCCCCGCTGCACTCTTCCTACGGCAGAAAGATGGCCGGTCCTACTGTGTGTTTTATCCAGGAGGGGCTCCTTTGAAGTGCTCTCCGTACAGTAAGCACGCACACTTACACACACACACACCCTGCTAGCTTCCTTCTTTTCATTTTATTTTATTGCCTTTCGGTTCGGAAGGAAGAGCTCAGAGGAAATTACACTGCACCGGACGGTCTACAAGTAGTAAAGGTTGTGTGTCCGAGGAGAGGCGTTTACGTGTATCGGCTCTCTGGGCAGCGCGTACCGAGTGGTGATGGTGTGTAAAATTCTGCCTTTGTCAGTGTACTAAAGAGATTACAGACGAATTATACGCAGGATTACAGGCGTGTCCGAGGCGGCCCCCTGGGGGGCGGGTTAGGCGGGCAGGGCAGAGCAGAGCCGGCCGGAAGTCGCAGAGTGTCCTGTGTGCTGGCAGTTCCGGACGTGCCTGCGCGCGGGGGGCGTACGCTCTCTCTCTCTCTCTCTCTCTCTCTCTCTCTCTCTCTCTCTCTCTCTCTCTCTCTCTCTCTCTCTCTCTCTCTCTCTCTCTCTCTCTCTCTCTCTCTTGTAAGGATTACAGTGTTCCCTGCCGCACCTCCGAGCCCCGCTGTGACGCACGAGTATTCATGGCGCCAAATCAAATCCAGCGGGGCGCGTCAGGTTTTCGCTCGAAATCCTCCGCGTCGATATAAATCGCTCGTCCGGTGCAAAGCCAGATCTGGGCGGGGCGGGGCGGGGCGGGGCGGGGCGGGCCCGGCGCCACCCTCGTCTGCCTGCGCCCGACATGACAGGCCACTTGCAGCCCGGCTTGTCTCCTCCGCCACCGGCGCGGCGCGGCGGCTGCGCCGTCCAAAATTGCTTGTTTGAGGGGGGGGGGGGGCACATACGTAACTCCGACGTGAATGTATATGAAGTAGGTTGAGAAAGAGGAGCAAGAGAAAAGGTTTGCGAGGTGGAGGCTCGCGGCGGGGAGACAAGAACTCGAGGACAAAAAGGGGACGAGAAAACGAAATACAGCACACAACAACTAGACCGAAAAGAAAGGAGACTTAACCGATAGGTCCGGGGACGACGCCCCCTCGCTCCGCGGTCCTATCTTGTCGGCGTCATCTTCCTGGGTCCCTTTCGTCCTCTTTCGCCGCTGCAATCCTTGCCTCCTCGTTACAAGATCCGCCACACTGGAAAATACAAAGGCGCTACTCGCATTAATGTCGTTCAGAATTCGTTTAAAATCAGAATTTTTCTGGACCAGGGTACCCCAACTGAACCTCACTAATAAAAGCGCTTTACTCACCTTAAAAGCTGAGCGCAAGATGAATTACTCCTAACTCCTCCCTGGACCTCCTCGTTCGTTGTGTGTAGAAGAAGGGATTGTTATCTTTCGACTTTCACCTTTGAGTTTCCTAAGAGTTGAGCGCTATGGTTCTGCCGCCCATTTTCGTTCACTCTTCAGACCTATCTTCCCATCTCTCTCTCTCTCTCTCTCTCTCTCTCTCTCTCTCTCTCTCTCTCTCTCTCTCTCTCTCTCTCTCTCTCTCTCTCAAACTCCCATAGAGAGTGCGGGCGCCACGGTAAATCACGTGACTTTCTCCGCAACTGCGCGGGGAGGACACATCTAAGAGCTCTGCCGCTAAACCCGCACGGTGCGAGAAATGTTCGTAGGGATTACGGGAAAAATTTTCATGAAAAATGTCGAAAAAACATCCAATTGTAAAATTACTACATTGCAATGACGCTTGGTATCCACATGTCATTTCCTAATCGTGCAAAAAAAAAAAAAAAAATTAAAAAATTATTTTAATCGTAAATTTACATCAGTTTTAAATCACAACGTGATGTTCCCTGTCACCCTATTGCTTGGCACTGGATGCTTTGAAAGGGGGTGGTTCTCATGCTAGTGGTGACTGAAGTGAATAAATCGACTGATTGCGTACCGGCTCCAAGTTGTGGTTGTTGTGCAACTCGCTCCGACTGCGACCCCCTGACTCTGCCTGCGCTGTGCAGTTTGCTGCCGGCCTGCTGGATCTAGTTAATAGTTTATCTGAGTTTATATCGCCGTTTGTCTGTCCGGTTCAGGCGGCAGCGTTTAGTGCGGTCCAGCCTCACAACAGGAAACAGAGATCGGCAGGGGCAGGGCCGTGGACGGGCCGGGCCGGGCGGGGCGGGCCGGGCGGGGCGGGGTGGTCCGGGCGGGGCGGGGCGGGGCGGGGCGGGGGGGTCGTGGGCGATGGGCCACTCTCACACATAACCTGCGGCCGCCACACCCGTCACACCCCGCCCCACCCCGCCACACCCCGCCTCAACCCACCCCACCCCGCCCCGCCCGCAACTCTGACCGGCCCAACACGTCCACAATTAGGCGCGAAGTGCGTGGTTTAGTCTGGGCTGGGCCGGGCCGGGCCGGGCCGACCACACTCGATGTCGCTGGCGAAACCCAATCACACCGCCCTCCCTTTCCCCGCACTCGTCCGCCTTGTCGGGTTGAAAACAATTCAGTCCGATAAACCGTTCCGAGTACTCGTACTGTGCTTATCAATTTCCATTTAATACAAAAACAAAAAAAAAGCCCCCGAGGTTTCACAATTTTTTTTCCTGTCCCGCTTATCAATCATGAGGTGGGTGGGTCTGTGTTTTAAAACTCGTTCCTTTTTTTTCTACTTTTTTTTCTGAACGCAAAAATGGGGCGCGTAAGTCGTGTCGGCGGGCGGCCGGGGCCGGCCGGGGCGCCCTCGTGGCGCAGACCTGCGGAATCCGTTTAACATAATACATAATTACGCCTCGGCGGGGAGTCTGGAGTCTCCTCAGAATGTTTTCCGATGACGAGTCAGTCCTCCCATCATGCAAAGTTTCTCTCCTGCTTGTTGCCGTTGACTCTCCCCGCTCTCTTCTCTCTTCTTCCTCCCACCATCCTTTCCAATCACATGCTCTCCCCGCGCCCTGCTTCCCTCCTCTTTTTTTTCCAATTTTTTGTTTTGGGGTGGGGGGTGGCAGGAGAGGAGGAGGGGTGGGTTCCGTCCAATAGACCAATCCAAGGCAAGGCCGGCAGCCAGGAGCACGGAGGGATTCTTGTGCTGCTCGGCGAGTGAACAGGCCGCCACTCACTGGCGCGGCCCTGGCGCGCCCGGCGCCCCTACCGGCGCCCCTACCGGCGCCCCTACCGGCGCCCGCCTGACTACCCCCTTGGACGCCCAATTTCCTCACACCTTTTTTTCAGCTCGCGGGGGAGGAATGATTTCAGCGCAGCCAGTCCCTTTCCTCCACCCCTCACCCCCCTCCTGTTCGCGCAGTGAGCGCGAGAGGAGAGGGGGGAGGGGAGGGGAGGGATTGGGAGGGGAGGTGGAGGGGAGGGGGCAGCTCGTGTTCCTGTGACTGACTGGGCTCGGCCTCACTCATCACCAATTTCACAAATCATCCGGTCGGCTCGCGCCCGTCCGTCCCGCACTGGTGCCCGCCCTGCCCGGCCCGGCCACAACAGCCGCAGCCTCGCTGCCTGCCGTGCCCTCACGCCCCGCCGCGCTCCACCCCGCCCCGCCCCGCTCCGCCTCCAAGAGGTTTTTCGCAGAGAACACGTATCAGTGGTGCGGACCTGCCTACTCACCGAGCAGCGGTGCCGCAGAGAGAGTTTCCCCTCCACCATGAGAGAAGGGCGCCCTTCTCTCATGCCTCCACACAAAAATTCCCCGCGCGCGAAATTGATTTCGTTTCGCGTTAAGCCGGATAATGGCTCAGGTCAGGAGTCGGGAGCGCACGCCATGTTTGCTTTTCCTTGTTCGCCGGGTTGACGAATGGCCTCTCAATTACCAAATTGGGGTGTGGGTTGCTCTCCGACTCCTCCGATCGCGATCGCGCGGGGGTGGTGGGGGTGGGGGCGAAATTAATCACATTTGGCTTCGAAACGTTCGGTCAAAGTAATGAGATGTGGCAGCAGCCCCGTCAATAACGTGGCGCGGCGCGCGGTCGTGCGAAAAAGAGCGAGAGCGCAGAGCTTGGCGTTATGACGCCAGAGGGCTGCAGTTTTTTCGTGGTGTCCGCACGCCCTCTGTACGCCTTGACCCTTGACGTACAATTACCGAGCACCCCAAAGTCAACAGTGTTGGCAACTTAACTTACGTCCGGTTTCCCATCGTGACGAAACGCTCGGGCAGAGTGCTGCTGCTGGTGCTTGCGCGGAATAAAGTTTAAGTAGAAGGCAAGGCCGCGCAGTCAGTGGAGGAAAGAGCGCAGGCGTACCAACCCCCGAAAGTTTGCCCGCGCCCCCGCGTCGTAGTGGCCGTTGTCCTGTGGCGTGGGGCGCGGCGCGGTGCGGTGCGCCGGGGTGGTGGCCAGCCTGCCTGCCTGCCGGGCCCTTTGTCACACGAGCGCTAATACCATTAGTGCAGCCTAGCCTAGCCTGCCGCTGCACAGCATACAGCAAGGGCCGCCCTGCCCTGCTCTGCTCTGGCCCTCATCTTTTTCCCATCTCTTTTCTCGCTCTCTCTCTCTCTCTCTCTCTCTCTCTCTCTCTCTCTCTCTCTCTCTCTCTCTCTCTCTTTGTTTGTAACCACGCAACGAAATTTAGAAAATTACATAAAACTGCGTGGGAAAATGCACAGTAATTGAAGGGTATTTAGGATAATCTAAGGATATTCTGAGTTGTTTCCTTGCCTTGGTCTTCCCTCTGCGCCCCTCCCCCCCTCCGTAGTCGTTTTATCTACTTTTACGGCGCTCCGATGAATGTCCTTTGGACAGCGCAAATCGAATTGAACTCAGCCTCGTAAAGCCTGTGCAGGTTCTCTTCTTCTTCTTCTTCTTCTTCTTCTTCTTCTTCTTCTTCTTCTTCTTCTTCTTCTTCTTCTTCTTCTTCTTCTCGTGGCCCATCCCGAATTTGAATGACGCACCAATCTTGGTAAATAGCCCCAATTTTCCCCCGCTCCGGCCCAGAACACGGGGCCGTGCGGGTACGGTACGCCAGGGCGCGGCGCGGCGTTGGACCACTGTGGCTGCGGCTACACTGTCCGTGCAGACAATGTTTCGCTACAGAAAGGGTTTTTTGCAAGCTTGCAAAGAACTAGTGCAAATGTGAACGGAATGTGGCCTTTAAAAAGAAATGTCATATTCTGGTAAGAGTTATTAACAGTGCACACGCGCGCGCTCACACACACACACGCGCACACGCGCGCCCGCGACTCGCGGATACCATGAACACCATGCAAATGTAATGCAGTCAACATTGAGCGCTCTTGGAGGGTGCCACTAGAGGTGCCGGCTCCCGCATCGCCACGGCACGCCCCGCCACGCCACGCCCCGCGAGGTAGAGTAGATGTGTCTTCGTGCCCAGAGTGACGATGAGGAAGCGAACACTCCACTCTGTATACCTCTGCTCTGCTCTCGGCTCTTGTCAAGCGCCCGTCTTCTCTCTCTCTCTCTCTCTCTCTCTCTCTCTCTCTCTCTCTCTCTCTCTCTCTTTCACCCCAACATACACACACACACACAGTCTCTCTTGCCCTCTGGATTTCGCTCCCGTCGTGGAAGCAATGTGACATAGTGTTGCTATAGAAAAGTAGGCAATTAATTAGCCCAAAATAATAAAGTGGATAGCAAGTCCGCGCCTGTCCACGAGGCAACACTACCTTCGCACAGGTGCGTGGCATGTTGCCTAGTAGGCAGACGCAGACGAAGCCCGCGATTTACTCTCCACTGTGTTTCGGCTACTTGTTGCCTACTTTTCTGCAATCAGAGAAAGCTATCTCGCCTGTCTATCGCGTCCTTCCCTCCTCTCGCTATCCGCGGCTGTTTCTCTCGGCTCCAGCTCCGACACGGCACGTCACTTAGCCGCTCGTTTCACTCGGACGGGCCGGGCCGGGCCGGGCCGGGACTACCTGACTGACGAACAGGCGGCCTGGCCCGGCCCGCTCCGCTCGGGTGCGCGCCGGGCTGCCTACCCCGCGTTCGACAGGCGCTCCGTAGATACCCTGGGTTGAGCGGGGCGGGGCGGGGCGGGGCGGGCTCGTGTGCTCTGCTCTGCCCTTTTTCTCCTCCAAATGTCGAGTTGGTGCCGCAGTCTTCGAAATTGGAAATTCCTATCGCAGCGCTCTGTTTGCTCGGTGCAGTCCACGGCCTCCCGCGGGGTCTCGACCCCCCTGGCGGCCCGGCGGCGAGAGAGCGAGACGAGAAAGTAGAGAGGTAGAGGAGAAAAGAAAAGAGGAGAAGAGAAGAGAAAAGAAGAGAAGAGAGGAGAGGAGAAGAGAGGAGAATGGAGGAGAAGAGAGGGGAAGAGAGGAGAGAGGAGGAGAGAGGAGAAGAGAGGAGGAAAGAGGAAAAGAGAGGAGAAAAGAAGAAAAGAGAGGAGAGGAGGATGGCCGCAGTCGGGGGAGACAAGAAGAGCATTTAATTGCCCGCATTTCTCTGCTGCCTCCCATTAATCCGACAACAGTGTTTGCCCAGTCTCACGGGGAGGTCGCGCCGCGGCCGCGCCCCCCGCGCCCCCTGCCCGCCCTGTCTGTCTCCTGCTCTCCCCGCTGCCTGCTGAGCGGGATATTTTTTTGCGATTAATTCCAGTGGGTATATTGCTTTGCTGTGTATGTGATAAATATTTTTTTTAAAGTTTTGAGTTGGATATTTCAAACTGGATATCGCTCTCCCGCTTTTCCCCTACCCTATTTTCAGCCTCCAATGCAAATGCACGAGTCAGATTTTTCACAACTTCCAAAATGCAAGGTTTTCACTATCGCTTTATTTAAGCGATAATTTTGGGTTAACACTCAGAGTTTGTGAAATTTTTAAGCTATCCCAGTCATGGACCGAGAAAATGAAATCTCGCCCTCTGGAGAGAAATACATTTCGTGACAAAATCTTGCTTTCTGGAGAGCGAAGTATTTGCAGTTTTCGGCGGCACCGCGCTGCACCCCAACGCGCCTCAGCCGCCGCTGCCGTCGCCGCGTTGATTCCAGAGGCACACCAGTTTAAGCGTATTAGAAAGTATGAAGTCGTTAATTACCAGGATTTCGTCGGAGTAAAGTTTTAACCGGTCGCTGGCCCGGCCCGGCCCGGCCCTGCTGGCGCTGGCGGGAGGGTAAGAGCGCTTTGCACCAGTGGGCGTCGTATAGTTATTTGACGAAGGCATTTGTAAAGTTTATTCTAGCTCTCCCTCCACTCTCCATATTTGCTCCCCTTGCCGTTGATGTTTCTAAACTGCTCGCTATTCCGTGTGGCGGATCCCAGACGTTCCGTCCCGCTCGCCCAGCCCGGCCCGGCCTGTCCTGACCTACACTCAGTCCTCCCTCCATCATCAATCTTCCCCACGTCTGCACCCTTTATTCTCGTCGCATGGCGAGCGTTTAAAAAAAAATGGCGTCTGTCGGCAACCGATAGCGTTCCATCCAGGTCCAGGGGGCCTAGCTAGAGTATGCCGAACGCATATGCTTGTAAAACCACGAAACTTCTACGATGCCCCAGCTGTTGAAGTCGCGATAGACAGGAGTGCGGCTGGCAGTTTGGTGATGATGCGGTGTAGTGGTGGTGCAGCGCAGGGCGTGGCAGGGCAGGGCGGGGTGGGGCGGGGCGGGGTGGGGTGGGGCGGGGCGGGGCGAAAGCGGCACCGCACCACAATCTCACTGATTGCCATGAGCGGCATAAGTGTTCCCGGGGGCTTTCCTCTTTGTCTGTCGTGCAGGCCGCCCTCACCCTGCCCCGCCCCGCCCCGCCCCGGGGTCGTCTGAGCCGATGTTGTTGTTGTTGTCCTATTGCTGGTTAGGTTACGCAAATGCCTGATGCGGGCGAGCTGCTCATGCAGAGACGGCGCGCACTGTCTTTTCCAGTAAAAATCTATGCCGAAACAATAACTGAGCAGATGATTTTCAATATTTACCAGTTTCTCAGTTCTTTAAGTATCGTGCAATTTTCAGTAACGTCCTATCCATAATCCATTTAATTCCATGCGGTACACCGCGACCCTCGTGGCGTGGCGGTGTGACGTTTACTTCATCCCGTGTGTCATGTGGGGATTTTCACGCGTCGCATTTCTCTCTCCTCTCTGCTCTCTGCTCTCTCCTCTCTCCTCTCTCCTCTCTCCTCGCTCCTCTCTCCTCCGCTCCTCTCTCCTCTCTCCTCTCTCCTCGCTCCTCTCTCCTCTCTCCTCTCTCCTCTCTCATCCCTCCTCTCTCCTCTCACCTCTCTCCTCTCTCCTGCCTTGCCCTGTCAGTTCCACGTGTTTCACTGTCCCCTGGTCTGCAGGCCTGCGCGTGAGAGCGACCCCTACCCGCGCGGGCTCCGCTGGCTCCGCTGGCGCTGTTGGCGAGGCGCCCAGCCCAGCGCAGACCCGCCCCCCCCGCCCCGCCCCGCCCCGCCCCGCCCGGCTCCGCACCGCAGCGCCGTTTTTCCAACCTCTTCTCTCTTTCCAAACACCACAGCGCCCTGTCCGTCCGCCCCCTTCCCAGTTCTACTCTACACCCCTAGGGCACTTCACGTCGCCGCTTTTTATATTCTTTTTATTCACCCGTTTTTTTGTGTTTTTTTGGGACCAAAAAAAAAACAAGGTTAGCACAACAGGCGAGCGCCGATTTGTTTCTGGCACGCCAGAGTGCCAAATTATTTTCTCGCTGAGAACGAGCAGGAGCCACTGCTGGCGCTATTGGTCCCAGTGTTGCCAGAAAAGTAGACAAGTCGCACATACGGAATGGAGAAAGGCGGGCTGCATCTGCGCCTGCCTACTAGGCTACATGCACGCACCTGTGCTCGGGCGCTGCCTATCAGGCGAGCCAGGCGCCGATGCAGCCCGCCTTACTCTTCTGCATTTTGGACGACTTATTGGCGACTTTTCTCGCAGCGTTGCTCCCGGGATCGCCCACTGTACCTCTGTCCTTGTCGCACACTCACTCACTACGGGCATAGTGCCATGCCCACTGCCATAGGTGCGACAAGGACGGACGTGCCTGAGCCGGGGCGTTAAATTACACGCTTAGGCCGCTTAGGCCGGACCAGTCCGGAGGCTTTCTCTGCGATTACGAGTGCGCGGGGCACCGCCACCCCGCCCCGCCGCACCCCGCCCCACCCCGCCCCGCCCCACCCCGCCCCACCCCACTCGCAATGGGCTGGGCTTAACAACTGGCTGCGGGCACCAAATTTTTTTTTAATCCTCTGCTGTAATCCGGTTGTGATCTGTGTCAGCGCCAGCGCTCTCTGGCGTCAAGCTGATGCAGTAAGTGTCGAGTCTAGCGGGGTGGGGTGGGGTGGGGCGGGGTGGGGCTCGCGCGGGGGCGGGAAGCTAAGGGCGCCGGAGGCGGCTCTTCAACAGGTGGGAGTGCTGGCGTGCTCAAGGGAGCGGACACAAATAATAACACGAGATAATTTTTCTGAAGAGTGAAGGGTGTTTTTTTGGAAAGAGGGGTGATTAGAGAACAACATTGTAAAAAAACAAAAATCACTATAATTACTTAAGCGGGCATCCCATATGGTCACTCTAACTTGCAATGCTGCCGTTACGGTTTTCAGTGCGATATCCGCTCCCTGTGAGCGGGACTAAGGCAATACTTCGACGTGCCGACGCATTACGGAGACGGGCCGGCGAGAGAGGGAAGGGAGAGAGAGAGAGAGAGAGAGAGAGAGAGAGAGAGAGAGAGAGAGAGAGAGAGAGAGAGAGAGAGGAGGCAGAAGAGGAGGGCGCCGCGCCGGTGTAGTGGTAGTCGTCTCGTCGTGTAATTCAATGAAACCCCTGGAAGACTCCTCATCGATGGGGATGGGGCGCATTGGGTCTCTCTGGCTCCCACGGGTCGGGGCGGGGCTCAGACTCAGACCCTCCCCGCCGCTCTCTCCTGCTCTTCTCTCTTTGTTCACTCACAGGCTCATCCCCCTCCTCCGCCTCTCTCCATCAATTGCTTTTCAGGTATCTCTTCTTATCCTTTTTAACTTTTTTTTTTTTTTTTAAATTATGGTATATTTAGAAAACGGTAACCGTAAAACAACGACAGTCCGCTACTAAAGACAGGGGTCCGTCGTATTTCCGGAGTGCGTCAATTCGTTTCGTAAGAGAGAGAGAGAGAGAGAGAGTGAGTGAGAGAGAGAGACCGCCGCGCGCTAGTGGTATAGGGTAGGGATGTGTGTGCACGTAATTGAAGTAATTGGTGCATCGTCTCTGTTCGCGAGCCCAGCGGCGATGGAGGAGGGGGGGGGTGTGGTGGGGCCCCCGCGTGGGGTGGCGGGGCGGGCGGGGCGGGGCGGGGCGGGGCGGGGCGGCGGGGTGTGGTGTGGCGGGTCTGTCGCTCACTGTCAACGTGGCGGTCGCCTATCCTTACTGCTGTCGGGTGCACGCGGCGCAGGCTCCGACGGGGCTTCAATTCCTCTCCTCCCACTCCTCCTCCTCCTCCTCCTCCTCCTCCTCCTCCTCCTCCTCCTCCTCCTCCTCCTCCTCCTCCTCCTCCTCCTCCTCCTCCTCCTCCTCCTCCTCCTCCTCCTCCCACTCCTCCTCCTCCTCCTCCTCCTCCTCCTCCTCCTTCTCCTTTTCCTTTTCCCCTCTCTCTCCTCACTGTCTTTACCTTCTTCATTTCCTTCACACTTATTTTCATGCAAGACCATGGTGATATCCGTCCTCATATACCCGTACCCAGCCGAGCGCCCGCCCTCCCTTATTGACGCAAAATGTTGCTGTTCTCTGAGGAAGGGACGCCGAAATTTGGCGTCTGGTAGAGGACACCAGAATTTGGCGTCAAAAAACGCCACTTAGTTCCCAATTTAAAAAAATGGTAAAATTTCAAAAAGTCGCAAAATTTACAAAATAGTTTGTAAATTACAAATACAAACTACGTAAAATGATGTAAATTTAGGAAAATATCTTTACAAGTAGGGCCGGCGACACACCAGACATTGACGTTTTAGATATTAATGCGGGACGGAATGGAATGGGGCGGGGCGGGGGAGAAGGGTGGGGTGGGGGGGTCTTATATAGAATAGGGCCGGCCAGTATTCCTCGTGGATTTGCAGAGCAGCAGACTTTGGGGCCGCGCGGGGCGGGGCGCTGCTGTATGAGACGCTTTGGCTCCGCCGTAAGTCACTCTGAGCCGCTGTGCCGTGCCTCTCCCTTATCGTCCCACAGTGACGCGACCACCGCGGCCCGGAGGAAGAAGCGACTGTTTGCGCGGGAGAGAGAGAGAGAGAGAGAGAGGGAGAGAGAGAGAGAGAGAGAGAGGGAGAGAGAGAGAGAGAGGGAGAGTAGTGGGGGTGGACGAGATATGAGTAAAAGGGGATGTTCAGCAAGGTCGGCAGCGGCACAGAGTGGGCCTGATGGATCAAAGCGAAACATATGAATTTCAAAGTTGGTTTACGGTGCGAAGCAGACGTGAGTAGAGAGGAGGGGGGGGAGGGGGCGCAGGGAATGCAGTAGACTGTAAGTAACGACGAGGGATCGGGGGGCAAACTGATTTAGTTCCACCCCTCGCGCCTGACCTATTGCGTACAATGACTGACTGGGAGCAGAGCGCGGGAGGGCGGTTGCAGCGGGGACGCTCCCACCCCGCTCCACCTCGCCCCGCCCCGCCCCGCCCCGCCACGCCCCGCCACGCCCCGCCACGCCCCGCCCCGCCCCGGCCCGGCCGATTGGATATCGGGGAGTTATAGGATAAGGATCGGGGTCGGGCGAAAGGGGTCGGAGGGCAAGAAATTACTTTCTAAGCCTTTAGAACGGACTCAGCGCGCACTACGCGGCCCGCGGGCCGAGAGGGTTAAGGCCAATCGGATCTGTGCGTCAGGTTGTTTCAAAGTCAACTCTCAATCACCTTGCGCAATCGGGTTCCCCATCCCAGTTGTAAGCCACTATGTGTTTTATTAAGAGGTCAACACAAAACTTTTCAATAAAGCGTCTACTGGCTTAAAATTACAAGTGTAAGAATAGAAATTCACACACGGGTGTCAAGTACAAGAGTGTCAAAATGCAATGCTCTTGTCGATTTAAATGCTTTTTCAAACGCATTGTACCATTACACCACACTTGACAGGTGTTTTAAGTCATGCGTTTTTTTTTTCCTTCTTAAGTTTAATGCGCCTTAATTTATTTCCCATTGCGCTGTGTGTTACAGGGCTGTGAGCGGGCGACCCGTGGCTGCTGCTGGAGAGCCCCTGGAGGCGGCGCGCAGGAGAGGGCCTCCAGGGCCTCCAGGGCCTCCAGGGCCTCCAGGGCGGGGGCGCCGCCTGTCCCGTCCAGGAGCAGCACTCGAGCGGGGATGGGCTCTCTGGTGAGGCGGGGCGTACCGGGATCAAATCTTAATTTATGAGGCGAGCAGAGTTTCAGCCGCCGCTACGCTGCGGGGGCGGGGCGGGGCGGGGCGGGGCGCAACCCCGCCCCCACCTCTGTCCTCTGCGTTTTTACTACCCTGTGTTGCGAATGTGTATTGCCTATTTTCTGACAACACTCAGGCCAACCACAACTGCCTGCCGTAGTTTTGCAGTCAGTGCCTGGTTGCCTGGTGCAGCCTGGTCCAGCTGCATCCAGCCCGTGCCAGTTGCGCTGTTTACCTACTCCGTGGAGGCCCTCACTCACTTGTGACCCATTTGTCACACTACCACGCCCCCTCCTCTCTCTCTCTCTCTCTCTCTCTCTCTCTCTCTCTCTCTCTCCCTCTCTCTCCCTCCCTCTCCCTCTCCCTCCCTCTCCCTCCCTCCCCTCACTTCCTCTCCTCTCCCAAGCTCCCTTGCGTCCGCTACTCAATCGCCCGCCTGTCTCAAGACCGGGGATCGAGAGAGAAACGACTAAGTTAATCCGGCTGGCAGCCCGTTTGGGTAATCCGGGAGGAGTAAACGAGGAAAACTGGTGCCAGCCGTACCGTGAGTCCCTGCAACTCTTTCAACGGCAGAACAAAGATGGAGCCACTCTTCAAACAGCGGAACGCTCTGTATCGCTGTTCGATAAAAGCTGGGACTGTCGAACAGAACGTGCCACTGTACCCGCGCCAGCGGCTCAGCCGCGCAGGTAAGTCGTGGTACGGTCCCCGCCCCCGCCCCGGTCACACAACCCTCCTTTGCGATCGGGAGCGTGTCCACTCTAGACTGGGCGTTCATAATCTCTGCAAACAGGTCCCCCTCCCCTCCCCTCCTCCTCCCTGTGTAAACTCCCGCTTAAAGCTGCCCGCCTGTCCGTCTCGGCTCGCACCGCGCACGATGAAGGGGCCCCGCCCCACCCCGCCCCGCCCCGCCCCGCCCCGCCCCGCCCCACCCCGGGCTTTACACCCCTCAGCTGCTGGCTGATCCTCCGGCCCGGTACACAAATCAAGCTGTTTGCCCGCACTGTCAGAATAGTTTAAGTTCCACTTTTCTACCACGAGCAGGGCGGCAAATTTTTCATTCTTCGGGCTTGTTCATAGGGGTTGTCGTTTTTTTAAAACTGTAATCTAAAGTGTTCTACTGTCACTTTCGTACAACACAACACAACTGTTGGTTGGGAAGCAACTCTGAATTTTTTCACAAAACAATAAGAGAAAATAACTTGTTCATACATGCGTTTTAAAAATGTGTAAGCCGATCATGTGCTAAGAAATCATATGTTTACGAGTTCCAACACTGTGATCTACACTTTCACTAGAGTGTTGTGTATGTTTTGGTGGCCAGAGTGTTTAGTACGGGCGCCCCTGTATGTGATGTCTGTGTAATATGTGTTTAAAGTTCTGATGAGCCGTCAACACCGTTTGGCCTGGTGATACAGGGAGGTAGGCGTCCGCCCGCGGGCTGTCCGGGGAGGGAGGTGTCAGTTGCGGTCCCGTCGGTCACAGGGGCGCCCCTCGCCCCTTCCCCGCCGTCGGCTGAGTAGCCCGCGAGTTTCAGGGTGTGTTCTGTCTTTGACCCCCATCCCCACCAGCCCCCTGATTTTCCCCGCGGGCACCCCCCCCCCCCTCCCCCCGGCTCGAGCGCGACTCGCGCGGGCTTTGTTTGCTACAAAGTTGCGAGTACACACGCGTCCCGCCCACGCGTCCCGCCCACGCAGCGCCCACGCAGCGCCCACGCAGCGCCCACGCAGCGCCCATGCGTCCCGCCCACGCAGCGCCCACGCAGAGTCCTTTTCCGTCGTCGCAGTAGGACTCCTATAAAGTGTTAACCTCGCACACACTTGTACATGTGTGGGCTTTTATATTCGCACACTACTACTTAACCTTTAATGTGAGTGAAATTCCTTGAAAAGCTCATGTGTCTCCACTAATTGTTCAAGTGTGCGACTGGAAATTCACACGCCTACAATAAGCGTAAGACGTGCGACACACTGGGGTCATCAGTTGCGGCAAGGCCTTCCCTTCCTTTTTTTTTTGTGAGCAGCTGCTGGTATGGGATGGGCGATATGCGCTTTCAGCCTTCTTCCGCGTCAGACCTCCCCCTCCCCCCGGAGAGAATGCAGCATGCGGTGGCTCGGTGGCACGCCGGGCCAGGCCGGGCCAGCAGCGGTCGGTACTCCGCTAAAAGTGGCGGGGCGGGGCGGGGCGGGGCGGGGCGGGGGGCGCCGCGCCGCTGCGCTCGGAGGCCTTGAGAGCAAACTCTTTGAGCGGCCCGCGCTGCTCTGCAGCAGCTCCGCCCCGCCCCGCGCCGCCCCCCCCCGCCCCGCCCCGCCCTGCCCCCGCCCCGCCCCTCCCTGCCTTGCCTGGCGCTATCTCCTGCACGTGCTTTGGATTTTGTTTCATGTAAATCTCCGCGTCTCTCTCTCTCTCTCTCTCTCTCTCTCTCTCTCTCTCTCTCTCTCTCTCTCTCTCTCTCTCTCTCTCTCTCTCTCTCTCTCTCTCTCTCTCTCTCCTGCTGCAACCAAAAGTTTGTTGCGCTTAAGTGGGTTTTTCCTGTACGGCGCCGGGGTCTCAAGGGAGCGCAGCCCAAACTTTCACACCTGCAGGAACTGCTGCAGGGCCGCCGATAACAACGCGCGAGCGCCGCAGATGGTTAAAGTCGTTTGACTTTTTATTAATTATCACTGTGAATAGTATCTATGTAGCGGCTGCTGGCCAACTACGTTACTACGTTTACTTGTTTTATTTATTTTTTTACCTGAAGGTAACGCAATACCTGCTCATCGGTGAGGAGGAACGCTTCCGTGATCGTCAGAACTTGACCCGTCAGTAGCCCACGCTGCAAAGTTTCCATCACAGTGAAGCAACATTGTCGGTATTGCCTCATCAGCGATATAGAGTTTCCTTACCACACGCCGAGCCCAGCCGCTTATGGCGCGGACGGACTGAGGTGCTCTTTTCGAAAAAAAAAACAAAATTCCCATAAAGTCTTTTTGGTTTTAGGAACAAGAGCGAGAGCGGGTGATTTTATATTGCGAAAACTATTTTTTTGAGCTTTTGACTGACACTTTGGTGTGATGTGTGTGTCGGCAGGGCCGTGACCGTGGCGGCAGGTGGTGATGCTGGCAGCGCTGTCGCTCACCTGGGCGGCGGCGTCCCCGAGCGGGACGAGCGGCGGCGGCGGCGGCGGGGGCGGGCAGGGGGGCGGGGCTGCGGCGGGGGCGGGGCCGGGGGCGGGGCCGAGCGCGGCGGAGGACCTGTGGCCGGTGTGCCAGGGGCGGCTGGAGGCGGACACGGGCCTGCTGGCCGGCCACATCCCCGCCGGGCCCACCTGCTCGGCGCTGCCGGGGGGCGCGGCCACGCTGCAGGAGCAATGGGACGGCTACTACGCGCCCGGGGTGCTGGAGAACGCCTCGGACCCCTCGCAGGTACGTGTGGTGTGGCGTCACGTGACACTGCCGGTGTGAATTTTTTGTGAAAGTTCTTGAATTCTTGTGAATTTTTATCGAATTTTATCTGCAATTTTTGTTCCAATTTTCCCTGAATTTCTCGAAATTTTTCAAAACTTTTCCGGGATTTTTTCGATTTTTTTCTAAATTTTCTGAGTTTTTTAAAAAAATTTTGAATTTTTTTTTAAATTTTCTGAATTTTTCTGCATTTTTCCAAATTTTTCCCGATTTTCCCTGAACTCTCGCGCCCGGCGCGGCGCCTGCCTGTTGCAGTTCCGGCGCCTGCTGCTCGGCCGCTTCATGGCCTTCCACCCGGTGCGCACGTGGATGGAGGTCGGCCCCTTCACGCCCGCTGACCTGGAGGTGGTGCACGACCACTGGCTGGGCTTCCCGCCGACCAGCCCCTCCGTGCACTACATCCTGGCGGCCGCCTACACCGTCATCATGACCCTGGGCGTGTTCGGCAACCTCCTCGTCCTCTACATGTTCTGCAGGTCAGTCACACCATGCTCACCTCTACAAGCAATTATTCTCACAGTGACGGCCGCCCTCTCGATGTAACGCCCCCCTGAGCGACTCTTGCTAAAATGTCCGCAAACACCCCCGCGCCCGGACCGTCCTTTCTAGCCCCTGAAGGTCGCAGCGGTGGTGGTGGAGAGCTTAGGCATCAGGCCCCAGGCTGCCACAGTATAGTCTGCGGGGCCCGCCCGGCCCGGCCCGGCCCAGCGGTCGGCAGGGCACACAAGGCCGGCAGGCCGGCGGGCCGGCCCAGGGGGCCCCCCACGGCCCCGCCGGGGGTCCCTGGGGGACGGTCCAGGGGATACGGTCCCCTTATCCCCACAATTAGACGACGACCAGGACCACGTGGGCGTGCGGGGCGGCCCGGCCGCTCCCAGCCCCCCCGCGGTGTAGGCCTTCCCCGACGGGTTTATTCCAGGGGGAAACAACTATCAAATTCTGTGGCAGCCGGATTACAGCGATTATCTGGATTACCCTTGGATTACCCCCGGCTTATAAAACTTTTTCCTCGCAAGGACTACCGTGGATTACTTGAGGATCTCACGCTGAAATTCCCGCGGTAAGAGTCTTAATCGCGTAATTGCGGGGGAAAACTTATGACATTTGGTTTGCGTACGGCGCGGTGGCCACGACCCGCGCCGCGCGGGCTGTGGGGTAATTAGCGGTCACTGCTGGGGTTCTTATGAGACAGGTCGTATACTCTCTCTCTCTCTCTCTCTCTCTCTCTCTCTCTCTCTCTCTCTCTCTCTCTCTCTCTCTCTCTCGCTCTCTCTCTCTCTCTCTCCCTCCACACAGCCCGCAGCTGGCGCTTCCTCCATACCATGTAGCCGCGTGGATCCATTAGACCAGCCGCGTTAATAAAAAAAATTCTAACGCTAACGCGTCAAACGACCCCCTAAAGTTATTATACTTAACACAGAAACGGGCCTGGTTGTGGGCCTGTAGCAAACGATTATAAAAGCCTCTACTACGCTTTAACATGGGGTACATGGTAAAAATTAATTTTACTGAAAACTTGAACTCGAGTCTGAATTTTCGGCTGGCGGTATCGTAAGAAGCCCGGAGGTACGAAATGTATTCCATTTACTTACACATCGGTTTCCAGTACGCGATGCCCCCGGCGGTGCCCTCTGGCCCTTGAGGAAATTCTGCTCCACCTCAGTGTCGGGCCAGGGCGGGGCGGGGCGGGGCGGGGCGGGGTGGGGCGGGGCGTGGCGGGGCGGGGCGGGGCGGATCCTCTAGCTGCTTCGAGACCCCGGACCGCGCGTGCGTTCGGAGGAGGTGGGCAGGGCGTCCTGTCCGTGCCGCGCGCCTTTTCGCCAGATAGAGACGTCTGCCCTTTCTACCCCTGCTGGCGCGGGCGGGGCGGGGCGGGGCGGGCGGGGTGGGGGCGTGCCCTGAATAGGACCCCAGCCAGCGAGCAGCCCGCGCCCCGCCGCGCCACGCCACGCCACCGCGCTCGCACGCCTTTTCAAGAATGAATTAATCCTCAGGCTCTTATTGTGTAACTTTGCTGCAATCGAAAGCAACGCGCGGGCGTGGGAGGCACGCCGCTACTGTACGACGCCCGTCACGTCGCAATTTTTTTTTCCCACCCTAACGAGAACAGTCATCGGATTACAACCAGCTCGTGCAGCGCTGGGAAAACAAAGGAGCAAGTTGACGCGTTTACAGCCCTGGCGGATGCTGACAATTGTTCTCTCGAGCGTTATCGGACGTAGGTCACAAGCGCTACAGATCACAACCGCTACAGGTCACAAGCGCTACAGCTCGCTAACGCTACGGGTCGCAAGCGCTACAGCTCGGTAGCGCTAGGGCTCGCTAGCGCTACGGGTCACAAGCGCTACAGCGAGAATCCGCGCGTTAGGCGGAGCCGAGCCGAGCTATACCTTGAAAAATTACGCACGTGGCGTGAAAACATGGAAAATTTTTGCGACAGTAAACCTCCCGAAGGAGGTTGCGGTTCCCGCCAGGCACAGGGCTTTTACCCCCCGTGGCAGCCAACAACTTCGGTGTTCTTATGGGAACCGGTGCTTCTTGGACTGCGATCCTGTCGCGCAATTCGACAGATTTGATCCCCGTACTGCCAGATTTAGTCGTACGGTGGTTAACCGAACTGCCCTGTCCCCAGGGCATGGAATAGCTATTTTTGGAGCCAGATTCTAGGACTTATGACCCCACGACCGACCACCAGTCGTGGGCATGGGACGGAACTTCCTGGCAACCCGCTGTCGCTACCAGTGAAGAACCTACCTGGGTTTGAACCAGGCCCCATGTGCCGAGTCTCACAGACACCCCACGGCTTTCGCGGCACCACTAGACCACTAGACCGTCGGCTATTCCACGAGGGAGCTCGGTTGAAATGGGGGGCTTGAATTCCACTCTCCAAATTGTTGTCCTCAGAAAAATTAAATTTCTTGGTAAGATTCGAACCTTCGTCCTGCGACTCTCCGCGCGGACACTCTGCCGGCACGGCTACGACGCCACGGTACCAGGTGCCGGACCACTAGGAGTCATGCTGCGCGTGAAGCCACAGTCACCGAAGAAACGAACCCGGTGTCATGAGTGCGCCTGCTCTCCGGTCAGTGCTGGGCCGGCCGCGCAGCGTCATTGGTATCGACGCTGCTTATTGCACTAGGTGGGCAGAGGTTCAAACACCGCGTCGAGAGAACTTGGTGCAAACAAAAAAAAAAAAAAAAAAAAAAATTAACAAGAAACAAAAAGAAATACGTGGGTTTTGAACCACTGCCCACCTAGTGCAATAAGCAGCGACTGTGGCTTCTCGCGCAGCATGACTCCTAGTGGTCCGGCATCTGTTACCGTGGCGTCGTAGCCGTGCCGGCAGAGTGTCCGCGCGGAGAGTCGCAGGACGAAGGTTCGAATCTTACCAAGAAATTTAATTTTTCTGAGGACAACAATTTGGAGAGTGGAATTCAAGCCCCCCATTTCAACCGAGCTCCCTCGTGGAATAGCCGACGGTCTAGTGGTCTAGTGGTGCCGCGAAAGCCGTGGGGTGTCTGTGAGACTCGGCACATGGGGCCTGGTTCAAACCCAGGTAGGTTCTTCACTGGTAGCGACAGCGGGTTGCCAGGAAGTTCCGTCCCATGCCCACGACTGGTGGTCGGTCGTGGGGTCATAAGTCCTAGAATCTGGCTCCAAAAATAGCTATTCCATGCCCTGGGGACAGGGCAGTTCGGTTAACCACCGTACGACTAAATCTGGCAGTACGGGGATCAAATCTGTCGAATTGCGCGACAGGATCGCAGTCCAAGAAGCACCGGTTCCCATAAGAACACCGAAGTTGTTGGCTGCCACGGGGGGTAAAAGCCCTGTGCCTGGCGGGAACCGCAACCTCCTTCGGGAGGTTTACTGTCGCAAAAATTTTCCATGTTTTCACGCCATCCTTTCATTCGCAGAGCACGTGCGTAATTTTTCAAGGTTAAGCTAGGCTCGGCTCGGCTCCGCCTAACGCGCGGATTCTCGCTGTAGCGCTTGTGACCCGTAGCGCTACCGAGCTGTAGCGCTTGTGACTCGTAGCGCTTGCGACCCCGTAGCGTTAGCGAGCTGTAGCGCTTGTGACCTGTAGCGGTTGTGATCTGTAGCGCTTGCGAGCCACTCCGGCGTTATCCCTTTGCAATGGCGATAAGAAAAAGGCCCCTTAAGGTGTTATACATTCGTGTTTGCGGCGTGCACGCTTTCCAGTGTATGCGTATCGATAAATCTGGGGATCGCGTATTACGACAATTTCCCAAAGTGTTTGTGCCATGGCGTAGCCCACCCCGGCCTGGCCCGCGGCCCTGCTATTCTCGGCGCTAACGTCCTCCCCTGTCCCCACAGAGCGGTACACTGTATATTCCGTTTCGTTCATCTCTCTAAAAGCCCCTCGCGGCTCAGCTCAGGCCGGGCCGGGCCGGGCCGCCGGCGAAAGCGCTCACCGCATCACGCGCCCTTTGTTACCGAAAAGCAGGCAGAGTCTCCCTCGCGCCCCACGACCAGCCCGGCCCGGGCCACCCCCGCTCGGCGCCACGCCACGCCACGCCACGCCACGCCACGCCGCGCCACTGTCCGAATCGCGACCAAGTTTATGGCATTTCCGTGAAAGCGCCGCGAGGGTTGAGCGGCGTTACGGCGCTGGGTGATGTAGTGCCCCGCCTCGCCTCGCCCCGCCCCGCCCCGCCCCGGCCCGCCCCGCCCCGCCCCGGCCCGCCCCACCCCGCCACGCCCCACCCCACCCCGCCACGCTCACTTCTCGACACACGTTAGATTTTTATGTAAGGAAAATATTCCGCCGTTGAGCTGAGCCCGTCCCTGGTTCAAAATAAAAGGCTTTGTCCGCGGAAAATATGGTTTCTAGTTTACATAGTGTCGTGCGCGGGATGGTGACTGCCACTTGTGCGCGTGTGAGTTAGTGTGTGTGCGTGTGTTCCCAGTGTACACGGAGAAACCTTCGTCCCGGTTTCCAAGCAGCCACGATTTTCTTATTGAGAAAATACGTCTTGCTTTTTTTTTCCTAAACTGCTTGGAAACCTGGTCGCGGTTTTCACCGTGAACTCGTGAAGAAACAAACTGTCTCCAAGCTTGAAGTCAAGTGCGAGTGAAGTCCAAGGTGGTGGCATCGGCGGCTCTCAGTGAAAGCGCCCTGGAGGTAGGCCGCCCGCCGACACTCGTGCGCGCGGGTATGCCTACCCTCGTATTCACAGGCGCTCCGGGCGGCTGGCGGAGCCGGGCGGAGCCTACGCTCCCGAGGCTTGTGCATGCACGGAGGCTTCTGTCGCTCCACCGCCGCCCCCGCGCCGCCCCCGCGCCGCCCCCGCGCCGCCCCCGCGCCGCCCCCGCGCACCCGCGCAGTCCCTAAAAGTCTCCGCGCACTGGCCCCCGCGCAGCCTCCACATGCCCCCGCGCCCGCGCAGTCCTCGTAGGCCCCCACGCAGCCTCCGCCCGCACCCCCCGGGCAACCTCCACGCAGGCCCCCGCGCAGCCCCCACAAGCCCCCCGCCCCCTCGTCCTCATCAAGCCTCGAGACTGCTCGAGACCAATCTTGATTACAGACCCTGTGGAGCTGCTCCGCGTCCTCGGCTGCTGCCGTGCACTTGTAAGGTGGCTGGCGGGGTGAGGCGGGGCGGGGCGGGGCGGGGCGGGGTGAGGTGCGGCGGGGTGGAGCGGAGCGGTAAGGTCATGGAGATGAATCGCGGGGAAGCGCAGCAAAGTATGCGGCCAAACTTTGTCGCAGACTACGGTACGTTGAGCAGGACCTGGGGCTGCAACAGCAGTGTAGGGCGGGGCGGGGCGGGGCGAGGCGGGGTGAAGACGCTCTGTGGCGTATGGTGCGCCGGGGTCATACACCCAGCTGCTATAGGGAGTCGGGGACGGGACCAAAAATTTTGGACATGGAAGCTTATACGAACTTGTTTTGTTATTTGAAATACAAATATCTTTGCAATTGTGAAGCAAAAAATGCCTTCGTAAAATTGCTCATTCGCATTGCATTGCATATTCGCGAGGACGAGTTGTGTTGATACTGCGCGATGGGCGGCGCGACGCGCATGCCACCCCGTGCGGGGCGGGCAGTCGACCCACGTCCCTGTGAATATTGGACGGACCGAAGAAGGTAGGGGGAGGGGGTTGGAATCCACAGCCCCACAGTCCCGCTCCGACGCCTACAGCCCTGCAGCCTGGCCTGCACCCCACCTCGCAGGCTAATCAGCCAAGGCCCTTCCGTGCCATTGCACCTCTTCTCCGGCGCAGCGACCGTACGCAGGGGCGAGGGAGGGGGTGTTGGGGACAGTGGGGAGGGGCAGGGGGAGGGGGGATTGAGCGCATTGTTGGAGCCTGTCCTCAGGTCTGTCCGCCCTGTCGCCCGCCGCGCCCCACCGGGCCCCACCACGCCCCACCCTGCCAGGGGCACATTGCTCACCAGTACAATCGAAATGAAAGTCGGTTCAATCGAGGGTGAATCAAACAACTCTCAATTTTCGTGGACAAATGTCGTCAATTTTTGTGAAATTTCCTAAACATTTGTGAATTTATAATAATTCTTTTTTTTTTGCGATTCTTTTTTTGATTTTTTCTGAATTTTATTGATTTTTTTTCTGAATTACGGCACGTACTTTCCCGCGCATATCTCTGCGGTACTGGCGGTGGCACCCGGAGGTACCCGGAGGTACCCGCTGCCGTGACCGCTCCGCTCAACATGGCGCTACCCTAAACAATTTGCATATTCCAGCGAACGACGCGCACGTAGAGTCCTTCACGGCCCTGGAGGAGGGGGAGAGGAGGGGTGGACCCGCGGCAGTGCTCTGCTGGTTGCTGCTGGACCTCCATAGGGCGCGAGCGCGAACATCGTACCGCCCCGCCCCACCCCGCCCCACCCCACCCCACCCCACCCCACCCCACCGCGCCCCACCCCGCCCCGCCAGTAGCAACAGCTGCTCATCGGACCGCACGGCACGACGATGCGTGAGGGAGATAGAACACGCTGTCCCAGAGCCAGACTACCCGCCGGACGCTCTCTCTCTCCTCTCTCTCGTTCTCTCTCTCTCTCTCTCTCTCTCTCTCTCTCTCTCTCTCTCTCTCTCTCTCTCTCTCTCTCTCTCTCTCTCTCCCTCTCTCTCTCTCTCTCTCTCTTGTCCCTCACTCACACTGATTCATAACAACACACACACACACACACACACACACACACACACACACACACGCGCACACACACACACAGCTCCCGCGGTCCGCCTCCCCGCGCCTCGCAAAACGGCGTAAGCATGCCGACCAACTTTACGGACGTGCCAGCGCTGCTGAAACGACTTGGAAATTGCTTCTGCTGCTGGAAGGTGGGCGTATGAGGGACGGGCGCGGCGCGGGGCGGCGCCCTCCGCTACTACTCCGGTGCTGGATAGACCGGAAACGTTACGTACGTGACCGCTACTCGCCATGCCCGCGATAAGAAAAAGCGACGAATTGCACATTTTGCAAGGCTCCTTGCCATTGTGTCGGACCGCCCGCGCCTACGGGCCGCGCCTACCTCGGACGAACGCCAATTTGTGGTATTGAAAGTGGTCAAAAATTGGCATTCCGTTTGAAAGCAGCCAATATTTGGCATTAATTTAAAAAAAACTGCCAGAATATTGGCATTAAAAGTAGCCAGAACGTTTACAGCAATCAAAAAAATTTAGCATGTTAAAAGTTATAGAGTACACTTATTTTCTAAAAGTGCACCCCAAAATGCACCAAGATTTTTTTTTTGGCAATTTACACTTTTTGTAACAGTGTTCCAAAAGTGGTTGGACTTAGTGGTAGAGTTGCCTTTAGCTGCACTATAGCCTCGGGCAGGGCACTCGAGTGCCTCTGTGGGGCCGGACCGGACCGGGCGCGCTAGAGTGCTGACGGAGAGGTCGCGCCGCGCCCCGCCGCGCCCCGCCACGCCCCGCCGCGCCCCGCCCCGCCACGCCGCCCCGCCCCGCCCCGCCGCGCCCCGCCCCGCCGCGCCCCGCCCCGCCCCACCGCGCCCCGCCCCGCCCCGCCCCGCCCCGCCCCGCCCCGGGGTCCGGAGGGCGCGAGACGAGAGCCGAGAGCTGACGACTACAACAATATGTTAATTGCCCAACAGCTGGCTGGCTGCTTGGATGGCCGGTTTGAGTTGGTTACCGCCGGACCCACCCTCTACCTCCCCGCCCCGCCCCGCCCCGCCCCACCCCACCCTTCCTCTTTTGTCATGACTTTAGACCCGCGCTGTCGTGCCCCAATTTAGTCTCAGCGGCTGCTGGTCTTACACTGGAAAAAACGCTTGCCTGCGATTTCCATGTCAATTATGTGCGGGTTCCCCGTGCTATGTTTAGTGATTCTTAAACGAGCACCAGTAGGTTGCTTTCACACACATAAAGGTTTATTTCTCCAGTGTGAAACCTACTCGGCTGGACGTGAGGACCGTCCTGTCCTAGCAGTGACTTGTGTGTTACGCTGCGCCGTACGTGGTAATGGCCCCAGTGGGGGGACGGGTCGGATGTCGACGCCGCGCCGTCACACTTGTCAAGCTTGTCACAAAGTCTGTCCCGTCGTCACCTGTGAGGGCCGCGAGGCGCGACGAGCAGGGAGCGGGTCGAGTTCACTCCGGGAGTTGTCAGCAGAGTCCGGTCCACCTGGTCATCTAGTCCCTGTTCCTCCCCGGATGGGGTAGGATTAGATTCGCCCCGCCCCGCCCCGCCCCGCCCCGCCTTGCTCCTGTCGTTAGTTCCTCGCGTGTCCAGTGACGACCCTTTGGTGGACTGGACAAGGAGGAGAGAGAGAGAGGGAGGGGTAGAGAGAGAGAGAGAGAGAGAGAGAGAGAGAGAGAGAGAGAGAGAGTGAGGGCGGGAAGGTAGGAGTCGTCAATTTCGAACGCTGAACTTTGATCGAGTCCAAGGCTCACGTATCGGATTGAGGGGAGGGAGAGGGGGAGGGTGGAGGTAACGGAGTCCTGAGGAGTTGAGTTTTAGAGGTTTGCCCATGGGGCACCGTTGTGCTGCTGCTGCCACTATGGTCCTCCCGGTGCGCCGACTTTTCAAGAGTGAAAAGTCGCACCGCCGGAAGGCCATGGGGACTTTACGTCTTCTCTCGCAGTAGGACGACACATCGAGAGTCAGCCTCTCCGCTTCAAACTGGGCGGAACCCCTGGAAACCCAGGTTTATAAATGCTTCCAATGTCACCGAAAGCTTTACGCTGCCGAAAATTCGCCGCAAGCTGTCAGTATAGTGCGCCCCTGCCTGCCCCTTTACGAGCCGGGGGCGTTCCCACTCATTGGCGGTGTAACACACAGTTATTACACTCTCTTATCCCCCGCCCCTCGCCGCTTACCGCCCGCCCCGCCCCCTACATCAGTCTAGCCTTCAGGCCCCGGAGCCAGGAGTGTCAGCCATTGACTGATGACGCCTTCGCCACAAAGTTGCGCGTCTCACATCATCAGCTGGACCCGCCCGGGTAGATGGACCGCTGTCGCCCCGCCCCGCCCCGCCCCGCCCCGCCCCGCTCCTACCAGCCGTCCGAAACAGGAAGAAAAGATACTTACTTCTCGGCGCCCGCGGCGACGGGGTGTTGTCCCCATCACAGCAGGTGCTGGTAGGGGCGGTGGAGCAGCGGTCTGCTTTCACACTTCCAGCCCGTCGCGAAACTGGAGATGGAGCCATCAATATCCGGCAGCCTTCATCTCTGTCAGCGGGCTAATCGCAGCCTCCGGCGGCGGGTCCGGGGAGGGGGGGCAGCGCGGCCCGGAGTAAAATCAGTTTTGTCCAATGACGCAGTGCCAGGCGTGGTGAGGACGGCGACGGGACGTGGACTCGCTCGCTGGGGGGAATTATAATTGACGGCGACCGGAGGCGACCGGAGCCGACCGGGTGACCCCGACCCGGTGAACTTCACTGTACTGTAAGCCACAGCGGACCCCTGTACTGTACTTACTCGGATCCAAGCACATATGGTACTTGGTTCAAAGTAGATTAGGGACTGACTTGGATCAAGTAGATTTGGGACATGCATCGAGTAAATTTGTCTGTCCACACATTGTCCACGAGAGTATTTTTCAATATTCCCAGCCCTGCCTGTATTTTTCCTGTGCCCCTGCCATGTACCGGGTGTTTCAGAGAAGACGCCGGTGCGGGCGGGTTTGCCTACCCAGGGAGCTTACGGGCAGAGCGGGTGGGCGCGCCCGCACGCTCCTGCGTCTTCTCTGAGACTCCCGGTACGCCGCAATACAGACGGCGCGCCGGGGCGGGGCGGGGCGGGGCGGGGCGGGGCGGGGCGGGGCGCTTAGCTCTGGCCGGCGCGTCGCGACAGCGTGGCACCGGCTCTTATAAATAAATCGAATCCAATTTGCCCCCGTGTCTTCGTGCTGGTCACGCCCCCACCTCACACCCCTCCGACCTCCCTACCCCCTACCACCCCTTCTCCCTCGTCCGTTCCCATTCCGCCTCGTATGCTGATGCTGGCCGCATACCCCGTCGAGGAAAAATAGCGGGATAGCCTTCAGAGGGGGCGGGGGTGGGGGCAGGTGTGGACGGGGGGAGAATGGGGGGTTTGATGGGACCGGGGGCGAAGGCAGAGGGGCGAAGAAGGGCCGCCCGCCCACGACAGTAAAACACGAGCCGCTGTCTGCGGGAAATGTGTCACCAGCGGGGCGAGGAGAGGAGAGGAGAGGGGAAGAGAAAGGAAGGCAAGAGTCTCAAATAGCTTATTTCCATGCCGGTGCCTGGGTGCGAGGGCGGGGCGGGGCGGGGCGGGGCGGGGCGCAGGTCGCGGGCCCGGCCCTTGCTCCCACTGGACGGGCCCGGAGTCCGATCACAACGCGATGTGCTGTGTAGCAGCTATACGACGGCGCACCCTGCTGATAAACCTCGAGGGATGGTTTCGAGTTTACAAGGTGAATCCCACTTTCGCTTGTTCGGCGCGGTGCGAGGGCGAGCAGCCTCCATTCGAGATTCTGGCAGAAAGTAATCGTCATACCGATCGCGATAAAAACTATGGCAGGTTATTTCCCAAACTTTACGGGTTCGGGGGTGGAGGCCGTGGCGCGGAGCCGGACGCGCCGGCCTTGACCTAATCTCCGGCTCTCTGGTCCAGGCCGCAGCATCCAGTGACTGGAGCGATGGACTGAGTGGAGTGACTGCCAGGCGCAGCTAGACATCCCGCTCGCACTCCCAATGCTTCTCTCTCTCTCTCTCTCTCTCTCTCTCTCTCTCTCTCTCTCTCTCTCTCTCTCTCTCTCTCTCTCTCTCTCTCTCTCTCTCTCTCTCTCTCTCTCTCTCTCTCTCTCTCTCTCTCTCTCTCTCCCTCTCTCTCTCTCCCCCCTCTCCCTCTCCCTCTCCCGCTCTCTCTGTGCCTCAGCTGCGCCCCTTTGGTCCGTACCGAACCCCCCAGGGTCCCGGCAGACGTCATGGTCGGGACACATTCGTCTAGCTGCCTGACGGGGCGGGGCCGTCTGGGGGAGTGGGAGGGCGAGGGGGAATCACTCGACTAACGCGCCGAGGGACGACAGCATCATCATGAAACCCGCAAAGTTATCACTACCAATTTGACTGCAGTGCATACGGGGCCGCGGTTCCACGGTTTTAAATCGATTCTCGCTCCATGTGAGAAAATGTGAAACATTTTTCTTAATGTGCTATATACTAGTTAAGACGTATGTGTTCTTGCGGGTCGCATCGAGTGACGGGGCGTAGCGGGGGGGCGAGGGAAGCGGCGGGGGGAGGGGGAGAAAATGTATCCAGAGCAGCTGTTTGTTCCAGAAGCTCAGCCGTGCAGCCAGCGGCAGCGGGGGCGTTGCACCGGAGAGAGAGAGAGAGAGAGAGAGAGAGAGAGAGAAGGGGGCGTGACGTTCGTCGACTGAGTTCGTAACGGTTGGAGGAGGCGAGGAGGAGAGTGTCGGGGGTGAACTTAAGCACCGCAAATAGGTTGAAATGTTAATCCAGTCTCTCTCTCTCTCCCTCTCTGTCTCATTCCCGCTCTCTCGCGCACACATCTGAGGGTCATTATTCATTCAGTGCATGACGCCCCGATAGCTGTCTCTCTTTCTCTTCGCCTGTGCACGTATTTCTCCTCCTCCTCCTCCTCCTCCTCCTCCTCCTCCGCCTCTCCGGTCGATCTGTTGTTGCCTTCCGACGAAAATAAGATAGTCTTCGGCGTGTGACCGACGGCGCTGCTGCAAAACCCCCGCAAAAATTCATTTCTCTCTAAACAAGGTAGGCGAGGGTAAAAAACACACACAATCTGTCCCGCCCTCACCCCGGTGTGCCTGGCCCTTCCCTGCGCCACGCTACGCCACGCCCCGCCACACTCCACACGCAAACAATGAAACGTGCCTCCGCATTCTGCCCGTGACGAAATGTAATTTCCTTCGAAGCCAAAGTGGTACAAAGTCAGTGTCAGAACTCGCACCCCGTCCCAAACGTCACACACACTCACACTGTTCCCTCCGTCTTTCACACACACACACACACACAAACGTATACGCAAGACTCATATGTCGCAAGACTCCTGCTGCTCCAACCTCACCCCAAACCTAACACTCCTAGCTCTTTCCCTTATCCCGACAGATAAATGGCTTGTCGCGTTATTTGTTAACTGTTACAAGCGTATGTAACAAACGGTATGGAATCCTCCAAGGTCTGTAATAAATTAAATAGGTATATCCGTTGAAAAGTACGATCGTTGATTTATTAACGCTATTCTAAATTAAAAAAAAAAAACGACCGTAAATAAAATTCACAAAAATAAAGTGACGTTTAAAAGTTACGAATACTATTGTTTTCATGGTTTAATATCTCAGATGGCGCTCTAGCCAGCGCCCTGATCCCTCTTGATCCAGGGGTTGGGGGGAGGGGTGTATCCTCAACTGCACAAGCTTTTCTCTTCATCATCATCCATATTTCGCGTTGCTTATTATTATTATTGTTCCGTTTCCTTTGAAATCTCGTCCACAGTGGCCCCTTCCTTATTTTTCGATGCGAATAAAGTCACCAGCCAGGCCGGGCCGGTCACGCTATTTCCTCGTGAGAGTCTTCACCGACTCCAGCTCATCTCCCCCCCCCTCCCCTTTGTTTTCTCCCCTTATTCCAGAAGCTCTCCAGCGGGGCCGGCGGGGCGCGGCCTGGCCCGGGCCCACTCTGTGGGACTGGAGACTGCCCCTCCCCGCGCTCTCTCACCACATCATAGGCATCATTATGCCCTCCACGACCACGCGCGGCGGGTAGGTGCGCGGTGGTGCCACCACAGCAGTTCAATGGAATTGACATTGAAGGCGTTCAATTTTGGCGCGCTCTGCCGCGCAGAATGTTAAAAGACACGAATGCACTAGAAATCTGAAGGATTCCAAATAATCGTCTTGAAAAACAAGAAATAAGGTACAGTGAGATTCAAGACGCCAGTTTCACCGTGACTGCACGATTTTATACGCTGGAAATAAGTGATATTCTGTCCGGGATTAGGGTTCCGCAGCCGAGCACGGGGCAGCGCGGGTAGCTGAGCTGCACCCCATTTCTGACTGTTCGCTCCCCGCCCCGCCCCGCCCCGCCTCTGCTCGACTCGACGAAATTGCAGGGCGATTATTTGAAGAATCTGTCTTTTAAGCGCCCAGGCAGCGGGCCCCGGGCCCCTCCTGCGCCTTAGTGGTATGGGTAGCAACTCGGATTCCTGAAATGGACCCGTTCTCGAGTCGGAGAGTGCACTGCCGTCTCGAACGAGCTCTCTTCAACCGGAGGAAATACCTGCAAGCATTCAACGCTACACGGTGCTTATTTCCCGATTTCTTTTTACACCGCGAAAAAAATATTTGCAGCAACAACCTGCGAAATTGTTTGGGATACTTTCTACCACAAGCTAAGCCAGACTAGGAGACAACCAGAAGAACAAAAAAATACATCCCAACAACAGCAACACAAAAACACGATTTGTTGACATTTTAATTACAAGGGACGTTAATTCTATCGTGTTTGCCGCACTGGCAGCTGTGACATGATTGGATATCGCGCTGTGTAATGTTCGCCATGTTGGCACGGCTGCAGAACACGGGCGCAACAGCGCGGTGCGGCCCGCGACGAGGCATGCGCTTATTTTCGTTTAATTAAGCTGATAATTGAAACGGAAAGAGCAGCAGCCGTCCCACGGCCCGGGGGAGGGGAGAGAGAGAGAGAGAGAGAGAGAGAGAGAGAGGGGGGGGGGGAGAGGGAGAGTTAAGGAATTTCGGCTGTAATTGGCGCACATTTCCATGTGGTCGTCCGCTTCTGACTAGAGTGGCCCCTGTTACATAACCCTTTGTCCTTCCTTCGACCTCCAGGGCTCATGACGTCGGCGACGTAAAGGGAGCACACTCCAAATGCGACCGTCAGAGATGTCTCATCGGAAAGGAGCGGGTTTCCAGTGCAGGGGTCCTCTTTGGAATATAATTATTTCTTGTCCAACTTTCTTCGCGCTCCAAAAGCGGTCCAAGAACACAATACGGCCTGTTCCCTTCCAGCCATCCGATGAGGAATTGCACCAGCGCTCGCTTACATAATCGATCATCTGAATGTGAATGATCCCAGCCCCGGGATTGTGCTGCTGAAGCACCTACTACTGTTCGCGAGCGCCCCGCCCCGCCCCGCCGCGGCCCGCCCCGCCCCGCCCCGCCGCGCCCCACCGGGCTAGAGCTACCCAAACTTTCCCGCTGACTGACATCTCTCCCACCCTCTCCATTTCCCAACAACAATTTATGACTGTTGTTTGATTTTCTTGTCCTTGTGCAGATGTCGCTCGCTGAGGTCGCCGGCGAACATCCTCATCGCCAACCTCGCCATCTCAGACTTCTTCCTCCTCGCCAAGATGCCCGTCTTCATCTACAACAGCATGTACTTCGGCCCCATCCTCGGGCAGATCGGTAGGCGAGCGTTATACTGTAGGGGAAGGAAAGGGGCGGGGGGGGGGCAGGGAAAAATGATGGTGATGCGTAAGTAAGTGGGGTACCCAAGTACCTGCTATAAGTTAAACGAGTAAGGGGAGAGAGAGTGGGGGGTGGGGCGGGAGGTTACTCAAGACGAGTGAGTGGGGTGGTTGGATGGTAGAGAGGGGCGGAGACGAGGGGAGGCATTTGTCTCTCCGCGGAGACCTACCCAGCTCTCTCTCCCTCTCTCTCTCCCACGCCAGCGAGCGCAGCTCAGCGTGGGCCCTCTGCAATGACCGAGCAACAACTGCAGAATAACTGCAGCGGCTGCAACGGCAGCTAATCTCGATCGACTTGAGAGCAGAGAGAGAGAGAGAGAGAGAGAGAGAGAGAGAGAGAGAGAGAGAGAGAGAGAGAGAGAGAGTCAGTGAGGGAAAAAGTAGTGTAAGCCGAGGTGGGGCGTATTGGGCGTGCTCAGGGTGGAGGCGGGGCGGGGCGGGGCGGGGCACCCAGTGCCCCATCATGCATGCGCCCCGGCCCGGTGCAGCGCGCCCCGCCCCGCCCCGCCCCGCCCCGCCCCGCCCCTCGGCCCAGCGCACTCCCTGGAGGCCATTATCATGGCGAGCTGGGGCCGGCGGGGCGGGGCGGGGCGGCCCTTCGCCCCCTTCGCTTACGTCATGCCTCAGCGAGTCCGCCACGGCCCCTGGAGCTGAGGCTAGCGGCGCAGGGCACGGCTACTCCAGGGGCTTCTATACCTTAAATTAGCTCTCGCTGCTTTAAGACAAATTGTTATCGTCTTTCCTGGGGGTCGGAGGGGGAGGTTGAACTTCTTTTGGGTTGGGGTGTGGGGTGGGAAACACTGGACCCTTACGTCGCACACTTCGACGTGCGCGAGCTCCCGTTCGCAATCAGGAACAAGTAAAAACACTTCCAGGGACAAATGTACGAACGGAATTTCCTTTCGTTCATCAAGTGAGCTATATTCACTCACACGTAACGCGTAGTAACGTAAGACACTCGTACACTTGTCGAGGGACTTCCCCCTCCCCTCGGTGTAGTAGAGCGAGGTGCAGCGGGGCGAGGGTTGTGCGAGGGACTCGGTGTCCTGTCTGCCGTGCTGCGGCCCATAGCCCGCCCCCGCCGTCACCCAGGCCCTTACCGGCACGCGGCCTTCCCTTCAAAAGGTCCTCCAGAAACACTTCCAGGAGCCGGGCTGGGCCGCGGGGCGGGGCGTTCTCCCGCCAAAAGCAAAACTTTGCGCGCCGTCGCTCGGTTTTACGGCGCTGTATAGGGCGACGCGCGACGCGCGATACCATCACAGTCCGCCCCGCCCCGCCCCGCCCCGCCCCACCCCACCCCGCCCCGCCCCGCCCCCACACCGCAGCCGGCGTGTCCTGGTCGGGGCCGGGCCGGAGCGGGGCCGGCGGCGCGCAGCTTGGTCTGCCCATTATGATGGAGAGATCCCAGGCAGTGATTGAAAGTCCCCCCCCCCTCTCCCCGCCGCAGTACTGCTGGACCCGGGACAATGCCCGGCCCCGCCCCGTCCGGCGTCATGATGCTACTCATGGACGAGGCCCTGTCCCGTCCGGACGAGTGCGGCTTAGCTCGTGCTCAGTGCTGCCAGAAAAGTAGGCAATAAAGCGCCCAAACACAGCGGAGCGAAGCGGGCTGCATCTTCGCCTGCCTACTAGGCAACATGCACGCACCAGTACCAATGTGTTGCCTAGTAGGCAGGCGGTAATGCAGCCCGTTGTACTCTGCTTTGTTTGAGCGCTTTATTGCCTACTTTTCTGGCAGCACTGCCTAATATTCTCCTCTCCCACTCGCGAACCGTACCGCCTGTGAGCGCGCAGATACCGTGCGGCGCGCAGCGGTGTCGAGCGGGTCTGCCTACCCGCCGGGCGCCCCGCGCCTCGCCACACAGACTCACCCGCTCCCTCTCTCTCGCAGGCAACGACGTGTACGGCTTCCTGGGCGGGCTGACGGGCGCCACGAGCATCGCCAACCTGGCGGCCATCGCGCTGGACCGCTACCACGTGATCGTGCAGCCGCTGGACCCCGGGCGGCGCATCTCGCGCCTGCGCGCGCGCCTCTGCGTGCTGGTCACGTGGGTGTACGGCGGCGTGCTCGCGTCCTGCCCGCTGCTCGGCCTCAGCCGCTACACGCCCGAGGGCCTGCTCACCAGCTCCAGCTTCGACTACCTCAACACGGTAAGAATGTCATGTCGCCGAGGGGGAAACAACTCTGAATTTTGGTGTACAAATGTCGTGAATTTTTGTGAATTTTTGTGAATTTTTATTGAATTTTTGTGAATTTTTGCTCGAATTTTTCCTGAATTTTTGTGAATTTTTGCGAATTTTCCTGAATTTTTTGGAATTTTTTAAAATTTCTCTGAATTTTTCTGAATTTTTCTGATTTTTTTCTGAATTTTTTTGAATTTTTCTGAATTTTTCTGAATTACTAGGTGTACAAAAATTTCAGAGTTGTTTCCCCCTCGCATGTCGCTCACTTGATGGTGAGTGATAACACCCTTGTTGGGGGCGACAAATTATTCACACACTTGTAAGATGAGCGAATTGGCGGATAATCCACGGCTGCTTGCATATCCAACAGGACTGGCGCAATCGGACCTTCATCGTGTGCTTCTTCGTGGCGGCCTGGGTGGTGCCGTTCTGCATCATCACGCTGAGCTACCTGGGGATCTACCGCATCGTGGAGCGGGCGACGCAGCGCGGCCAGGGGGAGAGCAGGTGAGTGGGGGGCATGCAGCGAGGCTAGGCCGGTCTGGTGTGCTGGGCGACGCAGCGCGGTCAGGGGGAGAGCAGGTGAGTGGGGGGCATGCAGCGAGGCTAGGCCGGGCTGGTGTGCTGGGGGACGTGCACGTGCTATGGTTAGTGACGGGAGGACGTGCCGTGTCCTGCCGTGCCGTCCCTGCAGGGGTCGAGATGGAACCTGGGGGTACCTGGGGGGTACCTACCAGGCGCACGGAGCAGGCCGGCGCAGTCCCCGCCGAGGACCCAGGGCCCGCCCCGGCCCCGCCCGAGGAATGCAGACGTAATAAAGTGCTAGAGGCTCGACGGCCTGGTCTGGTCTGCACCGTCCCCCCGTCCCTCACCTCCCGCCCGTCGCCTCACCCAGCATCGCCCGTCACCCCTTTCGCCCCGCCCCGCCCAGCCCCGCTCCGCCCCGCCCCGCCCCGCCCAGCCCCGCCCCGCCCCGCCCCGCCCTGCGCTGTACCGTACCTCATCGCACTCGACCGGAGCGAGGCGAGGTACAGCAAAGAGATCCTCTGCTCTGCTCAAGAATTCCCCTGACAATGGCTTCTGTTTGCCTGGTCAGTCCCGCGTCGCGCCGTTGTGCTCCGCTACCGTCCGGGATACCCCGCCGCGCCCTGCCCTGCCCTGCCCTGCCCGCGACACAATACCGCGTCCCCGCCGGCTTCTTCCCCCCCCCCTCTCTCTCTCCCACTCTCTCTCTCTCTCTCTCTTCCTCTCCTGGAGGGCCGGGGGCCGCCTCTGCAAAGCTCTGGTGTACGGCACGGCCGCAGAGATCGCGTCCTGCCTTCCTCTTTTTATCCTTCGCTCTTTCTCGCTCCCCTTCCTCATTGGAGACAATTATTATTTACCCGTAGCCTGACGCTGCTAACCCACTCTTCAAAGGATCACTACCGTGCAGCTCCTGCTGCGCCCCTACCCCGCCCTGTAAAGTCTCTCGAACTAGGCCAACAACTCAGACAACTTTTTTAAAAAGACTTTCACGCGCGCGCGTTAGTTAGAGGGGGGAAGGGGGAGAGTCTGGGAGAGAGAGGCGGTGAGAGAGAGAGTGAGAGAGAGAGGACGAAGGGGGTGAAGAGAAAGATGTGACGACACTTCCTAAATCGCGTCTCTTATACCAGGGGCGGAATCTGTCCGATTCGGGGGGGTGGGTGGGGGTTGGGGGTGAGGGTAGATCGGGCACCCGTAAGCAAGCCGCTAGGGGCGGGCGCAGGGGGTAGGGTGGGGGGAGGGGCATTTGATTAATAATAATGAAAGCACTTCCCGCACCCTTCCTTTTTGGCGCGATAGGCGCGTCGACGCGGCGTCTCCCGCTCCACGCCTAGCTGCCCTTTGATGCGTTACTCACAGCACAGCGAGCCTTGAAATGAGGGCAATGCTCCACCGGAATACGGCAGCATTAATGTATCGGTGTCAAAACTTGGGGTTTGGCATTCACCTTTGCGAAAACTTGCGTAGGTGCGTGAATTCTCCGTCGCACACCCGAGTTAGTAGAGGTGGGAATCTCACCAGAAATTCCAGGAATGTCACCGGGAATCCTTCACAGCTCGTGCGCTTTTCCCTGGTCAGCTGTGAGGGCTAATATCTCAACTGTCACAGCTGAAAATTAGCTAAATTAGCTAAGGCCATACAAGCTTGCAGCAATCGGCCAGGAAAGAAGAGTTTTCATTTTAGCTAATCTTTCCTTTTTCTTCTCGTGGCCCTGCCTGCTGCAGCGACACGTCCCGCACGCGGCGCCACTGCCGCGAGCACGACAAGCGGCGCACGGAGCTGCGGCTGGCCGTGGTGGCGGGCGTGGTGGTGGCGCTGTGGTTCATCTCGTGGACGCCGTACGCCCTGGTGGCGCTGCTCGCCGTGTCGGGCCGGCCGCCCGACCCGCTCGTCTCCATGCTGCCGGCGCTCTTCTGCAAGACGGCGTCCTGCCTCGACCCCTACGTGTACGCCGTCACGCACCCGCGCTTCCGCCGCGAGCTGGCCAAGCTGTGCACGCGCGCGTGCGGCCGCCTGGGCCTGGGCCTGGGGCTGGGCAGGGCGTCGCGCCGGCCCGCCAAGCCGCGCCAGGGGCGCCAGGGCCGCTTCTGGAGGGCCAACGCGTCGCTCACCTCCGCGACCACCGTCACCACCGCCCGTCGGGTGAGTGAGCTGCAGTTTTAGTTTTTTTTTGTTTTGCAATTCTTGCTTCAGGTTTTCCAAAAATTTCTCTGAATTTTTTGTTAATTTTTTTTTGAATTTTTCTGGGGTTTCCCGATTTGTTTTTGAATTTTTCTGAATTTTCCTGAATTACATGGTGTACAAAACTTTCAGAGTTGTTTCCCCCCTCGGCGTGCACGCTCTTATGTATTACTCCGGTGCTCGCTCCGCAGGGGAGCCTGTCGAGCGAGGAGTGCGTGGAGGAGGACGTGCCCGTCATGATGGTGGACTTCCGGCGCGGCGCGCGCGGCCGCGACCCCCGCGAGTCGCTGTGCTCGACGAGCAGCCTGCGCGAGTCGGTCCAGGACAGCCCGCCGCCCGTGGGGCCCGGGCCGCTCCGGAGCGCCGGCACCCGAGGTGAGAGCCGAGCCGACCTCCACGGGAGCCTGGCCATATAGTGGTCATGCCGCCCTCTCCCCGCCCCGCGGCCGAGGTGATGACCTGCATGATGTGCTTCCTTGACAGCGGACGAGAGCAGGTCGAGCTCGTCCGGGGAGCCGCCCCCGCAGGCGGCGCGCGTCCTGCCGACCCCCGTGCTGCCGCCCCCACCGCCCCCGCCGCCGCACCCGCCCCACGAGCACCCCCTGCAGCTACCGGTCATCATGGGGGACTGCCCGGCCTGCCCGCAGATCGCCCACTTCCCCCTGTCGGCGACGGACCAGCTGCGCTACCGAGCGCCCTCCATCTTCACGTCGCCGAAGCCTCGGAGGAGCAAGTCGTTCTCGCTCCGCGCCAACAAGCTGGGCGTCGGCGAGCCCGTCCTGCCCACGGTGCTCCAGGACCCCATCTCGGTGTGAGGCCCCGTGCGGCAGGAGAGCGTGATCGTAACATTTTGTGCCCGTCGGTGTCGTCCTCCCTACAAACTGAATTTTTTTAGCGTGCGATGAACTGGTTATGAAGACCGTACTATATGTTGTCTGATACAGTTCAACAACGAATAAAAATAATTTGGATTAAAATTAAAATTTGTCTTGATTTTTTTTATTATTAATTATGTTATCAAGTTCAAAGGAACTTTCTGAAGTGTGTTGCAGGATAAGTGTGGACCATTAGGTTTAGTGGTGCAAGTGGACACCAAGAATAATTTTGTCTTATGGTATAGTTGTACAATATGGAGAGCGCGAGTCCGAGAGCGATACGAACCACATAGCCCGAATGGCGGCCAAAAATTACACTATTGAAAAGCTTGACCTTTGAACTTTATTCGCCTCGCTTTGACCCACCGTCTATCTTTCACGGTTTGGGACCGTTTCCTATTGATATCACCACATCATTCATTTTCAGTCCGTTTACTGAATACCTGAAATAAATGTCGGAAATGGGAGGGAATTAGAGATCGCGTCAAAAAGTATACGAAATTCCAACCAAAATATTGTTACAAAATACATGTCTAACCTCATCAGTGTTGCCTGATTGGGCGATTTATCGCAAATTGGGCTACTTCAAGGGACCGAATTGCGACTGAAAACGTCGATTTGCGACAAGTCGCCGATTGGGCGACTTTGCGTTTGTAATGTCGCAAATTGGGCTATTTTCATCCTCTGACGAGCGATTTGGGCGATTTTCGCTATGATAATTTTTTTTGCGAATTGTGGGGAGATTTTGCGGTTGGCACTACTTAACCGGGCCACTCCTCTCTCCTCACAGTCGTTTGTCGCTTGACCGTTTGTGTTGGTGTTGCTAGAAGCCACGGAGTCCCTTTGGTTACAAAATCGCTAACTTGGGCTACTTTGGTTTGAAAACCGCGCGATTTTGGGCGATTCGAGAGCGTGCGACTTTTGGGCGACTTTAGCGCCATCTACCGGCGACTCCGGAAGGCTCGGGTCTGGCAACACTGAACCTCATATATGTCAGAGAGGTACACGGACAAAATACAAAAACAGTACCCTTTAGAACAAGTGAAACTCATAGCAGGAAATTTTTAAAAATTTTGGTCAGTATTCAAGGTACAAGAATATTCCAGATTGCAGAAAGCAGTATTTCCAGTTTCTTCGCACAGTTTTAAATTTAGCGCTCTTTCGTCTTTCAATGCAACTCTAGTCTCAAACCCAAAAGACATCTCTTGAATGATTTTGGAATTTGTATAAGCTGCACTTGTGTATTTTAATTTACACAATTACCGTCCGTTACCTCTCTTAAAAATATAATTTTTAGTATGTATCGTATTATTTTAATTGTTGCAAAACTAGGCTGAATTGCATACGAGCTTTTCGAGAACTAGGGTTTTGGGTTGGAGAGTGGTGTTGGGAAGAACAGCTGTCATTGCTGCGACAGCGACTGCGAAGTGCGTTCGTTGCGTTAGTTTGTTGTGTGACTGTGACTCAAGTTAGAGCAAGTTCGTACTCGTCTGTTCCTCTAAGGTAAGGCAGCTTGTGTAAAATGTATCTCTTTATACGTTCTCTGGTTCTCTTAATTACCTCTCGCACAACGTAAAAGCTTTTGAGTATCATAGTAGGATCTGGTAATTCTCATTGCAACTGAAACGAGGTCGTTAATATTGCGTCATATCATCTACCTTCAAGTCAGGTATCCATTGCTGTGAGTTTCGCAAACAAATTTCGTTATTAACTTAAATAAAAAGTTAAAAAAAAGTAAATTTAAGTTCACGTTGTGCTCATCTGTAAATAGAATCTAGGTTAAACTTTTCTGATGAGACAACAGATTATCCTCGGCTCCAATGGAGATTTCAGACTTAGTTTCTGTAGGCATCAAGTCTCACTTTTTTAAGCATATCATAGAAGCAAATTCTGCCCCTATTTATGGTACTTAGTTTTAACCTACTAATTTTGAATTTCCCTAGTTTTATCTTAACCTCAAATATTTTGTACAGATCTCCATCATGCAGATTTTTGTGAAAACCCTTACGGGAAAAACTATCACCCTAGAAGTGGAGCCATCAGACTCCATTGAAAATGTGAAAGCCAAAATTCAGGACAAGGAGGGTATTCCCCCAGACCAGCAGCGTCTCATTTTCGCCGGCAAACAGCTTGAGGATGGACGCACACTTTCAGACTACAACATTCAAAAAGGTAGATTTTTGATCACAGCATTTCCAGAGGTATTTTATTTATCTAGTTTTCATGCATTAATGAAATGTTATTTGTCTTTGCATTGTAGAGTCAACTCTGCACTTGGTGCTCCGCCTGAGAGGTGGCATGCAAATTTTTGTGAAGACACTGACTGGCAAGACCATTACCTTGGAGGTGGAGCCATCAGATTCCATTGAAAATGTGAAAGCCAAAATTCAGGATAAGGAGGGAATTCCCCCAGACCAGCAGCGTCTCATTTTCGCCGGCAAACAGCTTGAGGATGGGCGCACCCTTTCAGACTACAACATTCAGAAAGGTAGTTGTTTTCCGAACTCCATTAGATAACTTACCTTTTTCTCCTGTTAATTTATTAAACCTTATTTCTTTTTGCATTGTAGAGTCAACTCTGCACTTGGTGCTCCGCCTGAGAGGTGGCATGCAAATTTTTGTGAAGACACTGACTGGCAAGACCATTACCTTGGAGGTGGAGCCATCAGATTCCATTGAAAATGTGAAAGCCAAAATTCAGGATAAGGAGGGAATTCCCCCAGACCAGCAGCGTCTCATTTTCGCCGGCAAACAGCTTGAGGATGGACGCACACTTTCAGACTACAACATTCAAAAAGGTAGATTTTTGATCACAGCATTTCCAGATATATTATATTTATCTAGTTTTCATGCATTAATGAAATGTTATTTGTCTTTGCATTGTAGAGTCAACTCTGCACTTGGTGCTCCGCCTGAGAGGTGGCATGCAAATTTTTGTGAAGACACTGACAGGCAAGACCATTACCTTGGAGGTGGAGCCATCAGATTCCATTGAAAATGTGAAAGCCAAAATTCAGGATAAGGAGGGAATTCCCCCAGACCAGCAGCGTCTCATTTTCGCCGGCAAACAGCTTGAGGATGGGCGCACCCTTTCAGACTACAACATTCAGAAAGGTAGTTGTTTTCCGAACTCTATTAGATAACTTACCTTTTTCTTCTGTTAATTTATTAAACCTTATTTCTTTTTGCATTGTAGAGTCAACTCTGCACTTGGTGCTCCGCCTGAGAGGTGGCATGCAAATTTTTGTGAAGACACTGACAGGCAAGACCATTACCCTGGAGGTGGAGCCCTCAGATTCTATTGAAAACGTAAAGGCTAAAATTCAGGATAAGGAGGGAATCCCCCCAGACCAGCAGCGTCTCATTTTTGCCGGCAAACAGCTTGAGGATGGACGTACCCTTTCAGACTACAACATTCAAAAAGGTAGATTTTTGACCACAGCGTTTCCAGAGGCTTTTTATCTAGTTTTCATGCATAAATGAAATATTATTTGTCTTTGCATTGCAGAGTCAACTCTCCACTTGGTGCTCCGCCTGAGAGGTGGCATGCAAATTTTTGTGAAGACACTGACTGGCAAGACCATTACCTTGGAGGTGGAACCATCAGATTCCATTGAAAATGTGAAAGCCAAAATTCAGGATAAGGAGGGTATTCCCCCAGATCAGCAACGTCTCATTTTCGCCGGCAAACAGCTTGAGGATGGGCGCACCCTTTCAGACTACAACATTCAAAAAGGTATATTTTTGACCACAGTGATTCCAGAAGTATTTTATAGCTTTAGTTTCATGAAATAATAAAAAGGTATTTATCTTTGAATCGTAGAGTCAACTCTCCACTTGGTGCTCCGCCTGAGAGGTGGCATGCAAATTTTTGTGAAGACACTGACTGGCAAGACCATTACCCTGGAGGTGGAACCATCAGATTCCATTGAAAATGTGAAAGCCAAAATTCAGGATAAAGAGGGAATTCCCCCAGACCAGCAGCGTCTCATCTTTGCAGGCAAACAGCTTGAGGATGGACGTACCCTTTCAGACTACAACATTCAAAAAGGTAGATTTTTGACCACAGCGTTTCCAGAGGCATTTTATCTAGTTTTCATGCCTACATAAAATGTTATTTGTCTTTGCATTGCAGAGTCAACTCTCCACTTGGTGCTCCGCCTGAGAGGTGGCATGCAAATTTTTGTGAAGACACTGACAGGCAAGACCATTACCCTGGAGGTGGAGCCATCCGATTCCATTGAAAATGTGAAAGCTAAAATTCAGGATAAGGAGGGGATTCCCCCAGACCAGCAGCGTCTCATCTTTGCAGGCAAACAGCTCGAGGATGGACGTACCCTTTCAGACTACAACATTCAGAAAGGTAGTTGTTTTCCGAACTCCATTAGATAACTTACCTTTTTCTTCTGTGCATTTATAAAACCTTATTTCTTTTTGCATTGTAGAGTCAACTCTTCACTTGGTCCTCCGCCTGAGAGGTGGCATGCAAATTTTTGTGAAGACACTGACAGGCAAGACCATTACCCTGGAGGTGGAGCCATCCGATTCCATTGAAAATGTGAAAGCTAAAATTCAGGATAAGGAGGGGATCCCCCCAGACCAGCAGCGTCTCATCTTTGCTGGCAAACAGTTAGAGGATGGGCGCACCCTCTCAGACTACAACATTCAAAAAGGTAAGATGCATTTTAAAAAAATCTCTGTACATTTGTTGCTTTTATTTTACTGTGTGTCTAAATTTTTTTGTGTTATCTGTTCTAGAGTCTACTCTGCATTTGGTGCTTCGTCTGAGAGGTGGTTGCTAAGCTGAAGAAGTCAGATTACTTGTGCAACATTATGAGAGTTTTTGTCATTCCATTCTTTATTTCTTACTGATTAGATTCTAACTCTTTTGTCTGTTAAAAGCTACTGCAAATTAAAATTGTGAACCATAAGAAATGTGTTGTTGCTCTCCTTTGCATCACATTTTTTCAACAAGTCCTAAACACAGGAAGGGTAACTGAATAACACTGGGAATAAATTTAAGTGTGTATTTTATCTTATCAATACATATAAATTAATAAACAAAACTATGCTGAACTATTAGTTAATTACTCAGAATCTGACTTGTTTGCTTTTTCTGTAGCAGGTTGTTCCTTGTAATGTCTGTATTCTGGCTTTAGTTCCCACATATTTTTATGTGGCTTTTTTATATTATAGTCACACACTTCTTTCAGGATCTCTTTAACATATGTCTGAAAAGTAAGATAATTTCATATACAGTATTCAATGGCTAATTTATGTGAATGTCACTGTGGATAATTATAATACAAACCACGGGCTGTTTAGTGATTTTGACAAGGTCTTTGATGTTGTAGTACTGGTGCTTCTCAAATGCAGCAAACATCATCTCCAGAACAGCATCTTTGTCATCTCTTGCCTTTTTGCCCTCTGCTTTCTTTCTCTCTTCATACTCAATCTGCAAAGGAAAACCAGTCATAAAGTATACCAAATAGAATATGACTAAATTAAAATTTTAAGAATAACACAGTAATGGAACAGTAATTACATTGTGCTTGTGGTTTGCAACAGGCTTATAGTTTTGAACTATTCTATCCAGCTGCTGAACTTTTCTTACAGGTTGAGCTGCTTTTCTGAAGGTTTCTGCCTTCAGACGCATATAGCCCTTGTCAGCTGTAAATAAAAGTTTCACTTGAAAGACTTAAAAAAAAAATGTCACTTTTTACAAAAAATTATTGCTTTTCCATTTTTCTTTTCTTTTTTTCTTTTCCATTTTAAGGATTGACTTACCATAAGGACGACATTCTAATTTCTGCGTAATTTTGCCTTCAAAACATAACTTTTCTGAGTCAGGGACGACTGAATCCAAATTAGATGCTAGAAGAGAAAGCAAAATACCATGTGGTCAATACATAAAATCCTTAAATTTTAATTCATTTTTCTTAAAATTACATACGAGAGGTGTGTGAAAAAACGCCAAGTGTTTGCCTCTCAACAATTTGCACATCTAGCCGATGGTCTTTAGGTATTGTTGACTGTCCTGGATCCTGTGCTATCAGAAAATCTGACAAAGCAAGGGTCACAACTGCTTTCTGTCCAGGGTTCCTGTGTGGAAATGATTATGCTGGTATGAACTCGGAGAATCAAACGCCAACTACTAGTCATAGAAAAAGAAACACCCCTCACCTTGTGATTCTTAGCTTTCCTACTTCCACATTTCCTGCAGCTTTTTCCCACTTTTGATTGATATATTTTGGCACCTACAAATATTAACAACTTGATTAGGTAACTGAAGGCAAATCTTTAATCGACTATTTTTTCTGAGCTATAACTGTAACCAGTGTATAATTTTTTAACAACGTACTTTCACCAACCAAACTCCTCGTGATGCATTGGAGAGATCCAGTTCTTTATCTGTTTGGGATGGGCTTGATACCGTCGATGACATTTTTCTGGGAGAACACACCAAAATAAACAATAAGCAATAAGACAAATATTCAAATGGATTACTACCCAATTCGTAGGTGTCATAAAGAAAGGGGAGGGTAGAAGTAACAATTAGATTATACACTCTATATTAATTGGTTTAATAACAAATATTTACCAGCTTACTGTTTGTTTATTTATGCGTGCAGACAGTGTATACAAAGAGGTTAAAATTAAAATGTTAGCGTTTCTTCAAAAGGAAGTAAAATTAAGTGGATCAATTTTACATGTCAATATAAATAAATGAGCGAGATAGAATTGGGGTTGGTAGAGGGTTCTGTAGGAGGGGTTCAATATTGAAAACAACTAGAAGACTTCAAACAAGTTTAAAGTATCTTTTCTTTTCCCTCTCACTACCCCTTCTCCTCTCCCTCTTTGTTTTTTAGTACTCTCCCACGACCCTCTTGATTGCTTGCATGCCTTTTCCGGTTTTGGAAGTTCTCCTTCAAAATTTCCCCCTATATCTAAAGAAAAATCAAACTAGTCACGAAAATTTTTAATCCTTTCATTTTTAAAATACATGAATAAATTTCTGTATAGTTTTTCTGTCAATCATTAGTCTTTGCTGCCTATGTTCTATCAACTGTCTTGAACGAGAAGGCTGGTAGCACTGGATCTCATCTACAACATTCCCGTGCATCTCGACAGTTGGCCCCACTTTCAACCAGTCCCATCTTCCGTTCTTTCCACAGCAGGTCAAAATGGGTGAGTATCTCAGATTTTACTTTATCCCGTTCCATCCAAAAACCTCAGTAAATATGTTACAATTTTTTTCGTTTAACACCTAAAATTGTTACATGGCTTACATTTTGTGCTGACTGCGTATTAGGTTTGATTCTTTCATTGTGAAAATTTTCAATAGCGGTGCGTCGTGGCACTTAGGTTATATCCCAATGCATGTGGTTTACTTCAACAAATCACATTTTTTGTGTTTTCTGTCTATCTCTGCGAGAATTGTGTGCGGCGCTACTCGCTTGGTATTTCTCACCTTATATTTGGCCCTGTGATCCGTGTATTTCTCTCATAAAGTCAGTTTAAGTCATGTTTACCGCTATGAGCCGGGTTTAACCTGACTGTTATTGTTGTGGGCTTCACGAAGGGCTATGGTTACTGTTCCGGCAGTGGGTTCGAACCCTCGGATCACGTTCCCTCTCCAGAACTATTTTAGTAAATTTGTTATTGAGTGTCAGCATTAAATATTGTTCAGGTTAGGTGTACCTTGTTTCGGTACCGTTGGTCGTGTGCCCCCCGAGCTGATTGTCCTCACGCATGTCTGGCTCTGTTAGCTTAGTGCATTGCTGGTTCTCACTATTTTTCTTTGCCCGTAGGTATCTCCCGGGACCACTGGCATAAGAGGCGAGCCACCGGAGGTAAGAGGAAACCTCTGCGTAAGAAGAGGAAGTTCGAGCTTGGCCGCCCCGCAGCCAATACAAAGGTTAGGTTCGACATCATAATACTATTCCACCTGCCCTCTTTTGGCGTATTTCGACCCCCATCTTGCTCCAATGTGGACATAAGTGTCATGGGCTTTAACACTTGTGAATCTAGACCAGTCTTTGCAGCTGAGACTTGGTGGTAAATGATGATCCTTTGCAATGCTCCCTGACTTTCTGTGGAGGAGCTTTCACCTCTAACGTTCTGAGTTACTGTATGATTCACCAGTGTTATCCCAGTAAATGATGATATCTTGCACTGCTCCCTGACTCTCTGTGGAGGAGCTATCACCTCTAACGTTCTGAAGAATGTCCCTTAACAATTTTAAAGATTATTCCCATGTGTATGATGACTTTAAGCACAGCTCCCTGACTTTCTGTGGAGGAGCTATCACCTCTAACGTTCTGAGAATGTATTATGTGAAGGAATAAATAAGTATTATTGGAATGGTACTTACACTGGATTTTTGGTTCCTTTAGCTTGGTGCCCGCCGTATTCACACTGTTCGTACCCGTGGAGGTAACAAGAAATACCGTGCCCTCCGTTTAGACCAGGGCAATTTCTCATGGGGCTCTGAATGTGAGTATTATTTTATTATATCACGTTTTCTTGGCAGCAGGATGTGATGATTCTTTTTCCTTACCTACTCTGAGATTTGATGAATTATTTTATCTGACAACTGCCCTAACTCAAAGTTATGGCTGCTAATTTACTTCATTATGTATGGTTTGTTAATCATAAAAATTTTTCATTTTAGGCTGCACCCGCAAAACCCGTATTATTGATGTAGTCTACAATGCTTCCAACAACGAGTTGGTGAGAACAAAGACTCTTGTGAAGAACGCCATCGTCGTCATTGATGCTACCCCCTTCAGGCAGTGGTATGAGGCACACTATGCCCTGCCCATTGGCCGCAAGAAGGGAGCTAAGCTGGTGAGTCATATCTTGTTTACACACCATACCCCAGACCACCTTACAATGATGATTTTCATGCGTGTCATCTGACTTCAAGATGATAGTTTATATTGCCTCTGAAAATGGTGGAGCAATTTGACCCAGGTGTCAATTGAGTGTTAAATTTTATCTTGTTCACTCTTACTGTGTGTGATGAGAATCCATGCGCGTCATCTGATTTATGATGAATGCATGTACATTCCCTGATGCTGATCAAATTTAAACTGTTTTCAAAGTGAAATGTTGTCATGAGAATCCATCTGTCCATGATAAATTCATGTTATGTTGTGATACCTTGTTTGTTATGCACTGTCAAAGTTCCAAAATGATGAGAATCCATGCGCGTCATCTGATCATGATGAATGCATGTTATACACTGATTCCTTATGCTTGTTTAGCCCTGTCAAAGTTCCCAATTAACAATCCATGCGGGTCATCAGAAATTTTGATAAATGCACGTAATTGCCTGCTCTTATCAAATGTAGTCTTTACCATATGATGAAAATCCATGCGCGTCATCTGATATTTTGATGAATGCATATTTCTGATTAGTTAAAGGAATGTTTTGAACTTGTGCCATGAAGATAGTTCTGAGAGAGGCCATAATTTGGTGTCAAGTTGTATTAACTTGTCTCCTTGGTTCAATGAGTCTCCTGTCATAGTTACTCTGAGCACTCAATACTGATATTGATTTTCACGGAAGTGTCAAATTCGACATTATATTCATTCATCAAATAATTATTTTGCAGACCGATGCTGATGAGGCTCTTCTCAACAAGAAGAGATCTAAGAAGGTTGAAAACAAGTACAAGAACAGACAAAGGTTGGCCAAGGTTGAGCCAGCTCTAGAGGAGCAGTTCCAGACCACCCGTCTGATTGGTAAGTTGTAAATTTACTACCCTAGAACTTGGACTGCACAAGGATGATAGTTCTGAGAGAGCCCACTTAAGGGGTGGATTGTTTTAGTTCACTTCTGGTCAATGATACTCCTGTCATAGTTACTCTGAGTGCACCTAAGTCTGAATTTTTCATTTAAATCAAATCCAAAACGTTTACCCTGATAGTTAATTGTTCTTTTTTTTTTCCAGCCTGTGTGTCAAGTCGACCTGGTCAGTGCGGAAGGGCTGATGGTTATATCCTAGAAGGCAAAGAGCTGGAATTCTACATGAGGAAGATTAAGGCTAAGAAGGGCAAATAAACTGTAATCTCTAAGATGTCTTGCATTTTAGGGAAATAAACATTTAAAAAAAGCACCCCAGTAATATTATTTGAACTCAATGAACACCTTGATAAAATAGACATTTAGTTGGTTCTAAGTAACACATTACTTTGTAATTCTGTGAATGACAATCTCTACATGCTGAAAGAGCTTTGAAGCTCGAACTTGATTAATCATGCTGGCAAGAATCCTTTCAGATTTTTCAATAATTGTTCAACCATCTCATGAGTGTAACAAATTTATACTTGAGCACACAGATATACTGTTCTATGGTTGGTAAAAACCAAAGAAATTTTGCAAGGGTTTTATTTGTGGATTAGACCTATCACATTATTGCATAGGTATTTGCAAAAGTTTGTCTAAAATCCATTTAGTTAAATTTCATTGAACAAAATGGTACAGTTGGCACGGTTGGCATCACATCCTTGAGCCACTGTGCATCAGTGACCAAACTCTTGATGCATCTAGCATCTACATAATGGTACACACTATTGGGAGAGCGCGAGGAGGTGATCCAGCCGGCCAGCCCTAGCACGGGGAGCAATTAGCACAGCGCGCTTCTTTCAGCCCTAGTTCGCAAACCTTTAAAGATAGACGGTGGGTCAAAGCGAGGCATACACATTTCAAAGCTCAGGCTTTGCGCTAGTCGGACGGGCACAGCTCTTAATAACCTTATATTACAAGAATTTAAAGGGTTCCGTGTTATTCAACAGGGGGACATCTTATCCACAATTACCGTAACGGACGGTAATTGTGTAAATTAAAATACACAAGTGCAGCTTAAAATACAAATTCCAAAATCATTCAAGAGATGTCTTTTGGGTTTGAGACTAGAGTTGCATTGAAAGACGAAAGAGCGCTAAATTTAAAACTGTGCGAAGAAACTGGAAATACTGCTTTCTGCAATCTGGAATATTCTTGTACCTTGAATACTGACCAAAATTTTTAAAAATTTCCTGCTATGAGTTTCACTTGTTCTAAAGGGTACTGTTTTTGTATTTTGTCCGTGTACCTCTCTGACATATATGAGGTTAGACATGTATTTTGTAACAATATTTTGGTTGGAATTTCGTATACTTTTTGACGCGATCTCTAATTCCCTCCCATTTCCGACATTTATTTCAGGTATTCAGTAAACGGACGCTGTTAAAGCTTCTTAACCATGGATGCCCGTCAGTCACATACATCAGTTGAAGGATGTAAACTAAATAATATCAACAATGATATGCAAGCATCAAGTATGGCTAATAGTAATAGATATCAAGGAAACCTTGGCACTGTCACCATTGGTTTCACTTCTCAAGCATACAGTGGTATTAAACCCAAGTGCATACTGGATGCCAAAACGGCAAAGTTCTCTGATTTTCCTTCTGATACTCGTGCTCTAAATGACAGTAATATTCAAGTTGATTCGTGTGAATCAGGCCAGGCTCAGATTCTTTATGATAGTACAGAAGCTGATATAAACTCAGATTTCAACAGTTTGGAGACGCAGTTGACACCTGTCATTGCAGCTGACTCGACAAATTCATCTGTATTGTTCACTGATCAAGCGCTGCAGTCTCTTAAATACCAATATATGTGCCGTATTTGTGCCGGTGAAACTGACAAGTATATATCTTTGTTCAGCAGTGAGGGTATATCTCTTGGTCTTATTGACAAAATTCACCACTGTCTTCCAATTAAGGTAAATTTCATTTGCTTAAACCTCAAGGTACCCAATTCCAATGAGATGATGATTCCAGGCTATTTTGTTTTCAGATATCTGAAAATGACGGCTTTCCGCACCAAATATGCAACTCTTGTGCTTCCAAACTACAGACATCTCATGAATTATTGAATATCAGTGTAGCAGGAGATGCAAAACTTAAAGCAATGAGCCTAATGTTGGTGTGTACTTTCAATACTTTCAACATACGGCCAAAAATGATAATCTGATTTTTGTTTTACAAATTTTACTGATGAATTGTTATTTTTCCCTAGGCTCAGCTGGAGCCACCAGTTAGCTGTAGCATTACAAAAGATGAAAGAACAGAAGAGAATGATGCTATTGCACTTCATCCTAAGATAATAGAGAAGTCAAGTAACATACAAACCTCAGAGAAAGAATTTTCCAGAAACTGCAGTGATGTCCATCAACAGTGTGTTTTGACTACTGAGGAAGTTGAAAAAAGGTACATTCTTGAAACTAATTTATTTCTTATTTTGAAAGTTACAGGAGTACATTGAGTAAACTTTTGTTCTAGACCTTGGAGCTGCTCAGAATGTGATTACAAAGCTTCAAGGCAAACTGCCTTAGCTTTGCACATGCAAAACAAACATAAATTTGAAAATAATGAAATTCATGATCATAATCCACATGAGATAGCTGCAGAGAAGCTAGTGTACATTTGTGGGCAGTGTGAAAAAACTTTTGATTCAGAAACCAAATTTAAGAAACATACTCTGATGCATACAAAGTTACCAGTAGAGGAAAAATCAGCCTCATTGTCTTGTTCATTTTGTACTGAAAAATTTTCTACCTTTAAAAAGCTTCGGGAACATGTAAAGAGTGGTCATAATGTTGAAGAAGAGCCAAAATACAACTGTGATAAATGTGATAAATCTTATCGCTTTGCTGGTAGTAAGTAATGCTGTACTCTGTACCCATGTATTTTTATAATGGTACAGTAGTCCTAATATTGTACTTATTTTTTTTTCTATCATTTTCAGGTTTAGATATTCATCGTGCTACACATTCTAATGAAACTCCTTACCTGTGTGATATATGTGGTAAAAGTTTCAAACATGGTTCTAATTTACGATGCCACAAAAGATCTCATATAGAGGGGAAGCTCACACATCGTTTCATGTGTGAAAGGTGTCCTAAAACATTTCCGTCAAGGTAATGAATGATGAACTTTAAAATACTATTACCTTGTTTCTTAATTATATGGTACATGAATGAAGTAATTGAAAACTTCTCTTGTCTGTTTTAATATAGACATCATCAACTTATTTATTAATTTTCAGATTCCAATTGAGTGAGCACTCTAATGTGCACTTGAATGTTACACCCTATGCTTGTGGTGTATGTGGCAAAAAATTCCATCGAAGGATTCAGCTGCGGCAACATCGTATTATACACAACAGTGATAGTTCATTTGAATGTCCACAGTGTGGTGTTTGTTTTAACCGTCGAGGTAATATGACTGAACACATGAAAAGGCATTCAAAAGAACGAAAATACATTTGCAAGGTATATAATGTTATATTTCACTGTCTGCTACTGTGCTTCTATACCTCTCTATCCTGTAATTTTTTTTTATTTTTTTTTTTGTCTTCAGGTTTGTAAGGAATCTTTCCAAACTTTAAGTGAAGTAGTTCAACACAGACGAGAGCATACAGAAAAAGAAACTGCAAACCACATGGAGAATAGGGTGTATTCTTGTACACAGTGTCATAAGAGTTTCATAAGTTCAGGTGATTTAGATGAACACTCCAAATCACACGCTGATGTTAAATTTGAGTGTGAGGTAAGTTAGTTATTAACTAAATTTGTATTACATTTTTCTTAAATGTAATGTGTTAATATTAAGTGTATTGTACTAATTACTGGAATGTATATTGCCAAATTATATTTAGATTTGCAAGAAGCTTCTTTCCAACCGGAGGACACTAGACTACCACATGCGCTGTTTCCACACTCAGGAACGCCCATTTTCATGCCAGTACTGTTCCGAATCATTTGTTACTCGTGAAACTTGCACAGTCCATGAAAGAATTCATACTGGTGAGAAGCCATACACGTGTCTTAAGTGCAAAATGAGTTTCCGATGTTCTAGTAATCTTGCCCAGCACGTCAGTGTAAGAAAAGTGTTTACGAAAGGTTTTTGAACTAATGTTTGGTCTGTATTTCAAATATAAAAGTATCTTTTTATGTGACATTTTACAGACCCACAGTGATGATCGACCATGGCCCTGTGAGCACTGCCCTAAAAGTTTTAAGAGGAAAGGTATATTGTTAGTACATATGCGAACCCACACTGGGGAAAAGCCATTCTGCTGTGAAATATGTGGTCGGAGATTCACTCAAAAAAATGATATGCTGAAGCACCAACACACACATTCATCAGCAAAACAAACCTTTTTATGTGTTGATTGCAACTGGCCTTTCCACACTCGGAAAGAATTAAACAAACATCGTCGAACTCATCACTCAACAGTAAAAGTCCAAACAAATGCCACTATTGCTGCTGCCTCAACTTTAGAATCTCAAGTAATAATAGATTATTATATTACACATAATGTTCCCCCTGTTATTGTTTTGATTTGCAAATGCCACTATACTTAGTAATTTTTTATTATTTCATGTTTCAGGCCCTTCTTATCAGAGATGATTTAAGCCAGTTTCCTGTTACTATTTTGGAAGAAGGGAGTAATTTAATAGTACATCAAATTGAAGAGTTGGGAAAGCAGACTCAAATAGTTGAACTGAACCCAAATGAACCAAATTCCCAAATAATTCACTTCACGGATTCTTTGATGCAAACTGTTGTTCCTCAGTACCAAATTCTTACTGTTCAAGCGCCCAGTGTTCAACAAATGGTTGATTTTGAGGCATGTTCTTCTGTTACTATTTCTTCTACAACTGCAACTAGTTCTAGCTCTACCCCTCAACAAAACTGGCCTACCCATTGATAGATTTACAGTTGTATGTTGATGGACTACATATAATATGGTAGCCTTTGTCTTCTGACATATTTCTGTGCAAAAGAAGGCTGTGCGAAATCAGGTATCTATTCCTAATTATTTTTTTTTTATTAATAGTTTTGCATTTGTTATGCCAAATAATTTGAGCTAAGAAGGCAGTGGGAAATCAATTATTCATATTTTTCATTTTGTTTTTTTGATAGTTCTGTATTTATTGTGTCAAATAATTTGAGCAACAAATTGGGGAAGTTATATGTATTTTTCTATATACTTTAATTTTAGGCATAGGAGTAATTTTTCTTTTTCTTTTTTTTTTTTTTTGACTCAATCACCTTTTGTTTGTTTCTTTTGAACTGCAGAAAACTAATGCTGATGAAATTACACTATTAGCAGATGTTTGATTGGAATTAAAACTTGAAGCTGAAGAATTTAGTCCTGGTGTTACAATTATTTGTTGCTTTTGGAGAGATCTATCTGCCTCAGTCTTTGGTGTGGACAATTCTGAGATCACTTCAGTTTGGGGCTCTGGTAAGCTATGAGGATGATGTTTGCTTTGATGACGATTTAAGTCTCTTTTTATACGATAAGCCTGACCACAAAAACATGTGAAAGCCTTATCATTTGAATGAGTAAGGCGATGCTTATGTAGGTCATTACTTTGGGCAAAGCCTCTAGAACATATATCACAGATATATGGTTTTTCTCCTGTATGTGTGCGAATATGTGGCACCAGATGAGCACGCCTTTTGAACTGCTTGTCACAGTAGGAGCACCTAAAAATACACATTGATCAAAATCTGAACTTCCTGAACATATAATTTAAAGATTAAGTTACTCACTTGTGAGGCCGATCATCACTGTGTGAGGCCTTGTGAATGTGAAGATTCGAAAGTGAAGAAAATGCCTTAGGGCATACACTGCAGGTATAGGGGCGCTCGCCTGTGTGAGACCGTCGGTGGTCATCTCTTGCAACTTTTGTTGAGTATTCTCTGTTACAAATGTCACATTTGAATGCCTTCACTCCGCCATGAGTTATTTTCATATGCCTAATGAGACCCTTGAAACAGAGGAACAAAGAGTAAGTGAAAAGTCTTCATACAGGATGAAATATTTGGTAGAATTGAGTCTACATACTGCTGCATTGGAAAGCTCCTTGCTACATATTGAGCATATTGTTGCCTTGACTGACTTGCTTATTCTCTCATTATGAATACTTTTCTTATGCTGTCGTAAGCTGCCCTTAGTGGAAAACTCTTTCCCACACAGTCCACAACTACATAACTTCTGCTTTGGTTTTGATTTCACAGCAGAACTTTTAGAACTGCTGGCACTTGGCTGAGGTTGTGCTTTGCTTGTAGTTGCACCAATATGTATTAGTTTATGTTGTCGGAGGTTTTTACTCCATTTAAATGCTTTCCCACAAATATCACACATAAAGGCTCTCCTTTCAGTGTGACTTATTTCATGGGTGTGCAAAGCAGTTACCTATAATTTTAGATTTGGGTGATAAAACATAAAAACCTAAATATTTTACATGAAAACATTTGAAAGGATTGTTAAAAAAAAAAATAGAATAAAGTAAGCACAGTTGAAGCATACCTTGTGGAAACATTTTCCACATGTTTCACATACAAAAGGTTTCTCTCCACTATGGAGACGTAAATGGTCTCGTAATCGAGATTTCACTCTAAACGTTTTCTCACAGAGATTACATTGGTATGAAGGCAAAGCCGTTGGATCCTGATGTGTTCTAAGGTGTTGCATTAAAGAATTTCGCATTTTAAACCCTTTTCCACATTGGTTGCATACATGATTTTTTTGATCAGAGTGTGATAAATGATGAATTTGAAGAGTGTGATTCCTAAAAAATAAATTTAAAACATAAATAAATAAAAAAAAATATTAAATTTTGAAGCAGTTTTAACTTTGAGAAAATTTAAAGGTGGTATTTTTAAAAAATTTAAAATACCTTGCAAATGCTTTGCCACAAAATGTGCATTTGAAAGGCCTTGCCAACTCCTCTTGAGTATGAGTTAAACGGTGTTTTCCCAAAAGTGTGTTGTTCCCAAATGCCATAGTACAAATAATACACTTAAAAGCACGAGATTTCTCCTCTTCAGTGTGTTTTAGACGATGTTCCATCACAGATGATTTGGTTCCAAAGCCTTTGCCACAAATATGGCATCTATAATAATAATAGGGCATGAACAGTTTGATAACGTTATAACTTCATACCACAGACTATGATGCTTGGACATACTTAAAAGTCTTAAGTGATGGTTTTAAGGCATGTGTCCACAGATGAACACTCAATTTGCTTCGAGTGCTAAAATTTTCTCCACATGTTTTGCATTCATGTCTGAATAATTCAACATTGTCAGAATGTAAGCGCTGATGTCCGGCCAAGCGTTCCTCTGTTGCACATACAAGTCCACATTGCTTACAAAGGAAAACCTGGGAATTTCAAGATAATTTTCTTTTTTTAATTTTTATTAAGTTATTATTGGAATGGCATTGCAAATCTACACAATTTCCATACCCTTCTATTGCTTTGATTTCTCTGTTGTTTTCCCATCTCTACTTCATGTATTGAATAATGCAGATGCATCTCATGAAGAGAGGTTTGAGGATGTGAACAAAACTTACAGATGAAGATGTTTGGTGGGTTGGAATCAGTTAGATGAGACTTTTCATGTGAAAGCAGCAATACTGGATTGCTTATAAATTTTTTGCATAAAAAACAGATATTAGACAGATCTAATCCTTTAGCTTCTCCTTCAGATGATCTTGTAGAAGTATCATTTGTAGAATCATCTGAAAAAATATGAGTATTATAAATATGTACAAGATAAATCATTATATCGGTGAGAATATGACTGAATTACCTTTGGGTTCTGCTAAATCCTGAACAACAGTATTACATGGTTCAAGACGTGCACTGAGTTGATCTCCACTACTTTCTGAACCCAAATCACAGTTTGTGCTAATATTTTCAATCACAACAACGGCTGTGGGAGCCCGCCTTAAGCAGGTTGGCCTCACAACAGACACCATTGTGCCTATTCCATCATTATTAACACTGCCAATATTACGATGTTCTCTAATAACTGCTGACTCAATGAAAGTACTTCTTTCATGTTCAACAGAATCAGAAACAATTTGACTACCCGACACCAGTACGGAGGGGTATGTTGACTCATGCCTCACAAGGACACTTTTTGACCTAATTTGAATGAAAATTCTAAGTTAAAGGCAGTATGTAATAGAGCACAAAACTTGCATACCTCATACTGACCTAGAGGTTCCCTCTTGTTGATGAAAATCATGGTTGGTGGTTAATTGGATTGCTGACCTGAAAGGGAGAGACCAGAACTGTACACTTTTATTAGTTTAAAACAGTCTAAATTTTGTTATCACTTACACACGTATTGGATATTGTCCAGATGTAACATCTTCTTTTAGTATAACAGGTGATTGAAGTGGCAATATACCACTCTCAGAAGTTGAGGGAGCAACTTTCTTTTTCAAAAGAGAGTTTTGTTTAGAGGATTTCTTTACCTGTGGATAATATGTGATATTTATATGATAAATTTATTTTCAGTGGGGTTAACAGTTTAATCTAGTGTCAGTACTTACAGTTGCATCTTTGTTGCTTTTGCAATATTCATACTCAGACTTGTTCTCTATCAAACTTTGTGCCTGAGTGTTTATGCAGGACAACTCTGCATGTCCTTGAACCTCATTTGGAATATTTGACACAATATGAGATATACTTGCTATTACTTTAGTTACTTGAGATGAAGGGATTTCTGAATCCAGGCCTGCTTCCTCAGTTGCATTGTAGTGTTGGAATGACCTATCAGATTTTTGATGTGAGAGTGGGCCATTCTCTTGATCTGTGACCAGTTGGTTTACAGTTAAATCTTGCATATTGGGCATCAGGTACTGATCGTGACTGGTAACATCAATTCCATCATGTGGGTTACTTTGTGTACTTGTAGATAAGCTTTGTTCAGAATAGTCCTGATATAAAAATTGGGACCGGTCTGAATTCTTGGGTGGTAAAATGAGAACTGACTCCTGCCTGACAGGCGACTGAAAACAGTCCATAAATTAATGCATCAAAAAAATATCAGTATATATTAAATTTTTAGAAAAATTTAACCCTACCTCACGTTGTTCCAACATTGCTTGAAATTTTTTGTGTGCCTCCTTACAGTTCTGGTAAAGGACATGCCATGACAATATTGATGAAGTACATTCATAGCAGAGCTGCGAAGGCAGCACATCCTCCCTCCGCACCTGAGACAAGATAGTTCATTATCAACATGTGACTCTTACGTCAAGGAGGCAAGATCTAATTGGCATTTAACACACCTGTAGCTGAAGATACATGTAGATTTTATGGTCCAGATGGTGCGTTTCCCCTTCCGAGTCAAATATGGGGAGCAAATAATCATTGTGTGCTCCACATATTCTGCACATCGTCTCAAAATTTTTCTGTAGTTTAGCCCAGTTAATCGAGGTCACTCCTTGTTGATGGCAAATAGATGAGTTGAGTGCAGACGGGCCCTCCATTGTTCAGCTTCTGCCAGAGATGCAGGGTCCTTCCCTGTTTAGTGTCTTCAGTGGTGAACTCGAACTGTCATTCAACCAGACTAAACATAACATAAGTCAGGCAATATGTTTTTGCAAGAAAGCTGTCTAGTGATGGCGTGAATCACGATTCTTGGAAATACCTGCATTTTCCCCTGCCTGAATTGTATGTAAACAAACTACATAACCCTCAAGTATTTTGCAGACGATTCTGCTCAATAGCTTATAGCTTTTCGATAGACGACAGTATACTGAAATGAATCAGACAGCGACTGTAGCTGTAAGCAAAAGCATTTTAACACATCGACTTTAAATTTTCAAATAAATTTTGCGCATTTAAGCTCAAAGTGGCTCAAAGCTACAGTTTATTCGTTGATGTTCGCCTGTTCCCCTCCTTCCCCTCTCCTTCTTCTCCTTACAGTAGACAGTCATCTGTTCCATTTCAAATGACACCGTTACCCGCTCCTAGCCCGCTCCTCTCAACTTTTAAAATTTGATTTTCCAGTTAATACATTTTTTGTGAATACGTCAGAATGGAAGAGGCTGCTTTGCGTATTCAAAATAATCTGACTTCAGTGTTTTCTCAGTTTAATACCAATTCTTCCTCTAATGAGACGAAAAGTACAGTCGAGGAAAATGTGACAACAGAGGTTAGTATTTTAATTTACAATATTCTAAAATTTGTTACTAGCGAGATTCGATTAAAATGTTAATCACCCATAGCAGTTATTTAGAAATGATTTTTAAAATGTCATGAAAAGAGAACTGATTCTGAAATTTTCATTCTTTTTATTTTCACAGGATTGTTTGCCTTCAAGTTTGTCGACACTTCCTACATTTTCCATCTTAAAGCAAATTTCAGATAACAAAGTTCAGAAATTCAATCTTCAAAATGAACTTGATTTAAAGCCATTTCTCAAAAGTTTTGAGAAAGTGGACAACTTAGTTTGTATGTAAATATTCTTTTCTATCATTAAATTTCTCCAGAATTTCCTCATTGTAATAACGAATGTTCTTCATTTGTTTAATGTAGATAATGGAATGAATTTGGCTTTATTCAATGCCAGCTGCCTAGAATTTATTCACCATTCCAGTCAACTTCTACAGCAAGTGTTGAAGGACCCTATGGCTCAGGATGCATTACCTTTACCACATCACTTACACAGGTCGGAAACACTTCAATTAAAATTGAAAATACATTAAAAAAAAAAAAAACAACTGCCTTTTAGCCCTTTTTTGTTGTTATATATATGTATTTATATATATAAATATTTTTTTTTTAATGTTACAGGAAAACCATTGATATGTTAGAAGCTTGTGTATGGATTATTCAACACCCACGTTGGCAAGCATTAAGTTATGAAGTAGAATGGGAGAACCTGATTCCAAAGCTGGTAAGAATATATTTTTATTTACTTGGTGCTTTAAAGTTTATTCGCATTTCATCATCTTACATTGCTACTTATGTACACAGACACAAGAAGTTTCTGATTGGAAACTGTCAGCAAAACTTTCTGTTAAGCAGTTGAAAGAAGTTGAAGACTTGAAGCAGAAGCTAGATATGGCTTTAGGCAACTACCCCTTTGCTAAAGTTAAGGATTGATGTCATCATTGATATGTACAAGATTGAGGTATTTCTTCTCTGTTAAATAATTATGATAGAGTATTCACTTAGCAGTTTAAACATTTAAGAAATTTACCTCTTCCCATTTGTCAAACCAATGCATTTCTTTTCGACAAACATTTGCTACATGTCTTGAGCCGCAAATTGACATCAGAACGTTTTATTTTGCCCGGTAGGCAGCGAGGCAGCCGCCCCCGGGGAAAGAGCTGACGGTAGAGGTACGGAGGGTGAGCGTCTGGCGAGCATGCCTGAGGGAGTCTAGGAGAGACCGGCTGTGTGATCAAGGTAATCCAGACTCCTCATTACTAGTCACCCCTCTCTCCGATAGGTCCCCCAGACCATAACTGGGCTACATCCCTAGTAGCTACCCGGGCCGATCCCTAAACAGCTTAGGCCGGTCTCGGGGTAGTTACACATGGTGGGGGTGCGGGGTACCGAACCCCGTACCTCTCGGCCCGGTCTCGAGGTAGTTACCCACTTATGATTTTAAGTCAGGGGGCAGACAGAACACCATTTTAGTTATATGACAACCAAAGTATTATTACTCTCCGTGTTGTCGCACTCGATGGTCTCCACCTCAGTGAGCGAGAGAGCTCCCCCCGCACCTCTCCCTTTCGGCCCGCGATCCTCCCCCACACTCACAGGGGCCCACGCACACGCACGTTGTGTTTGCCGGACCAGGCCGGGCCGGGCGCCCCTGCTGCCCCCTCCCGCAGGGGCCTAGACCCCTCCCCCTGCGCGCCGCCCATCTCGTGGGCCTTGCGCCTGCCCGCCCCGCGCGCCGCAGCGCAGCCCGCCGCGGCCCGGCAGTACGGCCCGGCCCGTCCCGTCGTGAGCAACACGCCGCGTAGCGTCGCGACGCCCCGCGCAGCGCCGCGTCCAGCTCCCCGTCCAGAGCCCCGCGGCTCTACCGGGCCAGGCGCCGCCCCGCCCCGCCCCGCCACGCGAGTGTCAGTGCGAGTGCGCGGACAAAGTGAAGTGTGACCCCCTGGCAATTTGGATACTCCTCGCCGCCTCGCCTCGCCGGTCTGGTCTGCAGTCCGCGGCCGGCTCGGCTCTCTTGCTCTCTGGTTGCGGCGCTCGTACTGGTTAGTATGGACTGTTCAGTCGGAACGCCCCCCAACACCACCCCCGCCGCCGCCCCGCCCCCCAAACGCCGCGTGGCTTTTAAATTGCGCGGCGGGGCCGGGCCGGCGGCGTGCTCGTGCTGTCACCGTGGAGGTTACGCCCCTCGCCGCCCCCGCGCCGCGCCTGCCGCTGGCTGGCTGGCGGTGAGTTGGTGTTGGTAGTCCCCCCGGCCCGGTGTGCTGCGGCGGTATGTAGACGGCCGGGCCGGCCATCCCCGCCAGAAGGCAGGCCTTCCTGCGCGCGTAAACAGTCCGTGTTTAGGCCCCTGTGCGCCTGCCCGGGAGGGGGGCTGCACTCGCGGCGTCGCAGCGGCATGGCATAGAGGCCGGCGGGGCGCGGCGCGGCGCGGCGGGCAGCAGTGGGCAGATGAGATGGACGCAGGAATTCGGCGAGGCTCGAAGGAGGGGGGGAAGGGGGCGTGTTTGATGAGCCTCGGACGGCCGAGCTGCTCTGGACCACGTCGAGAAGCGGCGGGGCGGGGCGGGGCGGGGTGGTATGTTAAGGCGTTGACGAGCGGCGCCGGGTGAGGTCCGCTCCTCCCCGATATGGAGCAAGCCGGTCACATCTCGACTGTGACGCCGCCGCCGCCGGCAGTGTTGTCACAAAAGTAGGCAATAAGTAGCCTGAAACACATTGGAGTAGAGCGGGCTGTATCTACGCCTGCCTACGAGGCAAAGTAAAACTCTCCTCCTGTGGGGAGAGTTTGCCTGATGGCACGCGGGCGTTGATACCGCCCTCTTCACGCACACAGGTGTATCGTGGGCAAGTTTTGCCTACTTAGCTGGCAACACAGCCCGCCGCAGATTTTCCCTAATGAAATGAGAGGCGTAGGCGTCGTTTCCGAGCGCCCCCTCCCGCCCCCCTCCCGCCCCGTCCCCTCCTTCCTGATTGGACTCTTTATTCTTTCCCTCCTGTCCGCATCCACATAGACCCCCTCTGGAGTGGGAGCAACATCGTGACATGCCGGCCTGAGCCGGCCAGCCGCCGGGCGGGGCGGGAGAGCATCAGGCACTTCTTGTAATTGAAAGACGACACGAGACGAGCGGGGCGGGGCGGCCAGGGAGGGAGGGCCCCTCAGGTGCAGCCCGTAGGAAACGCTACAGGGCTGCCACCCGAGCGGCGGGGCGGGGTGGAGCGGGGCGTGCCACCCCGCATGGCGCCCCGCCCCGCCCCGCCCCGCCCCGCACCCCCTCCCATTCATCACGACTTTGGTTGTCTTCGGGTCGGGCTGGGCTGGGCCCAACCCCTTCCTGTGGCCCGGCCGCCCTAACCACGCGCCAATACTGCGGGAGTTGTGTGCGGGTGGCTGAGGGGAGGGGAGACCCGCCCGCAGCTGATTCCGAGGAGGACCGCTCTCTTCATCCTCGTCGCACTCATTGTGGTGGCCCACGTGCTGTACGGCGGCGGCCCACGAGTGCGACAAGGACGGCGAGGAACAAGAGCGCGTTTCCTCGGTCGGCTCGGCTGACAGAGACGCACGGTGGCCGGGGCCGGGGCCGGCGGGGTGACAGGACACGCCCAGGGCCTCGGCCCCGGCCCGGCCCGGCTGTGCCGCTGACATGGACCTCGGCCGTTCCGGGGGAAATTGGGCAGCGGAGGAGCGAGAGGTTCGGCTCGGCTCGGCCTGTTAAAGTGATACCCCCCCGCCCCTCTCCCCGCTCCTCCTTCAATTGGATGTGTGCCGCCCGGCCTGCTCCGCCCTGCCAGCTCGCCTGCCTGCCTGCCTGAACATCATTTACTTGGCCCGCGCTCTTTAAAAAATAAAAATCTCAATAAAAACCCTTTTGGCCGCGCGGCGGCGCGTGCTCGCGTTGTTGTCGGACGCGGTGACGTCACGTGACCGGCCCGGCCCGATGAGCCAGGGCAGGGCGGCGCTTTTATGGCGCTCTGCTCTGCCTGCCGGGCCGGGCCGGGTCGGGGAGCCGGATGACATAACGGGGATCATAAATCGCGTCACAGCGACCGGCGGTTCTGCCCAGGACAGGAAACCCCGAGCGTGTGAATGTTGAACACGACTACTTACTCGTACGCTTGTGAATTTTTCCTCGTCATATTTTACATTTTTGAAAAGGCAATAATGGTGTGATTACACGCGCACCTCTGCGGGTTTCCAGTGCGCCAGCACCTCTGTCCTTGTCGCACTCATGGGGCACAGCCATGCCCAGCGTAGGGCACCGCCATGGGTGCGACAAGGACGGAGGGGCGAGTGACCGCGGGGCGGGGGCGTGCGCGCCGGTGCCGGTGCCGCGACCACTGAACAGCCCCCCCCCCCCTCCCCCGGCCCTCTGCCGTCTGGAACTATGTCAGTGGTGTGCTGCGGCGCGCCGCGGCGTGTAGGCAGAGGCTGGGCACGGCCACGGGCCTGGCCTGCATGGTCGCCTTGATGAGCGTCCAAAATAAATCCGCTTTTATTACTGCGGGCTGAGCTGGGCTGGGCAGAGGCGGGGCGACGAGGAGTGCAGCCTGTCTCCGCGTCGCCGCCTCGCAGAGCTTTTCCTCATTCTTCATTCACACCCCCTCTGCTTTCTATCTTCATCTCTATCTTCCTCTCTATCCGCCCCGCCTCTTTTTCCTGCTCGCTAAAGGGCTCGTGCTCATCCCCATTCAACCCGTTTTTCCTTCTCGCGTTTTTTCCTCTCATTCATCCTCTCTTTTTCCTTCTACTCTCCTCTCCTGTCGCCGGCAGAGAGAGAGAGAGAGAGAGAGAGAGGAAGAGACGTCGCAAAGCCGGGAGAGCAGAGCAGAAGTGGGAGAGCGGTGAGCGGTGCGGAGTGGAGCGCCCAGCCCTCGGGCCCTCTGGGTGAACTGCTCACCAGATGATATCGACCTCCCCTCCCCGCCCCTCCCCTCCCCCGGCGGCCGTGCGCCCCCGCCCCCGCCCCCGCGCCGCCCTGCCCACCCCCGCGGCCGCCGCGCCAACCCTATCCCGCCCCCCAGCCCGGCCGCCCCCAGCCCGCCCCCAGCCCGCCCCGCCCGCGGCCCCTCTGGCTCCCCACCCCCACCCCCCCGCCGCGGCGCCGCCCCAAACACACCGCCCACCGTGCCCACGTGCTCGGCAGAGGAGACGAGCGCCCCCGTGCCCTCCGCCCCCGCCGCCCCCGGCCGGCCCCCGGCCGCTTCCGGCCGCCCCCGGCCGCCCCCGGCCGCCCCCAGCACTACGTCTCACTCGGCTGCCCTCGGCTCCCTTACGCACGCTCACTGCACCCCTCCCACACCTCAATTCTTCCTCATATTTTCTCCCGCCGCCGCGCCGTGCGGTCAAGCAGGGGTGCCCTGCCCTCTCGCGGTCGCAACCCGCCCCGCCCCGCCCCGCCCCGCCCCACCCCACCCCGCCCCGCCCCGCCCCGCCCCACCCCACCCCACCCGCAAGAGGCTCTCGCGGAAATCTCTGTGCTCAATCCTCATTACCGCCCCCTCCCCTCCCCTCCTTCGGATCTCAGTCCATCCCCATCCCCGCCGGCGCGCAAGGTCGGGCGGTTCCGTGCAAAGGAACCTCTCTATCGCCGCCTCCATCCCGGGGGCGGCCCCGGGGGCGGCGCAGGCAGGGCTGGGGGCGCAGAGGGGCAAGCCAGCGGAAAACGACCCCGGGTGCGTGGAGCCTGCCATACCCGGTGGTGGTCTATCTCTCTCGCGCTCCCCCGGGTCCCCCCGGGCCTCACCCGGGAGCCGCCCCGCCCCGCCTCGCTCTCCTGCGCACGGGCGGGGCGGTGGTGAGGAACACCCCGTCGCCGGCTTAAATTTTTCATCGCGGATACCCTGCAGTGTGGTGGGCTGTGCCGTAGGCGAGGCTCCAGGCGCCGCAGGGCCTCGTGCGGGGGCGGGCCGGGGGCGGGTCGTACCTCTGCCGGGGGCGGGCCGGGGACGTCTCGTCTCTCGCTTCCCTTGTTCCCTGCCGGCCGGCCGGCTGGCCGGAGCCGACGTCGTGCCGTTGCGAATGCATGAGGATGTCCTTCCCGTGGTGCGCCCCGCCCTCGCCCCGCCCCCGCCACGCCCTCAACCCAACCCGCAAAAAAATTGCAAAAAACAAATCAATGAAAATTTAGAAAAGTAAGAGTCGATTTCTATCCGTTTACACTTGTCCCCTCGAGTGTGTGTGTGAGTAAAGTTACTGGGAAAATTCATTCACTTGCTCACATGCGAATAAAAATTCGCTCACCTGCTGATGTGCGACATTCACACACTTACTTGGGGTTACCAGTGTGTCGCAGCAGCGGTGGCACGACGACGCCTCCCGGCGGCCAGAGCGTCGTGTCGTCGCAGTCCCGGTGGCGTCGCGGCGCTGACGATAATTGTTATTATTATTATTATTACTTGTATTCCTTTTGTGAAAGCATCGGCAGCGGCCTCACGAAGCTGCACCGCAGCGTAGCGCGGCTCAGCAGCGCGGCTCGTGTCCCCGCCCGCCCCCCCCGCCCCGCCCCGCCCCGCCCCGTCACAGCGCCGCCGACGTAACGCTGTCGCGCCGCCGTCACCGTGACGGCGTCGTCGGTCGTCGCATCCACGCCACGCCACGTCACGTTCATTGCAAATTGAAATTAAACGGCAGGGAAAAGTGCACGGCAAAAAACAACAATGTCTGATATTTTGAGGAGAAAGATGAGGGGAAATTTTGAGAAACTAGGCTAATATAGAAAAAAAAACCATTTTGAGGGTAGTCTCTTTTAAAAATATGTGGGCATTTCCATCAATTTTTTTTGAGACATGCTCAAAATCTGAAGTGTTTCCCTGAAAGTAAGGGAGGTGCGTGCAGGTTGCCTAGTAGTGGGCAGGTGCGTGCATGCAGCACGCTTTACTCCTTGTTGCCTACTTTTTTTTTTTTGGTGACAGTATTTAGCGCTCTGCTTAGTGCGTTGCCTGCGAATGGTGATGGTTGGTGATGAGGCCGACGCCATAGGCTGGTGAAAGCAAAACGGGAGAAGTGGTGGCACTGCTGCTGGCGCGGCGCACCGGTGCAGCGGCGGGGCGGGGGGGCAGGAGGCGCGGCGACCTAACCCAACCCGGCCTAGCCTGGCCTGGCCTGGCGGGGCTGATGTAGTTTTACGGACGAGCAGCTCCGCTATCACAACCCCGCCGCGCCGCGCCACGCCACGCCACGCCGCGCCGCCGCGTTCGGTCATCCGGATCCAATCCTATTCGATCGCGCTGGAAAGTCGATATCTCGCTCATTCTCTCTCTTCCTCTAAAGATATCGGCCCCAGATCCGAGAGTGATTAGTGCGTGCCGGGAAACACGTAACGAGTAGTCCCGGTTCCTTTTATGTCCTCTCCGTCCGCCCCGCCCCGGTCAGGCCGGGCTGGCGGGCTGGGTGCTTATCTGGCTGGTAGCGTCCTGGAGCGGAGCTGGAGCGAGGAGAGGAGCGGCCATTCATGCTCCGGCCCTATCGGCGGAGCGGGCCGGCCCTGTCTGCTCCAGCAGGGCTCCTGCAGCGATCCTGCAGGGCTCCAGCGGGGCTCCAGCGGGGCTCCTGTAGGGAACCAGTGGGACTTCTGCAGGGCTCCTGCAGGTATCCAGCAGGGCTTCGGCATCTCTCTTTGCACGGATCCAGCAGGACTCCTGCGGGGCCTCTGCTCGGCTTCAGCAGGACTCCAGCAGGGGTCCAGCGGAGCGGCCCGACGTCGCTCTATCGACGGCCGTGCTGGCTGGACCGGCCCTCACCGCCAGTGCGGGCCGCCCCGGGGACTCGGCCACCCGGCCCGGCACACTCAGCCCCATGGCTCGACTGACACAGTGGCTCTCTTCTGCAATGGCCCCCTGTCGTGCCCCACAATCGTTTGCTACCACTTCACTTACTTAAGACCCCCGCCCCGCCCAGCCCCGCCCCGCCCCGCCCCGCCCCGCCCCGGCTGGCCGGCACGGAGGGTGAAAAGGTCACCCTGCTATTGCAGGACACGACGATGGTGTCGCTGAAATGTCAGGCCGGGCGCCGGGCCGCGGTGGCGTGACGGAGGGGTGCGGCCCGGGGGCGGGGCGGGGTGGGGCGGGGCGGGGCGGGGCGGGGCGGGGCGGGGCGGGGCGGGGTAATGAAATCTGACAGAAACTCGAAGCGATAATCGAAAGGCAGTGCCAGGTGGGGTGGGCCGGGTGACACCCGGGGTGTCCGCAGGGCCGGGGTGGCCGGGGTAGCTGTTCCCCGACAACTTATGGCGGCCGCTTTAAGTATAGCGGTGTGGTCTGGTCAGCGCAGTGCATATCCCGTTAAGGGCTCAGTTTATTGTCTTCCCCTGAGGCGGGCCGGGCCGGGCCGGGCGCGACACTCCTATACCCGTGTGACGTCCGTTGTCTGTCGGTGCTGGACCGGGGCCACTCCAACTCCAGGAGCATCTGTCAGCTGCGGTTCGACGTCGTAAAAAATCAGGAGATAAAGGAGATCGGGAGCAGTGAGACGGCGTGGCGGCGTGGTCCGGCGACATCGTCCACCCGGCCCCTTCTCGGTCCTTATTGCCCGGCCCGCGCCACACCCTCGGGTTTTGTCACACCTTACTTTCTGGAATGCGTTTTTATCGCCATACTCACGCGCTGGAGACCCGAGTGTGCGAACGTCGCACACTTTCAGGTGTGTGAAATATTTTTATTCGTACACTCGTCTCTTCATGTGGCCGATCCCGCCCCGCCGCGCACTCACGGTAAATCTGTTTCCAAAGACTCCCGGGGGGAAGTTTTATGCGCATTTCCAGGAAAGTTCCCTGGGAGTTTCCAGGACAAGTCCTGGAAAATTACCAGCAGCTTTCCTGGGAATTGCAGGAAACAGATTTACGGCGTGCTGTTCTCCATCGAGTGTATACCGTGGAGAGGCCGTGTCGCCGGCGTCGCGTCGCGACCTACTCGGGCTCACAAAGTTAGATAGTGTATCGATGGCCGCCCCGCCCCGCCCCGCCCCACTGCGTCCGAGGCTGTCCTCTCTCCAGCCTCAAGTCGCCTGCCCGGGCCGGAGAGTCTTCGAACGCAGCCCAGGCGCAGCGCAGCGCGTCGGGCGGAACCGCGCGGGTAAACTTTTCAAATCAGCGCTGAAGGGCGGGGCGGGGCGGGGTGGGGTGCGGGGTGCTAGTGCGTGGTGGAGTCAGAGGGCTTCAGGAGGTCCGTGCCCCCGCCCGGGTGGGGTGGGGCGGGGTGGGGCGCCGAGCGGTAAGCCTCATACAATTAGTGCATCTGCAAGCACTGCGTCTGGGCGGGCGGGCCGGTGGGGACCGGGGATAAGAGGGGAGGGAGGGGGCTCGAGCAGACCGGGTACACTCTTAAAAGACCACGGACTTTATTTATTGTGCGCAGAGGTCCAAACACTTAGTAACAACGGTCGTTTAGAGTGTACACCGCCCGCCCCAGTGCACTGATGTCTTCCTCTGCGCTGTGCCCGGGCACACCCCACTGGACCTAGGAGGAGCGAGGCTCACACGGCTGTCCCTGACACTGCTGCCCAGCCCACGTTGTGAGTGTGTTGGTGTGTTGGTGTGCTCGTGTGTTTGTCTGTGAGTGAGTCACAGTATCGTGAGTCAACGGCCGGTGCACTGGACTGCACTGACCGCGGCGCGCCGCACTGATGAGCTGCAGCGCAGAGGATGTGCAACCGATACGCCCAGCCAGCCGCGCCCTCGGTCACTCGCTCACTCACTCACTCGCTCACTGGGTACTCGGTCACTCACTCACTCACTCACTCACTCACTCACTCACTCGCTCACTCACTCACACTAAAAGTGCGTGTGAATGTCGCACACGTGTAGGTGTGTGAACTCCCGCATTCGCAGTCTTAGACGACCAGTTTAGGGGTGAATTTCACACTCTTGAACGACCAGTTTTGGAGGTGAATTTCACACGCTTGAACGACCAGTTTTGGAGGTGAATTTCACACGCTTGAACGACCAGTTTTGGAGTTGAATTTCACACGCTTGAACGACCAGTTTTAGGGGTGAATTTCACACGCTTGAACGAGCAGTTTTATGGGTGAATTTCACACGCTTGAACAGAGGTGTTGGACACTTTCTTCTCCTATGAAGTACATGGTTGTTTCTTTAAAGCTAAGCATCTAAAAGCGTTGAACACTGTGTTATCAAACACATGTGTGGGTGTGTGTGTGTCAGTTGAACACTCGCGCCGTGCTCCGGCCGGTGTGAACGACCTCGCAGACCTTGCAGCCCGTGTGCAGCACCTCGCCACGACCTTGCCAAGGCCGCAGCAGCTTCGTGACCGACCGGAGCAGACTCCGGAGCGGAGCAGCGTGACTCCGGGCCCGGAGCCCGGTCGGCCGGAGCCCGGTCGGCCGGAGCCCGGTCGGCCGGAGGGCTTTGACAGTGACATTGCCCCCCCCTCCCCTCCCCGGCGTCTTCTGCTCCGGGGCTATTGACGACGCCCGAGGCCTCGGAACATCCACATATGGACTGCTCACGGCTGCCGCCCCGCCCCGCCCCGCCACAGCACTGCTCTGCTGCATCCCGCCGCCTTCTGGAAAGCCATCAACGAGTCTGGTGGTGCAAGCAGGCTCGGCGGCGGCGGTGGCGGTCTGGGCGCTGCCCGGGGAGGGGGGGGGGGGGAGTTAGACCCGAGTATTGGCCAGCAGCGTCGCTATTCGCTTTACATTTTCACTTTAGAAAGCAGCAGCAGCGGCTGCAGCCGGTGTGATCCCTACGCGGGGTGTACGCGCCGGCCGCGAGGTCCGCGATGTTATGTTCAGCCTAAGGCTGCAGCGGAAGCTGAATCACTGGTCGTGTTTCAGCGCGATGGCTTCTTTGAAAGCAGGAAAATGGATAGACGTCGAAGGGAAAATGGTGAATAACATGGAAACTATGCAAGGGATAGGAGGAAACTTAAGTTCTGATATTAGACCAGCAGCTGCTCATGCAACGACATATTTTTAAGCCACTCGATACGATAGTGTGCACGACCAGCTTAACGTAATGTCTGCTGAGCTCTGTGGTTTGGAATGTAGTGCGGTGCGGTGCGGTGCGGTCTGCGCCTGCGCGTCCTTGAGTTGTGTGTGTGTGTGTGTGCAGGCGGGCGGGCGGACCTTAGAGCGGTCGCCCCGTCGGCTCGGTCCAACAGGCCAGGCCAGTCAGTGATTGATTCCTCGCTGATGACTCGGACCAATTGCCGGTGTCGGTCCGCGTCGAACTGGTCGTACATAAGAGAGGGAGAGAGAGAGAGAGAGAGAGAGAGAGAGAGAGAGAGAGAGAGAGAGAGAGAGAGAGAGAGAGAGAGAGAGAGAGAGAGAGAGAGAGAGAGAGAGAGAGAGAGAGAGAGCAGCTGGTCCAGCCCTTCCATTCAGCGGACGCTGATTATTACGAAGTTCGTCTGCGTTACGTATCGACGCGGCGAGGGAAAAGCTGTGAAATTATATATCGATTTCGACTGCATTACGCTGGCGGGTTCGCGGAGGGGGTCACTTTCTCAGTCACTCAACGACTTGGGCGACGGCCTCTTTAACTTTAAATAGGGTTTAATTTCTCGCGGGTTCACCGCGACTTCATGTGCAGTGCAGTGTACGCCAGCTTATTCGCACAAGCGCCGTGTGCGCTCGTCTCGCTGCCGCCCGCACGATGCCCACACTACACTCTTTCACAGTTGCGCCATCTCTCTCTCTCTCTCTCTCTCTCTCTCTCTCTCTCTCTCTCTCTCTCTCTTGAGAAGGCATGCGGTGGCATTCAGAGTAGTAACCGCGGCGAGCGCGGCGCAGAGGCGACCTCAGGATGCGTCGCCGTCCTCCTCTCACTGCGCTCTGCACCGCGGACAAGACAAAGCAGCCTCCTCCTCCTCCTCCTCCTCCTCCTCCTCCTCCTCCTCCTCCTCCTCCTCCTCCTCCTCCTCCTCCTCCTCCTCCTCCTCCTCCTCCTCCTCCTCCTCCTCGCCCCCCTCCCTTTTCCTCGCCTCCCTCATTTCGCTTTTGTTCCGCCCAACTCTGTTATTATTATTCCTTGCTTACTTTCTGACCCGCGGGCGCGGTGGGCCGGCCCCGCCCCAGCTCGCCCCGCCCTAGCTCGCCCCACCCCGCCCCACATCCGTCGAACGCTGGCGCTGGCTGCGAGGGAGAGTCGGTCGCCATTGACAATGTTTTTACAACACACACACACACACATCCACCAGTTTGCCCATTGACAAGCCGCGCGCGTACGCGACGCCGCACCGGCGAATGCCTCAAGGCGTTAAAAGAAAGCAGCCGGGCCGCGCCCCGCCCGCCCCGCCACGCCCGCACCTCTTGGACGACGCCCGCCCCGCCCCGCCCCGCCCCGCCCCGCCACTTTCCTTGGCTTGCGCATGCCGGTCCGGCTGGCCGGGCCTGGCCGGGCGGTATGTGGTGCTCTTAGGGTCGCGGTGCCAATGGGGCTGGGGCTGCGCCTGCTGCGCGCGCGGAGTAGGGCGGGGCGGGGCGGGGCGGGGCGGGGCGGTGCAACTGTTCAGGGGCGGCCGCGGCCAGGCCCCAGCCACGCCCCGCGGCGGGTGAAAGCAGGGAGGTATCAACAAAATGTTTAAAAAAAACCACGATCACCCCACATGATGCGAGCTCTCCAGGCGTCATACTCTCATGCGCGTGACGTTAGTTTTTCCAGTGGTCGCAGCCCCCTGCGAACTGGGCCGAACCGGGGCGGGCGCCACGGCAGTCCTCATATCGATGATGCGAAAACCGTTTGCCCGGCGGGGCGGGGCGGGGCCCCTGCTGGCGTGGGCGCGCGGGGCGGGACGGGGCGCCATTGTCATTCTAACGCTGGCGGCCGTGCCGCGCACGAGAGTTGGAAATATATTTGGAGCCGCTGCCGTCCTGGCCTGGCCCCCTCTCCCCTCTCCATATTCCTGCCCTTCTCTCTCTCTCTCTCTCTCTCTCTCTCTCTCTCTCTCTCTCTCTCTCTCTCTCTCTCTCTCCATTCCCCACAGACGTGCCTGGAAATACTGCGGCAGGAGCGTGCGGAAATGTATGCCCTGTGTAGGTCTGCAGGACGGCCCGGCATGGGCCGGTGGAGCGGGTTTGCCCACCGCGACAGGGAAGGCAGTCCCGTAGAGCACCCGTACGGAGCGGGTTGCCTATCCGGCCCCTGGGCCTCGCCCGCCGTGCCCGGTAGGCAGTCCCGTCGCGCACAGGTACGGAGCGGGTTGCCTACGCGTCCCCTGGGCCTCGCCCGCCGTGCCGGGTAGGCAGTCCCGTCGCGCACAGGTACGGAGCGGGTTGCCTATCCACCCCCCGGCCTCGCCCGCCGTGCCCGGTAGGCAGTCCCGTCGCGCACAGGTACGGAGCGGGTTGCCTACGCGTCCCCTGGGTCTCGCCCGCCGTGCCGGGTAGGCAGTGCCGTCACGCACCGGTACGGAGCGGGTTGCCTATCCGCGCCCCCTGAGCTTCGCCCGCCGTGCTGGGTAGGCAGACCCGTCGCGCAGCGGTACGGAGCGGGTTGCCTAGCTGACCTTAGCCGACGCGTGCCTCGCCAGCAGGAGTCCTGCTACCTGCGGGCCTGGCCGGGCCGGGCCGGGCCGGTGCGTCAGCTGGGAGGCGCGCACCTGCAGGTGGTGTCCGGTGGGGCCGCTGGGGGCCGGCCGGCGGGCAGGTGTGATGCTGGGGCGCCTGTCTGTTAACGACGGGGATTGTGTCCGGTGCGCACCGGCTAGCGCGAGTTGAGTGAGGCGTATATCGGTCACGCCAAGACCTACAACTTACACCTCGCCATGCTGCGCCGCTCTGTCACGAAATTACGATTCGCGATACTTGACCTATTTGCGAAATTTATACTCTTCATTATAAAAGTGTCACCTGCCATACGGCACGGCGGCCGCTTGTCCACGTTGACGTGTAGCAGACCTGACGTTTTAAATTATTAAAAAAAAGAATGAAAAAAATATCCAGCTGCCACCGTCTTTCCCCCGAAGTTCGCCATGGCAATTCAATATCCGGCGACGCGAAGCGGGCTGGGGCGGTCGGGTATGAGAAATTGGAAGCGCTGGCGAGCGGCTGACCTCGCCCCGCCCTGCTCGTGCCAGCGCGGCGGGCGCGGCAGCGGGCCCCCAATCATGATCAGAATCCACTTAGCGGGACTCGTGCGCCGTAAGTACCAGGTAGCTCTGCAACTTTCGCGCGGGGTTGGGTTGGGCTCTACGGCTCTCGCTGAGTCGCGTGCGTCACTCGCGACAATGTTGCTGCTGCTGCTCAGGTCGATCTCTGTAGTGCCATCTGCTGGCAGCTGCCGCCGTCTGCCGGGGCAGATGAGTTTGACAGAGAGTGTTTTCTGCCGTGTTAGCACCCGGCCGCGAGGCGCTACCGGGGACACGGGGGCCTTGGCGTCGAAACCCGCGGTGCGGCACGGCGCGGCACGGCGCGACCTCAAACAAAGCGACAAGCAGACAGACAGAGAGGGGGGGGGGGGGCGATGAAAGTACTCGAGTCTTCTTCCTGTTCGGCCGCCTCGTCAGCGTCCCCCTTGTTTTTGACACGTATGCGGACGCGGCGGGTCAAATGGCGCCGTCATGTCCCCGCCCCACAGCGCCCCGCCACACAGCGCCCCGCCCCACAGCGCCCCGCCCCACAGTGCCCCGCCCCACAGCGCCCCGCCCCCGCCCACGTTACTAAAACTGTGGGGTACGGAAGATTTACGGAAATGCGCCTGTCGTCTTTATGACAGTGCGAGAAGCAGATTATTAATTCGTTTGCTTATCTCTGGTAGCTGCTATGGGCCAGGCTGGCAGAAACTAGTCGCTTCACTGCGAAGTTTTGGAGATAATCAGGACACAATGCATTATTCCCGTCTTCCTCCCGCCCCGTCCCGCGCTGCGTTGGTGTCGGCCGGTCCGGCGCGCTCCTGTACGCCGTCACCTCTCTCACCCTTCTCTTACTCATTTCTATGCCTCTCTTCTCTGTGTTTTTTTGCGGACGACAAGTGGAAAGCAGGGGGGGGGGGGGTAAAGAAGGGCTGGCAGCCGGCCAGCGGTCTCCGTCCCGTACAGCGGAGGGGTGTGCTGGGGAGGGGAGGGGGGCGGGGGTGCTACCCAAATATGGACGCCGCCGCACCACCTCGCGGGGCGCGGGGCGCGGCGAGCAAAAATTGCCCCCCCCCCCCTCTTCTAATTGCATTCTCATTTGTTTGCTCAAAGACACGCGATTATCCGACGCGCGTGCGTTTAACCGGCGCAGCCAGCCGCTCGATTAGAGTGTCACGATTAATTTTCGCGCGTTTTACATTTTTATGGCGGTCCGGTCCCCGCCGCCCCGAGCGCGCTCGCTTGCTCGTGTGTGTGTGTGTGTGTGTGTTTATGTTTGTACAGTACTCTATTATACACTCCCGCGGTCCTTAATCGTGTCATGATTTTATATTTCGTCCCTTCCCCTCCTCTCGGGGTTCCTCCGGGTTCCGTCTGGTTTCTCCGGGTTCCTACGGGTTCATATGGGTTCCTCCGGGTTCCATCGGGTTTCTCCGGGTACCCGCGCTGGTCCAAATTCCCCCTCCTCCGGCAGGTTCGCCTGCACCCGGGCCTGGCCCCGGCGCGGCGCGGGCGGCGGGCGGGTCGAGGGTCCAAGGCCGCGTGGCGTGGCGAGGCGTGTAGTGGGAGGAGACTAGGCGTGCCTTATTCATGCCTGTGGTGGTCCTGCCCTGCACAACCGCATTAATGGCTTCACTATCCCCGCCGCTGCCGCCACCGCTGCCCCCGGAGGTCTCATGGGCGCCTCCGCCCTCCGCCGCCCCGCTCCGTTTATTTTCTTTCGTCTCAAAAAAAAAATATATATCACCTGTCGCAACTTTTTTCTAAAACTTTCTTAATTACGAAGTTCCGGGCTTATCCGTTATAGGCTTGAGGAGAACGCGCGCATTCTGACTATTTTCCGTAAAAATTTGTCTTATGCAATCTAAGTAAGCTGACAAAAAAAGGTGAGCAGCTCTGTACAAAAAGTACACAAAAAATGAGTGCACGCAAGAGTATACGAATTAAAAGTTCACACACCTGCAAGTGTGTGGATCATTCATACACTTGGGTCTCCAGTGTTTTATTTTGCCGCGCGGGGGCCTCGGCTGCTCTGAGCTGCGCTGGGCCCACGTGCCGTGCCGCGCGGCCGAGCTGATCAATGGTCAAACAGCTGCAGAGGATAGGCGGGGGGGAGCCTGCACTGCAGCAGCTCACCCAGAGGGGTGGGGGTGAGATACGGAGTAGGGGGGTGGGGGGTCCCATATCAAAGCCGAGAAGTACGCCTCAATCATCCCCTTCTTTTTCTTCTCTATAGTTTATACTTGTCGCTCTCGTCTTTCCTCCCTCTCTCTCTCTCTCTCTCTCTCTCTCTCTCTCTCTCTCTCTCTCTCTCCCGCCCTCTCTCTCACCCACCCTCTCGCTCCCCCACTCCCTCCCTGGGGGTGGCCGGTGCGCCGGGGCTGCCCCAGCCTGTTGGTGTAAGTAGTCATCCCTCTGATTGCTCCGGGCACGCGAGCGGCCGCTACGCCCCACGCCACGCCACAGCCCGGGTGTAGACTTTAAGCCACCGCCACCCCACCCTTACCTGGTGTCTCCTTAATCATTATTGCCGTCAAACTTTTAAGCAACGCCTGCTTGAACAAAAACGAACACATTTGCCTGTTCACTGGCAACCCATGTAATTCTGTGAAAGTCGCACACACATGAGGTGTGTCATTTTCACCTCTCGACTTACAAGTGCTCGGATGAACCGATGAAGTGATTACCTTTAATGAAACGGAAATATATTTCTACTATGAAACTGCTGGTCACAATTTTTTGAGTGTAGGGGCAGCAGGTCACGCGAGCGCCGCGCCACTTATGCGGCCTCGCCGCGGTGGGCGTTCAGTAACGAGCCCGGCCGGGCCTGCCGGCTTTTTGTTGTTGTTAGTGTTATTATTTGCAGAGGAAGAAAAAAAAATATGGTGCTGGAAAAAGCTGTCTGTTTAAATTCATTATCATTTCGAACTGGACACTGCTCTTATAAACTTGCTGACTCTGCATATGGTTTTTAGTATGACGAATGCCAGACACATTTGATAATGGCACTAACTCTCTCTCTCTCCCTACCTGAGGAAAACTGAGGAAATATGCTTTGTAGAAAAATTGTACTTCAGCTTCTCCAGTACCATAAATCGCAATTTTCTCATGATTCAGGGTAATAATCTTTGCGAGATTGTGCTGAGCACATGACTTTCTTGGGTTCACTTTTGGGCGCGCATAGTACTTGTAAGATGAATCTCTCTCAGTATTTCACTGTTTCTCTGCTGCGCGTGATGCCAGCCGGGACCCTTGGCTATACACAGCAGACGGCCCGGCCATGCCCGCGCACGACACAACTGCAGCAATTAGGCCTGCAGGCTCATGCTGCTGCAGCAGTCTTCTCCCACTCCTCTGTCGCCTCCTGCTCCTCCGCTAGATGCTCCCCACCCCGCCGCGCCCCACCCCGCCCCACCCCGCCCCGCCCCGCTGCGCTCTGACCCCTAATGAGTAGGAATGAGAGAGGCCCGACCCGGCCGGGCGTGGGGTCACCCACACCCCCGCGCGGTGCATCATCTTGGCGTTCGCGCGTACTCCGCCCCACCCCACCGCACCCCGCCCCACCCCAACCCGCCCCGCCCCGCCCCGCCCTTAGCGCGTCCGCCCCTGAGCCGCAACGTTGATGATGCTCGTGTCGTCGCCTGGTGCGATCATCAATCAGTTTGTTGCAGCGCTGCTTGCACTTGTTGCATCAAACATGGAAACACCTGCTTGCCCTGAACCCCTTCGGAGGTTTATTCGACATACCTAGGAAAATCTATAGGCTGTATCTTATGATGAAGAGGGAATTGTATTGCACATGAATTTGCTGCAAAACCTCCTCGGGGCAGAGTGAATTTCCCCCGCACTCGCGCCGTGTTCGGCCTGGGCGTTCCGCCCGTGATTCGTTACCGCACCGCCACATCCATCGGTCTTTAACCAACCAGGTCGCGGCTGCAGCTGCAGAACAAATTTTTCGACACTTCCACTCGCCCTCTTCCTGCTTCCTAGACATGTCTAGCCCCATTTTTCCACGGCGTGTTGGCCGGCAGGCAGGCAGGCCGGGCTAGACCGGTTCGACTGTGTGTATCGACAGGACAGGACGCGGCGCAGCAGGCCTGCAGGCAGCAGGCACCCACAGGAATGCATACCGCGGCGATGCGGCCCGCCCCGCGGCCCGGGCACGCGCTCAAGTGGGCTGCTCGCCTGCGGGGCCGCAGGCCGCAGGTTGTCCTGCTGCAAGGTCCTGCTGCCGCGTGGACATCCTGCTGGCCTGGAAGCATCCCCCTGCTGCCCCTGCTGTGGGCAGGTCTGCACGGGGCCCAGCCCAGCCCAGCGCAGCCCGGGCCGCCCTGGCTGGCGCGTGGCCAGGCGTGCTACTCACCCCCACCGCGACCCGCTGCCCCCCCCCCCCTCTCTCTCTCCCTCTGGTCGTTGCTCTCTGCCGGGCCCCGCCCGTACGGCTGACATTAGAACGCCCGCCCCGCCCCGCCCCGCCCAGCTCAGCGCCGCGCAGGCCTGTCCTGCATCATGTTAGCGCAGCAGCAGTGAGGTACTACGGGGGGAAAACGGCGAAGAAATCGACAAGCCAAAAGAGTTGAACACTGACTGAAGTATTCTGGCCGGGCAGGACCACACAAACCTTTCGAAAATGTTGACTTTTTATTAACATCTGATGCGGTAATATCATTATATTTCCATTTTATGAACGAAGCAGTCTAACCCCCGGGGGACCTATACGGCTATGCTGGATATGAAGTGGCCTTTCCCATTTATTTTTTTAAAGCTCTTCCAATTTTATTTTATTTTTGCGGTGTACATGGTGTACAGTGTGCGCCGCCAATCTTGCGCGTCCCGCCGGGCGTACGGCCCGGCCCGGGCAAACACGCGAGCAGGGGCAAATTGTGATCTACGGCGCACACAGCAGGCAGGGGCGTAAGTGAGAGAGCGATGGGCAAACACGGCGTATCGCCGTGGGAGAAGTCTACCTGCCGATACCCTCCCCTCCCCCACCTCTCTCTCTCTCTCTCTCTCTCTCTCTCTCTCTCTCTCTCTCTCTCTCTCTCTCTCTCTCTCTCTCTCTCCCTCCCTATCTCTCTCGCTCTCTCTCGCTGCCTTTTCTTACCATGTTTGTCGAGCAAGGTGTATATTGGTTCTCGCTGGTTTCTGACACTCGTGGGACCTTGTCACTTCTCCTCTCCTCTCCTCTCCTCTCCTCTCCTCTCCTCTCCTCTCCTCTTCTCTCCTCTCCTCTCGCCTCTCCTCTCCTCTCCTCTCCTCTCCTCTCCCTGGAGACCTCGCTCACCGCCACCAATAACACCTCAGATTTTTCTCCAGACTCTCCGCGCGAGACGTGCCGTACTCCTCCCGCTTCCGGGGGCCGCCCGGCCGGCGCGGCGCTGAGCTCCGGTCATTTTCCGGTTCACTTTGCGTGTTAATGAATTGCCCCATCAGGAAGCTGCCGGGCCCCTCCCCAGCCCAGCCCACCCAGCGCATGAGCAGGCCTCCATTGGCGGGGATCTAAATCTGTAATTGCGACAATTACGCCCCATGCAGCAGCGCACTGCACATTTCGTGCCCGTGCGGAGGAGGGGGGGGGGGGGGTGATACTCGAGATGTCTCGCCTACAACACCTTTCCTCGCATTTTATTTTCATTCAATTCTCAGAACGGCCTCCTACCACCACTGGTGTGGGGCGGGGTCCGGCGGCGTGCCCCGGCCCGCTTCCCCGAAAAAAAAGAATATTGCCCTCTTTTATCGCCTATATAAAATCCTCCTCCCTACCAAACCACGATCCAATAAACATCCTGCGGACGAGCTAGTGTCTCTCCGACGTGTCCGCTTATCGCGGGCGGCGTTAGCGGCGCCTCCTCTGCCTGGACTCCGTTCCGCTCCGCTTACTCCGCTCACTCAGCTCACTCCGCTCACTCCCCTCTGCTCACTCCGCTTAGCGCTTTCCGCTCCGTTTGAACCCGGAGATGTTTTCCTTCCGCTTAACGGCGCCCAGTCCCAGTGGCCCTGGTCCCGGCGCCGTGATTGGCCCGACCCTGCCCATCAACGCCTGGGGGGACAAGGGCCATCAAGGTGAGTTAGCAGGTCCAGGGCCTAGGTCCGTTCGATTGTCACCGGTCCCTGTAATGAGGGTCAGAGAGAGAGAGACAGAGAGACAGAGAGAGAGAGCAAGCAGGCGAGGCGGCTGTTATATAGACGTAGCATCGTGTTGACCGCAGTTTAGGTCGGACGAATTGAACACCTCCCGTTGGCCGGGCAGCCTAAGGCCCTCCTCCTCCTCCTCCTCCTCCTCCTCCTCCTCCTCCTCCTCCTCCTCCTCCTCCTCCTCCTCCTCCTCCTCCTCCTCCTCCTCCTCGTCTTGCCCCTCCCGATCGTTAAAACAGAAACTAACTGTCAGACGGATAACAGGTCCGTTCCCCGTTTCCCGGTGGGTGCAGCGCCAAAACTGGTCCACGTGCCGTGGGGGGCCCGGGGGGGGGGGGTGAACATGTATGTTTAAGGAGAGCAGGAGAGTCCCCTTTCTAGCTTCCCGTCTGCCTGCCGCCCCAGCGCCTCCACACTGTGTGTCAATGTCCCCTCAACTGTATCAAATCCCTATGATACTTTCACACTTTTCCTTGTTCGAGAGTGCGACATGAACACATTCGGGTCTCCAGTGCAGGCAGTCGGCTTATCGCGCTCGACGCACTTTTATCTCATTCGAGACAGTAATGCGAGCGCGCGGGAAAATTTGTCGCATTTGTGCTCGGCTTATTGGCGGGGAGTGGAGGGGGGAGGGCAGATAGCTGAGGGGTGCGGGCGGGGCGGGGTGGGGTGGGGCGGGGATAGGCGCCTCTATCTGGCCCAGTGCCGCACTCAAACTGGGGCAAGAAGAGGTGTCTGGCCGGGCGGGGCGGGGCGGGGCGGGCCTCCCCTGCATTCCCGCGTCCCGCCTCCCTCCCACTCAGCGTTAGAGCAATACCTGCGACCTACTTTGAACCCATACCAATGCCATGTGAGGTTTTTTATTTTAAAATAATAATTATGTAATATTTTTTCACGGTATTTTAAAATTTTTCGTTATAGAGTCACGTATTGATTTTCTTTTGTCGAATTTCAAAGAAATTTGTTTTAAGACGACGACTTGGTGGTGGCGGCATAAGGGGCGCAGCAGGGCGGGAGGCAAAAACACAGCAGTCATGCGCGCAGTGTTGCCAAACCTCCGACTGTAAAATTTACTCGAGCGCCCTCTTTGTGTCTCTGCTGCGCCTCCCTCTCTCTCTCTTTCTCCTAGTCCCAACCGTAGCACGAGAGAGAGAGAGAGAGAGAGAGAGAGAGAGAGAGAGAGAGAGAGAGAGAGAGAGAGAGAGAGCAGAGGGGAGAGGGAGAGAGACGCACCTCTTCGCAAGCGTGCGGGCGACTCGCGCGGTATTGGGCGCGCGGTGCTATTTCTGGGCGCCGTGCCGCTGTCCGGATCCCACCCCCCTCCCCTCCCCTCCCTCTGCCTCCCTCTCTCCCCCGCACACCCCTCCTCACTCTGAGCCCACCTCCCTCCACCACCGCCCCGCCCGCGGCTAGTAGGAGCTCCCAGAGGATCTCGGGCCACATCAAGGTGCAGCAGCTTACCTGAAAATGACCGAAGTTTTAATCATTTTTTTTTTTTTTTACGGAAAATAAGTCTTTTCCAAAATACCAAGTACCTGACAATCGTTGCAGTACGTGGGTCAATATTGTTGAATTTTTCTTCCACGCTCCGTTTTCTCGTCCACTTTTTAACTTTTCTGGCCAAGTCGCATTGGCGCAGAGTAAAGCATAACAGATCGGGGCGGGTTGTCTTTGATCTCTCTTTCTTTCGATAACGTTGTCTGTGTGTGTGCGCGCGCACACATTGCTCGCCAGCGCGGCGGCCCCTTCGCAGCGCCCTCTGGACGGACAAATAAATACTTGGGCGCGAGGAGAGAGAGAGAGAGAGAGAGAGAGAGAGAGAGAGAGAGAGAGAGAGAGAGAGACGCACGTTCGCTCCAAGGTGTTATTTGGTGCGGAGCCTCTATGGACGCCCCGCCACGCCCCGCGCCTCTTCTGATCTGTGATTTTGGCCGCAACATCAACGTGAACGTGCAGCCGTGGAGAATTCCCGTTAACCCGCGTGTAGCTGAATCCCTAACCCAGGAAAGGCGTCGCTCCGTGAGTTTTCTGCGTACAGTGAAAGATTTTTCACAGTGTACTGTTTGAGATGAGGCCCTCCCTCTGTGCGTCCCAAGCTCCCCCTGGACACCGTTGACCTCGCTGACGCCTCCGCCCCTGAGGAGGTCACCCCGCCTCCTCACCCCGCCCCGCCCCACCCCGCCCCACCCCACCCCACCCCGCCCCACCCCGCCCCGCCCCACCCCGCCCCGTTTCATATATCTGCCCCACGACGTCACCCTGCCCTAACACCGTCGCTACTGCGTTCTAGCGTCTTGATTAACCCGCAGAGCACGGGCGGGGCGGGGCGTGGTGGGCACAGTGGGGTGGGGCGGGGCGTGGGGCGTTCCGCTGTCGTCTTTTGTGTCGCCGGGCCAGGCCGGAAGGAGCGATACACAAACTCCTGCAGGGGCTAAACGCGACCGACGCCTCGCCGCGCCGTGCCGCGGTGCGCCAAGGAAGTGAGGCACATCTTCCGCCTGCTCTGGATGAGTGACCCCTGCGCCCTCTCACGCACCTCCCTCACGCACTTCTCTCTCCTCCCTCTCTCTCCCTCTCTCTCTCTCTCCCATCCCGTCTCCTCGCCCTCTCTCCTCTCTCCTCTCCCTCTCTCACGCACTTCCCCCCCTCCCTCTCTCTCTCTCCTCCCGGCTGTATTTTCATCACCAGGCCACTACTCTCGTGATGCTGCTAATGGTGCGAGCCGCACGCACTGAGCGATAAACTAAGACGTTACGTCTTTTTTTTTTTCGGTCAGCTGCGTGTACATTGCCAGTGCGTGCGTGCGTGTGTACGTGCGTGTGCGTGCCCGGATTAGCTTACCGCGTGGCGCGGCGCGGCGCGGAACCAGAGGCTGGACCTGGTGGAGCGGCGGATCCTCCCAACTCCCTGACAACGACTCTACGCGACGGTTCGAATATCACCGGCCTCGTTCTAATTTATCACCGGCAGCGCGCGTTCGGAAGAGCCACCGCGAAGCAGCAGAAACACCTTCTTTAAAAAAAAAAATAAAAAAAACAAACGTGGAAACGTATACAGGAATTTTTTGTTTGATTACGTGTAGCATTTCATGTTGTTTTGTTTCTAAATCGGAGGCTGCAGACGAGAGCTAACCTCGTAATAATAACGAGGGTGTCCCGCCCCGCCCCGCCCCGCCCCTCGCCTGCGCTGCGCGCCGCGACCGCCAAGTCCGCGGTACCCTTGCGCTGTTTGTTGTTCAGAGCTCTGGGCTGCGGGGGGCTTTGGCAAACTACCTTCACGCGCATGTGTATGAGCGTGTGTGTGTGTGTGAACGTGTTAGCAAATGGGATTTGGACGGTGCTCCACCACCCGCGCCTCGCGCACCTGAGCGGGTTGTGTCGAGGCGTGGCGGGGCGGGGCGGGGTGAGGCGGGGTGAGGCGGAGCGCCCGACAGCGGCAAGGGCGCGGAGAGATGCGGTCGGTCGGGCCACGAGGGCGGGGCGGGGTGGGGCGGGGCGGGGCACCTGCCCGCGCGCCGCGGGGCTTCACGCCTCGGGTGGCCGCCGCGCCCCGCCCCGCCCCGACCGCCGGTGCACAAGTCTTGAGGAGCTTTGCAGAGGACCCCCGTAACTCGGCGGCGCCCGCTGTGCAGTTACGTGAGCCGTCAGGGCTAATCTGCTCAGGCTGGTGGAACGCCCCGCCCCACCCCGCCCTGCCCCGCCCCTCGGTGAACCGTAAGCCGCCCCTGCAGCTCGGCGGTACTTACAGGGGTGACCACGAGGGGCGCCGCGCTGCTCTGAGAACACAATATTTTTTACCCGCTGTGTGTGTGTGTGTGTGCCTGTCTGCCCCCTTGCGCTGCATATAGCGACGGCGGAAGAGGATGCACCGGGGCGACGGGGGCGGGGGGGGGGGGGTGTCTATACCTGCCCCCCACCGCCCCCCACTGGGGTGGGGGAGGGGGTGTTCCACTAACAAAGGGCGGAGGCAAGCGTCAAGAGTGTGACGGGCGGTGCCCCTCCTGAGCGGCGCGGGGCGTGGAGGCGGTGTCCTCCTGAGGAACCCGAGGGCGACCGCGGCGGATTTGCGCGCTGTGACTCCACCCCCGGCCCGGAGAGATAGATAGATAGATAGAGAGAGAGAGAGAGAGAGAGAGAGAGAGAGAGAGAAAGAGAGAGAGAGAGAGCGAGCGAGCGAGAGAAGGAGAGCGACAGAGAGTGCTGAGTGCGCGCATTCCGGGGTGGCCGGGGCGTGAGCGGGGTCAGGGGCCCCACTGCCCTCACTGCACTTCTCTTTCTCCTCCTCCTCATCGTCCTCCTCCTCGTCCTCCTCCTCCTCCTCCTCCTCCCCCTCCTCCTCCTCATCGCCCTCCTCCTCCTCCTCCTCCTGTCCTACCCCCGTTACGCCGTATCCGGCGGGAAGTTGACCGGCTGGGGCGGGGCGGGGCGGGGCGGAGTGGTTGTTTGGCCGGGCCGGCCGTTAGGGCGGGTCAGCCAGCAGTGCGCTGAATAAAGACATCGGACATGGCGATCAGCGGGCGCGGGGCGGCGCTGTCTGCTCTGTAGAGTGATCTCTCTCTCGAACTCGGAGCGAGACTGAGCGAGAGAGAGAGAGAGAGAGAGAGAGAGAGAGAGAGAGAGAGAGAGAGAAGGGCTGAACGCTCTTCGGATTCAGTCTCCTGGGCCTGTGACTGAGCGTAGCTTGCGTGGCGTGGCGTTGCGAGTCTAGTCTTATTCCGTCTCCCTCCCTCCTTCCTCCGTCCCCGCCGCCCCCCTGAACAGTTCCGTCGCGCCCTCTCGACGCATCTGGTCCGTCGCCGTCCTCCTCGTCGCCCCGCCCCGCCCCGCCGCCGCGCCGCGCCAGTCGCACGGTGGACGGGACGGGAGCCGCGCGTGCGTGGTCTGGCCGCAGCACCTCCCCGTCGTCGCGAGGACCGCCCCGCCCCGCCACGCCCGCGGTCGCAATAGTGCTGTCGAGACTCGTGTTCAGTGACTTGTGTGTGTGTGCTTCGTGACAGTGATGTGCAGTGCAGTGACGCGGCGTGTTCTGTTCGCAGCGCGCGGCCGCCGGCAGGGGTCGCTGACGCTGACGGCGAGCCCCGCCCGGAGCCCCGCCCGGGCCCCGCTCGCCATGCCGTGAGATGGACCGCCCCCAGACCCGCCAGGCCGCCCCGTACCGCCTGCAGGTGTCCCGGCCGCTGCTGCACGCCTACACCATCTCGGACGGCGGCCATGAGCCCGTGGTCGGGTACGCCCTGCCCGTGACGCGCGCCCGCGACGGCCACCCCGGGCCTCAGCCTGGCACCGGTCTAGGCCTCGGACACAACATGGCCGCGGCCACCCGCTCCCCCGTGTCCAGCCCTTCCCCAACCACCCCCAACAACAACAAGTTCGCCGAGCCCGAGGAGGACATCGCGGCCATCGCCAAGCAGATCTCGGACCACGCCGAGGCCATCTACCAGACGTGGAAGTCGCGCGGGCTCGGGCCGGCCGAGATCCTCAACATGCCGCAGAGCGCGCAGAGCTCGCAGGCCATGGAGCAGCTCGTCAACAAGTTCGTCGTGGAGGACAAGGCGCGGCAGGCCGCCCAGCAGCAGCGGCTGTCGCCCGCCACGCCGCGCGCCGTCGAGAAGCTCGTCAGCAGCTTCGTCGCCGAGGACAAGCCCCGGCACGGCCTCGGGGGCCTCCGTCAGGGGTCACCGGGCTCGTCGCCGGGCTCGTCGCCCAGCCTGGACCTGGTGGCCGCCGGGCTCGTCGCCGACGAGAACAACAAGGTGCTGTCGCGGCGCTCGCCCGTGCCGTCGCCCGCCATCGAGCAGCTCGTCAACAGCTTCGTCTCGGAGGACAAGGCCCGCCTCGCCTCGCAGACGCAGCAGCAGCGCGCCAACAAGAGCCTGCCCAGCTCCATCCAGTTCGCGCTGCAGAAGTTCGAGAACAAGACGGGCCCCGCGCAGCCCGACGGCCGCACCTCCCCCACCGTCACCAAGACCCCCGGCGCGGTGGCCACCTCCCCGCTCAGCCCCGCCCAGCCCACCAGGATCACGGCCAACAAGGCGGCCGCGACGCAGCCGCCGCCGCTGCACCACCAGGAGATCTTCCTCGAGACGATCGAGACCACCTTCCCGGAGGACCTGATCGGCAAGCGGGCGTCGCCCCCGGGCGACACGGTCGACGGCACGGCGTGGCCGCTCAAGCACAAGCCGTCGGCCCGCCGCGCCTCCGAGTACCTGGACGAGGTCGCGCGCGAGGAGGAGCGGCTCATCAACGCCCTCAAGACGGGCATCATCCTGGCCGAGGACCCCGCCGTCAGCAACAACAACAAGAACAAGAAGGACAACAAGGACAAGTCGCCCGTGAAGAAGGCGGTGGCGGCGGGCCTGGGGGCGAAGCCTGGGGGCGACAAGCCGGCCGTGGACGTGGCCAGCAAGCCGGCCGTGAACGGCGTGCGCCCCCACCACGCGCCGTCCGGCCCCGCCTCCGCCAACAAGGTGCCGCACCCCGCGAGCCGCCCCCGGCAGCACGGCACCCCCGCCGCCCCCCACTCCCCCAACCCGGTGCGCCCCTTCCTGACGCGCGGCTCGGTGGCGGAGCGCGTCCTCATCTTCGAGAAGTGCCCCACGGAGCTGCTGCGGGACAGCACGCGCAGGCCGGCGCCCGCGTGGAGGGCGCCCCAGGGCGAGGTGCAGGCGCGCGCGCAGGTAAGCCCCTACTCAACGCTCTTAGATTCTTAAGAAATTTCACAGTCACCACCTACCTACCTGAGCGAGGAGGGGGAAACAACTCTTAATATCGGTGTACAAATGTCGTGCATTTTTTTCGAATTTTTATTTAATTTTTTTGCTGTTTTTACCTCAATAAATTTTTCGATATTTTTCTGATTTTTTTCCCTGGATTTTTCCTGAAATTTTTCTGAAATTTTTGAATTGCAAACTGTACAAAAAATTTCAGAGTTGTTTCCCCCTTGCATCTGAGCCTCCTGGAGTATGGCAGAGCCCTGCCTCGTGATCCATCTGCAGATGCTGACTTGTTGTCATGTCCCGCGCATGTGAGCTTGTGGTCGGGCGTACACTCCGTGCGTCGCCGGCCCGGCCGGGTATGCGAACGCTGATTACCGTTTTGCATGCTGCTCCCGGCCTAGCCTAGCCTGCGCTGCTGCGCTTCCAACTTGGGACGACGGAGCGGTAATAATTTCCCCGCTCCACAGATGGTTTTTCAATCCAAAGCGTGTGCAGGCAGCGGCGTGGCGCGGCGTGGCGTGCAGCAGCCCTGGCCAGCATTGCAATCCACAGAGTGTGTGAATGTCGCTCTCACACAGGTGAGCGACTGTTTTTTACACACTTTACGGTGCGCTAAAAATTATTCAAGCACTTTTAGGTGTGGGAAAAATTATTCACCCACACACGTGTCCATTTGGGACACTTGGAGATATATAAATGGATAAGTGTCTGAACCGGTTCGATCACACATTTGGGGAAGTTTTCCCACTTCTACAAGTGGGTGAAAAAACTTTCCTGGAAGTGAATGACGTTTGCACACCTGGATTTCCAGTGTAGCTGGTTGTGCCCTGCACGGGCAAGGCCGCGCTGCGCCGCACTACTCCGGGCCTGGCCTGCAGGGCCCTGACACCCTTTATTCGTGCTCCTCTTGTTGTTGTTGTTGGGTTAGCCGCACATCAATCATTTCCTCCAAACATGTCCCTCTGCGATTCATCTGCGCGGCAAGGCAGCGGCGAGGAGGAAAGGGGGGGGGGGTGACATTCACATTCACATTGCGATGAGGTTCGCGCCGCCGTGCTGAGTAGCTCGGAATTCTAAGAAAAATTGTACATACGAGAATCAGGGAAAACTGTGAGTGACAAAGGTTTGGAAGTTAGTGACGCTCGCCCTTTCAAGTGACTTAGATTTCCAGAAAAAAAAATCACAGCCTAACTATTTTAAAATGGGAATTCACACGCATCTGCAAATGTGCAGATATTCAAAAATTTGAGTTTAATGGGCGTTTTCATTTTCAAACGCACCTTTTTTTTATTCTTTCTGTTCTGTTTCGTAGTGTGTGTTGAAGAGTTGTACACACACACACACACGCTCGCGGGCAACATAAAACAGCAGCCAGGACTCGATCAGGGATTCTCTCCGCTGCCGGCCGGTATGCCCGCTCCGCTCGCCTGCTCGCCGCCGTTTTCCAATAGGTTATTTTCGCGAGAGAGCGCTCTGCTCTGCGTCCTGTCGGTCCTGCAGGCCTGCGGGCCAGCCTCCGGGTTAGGCCGGCCTGCTCTGCGTCCTGTCGGTCCTGCAGGCCTGCGGGCGAGCCTTCGGGCTAGGCCGGCCTGCTCTGCGTCCTGTCGGTCCTGCAGGCCTGCGGGCCGGCCTCCAGGTTAGGCCGGCGTGGAAGCAGTCCCGATTACACTTGTCGCCACACTTTGAGGCCGCCGCGCCGGCCGCTGCCCTCGCGAGCGATTCATTGTCTTTACGGCCCTACGTGAGTTCTCGTTGATTTTTACGAGATATTTCGCCGTTCGGTTCGCCGCCGTGTTTTCTCGCCGCAACTCGGCGCACTGCAAATAGTGTAGGTTGTACGGCAAACGTACAAAAAAATCCGAATAAAATCCCGGTTGCGGGCGAGAAATTGATAATCGTATCAGAATTTTTGAGGGGGTTGAAACAGTCGGATAACCTTATATATGGTCTATTTCACGATTTTGTCACATGTGGCCTGCGTCACGTCACTCCCGGAGATGTCTGTGGGTCGACGTCCTGGTATGCAAACAATGCAGCCGCGCCCCGCCCCGCCCCGCCCCGCCCCGCCCCGCCCCGCCCCGCCCCTCTCCACTTGCACTCCTTCTCTTCCCCGACGTACGCCCGCCCGACTATCTGTCATCCAGCCAATGCTCGCGAAAAAGGGATGCTCTTGGCGAAAGAAGAGCAGGACAGCGAGGAGTGGCGGCGATGTTATCTCTCTCCCTCTCCCTCTCCCTCTCCCTCTCCCTCTCCCTCTCCCTCCCTTCTTAATTAAGACGTCAGAGATGCCATCTATCGGACTGCAGGCCATCGTCTGCCGCCGCCACAGGTGTCACATCGTGACGTTTTAATTTTTTTTTCTTTTTCTTTTTTTGCTGTACACTGGAAAAGTGTGTGTGAATGCCACACACTCTTAGAGATTGCAAACCCATAAATAAAAATTTTTTAAAAAAAGGCTTTCTTCGCTTGCCTATCTTTGCGTCGCGAGACTGCGAAACGCGGCGCGACGACGGAAATACTCGAGCCGCTGGCACCGGTTCAGCGAGGCCCTCCATCGCCCCGAACATGTCTTGTTTAAATTTTGTGGTGAATCCCCGCCCTGTCTGCCGGTGTGCTGTGCGGCCTTGAGGGGGGGGGGGGGGTTACGCCCAAGGCCGCGGGCGGGCTGCATATCCGTAAGGGGGACTGACTGCTCACTCGAGGAGGACTTTCCCTCCGCTGCTCGATGAACCGAACCGTTTCTATTTCCCATCTTGCTCGCGCGCGCGTACTCGCTACTTACTTTCCCGTTTCGGGGAATTTCACAACGTGGCACAACGTGCGAACGACGCTCGTTAGAAACATGTGCAGTGCTGCAGCCGGCACCGGCGGCGGCCGAAACAAAAAAATATATCTAGAGTAAAAGGCTTCTGTGTTGCTGTGCGTCCGAAAAGGCGTTGTGTGTGTGTGTGCGTGTGTCTTCCTCGGTGACAAATGTCTAGCGCTGCCGCTGCTGTGGTGTGGTGTGGTGGTACGGTTCGATGACCGCCGCGCCGCCGCCGCCGTGCGGTGTGTCAGTGCCTGCCCCGCCCCGCCCCGCCCCACCCCGCCCCGCCCCGCCCCGCCCCGCCCCGCCCCGCCGTGGGCCGTCACGGAGCATGAGGTCATAGGTTACGAGCGCCGCGCCCTGTCCTGGCGCGCCTGGTGGCGGCGTGACCCGTGCCTGCCTGTGGGCCACCCTGCCCGCCGTAGTAGAGCACCCACGGCAAAAAAATAAATAAAAAATAACACGTACTTTTTGGTAAGAAATTTTAAAATCATACGCGCGCGTGTGTGTGTGTGTGTGTGTGTGTGTGTGTGTGTGTGTGTGTGTGTGTGAGTCACAGCCTCATCAGCAGCGGGTAGAGGGGGGCGTGGCAGTCCTCCTGGCCGCAGGCAGGCCGCCGAAGAGAAGCGAAGCGCGCAAAGCGAGAGCTTACGGCCTATCAATCACTCACCAGGCGACATCTCGCGGGGAGGAGCGCTCTCTCTCTCTCTCTCTCTCTCTCTCTCTCTCTCTCTCTCTCTCTCTCTCTCTCTCTCTCCCTCTCTCTCTCTCCCTCTCTCTCTCTCTCTCTCTCTCTCTCTCTCTCTCTCTCTCTCTCTCTCTCCGCGGGGCGTAAATGACAGGTGTGTGCACCTGTTTGGCCGCGCTGCGCTGGGGTACGGAACGCTCCCCATTAAGTGACGCCCACCTCTAATCGCCCAGATCTGGCGCCCCCTCACCCCCGGCTGCCGCCACAGATCTGGCGCCCCTCCCCCCCGGCCGCCGCCACGAATGTCCCTTTTGTCTCTTCCTCCTACGTCCTGCCCTGCAGCAGCGACGCGATGCCCCCGCCGATGGTATCTTACACTCTCAGAAATAAACTGCGCGCGCCTCGGGAATGTGCAACATGCACTGGCGTGGTCGCGCACATTGAAAATTCAAGTATCTCGGTAAAATAATGGTCTGACTTTTTCAGGAGAGAGGGTACACTTTTAAATACCCCTAAGAATTTGAGGGACTCCCCGCTCAGATTTTGAGGAAGTCTCCTTTAAAATATGTGGGAACTTTCCTCATGTCTTCAGGAGACATCCTCAAAATCTGCGGAGTTTTGAACACTTGTTAAGCGACTTCCTCAATATTTTCCCTTTTGCCCTCGACAAATCAGACATTGTTTTCACGGTGATTCGGCTGTGCCGCCGAGCACGCGCGCGGGCGGGTTGCCTACCGCCGGTGTCCACGGCGCTCTGCGACGCTACCGCGCGCGTGGCTTCGCTGCAGCATCCCGCTTTAAATTTGTTTAATTTTCTTTTCGGAATGCTTTTATTCCTCGTTCCTTGTTCGACGGACTTGCCCTCCTGCCCGCCTACTCCTCTCATGTGCGGGCATGCTCGCCCCGCCCCGCCCCGCCCCGCTCCGTGTCCCACTTCAGGTCCGCAGCCTGAGGACTTTCGGCGGTCCTCCCCGCCCCGCGCCCCGCCCCGCCCCGCCCGGGTCCTTTTGACGTAACGCATCGAGTGACGCAAGGCCATTTTCTCTGCTGGCATTGCCTGCCTCACCCCCGTGGCCTGGCCCCAGGTCCCTAAGGCGCGGCGCGGCGGGCGATTTAAAAAGTCCCTTCTGCTGCGCCGACACTTGGGGGGGAGGGGGGGAGATATACGCCCAAAAGTGATCTACACGTGCGATTTTTTTGTGCTTTAAAACACTTTTTTTCGGTACGCGACACAGCGCTGTGGTCTGGCCGGCCGGCCGGCGTCCCGCCGCGTCCCGGCGGCAGGACTCGCGCTCGCGGCGCGCCCCGCGGAAGTATTTTGGTTCTTGCTCCCCCCCTCCCTTCCCCACACTCTCCTGCTTCCCACCCTGCACCCGCCCCTTGTAGCTCTCGCTCTCTCACAGTCACTCTATTCCTCTCCTCTCTTTCTCTCTCTCTCTCTCTCTCTCTCTCTCTCTCTCGCTCTCTCTCCCTCTCTCTCCCTCTCTCTCTCTCTCTCTCTCCCTCCCTCTCTCCCTCCCTCTCCCCCTCCTCCTCCCTCCCTCCCTCCCTCCCTCCCCCTCACCCCCTCCCTCAACTCACCCCGTCCACCGTGGCGGCGAGGCGAGCGCTGAACCTGACCGCGTCGCTCGCGCGCTGCACAATGTCGGAAGCGCCCTGATGGCGTGGCGAGGCGAGGCAGCGCGCGTTCAAGCCCAAAATATTCGTGGCCGACGGCGTCCCCGCCCCGCCCCGCCCCGCCCCGCCCGCAGGCCCGGGACACTCTGCCTCTCTCAGAGAACGCGATTATTGGGCCGGACACTTGGAGCTGCGCGTGCTCGCTAAACCACCAGTTTATATTAGCCCGCGAGACTTGGGTACACTGTGATAAAACCAGAAGCGTGCGTCGTATATCTCTCGTGATTCGGCCCCATGGTTATTTGAGCCAAGCTTTTATTTCGCCCAGTCGCGTGACGACGCCGGGCCGGGGCCGGGCCAGGCCAGGCCGGCTCACATCACGGAGGACGCGCCGGCCGGCCAGGCTCGGCCACGCACTGCGCCCTACACTGCAAATAACTAGCCAGGACCTGCAGTCCTAATGCTGAGCTCGCAAAATCTATCTAAGCTATAGCTATGTAGCTCTTTTATTGACCGCTAAAGGAAATACTCGTGGGTCCTTAAAAAAATATTACACTACTGCTCTAATGCAACTCCGTCGTGGGCTACTCTCTTGTGTTTTGTTGTTTTTTTCCGGTGTAGTCTGGCAACCATCCCATATGCTTCCAGGCTGGAAGTATAAAGAAAGGCCGCGAGGAAAGGAAAACCGGAATCCCATGAGCATCAGAACGGGGAATTTCGGGTTTTGGTAATCGTGATAGTGTGGCTGCGCCGGGGCGGGGCGGGGCGGGGCGGGGCGGGGCGGGGGGGCGGGGCGGGGTGGAGCGGGGCCTGGCGGCGACGTAACTTGATTAGTCTACTCTGCCGTCATCGAGGGACGTCCTTTCGGCATGGCGTCCACCTGCTCCGCTCCGCTCCGCCCTTTGGAGGTCTAGCGGTAAAAGTTTTCCATCAGGAGCTCTAGCTACCGCGACTGAGCTCGCCCGGGCCGGGGGACACAGGAAATCTATTGAATCAGAGGCAGAGCCGGGGGGTGGGGGGGGTATAAGGCGGCTGTAATAGTGCCATTTTGCCGAACTCCGCAGCCGCCGTGGGGCGATGGCTCTGAATATCGACCACCACCCTGCACTGCCTCCACTGTGAAAAATACCCTCGAAAATTTACGATACATTTTAAAAATTCGATTTGCGAAATGTTTTGATAACTTACGACAGCCCAATCATGGTCGTAAATTTCATGTCGATAGGACAACACCTTGTGGAAAATTTTCCCGTAAATCTAGGAATATTTTTCACAGTGTCGCCGGGTCGGTGACCGCGGCAGATGACTGAATGAGCGATTTCTCCCGCGTTTGCTATTGATTACACGTTCATTTCGACTCTCTCACAGTAACCCGCAGGGTACGCGAGATACCTCAGCACCGTCGCCAGCGCCAAAGGACCTACCTCAAGCTGAGTGATCGATGACCCGCCCCCCCCCCCTCTCTCTCTCTTTCTCTCTCCCTCTCTCTCTCCCTCTCTCTCTCTCTCTCCCTCTCTCTCCCTCTCTCTCCCCCTCTCCCTCTCCCTCTCCCTCCGTCGCTCACTCTCTCTATAACGCACACACTCAAACGCCCTCGGGCGATTCTTTGCAGCGTTACGTAAGTGATCTGGGATGATTCAAATCGATGGTGAATTACCTCTCGCGTAATTGTCCGGCATAATTACTGTTATTTTCTTCCGCACAGTAGCCGGCTGCTGCTGCTGCTATATCCTTTAGCAGGTGAGGTAAGCCCAAGGGCAAGCCTTTTTTTCCCCCGATTGCGTCGCTTGTGTGTGACAGCCTGTCGCAGGCGAGGACTTTTCGAGTAAAACTTTGAAGCGACTAAAAAAAAGGAGATAACAAGCTCGCGCGCAGGCGACGCGCAGAAGTGGAGCAGCGGGTGGCAGCGGAGCGCTCGTGGCCGGCCCATGCGGTAGCGAGGGTGGTGGCGGCGCGTAGCGCGCGCTGCCGCGCGCACTTTGAACTTCAAACCAAAGTTTCACCTAGTAGGAGGCGTCGGACACCCAAACATGCTCGCCGCCGATTGTAGCCCGTGAAAAGAGCTTTCTAACGCACCCCGTGTGATTACGATACGATAATTCTACGCCGAGTTATGAATAAAAACATCGCACACAACGATACACACTGCAGATCAGGGTTTGAAAGCCGCGCTCAGCAGTGTGTGCGATGTTTTTATTCATAACTCGGCGTAGAATTATCGTATCGTTATCACACGGGGTGCGTTAGAAAGCTCTTTTCACGGGCTACAATCGGCGGCCAGCATGTTTGGGTGTCCAACGCCTCCTACTAGGTAAAAGTTTGGTTTGAAGTTCAAAGTGCGCGCGGCAGCGCGCGCTACGCGCCGCCACCACCCTCGCTACCGCATGGGCCGGCCACGAGCGTTCCGCTGCTACCCGCTGAGTGGAGGAAGTGGCGATGGAACTGGACTGGAAGTGGAGATAGATCTCTGAGGGTTTCGCTTTCGTGTAATTGCAGGGGAAGTCCCCGAAGAGGCGAGTCAGAGCCAAGCGAGGGGAAGAAAATAAAGGCGCCTTGCATTTTACTACCACTGCTCATCTTCCAGTCGAGATAATTCCATTCTGTTTCATTTTCGATACGCTTTTTCCTTCTTTCTGCTTTGACTCAATTTATTTGCGACGGAAACTTTCCTGTTATATTTAATAGAGCAACGCTACGCGAGAGAATACTCTGCTGGTAAATCAATGAAAGTAAAGCAGTAAGGTACTGGAGGGACTGCTTGCGGGTTTTATTCTTTTCCTCTTGTGTTTTCGAGCGCTCCCTGTCGAGCCTCACGGGTACGGTTGGCTTCTCGTGTCGGCATGCTATCGGCTGTCCGACCCGACCGCCACCGGCGCGGCGGGGCGGGCCTAGGCGCGCCAGAACCGGATCAGCTTTTCAAAGGGGATACTCTGCCAATTCCGGGATTTTCCCGCGATCAATTTGTCAAAAGTTACTACCTCGTCCTAAGTTACTTTTGCCATTTTTCATATTTTATATATCCCGTCGATATTAACTGTGGCCGAGGAATCTCCGTTACTCACCGGGGTTGCTCCAGTGTATTTTTAAAGTAACCCGGACCCTTGCCACCCCCTCTTGACCCTGCCATGGCTTCCCTCTTATCCGTGGAAGGGCGAGTTGACGGCTCCCGACACAGACCGCCCCGCCCCGCCCTGCCCCGCCCCGCCCGCCCCGCCTCGACATATCATTCCTCCCGTAGAAACCTCATTAGAACACACAAAAACTGGCTTGCTGTTTTGATTATTTTTTGTTTTGTGCCCTTTCATTTGCGGAAGCTTGTGAAGGGAATTGCACTGATAGAGACTGGCAGACTGGCTAGAGCAACCCGTCTCGACCTAAGGCGGACTGAGCTTTTGAAAGAATTCCAAGGCATGGCCAGACTTGGCGCGGCGCGCCGGGGCGGGGCGGGGCGGGGCGGGGCGGGGCGGCGGTGCCGACAGAAGCAATTCATGCTCTGGTCCGCCGCCCAGCCCAAGGGCCGCCCGGCCGGCCGGTCCGACCCTATTCTGTCGTCCTTGACTCCCTTCGCCCGTCCCTTTTGCTATCAGCTGAAAAAGTTTTATTTAGGTCAGGGAGCTCTGCAAGAAAAGAGCGTGTAATTTTGCGTCGTTAACTATGCCTATATATACTTCAAGCGACATGATACATTTTGCCGAAATTGCGTGGGCTCTGCAGTAAAAATTTGTTCTGCTAAAAGTTGTACGCAGAAATGAATGAAATGTCAAATGCTGCTCTGCAGCGTGTAGTATTCCCACGGTAGCCGTTGTCACACACAGTGTGTGTGTGTGTGTGTGACAGATGCATATCAGCAGTCCCTTAAAGGCTGCCCTGTCCCTGTCCCGGGCGGGGTTCATGACCTCTGAGCCGGGCCGGGCCGGGCCCAGGTCCGCGCCAGCAGCCCAGCCTGGTTGTATCTTCGCACAGCAGCCTCGCTCTCCCTCCAACTCATCTGCAGGTGGCTGGTGGTGTCCAGTTGCAGGTGTGCAGCTGATTCATGACCCGCTGAGAGAGAGAGAGATAGGGGTATGGATGCCGGCCATAGTTAAGCGGAGAGCTAGAAGCCAACTAGAGATGAGCCTCGCCGGGTTAAATTCGCTAAACCGGTCGCGTAACAACGCTGTATACTCTGTGTGTGTGTGTGTGTGAGTGTGTGTTATACTCGCTGGCCCCATTGAGACGCTTGCTGCCTGCCTTCCTGGCATTTAAGTAATCACATTTGAAAAACACACGACAAAATTTTTACTTTGTCACCATATGCTCAGGAGCGTGGCGTGGCGTGACCAAATCCGATGACACCGTTGCGTCCTCGGCGGCGGTCTGGAGAACAGTGTCGTCGCCTTACTGTACCGTATTGTTTCTTTTGTCATAGCGAGGATGAGAGCGAGAGACGATAAAAGTTGAACGTCTGTTGTATTCTAATTTTCTACTTCTCCTCTTCGTTCCGCCTTCTATTTTCGTGTCGCTCCTCACGGTTCCTCAAGGCGGCGGTGCCGCTGCTGCCGCCCTCTGGTATTATGTTTCATATGATAGAAAAAAAATAATAAAAATAATAATAACAAGCTGTTTTTACAGCAATTACGATGATTATGTTTGAGGTTCTGCCCAGCTGTTTCTTTTCCCACCGCATGGAGGGAAAGGGATGGGTCGGCTATCGGACGAGAAGGAGTGCAGTTGATTGGTTATTATACTGATTTGTATTGAAATATGCGCCGCGCGCTCTCTTCGTATGCGTGCGAGTGCTGTCGGCGGGGCGGGGCGGGGCGGGGCGGCGCAGATCTGGAGCGTCGCTCCGTGGAGTGAGCGACGCCCGGCGTCGCCGCGTTGCGCGGAGGAGGGAGGGAGGAGGAGGCCAGGAGGCCGCCGCCGCGGCGGGGGGCGGCACGGAGCCAAGGCGGCGCTGTTAAAAATATGCAAATCATCCCCCAGGCGCTAGCCCGCTCTCTTTGGCGCCTTTTGGAATGTTTATCGGTCATAACGGTCTCGTTGTCGAGGACGCGCGATCTGCCTGCAGGCAAGCTCTTATCCCCAAGTGTGTGAACGCCTTGAATTTCTTTACTTCGACCCTTCAAGTGTGTGAAATTTTAAAGGAAAACTCACACTTTTACTTGTTTAATGTTTCGCGAATGGCGCATTTAGCACACCTGCACGCAGTAGCGACCACCTGGTGGGGATAATGGGGCGATAACGACTGGTCACCAGACAAAGATTCGGCATGATGTGACGAGGCTCCAAATTCCGCGCAAAATGTCTCGCGACATACAGAGAGCGAGAGAGAGAGAGAGAGAGAGGAATGTGAGGAGAATTTTTCACGCACGCACGCACGCACGCACGCGCGCTTGTACCCACAAACGCCAGACGCGCTGTCGCCGTCCCGACTTCCCGGTATGCCTTTGGCCGCCTGCAGGCGCGCCGCGGCGCCGCGCTTGTCGTCTGCTTTGGCGTCGTCTGCTCTGGCGTCGTCTGCTGCCCTAGCGCCGCCGACACCGCGACGCGCACCGCCGTCTGAGGAACGTGGCTAAATGCGTCACACGGCGATATGGGGTTTCGGCTCCGTCTTTTGTTCACTCCCCGACACAGGTGCGTGTCTCTCGCTCGCTCTCTCTCCCGCTCGCTCTCTCCCTCTCTTTCTCTCGCTCTCGCTCGCTCGCTCTCTTTCTCTTCCTCCCGCTGCTTCTCCATCACGGAATATATTTTGAATATGAGTCAAGCTTCTGGTACGCCCACGCCCGCGGCCGCGCCTCCTGTTGCCGTTCTCTCATGGCGTGCGGTTTGGTTTCGGCTCCCGGCCGCGGTCACGTGACAGGCGACGTGCTGGAGCACACCTTGACCTTACGTGTACCATATTCGACACTTTGTTCCTCCGCGCCTGGTTTATTTTATTTTTATTGCTGCCTTCGCAATGTCCTCTTATTATTATAAATTTTTAGATCAGGATCTGTTCTAGTTGCTGCGAAGTCACCCTCCTCATCCATCCTAATTTTTTTTCTTATTATATCACAACCGTTATAATCGTTTTTTTTTTTGTTTTTTTCCGTGTTTGGTGGCATGCGTAGGACCTGGTTTCTTACTATGTACATCATATATATAGCTATCCCTTGGCATATTGCCCCCGCTCTCTATTATCGGCAGGAAATGGGAAATGTTTGCAATATGCAGTGGCCGCCCCCGCCCCGCCCCACCCGGGCCCAATAACTGATCGCTCGGCTCATCCAGGCGTGTCCGCGCAAACACCTTTGTACCTCGCGCGCTCGCTGGGAGCTCGAGATATCGAATCCAGCCGTGCACAAGAACAGTGGCGCCACTATTTGCCCCGATTGTGATTCGGTCGCGAAAAATATCGCCAAATATTTTGATTAAAAATACTAAATAAATTGGTGGTATTGTATATTTGGCGCGTACAGCACTGTTAAAAAGTGAAAAGTTCCCGAGGATTTTTTGGGAAGTATGGGCTTCTCCGTAATGCAATACAATGGTGCGTTCCTTGGTCATTACCGCAATTTGCTATCGAGTTTTTAACAGTGAGTGAGTGGTGCTGTGATCTGCCTGACTTGTGCATCGGCCGGGACGGGACGGGCCGCGGCGCAGGCCTTGGCATTCCCCCTGCCTCTTCTTTGATTGCCCCTCCCCCCCCCTCCTTCCTGGCGTTGCAGCTCGCCCAGGAAGTGACCCCACAGGGGGCCCGGGCCGGGCCGGGACGGGCAGGGCCTGGGCGAGGCCCCCCTGAGCACAGCAGCGGTGCAGAGATGCAGTGGAAGCAGCAGCAGCTGCCGTGCGAGCGTGTCGACACGACTAAACAACTCATATCTCTTTTCGGGGTATAGGGGAGAGAGAAAAACTTCCAGACTGAGAGGAAAAACTGGAAAAACTCTGTGGCAGTAAATAATTGTCACGTGACAATTTACACCTCGTGTTGTGTCACACCATCGACTGTGGTCACGTGTACTTACGTTGATCGGTTCATACTACGATACTCTTCGAAAAGCGTGTAGGGCCAAAGTCAGCAAGCGGCCTACGGGAGCCGTGCGCTTTACACGCAGACAGACAGACAGACAGACAGACAGACAGACAGACAGACAGACGGGCGGACGGACGGACGAGGAGTGGCATACCTGGCGGCGTCCGTCCTGCCCTCACACACAAGTGTGGCAGTGCCGGCCAGAGACTTGCCCTGGCTGTCCTCGCGGGAGAGAGAAAAAGCAAGTCAATCGATTTCCCGTCAAAGTTGCAAGAGAAAGAGCGTGTGTGCATGTGTGGGAGAGGGAGGGGAAGAGAGAGAGACAGACAGGGAGAAAGAGAGGGAGAGGGAGAGAGAGAGAGCCACTTTGCAAATAGAACTGTTGCTGGTGCTGGCGGAGTGGCCGGGGGTGCGGCGCATGCACGTTGCACATGTGTGGGAACCATCAGCGGGCCCAGCCCAGCCCAGCCCTGCATGGTGCGGAGTGGCGCGGCAAAGAGCTTAGGCCCTTTAGTAAGCCGCTGCTTGTCTTCTTGTGAGGGAGATCGCACTCCACACCGACACTCCCCTCAGCACCCCCCCTCTCTCTCTCTCTCTCTCTCTCTCTCTCTCTCTCTCTCTCTCTCTCTCTCTCTCTCTCTCTCTCTCTCTCTCTCTCTCTCTCTCTCTCTCTCTCTCGCTCTCTCTCTTCCCTCCCACTTACTCCGCGCCGCTTGACGACCCGACTCGCGAATTCGGGCGTTCCCCTCGGAACATCGCGTGCGGCGACCTGCCGGCCCGATACGCCCTCTGCTGTCTTGCGCGTGGGTGTCAGTTCTCTCTCTCTCTCTCTCTCTCTCTCTCTCTCTCTCTCTCTCTCTCTCTCTCTCTCTCTCTCTCTCTCTCTCTCTCTCTCTCTCTCTCTCTCTCCCTCTCCCTCTCTCCCTCTCTCTGCCGCCCGGCTGGCACCGCTATCGTAATGTATGCGTGTTGGGCAGAAGAAGGATGGAGAGGTAAAGAAAGGGATGTGCGGGGTCAATGCCTCTCACCTCTCCCTCCTCTCTTCCCCTCTCTCCTCCTCCTCCTCCTCCTTGCAATGACTGACTGCATTAACGCCTTCCTGCGAGGGAAGCGCCCCTCCTCGGCCGGCCCGTCAATAGAGCGCCTAGTTACAGCAGAGCGCCTCGCCCGCCCCCCCAGCCTCCTGCCCCCGCCCCACCCCGCCCCACCTCGCCCCGCCCCGTTCCGCCCCGCCCCGCCCTGGGTCTCGGTCGTCGTCTTCATCCTCAGTCTTCCCTCCTCTATCCACGCTCGCGGGCGCCCAACAGCACATCTCTAAACGTTTCTAAATTCATGCGAAAGAAAAAGAAAACTGGGATTGCCTGTTTTACGCCCTCTAGGCTCTGCATCTGCGTTTAGAGGTTGCCTATCAGGCAGGCGCACGTGCGTTGCAGGCCGCCATCCGGGTGACTTTTCTAGCAGGCCTGACGGCGTCTATGGCCGTTCGCAATACGGGTCACTTTTACGTTAGAAAGCACTGGTGCCGTGGCTTTTGGTGGAGTGGGGGAGGGGGATCGGTGGGCGTAGCGGCGCTAGGACCCGGCAGAAATGGAGGGGGTGAGGGGCTGCCGATGGCGTGTGTGCAGCTGAATAGGCTGGAGTAGCGAGCCGCTCCGCGCGCTCAGGAGTAGGAGGAAGGTGTGGCTCAAGGTCAGGAGCTGGAGGGGGGGGGGGGTAGGCAATCAGCGCAGAAAGCATCGCGCGCGGACCGGCCGTCTCGTCCCGACGAGCTGAGCAGCCTCAGCAATTCTCTTTAGGTTATTGCCTTTCCGTAGCCCGTTGTCGCGGTTATGGATTGGTTTTGGGGGGTGAAGGAGTAAATCATGAAAAAAAATGAGAGAAAAAAAATTGGAGAGATCGTTGACGCCCCCCTCCCTCTCTCCCCGCTGTCGCGGGCGAGCATCAGACTTTTTTTTATTTAATAATTCCACGTTTTTACGAGGTTTTTTTCTCCTCACTGTGGCTCGCTTGGAGCTTGACCTTGCGCTGTAGGATGGCCGTCCTGCTAGGCTGTCGTGTCCCGTGCTCCTCTAGGAGCGTCCTGTTGTCCTGCGGGCGCGTCCTGTTGCGCGTGTCGCGCGACGCCCAGCTGCGCGTTGAGCATTATTCACAATATAACGCTGCGCTTGCACAAATTGGCCTACCTCACGCATCTGCGCGTGCCTCTCTCTCTCTCTCTCTCTCTCTCTCTCTCTCTCTCTCTCGCTCGCTCGCTCGCTCGCTCGCTCTCTCAGACGGCGGCTCGGGTGGCCGCGAGGTATCCGCGAGGTTACCCATCACGTTGACGCGTCGCGACACATGACAGAAGGGAGAATTACGTGAGCATCAGAAGCGCATCCAGACACACTCCGCCCCGCCCCGCCCCGCCCTGCGCTGCCCTTGCCCTCCCTTCGTCCTCGCAGGCCTGCTGCCTGCTGGCCTGCTGCGTCAGTTTCAAGTTTAAATCCCCTGGCCATGCGTGATGGCATCCGCGCAGCAGGCGATCGTGGTAGCAGCGATCGGAGCCTGCCGCGCCTGCGGGCCTGCAGGAGCCTGTGGAGGTCCTTCCTCTCCCCAACTCTCAGCAGGAATTTAATTATTGCTAAAAGGATGTGAACACCTGTCGGCCCTGCCCGCCCTGGTGCGCAGTGTGATGAGGCAGCGGCGCCCGCCGGGCGGCTGCGGAAATTTCTCAAAGGCGCCGGCAGTTAGGTGCAAGAAATAGGCATCAGGTGTGCGGGGCGGGGCGGGGCGGGGCGGGGCGAGTCTTCGGCTAGTAATTCACCCGCCGAACCGACCCGACCTGAAAGCGCCCCGCTCCCCGCGCCCCACGCCCTGCGCCCCGCCCACCAGCCGTGCCCCGGCCGCGGCCAGCCAGCGCCAGCAGTGACCCTGCCCGCCCTGCCCCGCCCGCCCCGCCCCGCCCCGCCCTGCGCTCAGCTGCTGCCGGTGCGACAGGACGGGACGGGACGGGCAGGTGTTGGTCGGGCGGGGCGGGGCGGGGCGGGGCAGGGCGGGACGGGCAGGAAACCATACGGCCTCTGCCACGCCTCCCGATGGAACCTACCCTAACGCCACCCAGAGAGGCGCGCCCTGGCCCATGCGCCCGCAACAGGAGCCTGATACGCCCTCCTATCCGGCAGCTTGACACTGTAAAAAAATATCATAATATCATTTTCCGTAATGAGTGATTATTTACAAGATATTTGTAAATTAAGAATCAGAATCGTAAATTTTTGCAAGCCAATTTCCGTTCGGTTAAGAAGGACAAGTCAAATAACAAGTGACATTACTACTTTCGCAATTTTCCTGATATCGTTACTTTTTTTTCGGTTCGCAAACTATTTTCATGGTAGCGCACGCGCCTCGCTGCTACGTGCGGCGCTGCGCGGCGCTCAGTGTGACCGCCGTTATGACAGTTTCCTTGGTCCTGGCCCGGCCCCCTCGCGAGTTGGCAACACTGTGTCGAGAGCCTGAGCTCGTGCCCGGCCCGTGCGTGCGTGCGTGCGCGCGCGTGCGCGTGCGCGTGTGTGTGTGTGCGCGCCGCGCCACGCGAGCCCGTGTGTAATGGCTGCGGTGCCAAGCCGTAGGTCTGGTAAAGTCTTTTTCTGCTCTGGGCCGAGCGCGTTCAACTCTGACGAGAGCCCATTCATCTTGCTACGCGTCGTACGCGCCGTACGCCCTCCAGGACCACGTGACCTGCTGGCGCACCTCCGCTCCGCCTGCTACCGCCATTCAGCTTTTTATTATAAATTCATTAGGAGGCGTATTCAGCCTGTGCGCCGTGTCCTCGCCCCCATCCATCTAGTCCTGACAGCCACCTCTCTCTCTCTCTCTCTCTCTCTCTCTCTCTCTCTCTCTCTCTCTCTCTCTCTCTCTCTCTCTCTCTCTCTCTCTCTCTCTCGTTCTATTACCAGGGCAGGGACAGCTCCATGTCATGCGACATTGTGTTCCTCCTCCAGTGTCTGAGTCACCTGCAGGCTGGAGAGAAGTGCTCCTCAGAATAGAGCTGTCATGTCAGGATATCTCTGTAGTCGCCTCGTTGGCACTCTCCTTCTCTCTCTCTTTGTATCGCGATAAAGTGAAGTTAATCGCAGGTGTTTCTCGTATGCGGGCGAGGTGGTTGCTGCCCCGCCCCGCTGTTGCACGGACCGGCCGGGCGGCGCGGGCGCCGTGGAGGTAGGCCACCCATTCGACTCGGGCGCGCCGCGGCCGCAGAGCAGGGCGGCGCTCCCGGGCGCCCCTGGCCGGCCTGCCCCGCGCCGCGCCCCGCCACGCCCTGGCGCACGGCGCCTCGCTCCCTGCCGCCCCGCCCCGGTAGTCACACCTAGAGAGACTCAAAGGAGGAGAGGTGTCAACTCGACCCCCGAGAAACGCATTGATTGGCTGGTCCCGGCATATACGCGCCCTGATTGGCTGGTCCCAGCCCGAGTCTCTCTAGTCACACCAGGGCGCCACAATCACCCCGCGCAGTGTCAAGCGCCAGCCAAAAAATATTAACCCCGGCCATTCGAAGCCTGCTGCAGATATTTTAGGGCTTATGCCTTAACCCATTCAGTGCACGGCGTGTTTATCCCCCTATGATTTTTTAACATGCGACCGTGGCCACATTGTGGTCGTGGTCATTGACCGATGCCTGGCCGGGAGCGTGTCGGGCTGGCAGTATTTTCGTTCTGTTCCCTTCTCGCTCGGTCCGGCCCGGCCCGGGGTGGCAGATGGCAGTCGCGGGGGCGGCAGATGCCCCGGGTGCATCTGCAGCTGGGCGGGGCGGCGGCAGGCGGCAGCAGTGTCGTATTTCTGAAACTCAAGGTGAGAGGCGTTCGGCGCGCCGGCCGCGCCTCCGTCTGCCCGCCTAACGCGCCCGGAAGACTGTGCAGTAAAAGTGAAGTCCACGCCGGGGCGGGGCGGGGCGGGGCGGGGCGGGGCGGGCCAATCGGACACCCTCAAGGACCTCCTGTGTCCTGCCGCGCGGCCGTCGTAGAGTCCTAGAGTCTGAGGACTTTTAGAGTCCCCCGCACACACACACACACACACACACACACACACTTGTGTTTCCGTGTAGACAACGGCAAAAAGCGGAAGCCAGGACGATGTATTTGTTGCAGAGGAAAGTGGAGATATAAAAAACAACGATAGACCATTTCAAGTGCCCATCTATGGGGATGAGGCTGGTGTTTCTGTCCGTTGCATCGGGGTCACTGAGGCGGGAGCCTGCAGGCCAGGCGATAGGATAGGCGAGCGAGGGTCTGCTTCTGTTGCGATAGTGCAGCGCCTCCTGCGGGGCGGGGCGGGGCGGGGCGGGGCTGATGCAGGTAGAGACAGAGATATGCGACCTGCTCGCTGCCGGAACATTGACTTCATGCTTATTCAAATTCAAAACTGTAATAATGTGCATTATTACTTGAATCTCAAACACATATTTTCTTCTTCTGATGGGTGTAACGCTTTACACGCAGGCAAGTGAGCTTGGGGGCAAGTCACGCAGTGTGGCGAAAATACAATTAGCATATTTACAATTATAATTATGAGTAATTATCAGCACTCCCTGAGCTGCATACACTAACCACCGTGACGCCTTTTGCTTGCTTCGTGCAAGCGATCCGTGACGTAATGCGGTCCTGCACCGGCGACCAAGAGGAAGAGAGAGAGAAATGCGTGTCTTAGAGAGAGAGAAAGAGGGAGAGAGAGAGAGAAAAGATGTGCAACAAACTTTCGTGAATTACCTCTAGGAGTCCATTTGCGCTTTTACACTCCGAGTGATCCCTTCCGGTTCGAACGCGTGTGCATGCGTGAGAGAGAGAGAGACTGAGAGAGGAAGAGAGAGACTAGCCCTTTCTAGTCCTGGTGTGGTCGTTAAATCTCCGAGAGCCTTTAGCTTTCCACTATTCCTTTTCTTTGGACCGTTTAGGGGCGTGACGGTCCTCGCAGCGCAGCGTTCGGGCGCGAGGCGTTACACGGCGCACCGTTTAAAGGTATTGCGTCACCGAGGAAACGCTTTTCGAAAATGGCAAATTTTCTTCTCTTCCCCGACGACCGCTAAGGACTGGGGACTGACTAACCTACTCACACACACACACACACGCACGCCTACACCCCTGCTGCCCCACATAACCTTTATTAGTCGGCTGGACAGGTAGGCAGCAGATAAGCCCCCCAGAGCGGCTCTCAGTAGGTCGCGCCGATTCCTTCCCTATTTCGCTTTATCTCTCTCTCTCTCTCTCTCTCTCTCTCTCTCTCTCTCTCTCTCTCTCTCTCTCTCTCTCTCTCTCTCTCTCTCTCTCTCTCGTCCCTGGCTCTCCTAGTAGGCGTGCCTTATCGCCCGGGGCGTGGCTTGGCGTGGCAGTGCGCTCGCCGTTTTAAAGAAATGGTAGTGGCCTTTTCATGTAGCGCCATACGGATTTTTTGTTGTTGTTTTTGTTGGCACTTCGCGCCCAGATGCTCCTGTAAAGAGGTGGCTTTGTTGTTGTTTAGGAAGGCGGGTGCCTCGTCTCGCCCGGCTGGTCGTGGCCAGTCTGCCGGCCGGGGCGGCGCAAGTCCTTTACGTGTGACGAAGGTTGTTTCCGCGTCACGCAGAGGTGCGACCGTCGTGTGTGACCACCCTGTGGTCACTGCGTCATCGAGTTGTAAAACACTGGGAGGACAAACGCGTAACGCTTTTACAGAAGCACGAACCACACAGAAGTCCCCTGAAACGTCCGAGGGGAGGCGTGATGTCCTGTCTTTGTTTAACAATCAGTGAACACCCGTGCACAGAGGCAGGTGTTCGGCGCCGATAGTCCTCGCGGACCCTATGCACAAAAAAATATATTTATATCGGCCCGAAGTAGTGATGCAGATAAAAGTCTAAATTCGTCTTGAGATTAGGCACTGGGCCCGTCTCTGGGCGAGCCCAACTAGCATGGCCGCTCGGGCGGGTCACTGCCGCTCCTCGCGCTTAGGACAAGGTGTCCGCGCGTGGTGTGGCGGGGCGGGGCGGGGCGGGGCGGGGCGGGGCGGGGCGTTCCCGCGGCACTCATGGACCGGCGGGCGGGCGCGGCGTCCTGGACACACTCAGTTTGCCGCAGTGAGCCGCGCGAGGCGGACGCACAGCACATTGCACGCGGGCGCGCGCGAGCGCTCGACGTGACGTCGCGACCTCTAGCGGGCGGCCGCCGTACCTCGCGCCCGTGTGGGCAGCGTGCGCGTGTGTGCGTGTGTGTGTGTGTCAGGGCTGCCAGGTGTTCCGACGAGTCACCGTGTCCGTGTGTGTGTGTGTGCGCGCGCGGAGCACTAGTGCAGTGAAGCGGTGACACGGCGCGACACGTCCGGAGCCTGCTGGGGGCGTCCTCCACCAGGGCCGCAGCGGGCCGTCACAGAGCCGGCGGAGGGAGGCGCCCTATGGCCTCGGGGCCGCCGCGGCCGGCCCGCTCCCCCAGCCCCAGGCGCCCACACCATGCGCCATGTGCCTGGTGATGGTCGTGGAGTGCTCGGCCGAGCCCGGCCAGCAGGCGCCGGGCTCGGGCCATGGCGGCTCGGACCACGGCGCAGCGCCCGTCCGCTTCCGGCGCCGCTGCCTCGCCTGCCAGGCGCTGCTTGACCAGGGCCAGGACGCCGGCGGCGGCGCCCAGCCGCCCTGGCGCCGCGGCGCCCCGCGCTTCCCCTACTCGCCGCCCGCGCGACGCCTGCCCAGGTCCTACAACCAGGTACGCTCCAGGCCCGGCCCGGTGCTCTCCGTACTCCGTACTTCATACTCCGCTCTCCGTACTCTCCGTACTCCGTACTTCGTGCTCTCTGTTCTCCCTGCTCCGTGCTCTCCATGCTCTGTACTCTCCGTACTCTCCGTACTCCGCGCTCCTTGCTGGACGCGCCGGAGCACTTGTTGCCTTGTGATGAAGCCGTCTGCTTGCAACACGGCCCCAGCCCCGGCGCAGCTGCGGCAGAGCCGCGTATTACGTGGGAAATGGATATACAATGAGGGCTGGCAGCTGGCCGCCGCGCCGCGGACTAGCAGCGTCCGGGAGAAAAAAAGAATTTCTAGTTTTACAAATTATTTTGAATGTTTGGTGAGTCGTCGCGGGCGGGTAGCAGAGACCCGGCGGCATGTGGAAGGCTTGGACGAGTAGCCAGTGGCCGTCGGGCAAGAAGTCGACGGGGAAGACGTCGACGAGTAGCCAGTGGCCGTCGGGCTATAGGTCGACGGGGAGGACGTGGACGAGGAGGACGTCGACGAGGAGGACGTGGACGAGGAGGACGTCGACGAGGAGCACGTCGACGAGGAGGACGTCGACGAGGAGGACGTCGACGAGGAGCACGTCGACGAGAAGGTCGTCGACGGAGAGGTCGTCGACGACAGGGTCGGGACGGGAAGGTCGAGCGGAGCGGGGCCGAAGGGGGCGCCCACGCGCGCCGACTGTATTGCAAGGATAGTGACGGGCGGGGCGGGGCGGGGCGGGGCGGGGCGGCGGGCGGGGTGGCCAGACCGGACCGGACCAAGGCACGGCCAGGACGACTGGCACAGTCATCATCAAGTTCCGTTCCCCGTTGGTTTCGGCGAATTGCCTGCCGTGTCTGTGTGTCCGTCTGTCTGTCTGTCTGTCCGTCTGTGTGTGTGTGTGTCGTATGCACGGCACCGTGCACCTTGAGATTTGAATTGGCCGCCACGACGCGGCCGCCACCTCGTGTGGGCGGGAGGCAGGCGCGGCGCGGCGCGGCGCAGCTCGCCTCGGCATCCTCCCGGTTAGCGATAATATGCCGGGCTGATGGGGAGGTCACGGGTTCGACTCCCGCCCGCGCCGTGACGGGGGCGGCGGCGGGGACGGAGGCTTTCCCTGGCGCCCAATCAAACGCGCGTTGAGCTGCATAATCCGATGGTCCAGAGCTGGAGGGGAGAGAGAGAGAGTCTACGCCGAGCTCATTAACAGTCTGGAAAGGGAAAGATGGAGGAGGAGGTAGAGATGAGAATATAAAATTGCTATTCGCTATTGCTGACCGCAATGCCTTGCCGCTGCGCGCCGCCGCTGGCCGGCCGGTCCAAGGATGAGGTGTGGCGGGGCGGGGCGGGGCGGGGCGGGGCGGGGCGGCCGCAGCGGGGGTTCACTGGCCTGCGCCGCGCGCGCTTTTAAATATGCCGCACTGGATGGATGGGTGGCGGGCGTCTGCCTCTGCAAAGCCTGCCTGCTACACTCGCAAAATAAAATACAAGAAAAAAACACAACGGACAGATTTGCTTCATTGAAGTAAAGGTGCGGAGGACAGGGATTAAATGCAGGCAGGGGTATGCGTGACTAAGACGTTATCGCACCGTGTACGCGGAATGTTAAGTCATGCGATTAGGTTTCTGGCGGCATTCCCCCCCCCCCTCTCTTTCTCTCTCCATCCCTCTTTCTGTCTCTCTCCGTCTCTCTTGCTCGCCCTCTCTTCCTGTCTCTTTCTCTTCCTCGCCGGAAGTGGATGAGCCAATGCAATGGAAAGACGCTTCGCAGCGTAATCGGTGGGGTTCGTTGGACACGAGACGTGCTGCTCGCTCGCACCTCAGACAGAAGGGTGAGGGGGGGGGGGGGTAATGCCTCGGTGAATCGTACGGCCGAGTCGGCTCGGCTCAAACGCATAAAAATATTGTCGTATTATTGCAGAACTTCCGAAAACTCCCGTTACAGTCATAGAAACTGATAAGAGTGACATACTTTTTTTTTCCTCTCGTGCGTTTTGACACTTTGGTTTCCCGTCAATAATACAGACGTTATGCCTGTGCGCCGGACGTGGGGCGTGTCTTTGTGTCTGTGTGTGTGTGTGTTTACGTTTTGCTATTCTGAAGCGGGGCGGGGCTCGGCTGACCCGGTTTTTATTTTGAGAGGCTCGCGCCGGGAAATCCGTTGACCCGCATCACCCGGTGCACCGGGGCGGGGCGGGGCGGGGCGGGGCGGGGCGGGGCGGGGCACTGCTGCACGCCCGTGAGTGCACCGCAAAGTGCACGCCCCGGACGGCAGCGGTGCTCGCTTCCCGGCCGGCGCGGACGTGCCGGTGACGTGACGTGCCCGTCACGCGGCGATGTGACGTGCCCCCACGACTTGTCACACTCGAACGTCCCGTCCGGCCGTCGCACGTGACTAGCACGGTGGATCTTGTCATATCGCCGAGTCGCGCCCAGCCGCCCCCTCCCACCCGTGTGAATGGCGTACACTACGTGTAGGTGTGTGAATATTCACTCGCACGCTTGTCCTCTACTCAAGCGCGTGAAATTCCTTGGAAAATTCATCTTTTCTTGTTATTCTAGTGTTCATCGACGTTCAGACACTTTTAGTTTCCAGTGCAGCCGGCCGGCCACGAGCCGCCGGGACTGGACACCTTGTGCGTTAGGCCTATAGAGTGTAGTAGGCAGCGGCCGCCGAGCCGAGCCGAGCGTCGAGCCTTGACCGACAACTGGGCTCCAGAGAGAGAGAGAGAGAGAGAGAGAGAGAGAGAGAGAGAGAGAGAGAGGAGACAGCATACCGATCAAACTGCCCACCTGCACAGAGGCAGGCCTATTGAGAGATGATTAAAACTATTTCAATTTTCTCACTTCCAAAAATTTATCTGTTGCTTTTTCTCTCGATAAAATTGCTGTCGCAAATGACAAATGAATAAGTCTGAAATAATTCAGTTAAGTTGAACAGGTGGCTGTCTTGCTTAACTCTCACTTCAAAACGGTGACAATTATTCTGAAAGTTACAGTTATGTTACTGTCGTTGAATATATTTTTAAAGACAGTTGACAGTAGATATATTTCTACATCTCTCGGCGCAACCAGCATTTGTGAAAATGTTGCTGGCCGCAGCTGCGGGTGATGTTATGAAATGCTTCTGCTACTAGATCCCCCCGCCCCGCCCCGCCCCGCCCAGAACTTCTCGCCTCCACCCAGTGCAGCTCTGCGCAGCGCGTAGTAAGGGAATCAGTCACTGCCGCTTATATGGATAGACGCAACCCGATGTAGTCGTGCATAAGCCCTGCCCCGTCTCTGAGAAGAGAGGGGGGGGGGGGGAGCATATGGCTGGTCGGCACCGCAGAGAGTAAGAGTTCGGCCGCGCTCACGCTCACGCTCGATTGGTCCGCGCGCTCGACTGGAAAACGCTCATTCATGTATAGCCTTACGCGCGTGGGCGTGTGTGTAAGCGTATGCCCCGTACATTCATCGTCCCCATTTTTCCATTATTTCTCGCATGCAACATCGCTTGGGAACAAAAAATATTGCTGGCTTCACAAAGCCGTTCGCATTTACAGTTTTCTGACGCAGCTAGTTGTTTTGCTAGGGTAGCAAAAAAAAATTGGGGCGCTATATTTGCAACGAGGTTCGCTAAAACAGCAGGTCGTTACTCTCGGCGCAGTGATGGCGGTGTTTTTGCGCGCCCGCCCGGCCCGCGTTCTTCCGAAGTGTGTGCAGAGATGCTGACGGCTTCCTTGTTGTTGTTGCAGACGTACTCCAGGGACAAGGACAGCGCCCGGCCCGGCCCGCTGCCAGGCACGCTCCAGCGCCAGGCCCGCGCCTCCAGGAATCACCTCATACCAAGGTAAGCAGCGGGACCAACGGCCTGGAGGCCCTGGAATGTACAGCGGTGAGGTGCGGGGAGAGCGCCGTGCGGGTAGGCAACGTGTGGGCACGCGTGCGTGACGGGAGTGCCTACCCGCTGCCTGCCACTCTGCCACGAGCGCCGTACCGCTACAGGCAAAGCTTGGGCATTCGTGTAGACCATCCGTCAGGCGCCGTGCGGGGTAGGCAACGCGTGGGCACCCGTGTAACCGTGTTGCCTACCCGCAAGGCGCCGTGCAGGGTAGGCACTCCCGTCACGCACGCGTGTCCACGTGTTGCCTACCCGCCAGGCGCGCCCACCGCGCCACGCTGCGCGTCACAGGAGAGTGTCTACCGGCCAGGCGCCGTGCATGTAGGCAACGCGAGGACACACCTGGTCAACAGGAGTGCCTACCTATTCTCGCGACACCCAAGCAGCAGGAAGCGTTTGGATAGATGACAAAATCTTTTTTTCTGCGACCGGCTGTCAGTCGTGTGGCGGGCGATTTTTTTTAGTGAGGGTCGTCGGTTCGTCGTCGTTGGGTTCATGAGGCATGTCTATGCACTGTGAAAAATATGTTCGTATATGTACGATATATTTTGAAATTTAGCATTTACAATCTTGAATAATAATTGTACGACATATCTTTGATGGAAAAATTTCCTGTATCCGGTACGACAATTATTTTTGACAGTGTGTGCGGCTGTGGGGCGTGTGTTTGTTAGCGCCTCCTCCCTGTGGACGATGGAGCCAAGGCGCTGAATACACACACACACACACACACACACACAGCCCGCCCGGTAGCCTTGACATTAGCCGCTATGCTGCTGGCTGGGCCGCCGGCTCTGCCCGGCCCGGCCGCGGGGGACCAGAGGGGCCCGTCTGTGCCCGGGCTGTACGGTGGCTGGGAGAGAGAGAGAGAGAGAGAGAGAGAGAGAGAGAGAGAGAGAGCGGGACGGGACGGGACGGGACGCACCACTCAATCAGACTCCTACGCCGCGCCGGGCTCCTCCGCGCCGCCCCAGCCCGCCGCGTGTAATGAGTAATAACACGGGGATACGCCGGCCATCGGGTTGCCAGCTTACTCGCAATTTTACGACAAATTGACGACTTGGCGCTCCTTTTCCGGACGTGATAATTGTTTTTATTTTTCTCCATCGCATGCGGGGGCGGCAAGGAGTCTATTATTCATTGCGGGAAAATTTTTGCGGTGCCTTAAAATTTGACTAGCCACTTCGCACCTTCTGTACGAAATAAATAGGCCTTATACGCATCTATGTAAGAGTATTGCTCTGTGTCATACCTCCATGTGTAGGTGGGTGCTGTGTGAGCACTATTTTTTTTTATTACCGTTTAGTTAGTCGTGGCCTACTCCCCATTGACGCTATTTAGGCGGGCCTCGCTCGCAGCTCGAGCCTGGACCGGGGACGGGCTTCCGTGTCTAAAGCATTCAGAGGCCGCTCTGCTGGCTCGCCCGCCCCGCCCCGCCCCGCCCCGCCCCGCCCCGCCAGCCGCGGCCCTGAGCCTGCTGATCCAGATGATTCCCCGTCATCAAGACTGCCACGCCCCGCCTTGGACCGCCACGCCCCACCACGCCCCGCCACTCTGGAAACCCAAAGTGTGTGAATGTCACATGTTTGCACTTGTGCATGTTTGTGTGACTGTATTGACCAGCCGCTGCTCCGTCAGTGCGGCGCGAGGCAAGCAAAGGACCTCCTCGCCCCGCCCTACCCCGCCCCGCCCTGGTCCGCTCCACCACGCTAGAGGTTGGAGCAAGGTCAGGGGCGAGGCGGGAGACACACACACACACACCCTTTCTGCGGTGGTTCGGCGGGCACGGGGAGGGCGCGGGGATTTGAGTCTTATCGAGCAAATATTTAAACGCTCGTACGGACAGACATTGTTTCCAAAGTTTAATCTCGGGGCTCGGATCACAGGCACGAACTGAAAAATAACTGAAGATAACATAGGCGCGGGGTTCTAGGGCCTCTGCAGGACCGCCGGACTGTTTGGCGTACTGGCCATCACCGGCTATTTACGGTCACACTCGCCAGCAGAAACCTCCCCCTCTCCCTCCCTCCCCAGTCTCTCTCTCTCCAACTTACTTTCCATCTCCCTTATCTTACTCGCGCCTCTCTCTCTCTCTCTCTCTCTCTCTCTCTCTCTCTCTCTCTCTCTCTCTCTCTCTCTCTCTCTCTCTCTCTCTGTGTCTTTCTCTCACATCCGTGTCGCCATCCTCCCCCTCCCCGCCCCCGAGTTGTATCTTTTTGATTCACCGCAAGCAACCTCCGCCACCGACACACGACAGAGGCGTGGCGTGGCGTGGCGTGGCGCGGGAAGCACGCGGACCACGCCCGGCCCGGGGGTGGGTGGAGCCTGCTCTGCCCTGCCGCGGCCGGCGCACGGTCCCTCTGACGTTCCCCGCCCCGCCACGCCGCGCCCCGCCACGCCACGCCCCGCCACGCCCCGCCACGCCCCGCCACGCGCCGCCCCGCGACGCCGCGGCCATCAGTTGCTGTCGGTCGGTCGGCCCTGGTGGCGCTGCCTCAGGTGCACCCTGTCCCGCGAGACCCGAGCGCCCCGCGCCCCGCCTTGCGCCCCGCACTACGCCCCGCGCCCCGCGCCGTGCTTGCGTATCGCGCCGACAAATGTCACCACCACGTTGTCACGTGTCCGTCTAACGCCTGTGCATGAGGGCGTCGATGGCGAGGCGGACGTGTTCCCCGGCATCGTCATGACGGAGGAAGTCGTCGCGCTCGCGGGCGCGCCCTGCTCCCCCGGGCCCTCCCCCGAGCCCCGCCCCCGCGGCCTGCCCTCCCCCGGGCCCTCCCCCGAGCCCCACCCCGGAGCCCCGCCCTCGCCCCCGTGCCCCGACCCCGCCCCGGCGGCGCTCACCTGGACCGTGGCGCAGGTCGTGACCAGCAGCGCCACGCTGCACGCCGCCGTCGCCCGCCGCGAGGTGGTCGACCCCGTCGACGAGGAGGCGGAGGCGGCGGAGGGGGAGGGGGAGGCGACCGCTGGGCCCGGGCCGCAGCCGCAGCCCCGCCACCAGCGCGCTAGAGGAGCGCACATAAATTTCTCGTATCGAGACGTCGTGTCGGAAGAATGCTGTGCGGAGGAAGAGCAGCGGGAGCGGGACGGGGCGGCCCGCTGGGGGTCCGACGCCCCGGCAGCCCGGGTCCCCTGGGACAGGACGTCCTCGTCCTGCTCCAGCTGCTTCCAGAGCTTCGACCCCCGCGCGCGGCGGCAGCACGCGGGCTCGCCGCCGGCCGTCACGCTGCTCAGGCCCAAGCACTTCGAGCGGCTGTACGGCGCGGCGGCCCCGGCCCGGCGCGCGCGCCTCCTGCACCGCGGCGGCAGCGGCGCCTGCTTCAGCACGCCCGCGCCCCTGGGCGCGCCCCGGCCCTGGGACTCGCTCAACGGCGACGTGTGTCTGCTGGCGGCCGAGGACATGGAGTGCGTCTCCGCGGCCGCTCAGCGGGGCGGGGGCGGGGGCGGCAACCCTGGCGTCCCGCGGGTCTGCTGGCCGGCGGCGGCGCACGCTGAGCCCGGGGGCGGCGGGGGCGGCACGCGCAGGGCGCGCCTCATGTCGCCGTTGAGGACGATCGCCCGCACGCTGCGCGACGCCCTGCACCTGCGCGCCGGGGGCGACCCGGAGCTCGACGTGGACGCCCTACCCGAGCACTTCCTGCTGCAGCCCCAGCACGAGGAGATCGGCTACACGAGGTACAGGCCTGTTTCATCGTTGGGCAGTTCCTGTTTCGGCCGCCACGTGACACGTGGCAGCGTTCCGAGGAGGTTCTGGGAGGGCGGCGGGGACGAGGGGAGAGAACAGCAACTATGTAAAACACGTCGAGGAAGTCTCGAGACCGCGCCGTGGGGCGCCCGGGGCGGGGCGCACCACACCCTCGGGCGTGGCGGCGGGGGGGCGGGGCGGGCTGCGCCAACTTCTCTATACCGTCTCGTCCGACCCGACACCGAAATTGCCCGGGAATTTCGCTCGCGTGGACGTCCCGTCGTCTCGAATCAGCCGAAACCCGCAGCGCAGCGCAGTAGAGTCGTCGCCGCGGGCCGGGGCCGGGACACGCGGAGCTAGCTCCCCGCGTGCGCGTCTGGCCTCACCCCGCCCCGCCCCACCCCGCCCCGCCCCGCCGTGCTGTATGAGACCTTGAATAGTCGTCCTGGTCCTCATTGAATTGCTTGGGAAACAACTCCCTGACAGAACAGGCCGACAGCCGGAGCTGAGTTTCCCGGCACGCGATACGCCCCGCCCCGCCCCGCTCCGCCCCGCCCTGGAGTTTAGTCGCCCCCTGTGCTGGCCTGGCGGGGCGGGGTGGGGCGGGGCGTAGACACATGTTGGCGTGTCCTGTGAGCGCCCCGGTTGTTCCCCGTCGGCCAGGACGGATAAACGTTGTGCGCATCAGACTAACGCCCGCCCCGCCTGACCTGTTCTGCGCCGTGGTTCTCTGACCGGGTACAAGAGCTAGAGCTGTGCGCATGCGCACCACCGCCGCACCTTTTGCCTAGTAGGCAGGCGGAGATACCCGTCTGCCTCACACAGGTGTATTCGAGGGAAATTCGCCTACTTATCAGGCAACACTACCGCGGGCCGGGCTCATATCTCCGTCCCTCTGCGCCTCTTTTGTTTCTCGCGTCTCCTCGAACAAGTCAATTACTGCGCACGCAGTGAGCTTCCACCACCGTCCCACACAAGCCCAGGCTCTGTTCGTTCTCTCTCTTCCTCATTCTCTTCTACTTCGTTTTCTTTCTTTTTTTCCTTTTTCGTGGATTTTTAACACTGGGTGTTTAAGTATGGGTGTGCCAATAGCAGGTGCATGGAATTTTTCACACACTCGTAACTGTGCGACATTTTCTTTTTTACACGCTCGTAGGTGCTTGTACTCGCACGCTTTTAGTCGTGTAAACGCCGGCTAGCGAACACTTTGAAGTGTACGTATACGAATTTTCGTGATTGGTGCTTGAAAAATATCCACTCCCCTACAAGTAAGTGGCATTCGTACACTCGTATTTCCAAAGTGTACAGTCTCCCTGCCTCCCGCAGGTAGTCTCTCTCCCCGCCCCGCCCCGCGCAGAGGCGCGGCGCGGCGCTGCCCTGGTGGTGGTGGGTGGATGTGGCCAGCTGTGTTTTACAGCCCGCGAGGCGAGACACTGCGAGCGAGCTCTCGAGCTCTGCCCAGCGCCCGCCTCTCTGTCTCTGACAATCTGGTCCCCCTAGAGAGTGATAGAGACAGAGTAGTGGACGCTCGTAGACAGGGCTAGTTTCGGACGTGTCCTCCCGGGCAGAGCCTCTTCGGCCTCCTGCTGGCGCTGACGCTGGCGCGCTCGAGGCCGCTGATCCCCCTAAAAGCTTTTTCACAAACGCGTTTTCACGTCGTAGTTTTTTTTTTCCGCTGTTCCTTTTCCGCTGCCGCTCTGAGTCAGATTACACGCGTGCGCGGAGATGGGTTCGCGAAATAAATCCGCGGGAAACAAGCTACTCGCGGCGGCGTGTATCGGCCGGGGGGGGGGGGGGGGGGGGGGGCACCGCGTGCCACAAAGAAAGCGCACGAGTGTGATTTGTATGCAAAACAAATAATGGCGCTCAATGGGCGTGGCCCGCCCCGCCCCGCCCCGCCTCGCCCCGTGTGCAGCTGTCACTACACTGCCGCGGAAAAGAGGAACAGTTTAGTGAACCGGACCGAATTTGTTCGGATAAATAATACAAGTGTGTGAAAAATTCACTAACCTCTCTCTATCTCTCTCTCTCTCTTTCTCCACCCCTATCGCAGATCCGTCGTCGCCCTGTCTTCATAACCGTCTGCTGCTGCGCTTTGGCTTTGGCTCGGACCTCCTTCCCTTCTCCCCTTTCCCCTCCCCATCCCTCCCTCCCCCTCCTCGCCTCCTCGCCTCGGCAGAGAGCGGCTGATAAGGGAAGAAGTGCTGAAGTCAAGCCTCAAGGGTCCTGTCCTGTCTCGCAGCCGCGGTGGAACCACGAAACCTTTGCCATTATTCTCCCTCCGCTCCGACCACCCCCACCACCACCCCTACTCCAAGCCATCTGCAATGCGGATTAAGATTTTATGCTGTGTTGAAATTAAGAAAAGCACTAGAAATATCTCTATTGCAGTGCAGTGATTGCCACTTGTAGATATGAAAATTGCTATGACTTATTGCAAGTGCACGCATTTCGCTCTCCTACTAGTGTATGAATAATTTGACGCGTACCTATTCAAGTGTTAGTAAAAATTAAACCATCTTTAAGTAGGCGACGTTTATTTGGGTTCCCTATAAAAAACGCCAAGTATTAAGTTTCTTTTTCTTTTTTTTTTCTTTTTTTTTCTGTTTTTTTCCCATTTTGTGTGTGTGTATAGCCTCCAATGTCGGACGAGGCTGACCGGAAAGTGCCTACAATAAATGCGGTGATTACCTGTGTTATTATTGATATCGCCGTCAGTCGACCTGCTGCTGACAATCGACTACTGAACGATGATCGACGGCTCACGTCACGTGACGTCGCTAGAGAGAAAGAGAGAGAGAGAGAGAGGGAGGGAGGGAGCGAGATGGTTGTGTCTGAGTATGTGCGTACGCAGCCGTACGGAGCTCACCTAGCAGCCCACTCGTGGCCCACGCATACACGCATTCACTCACCTGCTCCCCCTCCTCTCTCTCCCTCTCTCTCTCTCTCTCTCTCTCTCTCTCTCTCTCTCTCTCTCTCTCTCTCTCTCTCTCTCTCTCTCACCCTCTCTCCCTCTCTCCCTCTCTCTCTGACGCACACGTTGAGAGCGCGGTGGTGTGCCTCTTTGCAAATGTTTGTTCATTTCGCCCAGCCTCCCGGAGGGAGGTCCAGCAGGTGGGAGGGCGGCTGGCCGGGCCGGGCCGGAAACCTCGGGGAATTTTGACAAATCCCGTGCGTCATCGGGGAGCTTTTTCGTCGGCCTTATGGTGTATACACCATGAGTAGACACCATATGACAGCAGTATACTGCTGGAGATCTTATGGGAGAGAATTAACAAACTTTCGAACGCCAGCCCACTAGAGTGAAAACTTTTTTGGTAAAATGCCTTTAGTAATTTTGTGTGACCGCTGCGTTACTCTCTTAATAATAGACACGCATTTAATTTAACGCGTGCAAGTTTAAGTGAATTCTCTAAATTTGAGAGTGTTGTGTGGTCCGGGGGTGCTTGTACTGTCTTGAATTCTTTCGCCGGATCCTTCCCGCCGGCCTGGCCTGCCCCGGGGCGAGGTCTGATCGCTGAGGGTCGACACAGCGCGCCTAATCGCCGAACAGATCGACTGCTTAACCTTCTGTCTCCTTTTCTCTGCTTCTATTATTTATTTTATTTTCCTTTTTTTTCAATTCTCGTTTTTACTGTACTCTCTCCGTAGACGGATTTTCTTGCCATTCGTTGCCCGGGCTCTGGGGTAATCAGGTATTCAGGCAGAGGGGCAGGCCAGGCAATCAGCGGGGAACAAGCGCATGTAGGCGGGGCGGGGCAACTACCGTACTGTAATCCGTACACAGGCAGACAGACAGACAGACAGACAGATAGAGTAATACTCGGCCCTAAGGCGCCGGATGTACCATTGCGGTACTTCCGGTGAGTCCGACCCGACGACCATCTGTCATCCCAGCTGCTTTGCCTTGCTCGTCACACCTGCAGGTGCCGGGGTTTGAGCCGTGCCGCGCATGGCTCCGACACGGCCGAGCATGAATACCGAACAAGCGCAAATAAAGGACTAGCTTTCCTTTTTTCCCTTTTTTTTTTTTTTTGCGATGTCGTTCTCACCGCGGACACCAAGGTCAATGCTGCCTGCAGATTAGCCGTGCTGTTTGCCGTCCTGATTGGCGTTTTCTTTTTCCGCCTCATTAAGACTTTCTTTAATGAAACATTTGTATTTCAGCATCGGCTAGCCAGCCAATAAAGTAAAGGAATCATTTGTGCGTACACGGATTAATTTTTATAGAGGATCGATAAAATATCTTTTATTTTGAAATGTTATCTGTTAAGTTAAATGCCTAAAGTTTAGTTAAATAACTAACGTTATCGAAAGTTACGTTAAGTTACGTTAAGTCTCGGCCCCCTGGCCTCCCCCCACCGCGCACACCCACTCGTCGCTCGGGAGGGACGCTGTCGGCCGGCTCGGGCCGCACGGAGGCGGATTTCGCCGCTTTGGAACCCATTTTCTCGATCGGCGCCGACTTTTTTAATCCGCGCCGCGAGGTCAACAACACGGGAGGCAAAGGGGGTCCACACGACGGCTGATGTGGAAACTCATGTGAAAACGAGACCCCCGCCCCGCCCCGCCCCACCCCGCCCCGCCCCGCCCCGCCCCGCCCCGCCCCGCCTGAGCCGTGGGGCCGCGGGCGCGTCGGGACCCAGATACCTCTGATTTGGGGCTGTTGCTGGTGGGGTTCGCTTTGTGGTCCGCGCCGGTGCCGGTGGTGCGGTGCGGGGGACTTACTGCTGTCTGCTGGACGTGTTTTTAATGGGCCGTGGTGATGAACGGGTACAAATGATAATCTGTGGGTAGAAGCCTCGATCACGCCCGCGGATGGCGATCTGGTTTGCAATTTAATTCGTTTGTTAAATCTTTGGCTCGTGCGGGGTTGTGTAGTACGTGTACAAGAGGTAGAAAGAAGAGATTAAGAGAGTGTTGGGGGTGGGCGGTGGAAGAGTCTCCAGGTCACCTGCCTCATCTCATTTGCATCAGAAGGGCAGCCCCGTCATGGGAAGGGAAGAGAAAGGGCCTCTAACACCTTGCGCACAAAATGTCAGACGCTTCAGGGAAAGAGGGAGGGAGGGGAGGCGGCGAAGATTTGGGGGGGGGGGGGGGCGTCGCGTTGCCCTTTGAGCCCTTCTGCTTACTCTCTCGCACGCGAATTTCGATGGCCATCCACACACCTACAAGTGTGTGTGTGACATTCATCGCACTTGCTCGTTGCCAGTGCATGTTCAAACGCCCACAATAACCGCGCTCTGGGGGGCACAATGGGTCAGTAGCCGCACCGCAAGCACGCCCCGGGCGGGGCGGGGCGGGGGCGGGGTGGGGCGGTGTTCTACCGGGCCTGGCCCGGCAGGCTGCAAAGGCATTGCAGGTGGGGCCGTGGCGGGGCGGGGCGGGGCGGGGCGGCCAGGGAGGCATTGCAGACCATGTCATGTCGCCCACCGTCATTGTGTTCCATCCCGATCCAAGGTGAGCCCGGGCCCCGCCCCGCCGCGCCGCTGCCCTTGTGTGTGTAGTAGTGCGGCCGCGCCACGCGCCGCCACGCCGCGCTACCTGCTAAAGCCCCCTTTATGCAGGCGGAGGACAAAGCCGGAAAAATTGCGCAACTACTGTTCGCGTTTAATTTGTCTCTTTGGTAAAAGTAACCCCCGCAGGCGGTGCACAAGCTGCTCACTGTAACCCCTCCCCACCCCTAATGATTGTCGTTGGTCTTGGTCCATTTGTACGTTGTTGCGTTTTGGTTCTTGATGCTGAGACTGATGAGTGCGTCTTCTTCTGTTCCGCAGGTTCTACTTCCCCCAGGGGAAGCCCATCCTCGCCCAGCACCTGGACCTGGTGCTCAAGAAGGTGGCCGCCGCCTTCGACAACTTCCCGAACCAGCAGGTGCCGAGGCATCAGTTCGGCGTCATCACCAAGGTAATGTGCGATCTTCTTTTTGTATTTTTTAAATTTGTTTTTGTACCCGGAGCACTTAATGTACGGGATCCTTATGGTATGGCGGGGGAAAAGGACCTGCCCCATCGGTAGTATTTATTTTCTCAACAGGTACCACACCTCGTGCAGGCAGGCCGGGGGCTGGCCTGGCCGTGAACCGGCGCGGTCAGGCGCGGTGCGGTACGGGGTACGGGCGGGTAGACACGCGAGCCGGGAGGGTAGGGGGCGGGGCGGGGCGGGGCGGGGCGGGGCGGGGCGGGCCCAGACAACACAACCTTTTCGTCACTTTGGCACCACGTGACCCCCTCCCTCTCTCCCTCCCCTCTCCCCTCACCGTGAGCCGATGTTGCACTTGGCGTAAGTCATGCGGAGTCAGACCAGACCCACACAAACACTAGCACGTGGCGGGGTGGGGTGGGGTGGGCGACCAAACTGTAGACCTGCTGCTCTTTTTTTTTTTTAATGTCTAATCCATTATTTTGATTTTACGTAAATTTGAGTGTAAATATTTTAATAACGATTTGAGGGGAATTGTAGTGCAGTACTTCGTCTGTCAAAACTCTCGTCCGCCTGCTTCCCCCCCCCCCTCTTTGTGTGTGAAGGGCTCGGCGTCCTTGTCCTTCTAGTGGCTTGTCCCGAATTAGACCATGTGGCGGGGCGGGGCGGGGCGGGGCGCGCTGCTGCATTGTGGGGGCATTAAAAGGCTGGGCGACCGAGCGGGCCGGGGCCGGGGTCGGTGCAGCACGATGGGTTGCCTACCCCCACGGCGCAGGACTCCCCTGCGCGCCGCCAGCCTGCTGTCTCTAACTTATGCTCCACTTGTTCGGCTCCAGGCGTGCGACTGCCCGCTGTACTGGAAGGCGCCACTGTTCATCGCCTGCGGGGGTGACAAGGCAGGCTACGTGGACGTCAACAGCTTCCTGGACTACTGGAGAAAGTGAGTAGTACATCCCTCCCTGGAGCCTGCCTGCTGACACTGACGGCGCCTGACCGTGTTGCTGACCGTGTTGCTGACCGCGTGCTGACCGCTCTGCCCGTGCAGTCTCTGCTCCACGTGCCACAACCCGGCGTCCCGCTTCCTGAGCATCCTGACGCGCGGCCAGCGCCAGTACCTGCTGCCCGAGGACTTCATCCCCCTGGTGCAGGACGTCGTGGAGACGCACCCGGGCCTCACCTTCCTCAAGGAGGCCACCGAGTTCCACTCCAGATACGTGCACACGGTCAGTAAAGAAAAAAGGAGTGTCTCTGCATCACGAATTTTCCAGGACAGTAGACCATCAGTCGCGAAAGAAGGAACCCGTGGATACCCCGCGCGCGCTCGGGAGGAACCTCCCCACGCTTTCCTTATGTGGAGTCTCTCGCGCTTGGGGTAGCGCAGGGTCCATTCTTTTGCGACTGATGGAAATAACTCTGATAATTTAGGAAAAAATAAAGCAGAATTAAGACAAAAACTGCAAAAAAATAAATCAGAAAAATTCAGGGAAATTCCGCTTGGCTCGACAGGTGATTGCGCGCATCTACTACTGCGTGAACCGGTCGTGGAGCGGGCGCATCTCGCTGGCCGAGCTGCGCCGCAGCAACCTGCTGACCGTGCTCAAGCTGCTCGAGGACGAGGACGACATCAACGCCATCACGCAGTACTTCAGCTACGAGCACTTCTACGTCATCTACTGCAAGTTCTGGGAGCTCGACCGGGACCACGATCTCTTCATCGACCGGCACGACCTCGCCCGGCACAGCGACCACGGTAACAATTTTCAGAGAAAATTTGTGTCAAGCTTTTATTTTTTTTAAAGTGAAGTTTTCTAAATATTTGACGTAAATGTGTCGCAGCCCTGTCGTCGCGCCTGATCGAGCGCATCTTCTCGGGCGCGGTGACCCGGGGCGGGCGCCACAAGCTGCGCGAGGACCGCATGAGCTACACCGAGTTCGTGTGGTTCCTGCTCTCCGAGGAGGACAAGACGCACCCGACGGCCGTCGAGTACTGGTTCCGCTGCATGGACCTGGACGGCGACGGCTTCCTGTCCATGTACGAGCTCGAGTACTTCTACGAGGAGCAGCTGCAGCGCATGGACGCCATCGGCATCGAGACGCTGCCCTTCGAGGACTGCCTCTGCCAGGTGAGGCCATGAGAGAAGGACACTGACCTCAAACTGGAAAAAATCAGGAAAAGTTCAGGGAAAATTAAGACACTGAACTCACACTGGAAACCCAAGTATGTACAGAAGTTCGAGATCCACGTCTGACCTGTGTGTTAACCCTCGTCGACAGATGCTGGACATGATACGGCCCGAGGTGCAGGGCAAGATCTCGCTCAGCGACCTGAAGCGGTGCAAGATGACGTCCATCTTCTTCGACACCTTCTTCAACCTGGAGAAGTACCTGGACCACGAGCAGCGCGACCCGTTCGCGAGTCAGCGCGACCACGACAACGAGGGCCGGGAGGTGCGTAGCGTCAGCCTGCGAGCGGGCGGGTAGGCAACCCGCTCAACAGCGGCGCGCCCGCATTGCCTACCCGAGCGCCCGTACCGTCGCGCCGCTCTCTTTCGACGTCACGGAACTTGTTTTTTCGCAAATAATGAAGCTCTCCTCGTTGTGCTCGCAGCTGTCGGACTGGGACCGGTACGCGGCGGAGGAGTACGAGCTTCTGGTGGCCGAGGAAGGTGGCCAGGATCCACAAGAGGACCTGTAAGTATTTGCCCTGCGGCCGACGGAAGGGTAGGGAAGGGAAGGGAAAACGCGTACCGGTACTTGGAGCCAAGTTTAAAATTATATCGCCTTTACGCGATTGGATTTTTCCCCCCTGAATCAAACTAACAAAAATAAATCCTGAATGGGTAGCGCACATATCAGCCGACTGGAAAATAATGGAAACAGGGACTTGATGTCGTGATTTTATTGTTGGTTTCCAGGCGTCTGGAGGATGAGATGTGACGTGTGAAGGGGTTTGATATGAGGTGTAAGTACCGAGAGAGTCGTGCCCTGCAGCCCAGCATGCCAGCTTGTGTCCACATAGTGCCGTGCCGTAGGCCGTGCCGTAGGCCGTGCCGTAGGCCGTGCCGTAGGCCGTGCCGTAGGCGATACGGCTAGAAGGAAGGAGAGGAGAGGAGAGGGCTTGCCCCGCCGCTGCCGCATCTTGTAGCCGTTGTTTCATATTGATAATCAGTGTCGCGTCTTTGCCAAAATCGCTACAGCACTCCCTTACCATTACTTTTTTTTCCTTAATTTTTTTTAAAAAACCTTTTTTTTTCTCTTTCTTTTTTTGTTTCTTTAATTTTTGACAGCTGTCAGTTATAACAAGTATTGTACCGCACGCTTTGGCAGAGGGCCGCAGGCCAGTGTCTATTCTCAAGAGGACCAGACTTTCGCCACGCCTATAGCATTTCATGAAAAGCTTTCATTAGAGCAATTGGTCGTAATTTTAGCTTTGTGCCCGTGTCTCTCTGAGAATACACACTGGATCGAGCACTGCAGAACTTCTGCTTGCATCGTTGTTGTGCATCTTACGTGTTTGTTTCATAATTTTAGTTGTTTGTCATTTTAGTGTTTTATTTTTTTCATTGATAAGTTTGAATGTGTGTCGCTGCTCGCTCCACCCACACGCAGTTCGCTTATTTTGTTTTATATTTTTGTTGTTCATTTTTGTATCGGTTTTCAGCTTGTGCCTGTGCTGCTCCATGCTGAGCTCACACTGCCACCCACCCCCCCTGATAAATAGACCGATAGATAAAATACCCCATCCGCCTTGCAGCCTAGTGTTAGTCTGCTTCCAGTTCTCTCTAACACTCATTTCTGCTCCCACAGAATTATGAACGGCGATCAAGAGGACCTCCTGTCGCCCAACCTGGACAAGCTGTCGTGGCCCTCTAGGCCCAGCTTCAAGGTGACGGACTTCGACCTCGACCTGGGCGACCACCTGGGTGGAGGTCTCGACGACGAGGATGAGGACGAGTCTGCCGAGGACAGCGATGACTACGCGGGAGACAGCGATGAGGATGACGAGGAGGGCTCCATTTAGGGGGAGACATCCCTATCGGGCCTGCGAGTGAGATCTCCCTAAAGTTTCGTTCTCAACTCCAGCTTAAGTTTGGACTAGGAGGCAATGCTCTTTGAATTGAGTTTTGCGTTTTGTATAGGCCTGTTGCGAATGATTTATACTCACTTGTGTATTTGTGTGTGTGTGTGTCCGAGGATACGTGAGGTGTTTGAGGGTGTTTGGAATTATGTGTGAGAATGAACAGGTAAAGAAAGTCATGTTGTTTGGGTGACTCCTGAAAGACTATCACCGGTCCAGCCAGTGAGGAAATGAGAGTTGTCAGTTGTAGCAGTGTGATGTCATTGATTGATATTAATGTTTTCCCTCTGCATAATGCTGTGTTTCATGGATCCTGTAACAAAAGGGATTACTTTTAGGACAGAATAGAACCATTAAATTGATATTGATTTTTTAAACTCACCATTTATTGTAATGTTCGTGCCTATTCTGCGTGTGCGTAATTGTAACATTTTGATATCCATAAGTTCTGTGTTATTCGAGACCTGGGTGTGTAGTAGCATATTTGTATCAGTATTTTTACAACGCCTGCTAAAATAACGGCCTTCCTGTTTGTGTAAGAGGAGAGACTGAGAGTTGATATTGAGGGACAGACTTCACTAGGGTTTTGGATCCAAACTGACAAACTAAATTAATTTGACTAAGAGAGGACGATCGTAGATTTTTTAAGAAGTGGATTGAAGCTTTGTTTTTTATTAAGAGTTTCTTTCTGCTTTGTCCATTAATTAGCTAAAAAGGATTTTTTCCTTGTTTGGCTAACTTGTATTAAATATTTTCAGATGTTGAATTACGTCTGTTTTTATACCTTTCACATACGTGATGTTAGCTGTCAAACTTCTTAGATGTTTAAAACTTCTGCGAATACCAAAGATTATTTGGAAATGCTGAACATCGTTGTATGTAATTTTAAAGAGATTTGTAGAGATTGAATAATGTTTTTTTTTTTTTTAATGCAATAAGTATTGTGTGTGTCTGTGAGGAAACAAAAGTAGTACCCGCTTAACTAACATCATAAGACACTACTGATCAAATCTGATTTTAATTGTGCCTAAGCACTGCATTCAATGATTTTGCATGGTTCTCAGCTTATATGCTAGCATGTTAATGCAATAAAATTGTATGTATCTCACAACGAACTTGATGTGCCATGTGGTGCCATGACCCAAACCCTGCCCCCAGAGGAAGATACATTACTTTAAGAATTCAGAAACTTATGTGCCCAACCCCATTAGGTGCCATATTAATGGAATTATATTTTGTTTTGTTTCAGCCTGGGTGGCCTCTCAGGCCTTATGCTGGTCTATGAAACTCCTTGTAAATATTCCCAAAGTTGTGCGTTTAATTTAGACGTCGAAACAGTCCCGAATTAGCCATTGTTTTGTTTTTATTTCATTCGGCGCCGTTCCGACGTTGAATCAGCTCAACTTTATACCAGTAAACTTTTGCCGGTAAACTCTTTATTTTCCCCAACTTTTATGTTTTGTTGACTGTTGGTGCAGTCTTTGGATGTTGATGCTGAATATTTTCAGTACATATCGAGTGTATATAATACTAATGATCTAGTCGAAATGGGGTCTGTGACCTTGCATATAATGCAACCCATGTTCTTCCTGTTGTATATGTTGCTCTTCTATGGTAATGTCTGTATACATTTATGTTAGAGTGTTATGTTTGTATGTTAATTTTTAAAATAATTTTTATGTATTTTTAGATGTTATGTCCATTTAAAATGCCCATTAGGATATAGACTATCACACATTGTAATGAAAGGGGATGTTTTAATAGATGACTAAAATTTTAAATATAATAAAAGTATTAACAGCTAATTCAAAGAAATAACGATGTATTCTGTGAAAGTCGCGTGTCAAGTGGTACATTGACTATTCGCTGTTTAAAACAAGTGTGTTCGATTTTTTTTCCAATAAAATGTTTTGTAAGTAGTTTGTGATTATCGCTCCCCTTTACCCATTTATCAGCATGCCAGAGCCAAAGAAAGAGAATAGTTTAAAATGGCAGAAGAAAGTGTGTGCGCCGTGCGGCGGGGTGGGTGGGCTTTCATCTGCCACACCTACTCTAGTTGAGTCAGTGATGAGAGATGCGAATTGGATTTTATAGACAACGTTAGCTCTCGCGCGGTCCTTGATACGCCCCAATATATAGTTGAAATTCTCACGGGGGGAACCCGTGAGATCGCTCTTGATGGGTGGGTGCGTCTTTCTGCTACACCAACTCTAGTTGAGTAACTTATACGCACGATTTTTGTTTCTTCAGTGTCTTTGACGATGAAATATGAAAAATTATTGAAATTATCAATCAACTTTAACAACTCTAACGTACCCCTAGACCAACCCCCAAGGGTCAGTTCGTCCGATTACCCGGTTTGTCTGCGAGGGAATGCAGTATTCCTGATAGCGCGCAATTTGTGCTGGCGGGGTGGTTTAAGGGCCTATTTTCTCACTAACGAAGTCCGGTATAGGACTCCTAGGACTTGCTATGTATTTTTTGGTCCCAGAAGAAGGTCACCTGTGAGTTTGGTCGAAATCCGAGACAATTTTTTATCGCCCGAAAATCGCAAAAACGCAAAGGCTATAGCCTTTGCATTTTTAACGATTTTCGGCCCCAAACGAATTTGCTCCCAAATGACGGGGGTTGTGCAGGGGGACTCTAACATACCCCTAGACCAACCCCCAAGGGTCAGTTCGTCCGAAAACCCTGTTTGTCTGCGAGGAAATGCAGTATTCCTTCTGAATCGTATTTTGAATGGCACTAAACCTGGCGGGCGAGTGACGTCAGTTTCTGCAGCCGGAGCCGGAAGCCGGAGGTGTTTGTTGTTTTCGGAGGGATCATGGCGGACGCCGGTGTGCGGCCTGTGCGGCAGAGTTTCGTAAGTGTAATTGTGATATTATTTGTTTTAAACGTAATATTCCTTAATTAATCAATAATTGGGAGGAGTGTGATATTTTTATATTTAAATATCACATATTTTGTTGTTTCGGTGAGGATAAACTGATCATCCTCGCTCCTGTAATGGTTCATCTTTCTGCTGAGTGCCTACCGTAAGCTTAGAATCAACCATCAGCATTGGTTGTAACTTTTCAATGATATTCTTATTAGCGGAATGTCGTTATTTCCTTGAAAGGCTGTAATTTTCTTGTAGCACATTATGTAGTGCCCAAGGGAGGTTAGCTATGAAGGTTAGGTCACCTCATGGGTACACCCATGGTTAGGCTGAGGTTCATACATGAAGCTCTTAATTTGGGCATTAGTGTGAATCAGAAACTTATTTTACGTTGCGTTCTTGTTTAAATGTGAAAGTGGGGGTGTCCTTAGTACTCTCTGTGAGGAAATCTTGGACCAGATGGATTCCGATTAGGCGACAGACAGCCTACAACAGTAGTAGCATTTTCTATCAGGCACACTTGCGTGTTCATTTCAAAATCAAAGGGTTTTGTATAAGTTAACATTGGGGGGAAAATAGGGAAGCTAGGACTCTTGGCTGAGTCAGTAGGGCTTGTTGCATTAGTGGGTATCCTTGCACTTGAAATCGCAGTTCTGTGCTCATGATGATTCTTCTTCTTTGAACAATATTGCATCTTCGTAGTGAGAATAAGTAAATGTAAATGAGATCTTTTCTTTTTCAATAACTGAAAGTATTCTTTAGATATTTATCATTTGGAGTAAGTCATGTTCATTCTCAAAACGCCTTCTAGCTTTCAAACAAACTTAATAATACAATAGTCTTGTGTAGATTTATTTGTTTTAAATGCAATATTGTTAAAAGTGCATGGCCCGTCACTCGTCTTTATCCAGAATTTGTTTGTCAATTGTCTAAACACTAGTTGTTCACTTATTGATCTAGTTTATGGTTGGTATCTTGCCAACTGATATCCATGAGAGATATCATCAGCATTTTATTGATGTGCAATTACCTTTCTAAGGTATTTGGCTTTTTAAAAATAATACCTGTTCACTTTTCCATCCATCTTATTTAAGGGTGGTATCTTGCCAACTAGTCAGATGCTGGATGCATTTAATAATTCGGATAGAGGCTTTTAAAGTAGTAAATCTTGTTTTGTGGAGAACAGAGATGAGTGACGGCTTTGCTTACTGATATATGAGTGTTGCCCTGTTGCCCCTGTGTCTGCTGTTCTTTACTTGCTCTATTGCAAAAAGTATCCATTGAATGCTTTGTTTTGCGCCATTTGGCCTGCCTGCTTCCTCTCACTTTGACCTCGGCCAGACTCCTAAAGGTCAGGGTGTGAGGAGTAGGCATTTTAGTGGTAACCTTTCAAATCTAAATTTTTGCTTGCTTCCTCGCACTTTGACCTCGGCCAGACTCCTCATGGTCAGGGTGTGAGGAGTGGGTGTCTTGCTCTTGTACCTTTGAAATGTAAATTTTTGCTTGCTTTCAACTTGTTGTAGTTGCCCCCTCTTGCTGGCATTCTGACCCAGGCCAGACTCCTGAAGGTCAATGTGTGGGTGAGAGGGGGCGAATGAGAGGGGATTCCTCTCTCTTTGCTTTAGAATTTCAACTTTGAATGGATACTTTTTTTACTGCTCTGTGCTCTGCTGTTTTCCCCTCTGGCTTTGGTATAATACGGCCTCCTGGAGTGGGACTTGTCTCACTGCTGGGTTCGAATCCCAGCGGGTCCTATGCCTCGCCTTGCTCTGCCTTCCTTCTCTCTGAATGTATGAGAAATTTAGAGGAACACAGTGCTTTGTTTACAATTTTGTTTACACTTGTTTACAATTTTGTTGACATTTGTGCTGCTCTGCAATGGCCAATTTCTTCTTCTCTTTTTTTGGGACTTGGTATTTGGCCGGCTCAGTGTTCCTCTCACTTTGTCATACTGTGTCTTCTGCTCTTTGTTGTTGTTGACATTCATGCTTTGTTTACTTTTCAGCACTTGTACTTTTTTTTTTTTTTCCCCTCCTTGGTTGTTGGCTTCGGCTTTCCTTGCTCGAGCAGCTCATTGGTTTCCACCAGTGAGCTGCTCGAGCAAGGAAAGCTCGAAGCCAACAACCAAGGAGGGGAAAAAGAATTGTTTGTTGATGTTCCACTGCTCCAAGTCCCAACTTTGCTGCTGCGCCTTTCAAGGTGCAGCAGCCGAGTTGGGACTTGGAGCAGAACATCGGCAACAAAAAAATAAACAAACAAACAGTTGAATAAAAAAAACAAGCTTTATTGGAAGAAGAACAAAAAGAAGCAAGAGCAGCCGGCCAATGGGAGGCCAGCAAAAAAAGGCCCTTTTTTAGGCTATCTCGAGATCCCTATGTGATGCGGCCCAAGTAAAATTTCTGGGGGTCAAACAAAGTTCCATCTGGAAAAACTAGTCAAATTAACTGTCAAGAGGAGTTTAATTAAAACCCCTCATAAACTGACTCTACGCAACAATCACTTCATATGAACTCAATCACAGCCGACGAGATGAAACACAGGACCCGAGAGCAAGCAGTGGCCTGGTGAACCTTCAATAACATGTCACTAAAGGAGCCCGAGAAATGCGTACCAGGACCTCGGGCCATTCCATGTTCCACTGTGACTGATCTCTCCTCCACATGAAGCAATCGTTGCTCACATTAGCAAAAGTAAGTTCAAAGTAATTTCAAATACAAAGTAAGTTCATTTCTTCATGCCGACATCCTCGTCTTGAGTTTCAAGAATCTTCACAGCCGTCGTTTCTTGAGTTGGTTGCTTGCTTTGAAGAATCATCAACGGCTGCACATTTGGTTCTGCTTTCGCCGTAACTTCGTCTTGTAACCTGCAAAAACAAATATGTATCAGAAGCAGTTCAATAAAAGAGTATCATTATTTCACGATTTGGTTGACTTTATTTAGGAAGACATGATGTGAAAATAATTATCCAATCCGTCTTTAATAGAGAGAACATGCCAAAATTTTCCATCTTGCTATGGTATTTCAATTAGCAATCAATATATATTCAGCAATTGGAAGAAGGTAAAGCTATAATGAGCCCAAAGTTACGTCTACTTCAAATATTTTATTTAAAATGATTACCACAAACCAAAGTGGCAAACAGACATAAAATTCACTCCTACCATAAGTTTGATTTCAGTTATTGGTAGCTCTGAGCAGACTAACACAGCAGCAAGTGATTTTCTATGAATGGTAATAAAATCAATTCAACTATCAAACAAATGCGTGATGTTATTCACCATTATACAGGTAACTTATTTAACATGTCATGCATCTCTGGTTCAGTTACTATGGCAGCAACTCAAAAACATTCCACGATTTTAGTGTCAAAATTTACCCACTATGATTTCTAGTATTTTAATGGAGACCAAAGTACTAGCAGCAATATTGCAATTTTCTATTGATTTCACAACCAGCAAAGGTGGAAAGTGGCAGTTAGTTTAATTTTGAAAGCCAATTGCCTTCTACTTCATAGGTGAGTTTAAGAGATATTCTGATTCAGAACAGTGGTGCAATACCAAGTGAACTTTTCAAATGAAAGGAATAAGTAGACTTTCATAACTTATGTCAAAGCTTCCCTCAACAGATATTTAAAATACAAATAACACAATGCTTTTTCACCATTCTGCAAAAGGGAAATATTTCTTACTGTCTGATCTTAAATTCAGGGCACTGAATTTCAAAATGAAAGAAATCAAAGTAACAGACTAGACATTAAAATTCACCACAGGAGTGGTGCTGTACTAGGCAAGCTCAAAAAATTCATTGTTTATCAAAGTTACTGTCATGAAAGGTCTACTCATACTAATAGAAGTTGATTAAAATATTAAATTGCTGAATATTATAATTCATTTACTATAGCTTGTACAGCAGCCCAACCAAACAGGTGGTGCTGTGCCAGGAAGGCACTTCAAATGTACGGATTAACTCAGTTCCTGTTGTCAAAGGTCTGTCTTTCCAAACCAATCACAGTTAGTCTGCTAGTGGCAAACTGAGATGGAACCTCCAAGTGCTCAATTACAAATTGCAATATGAACTACTGCTTTTACTACTACAAATGTTCTCCAAAAGAGACTAGCAACCTAATTTCTTTTATTTTGAGAAAAAGTTCAATAATCTGATCAGAGCTATACAGTATTAAATCCTTACTCCACAGGATAAGATTCAATGAATCATCCTTGAAAGCATGTCCAGTGTACTGGTGAGGCAGGAAATGAACATTGCCAAAATGGCTATTTAGCTCCAAGATCTGAGTTTTGAATCCAAATGGGAAAAGATCTTTGAGGCAGCAGCAACAATGTGCTGTTCGGCAGACAAAGAACAGGATTTCTCTTTGAGCACTCATTTGCAAATTGTATAAATATAAATGCACCACTCTTCATTATAGGTATGCCATATTTGTCCCAGTTAAAACTTTGCTCAAGTTAGCAGATGTGTGTAGACATTAGCCTTAGCCACAGGAATAGCCAATTATAAGCAAAGACGCTTCAAAAAATTATTTGAAGTGGGTGCAAATCAAAATATACAAGTCTTTTTTAACTTCTCAGATTTCTTTCAAAGATCCATGCCTTACAGCTAACCAAGACCTACTTGATCAGCTCCACTGGGCGTTCTGCTGCATACAGAACCCTGACAAGACTCAGTCTGGACGTGCCAAAAGTAAGCCACTCTGGGGACCTCCTCCCCCCTGCCTACAGCCAGTGGTAGCAAATTGCGCTAGGGTCCCCACCCAAACTACTGCTTATGATTGTTGAAGTTGTTTATCACACAACCAGATGAAAATATTGTCATATAAATTAGAACAATTAAATTAATTTAATTGAGGCTAAGGTCAGAAAATTTGTTGTTATAAATAAAATCTGTCTCTACTTTAGTTAACAATTTTTCCAACGCTCTGAAGTAGTTCCAAAACGTCCAAATGCAGCTCTAGTGATGGAGCCGGGAGGGGGCCTGGCCGAGACTCGGGTTCAGAATGCGTTTTGACAGAGTCTTGTACACATCAGAACGCACAGTGGAGCTGATCGAATAGGTCTCTCACTAAACATTGCTTACCTTCAAATAACAGCATGATCGCAGCAGATGAGGTTGCGGCTGCGATGGAGATCCAAGCACCTCCGTAGATTATGAAGTGAAATAACAGCTTCAATACATCATCCAGGTCAAGGTGTACTTGGATGACTGGAGTAAAGGAATACCTGATAACAATAAGAAAGAACTATTAGAATGACAGGAAAGATAGAAGAGGGTAAAGCAACTAATCTGATGGATAATACAGCACGGCTGTAACATTAAATACCCACCATGTGCTCAGCAGACACGTCAGAGATAAAAACAGCTCATCAGCACTGCAACGGCAGACACCATAGAAGAGATCTCAGCAACTCTTTGGAGGTGAAGTAGGAGCATCAAGGGTAGGGTTTACTTGAACGAATGCAACTGGACAACCTGGAAGAAACAAACAATACTTATTAGCATGGCAGGAAAAGTCGAGTGACTTGCCAGAAATGTGATGGATAATGGAGCGCAGGATAAACCAATGAAAGAAATACACACCTTGAGCTCTGTCATGTTGCACTGAAGTCTCCAACATCAGACAAGGAATCCCAAGCAGGGCCAAAATTTCCCAGCATTCATCAGCAGGCGATTCAGTAGTCAGGGCCCATGTTAAGGAGGCCCCAGGCTCCACACTTTCAATCAGCATTCAAGATACTGGATAGGCGAAGGAATCAGCATCATCCTGAAAAATAACAAAAGATAGCATTACATTAGTATGTCAAATGTTACAAAATAAATGAGAAGATGCCAAATTGAAATGCGCTATTCCCATCGCCTGTCTCATAAACAGCCCTATAATAAGTTACTGGAACACGAGGCACGAGACACGAGGCACGAGACACGAGGCTGGCATTCCAACCTTGGGGCGAACTGCGAGCTCATAACCCATCTATCAGGGCTCCACCATGTCAAGAAAGCGAATGAAAGCAATGAACGCGACACCTGCATTTCGGAAGAGTAGCTCATAACCCATCCATCAGGGCTCCACCATATCAAGTAAGCGAATGAAAGCAATGAACGCGACGCCTGCAATTCGGAAGAGTAGAGTGCAATAAAAGACTCCAGCTGAAGGCCTAACCTCACAACCCACGAAGAGCACACGGAACCATAAGCAGAATACGAACAAGATCTCTTCAAACCCCTGTTCCCGACGGACACAGGAAACGCATGAAACTTCCAACACGTGGTGTTTCATTGAAACCCAGCCAAGCCAACCTCCATCAACCATGAACTAGTGTGCTAGAGATCTTACCTGTTCCAAACACGGCAGCCAAATGACAGAGCGGTCCGGCTGGCGCGTCGGCGTCGGTCGGTAGCAGGGCAGGGAGGGGGAGGGGAGAGGTGCGACGGGAACCCAGCGTTGCCAACCTCTGGCCGCTACATGGCGGTACGCGGCGCTAACCAAGGCGGTATTTCGGCCGCCAAGGCGGTACTACGAGGGGTGGGGGGCCCGCGCAACTTCAAAACGGAAAACTGAATGACTTTTTTTTTTTAGGAAATTGCCTAACTCCCAGGGAACCACTCCCCGCGCGCTCTGCTGACGCACCCGCGCGCCCAACCGCGCATTTATTCAAACAGCAACGTAACAATCTCACGCGAAATGCACCCTACAAAACTTGTATTTCGGCACCTTTAAACGGTTCTCAGACGAACTGACCCTTGGGGGCTGGTCAAGGGGTACGTTAGAGTCCCCCTGTACAACCCCCGTCATTTCGAAGAATACTAATTTTTGGCCCAAAATCGTAAAAATGCAAAGGCTTTGCGTTTTTGCGATTTTCGGTCGAAGAAAAATTGTCTCGGATTTCGACCAAACTCACAGGTGACCTCCTTCTGGGACCAAAAAGCACATAGCAAGTCCTAGGAGTCCTATACCGGACTTCCTTAGTGAAAAAATGGGCTCCTGAGCCACCTCGTCCGAACACATTGCGCGCTATCAGGAATACTGCATTGCCTCTCAGACAAACCGGGTTTTCGGACGAACTGACCCTTGGGGGTTGGTCTAGGGGGACGTTAGAGTCCCCCTGCACAACCCCCATCATTTTGGAGCAAATTCGTTTAGGGCCGAAAATCGTTAAAAATGCAAGGGCTATAGCCTTTGCGTTTTTGCGAATTTCGGGCGAAAAAAATGTTCTCCGATTTCGACCAAACTCACAGGTTACCTTCTTCTGGGACCAACAACCACATAGCAAGTCCTAGGAGCCCTATACCGGACTTTGTTAGTGAGAAAATAGGCTCCGTTAAACCACCTCTTCCAGCACATTGCGCGCTATCACGATTACTGCATTGCCTCGCACACAAACCGGGTTTTCGGACGAACTGAACCTTGGGGTTGGTCTAGGGGTACGTTAGAGTCCCCTGTACAACCCCGTCATTTTGGAGTAAATTGACCCGAAAATCGTAAAAAATGCAAAGGCTATAGCCTTTGCGTTTTTGCGATTTAAGTGCAAAAAAAAATTGTCTCCGATTTCGACCAAACTCACAGGTTACCTTCTTTTGGGACCAAAAAACACATAGCAAGTCCTAGGAGTCCTATTACGGACTTCGTTAGTAAGAAAATAGGCACAGCACAAATTGCGCGCTTTCAGGATTACTGCATTGCCTCGCAGACAAACCGAGTTTTCGGACGAACTGAACCTGGGGTTGGTCTAGGGGTACGTAAAGTCCCCTCGCACAACCCCGTCATTTTGGAGCAAAAATTCGACCCGAAAATCGTTACAAATGCAAAGGCTATAGCCTTTGCGTTTTTGCGATTTTCGGTCGAAAATAAATTGTCTCGGATTTCGACCAAACTCACAGGTTACCTCCTTCTGGGACCAAAAAACATATAGCAAGTCCTAGGAGTCCTTTAACGGACTTCGTTAGTAAGAAAATAGGCCCCTAAGCCACCTCGCGCAAACACATTGCGCGCTATTAGGAATACTGCATTCCCTCGCAGACAAACCGAGTTTTCGGACGAACTGACCCTTGGGGGTTGGTCTAGGGCAACGTTAGAGTCCCCCAGTACAACCCCCGTCATTTTGGAGAAAAAAAAAATTCGACCCAAAATCATAAAAATGCAAAAGCTATAGCCTTTGCGTTTTTTGCGATTTTCGGTCGAAAATAAATTGTCTCGGATTTCGACCAAACTCACAGGTTACCTCCTTCTGGAACAAAAAAACACATAGCAAGTCCTAGAAGTCCTATACCGGACAAACCCCGTCAATAGTCTCCGCCTCACGCGCGGATTCTCGCTGTAGCGCTTGAGACCCGTAGCGCTAGCGAGCCGTAGCGCTACCGAGCTGTGGCGCTTTTGACTCGTAGCGCTTGTGATCTGTAGACCTCGTGAGCCACTTCCTCTAGTCAGAGTGTACCGAGCTTGGGACATAGACGAAAAACACTACTTGGTGCCCTTTGCCCGAGCGAAATTTTTCTAAGTGTCGGCTCGAAAAATTTCTCCCACGAGATACACTTTTCTGGGCGTTTTGAAGCCTAGTTAACAACATATCGAAAGCAAACAAAACCATTCGAGATTAAACTTGAAAGAAATACGTACGTAAACCGAAAAAAAATGAGGATGACCTACCCATCCCTTGAAGGGACCCCACGGGCTTAACTTCGGAGTTCAGAGGGGATCCGGTGTTTCCGACGAGTAAGATACTCAGGGCAACCGCCTTTCCGCGAGCTACGGAGAACGGTGGGTAGGTGGATATATCTCTGGTCGTACGGTGGTTAGCCGAACTGCCCTGTCCCCAGGACGTGGAATAGCTATTTTTGGAGCCAGATTCTAGGACTTATGACCCCACGACCGACCGCCAGTCGTGGGCACGGGATTGAACCCATGTGCCGAGTCTCACAGACACCCCACGGCTTTCGCGGCACTAAGACCACTAGACCGTCGGCTATTCCATGAGAAGGCTCGGTTGAAATGGGGGGTTTGAATTCCACTCCGTGTAGTTGTTGTCCTCAGAAAAATTAAATTTTCGGCTAAGATTCGAACCTTCGTTCTGCCACTCTCCGGGCAGCCACTATGCCGGCACGCCTACGCCGTTACGGTATACGAAGCCGGACAACTAGGAGTCATGCTGCGCGAGAAGCCACAGTCACCGAAGAAACGAGCCCGGTGTCATCAGTGCGCCTGCTCTCCGTAACCTAGAAGGCCGGCCCCGTAGCGTCATTGGTACCGACACTGCTCATGGCAGTGGAGGGCAATGGTTCAAAAGCCGCGTAATATTTTTTTTTAGTTTTCGTTTTCTTTGGACGAATTGTTCTTTCCAGCTATACCGTCCTTGTGACTCGGGCAACTGCAAAATGGCACAGCGACAAAATTTTAAGTCAAATGCCACCGGCTTTCCACAGAAACACACACTTTACTTCCCTATTCGGTTCGCGCTCTGCAACAGGCCAACGAGTGCGTGGAGCAGGACGGGATTCCCTCGCAGACAAACCGGGTTTTCGGACGAACTGACCCTTGGGGGTTGGTCTAGGGGTACGTTAGAGTCCCCCAGTACAACCCCCGTCATTTTGGAGAGCAAAAAAAATCCGACCCAAAATCATAAAAATGCAAAGGCTATAGCCTTTGCGTTTTTGCGATTTTCGGTCGAAAAAAAATTGTCTCCGATTTCGACCAAACTCACAGGTTACCTTCTTCTGGGACCAAAAAACACATAGCAAGTCCTAGGAGTCCTATACCGGACTTCGTTAGTGAGAAAATAGGCCCTTAAACCACCCCGCCAGCACAAATTGCGCGCTATCAGGAATACTGCATTGCCTCGCACACAAACCGGGTTTTCGGACGAACTGACCCTTGGGGGTTGGTCTAGGGGTACGTAAGAGTCCCCTCGCACAACCCCCGTCATTTTGGAGCAAATTCGTTTGGGGCCGAAAATCGTTAAAAATGCAAAGGCTATAGCCTTTGCGTTTTTCCGATTTTCGGGCAAAGAAAAATTGTCTCCGATTTCGACCAAACTCACAGGTTACCTTTTTCTGGGACCAAAAAACACATAGCAAGTTCTAGGAGTCCTATACCGGACTTCGTTAGTGAGAAAATAGGCCCTTAAACCACCCCGCCAGCACACATTGCGCGCTATCAGGAATACTGCATTGCCTCGCACACAAACCGGGTTTTCGGACGAACTGACCCTTGGGGGTTGGCCTAGGGGTACGTAAGAGTCCCCTCGCACAACCCCAGTAATTTTGGAGCAAATTCGTTTGGGGCCGAAAATTGTTAAAAATGCAAAGGCTAAAGCCTTTGCGTTTTTCCGATTTTTGGGCGAAAAGTATTGTCTCTGATTTCGACCAAACTAACAGGTTACCTTCTACTGGGACCAAAAAACACAGAGCGAGTCCTAGGAGTCCAATACCGGACTTCGTTAGTGAGAAAATAGGCTCTTAAACCACCTCGCCAGCACACATTGCGCGCTATCAGGAATACTGCATTGCCTCGCACACAAACCGGGTTTTCGGACGAACTGACCCGTGGGGGTTGGTCTAGGGGTACGTACGAGTTCCCCTGTACAACCCCCATCATTTTGGAGAGAAAAAAAAATTCGACCCAAAATCGAAGAAATGCAAAGGCTCACGCTCTCGAGCCACAGCAAAAAAAATTCCGGGAAGTTCCCGGTTCAATCCGGAAAGCTAATTTTCCGCATGGTGGAAATACAATAACATGCATGGATATGTAAAGAAATAGCATCCGGAAAATTTCTTTCCGGATTCAGCCGGGAACTTCCCGGAAAAATATTTGCTGTGGCTCGCGCTCGCCTTATTGTACATACAGTACCAAAGGCAAGGGGAGGGAATGGAGGTTTCGCTGCTTTCCCCGAACGGTAACTGGGCGGTGGGTGGCGGTGCTCGTGATGTGCAATGTGAGGCCCGCTGGAGCTGCAGCTGGAGATGCAGGTGCAGGTGCAGGTGCAAGGGCTGCATCTTGGGCGCCGAGCTGAACGAAGGTCGCGAAGTGGCTGCTGCTGGGCTGCGGAGGGCTCGCGTGCTGCAGGGCTGCGGGGCGGGGCGGGGCGGGGCGGGGCGGGGCGGGGCGGGGCGGGGCGGGGCGGGGCGGGGCGCGGCGGAGACCTCAACGCCTGCAAGTGCAGCGGCTAGAGCCCTGCCCGGCCCCGCCCTGCGCTGCCCCGCCGGCCCTGGCACTAAACATGCACTGCTGCAGTGGATTGCAGGGGCCCGGCCGGGCTGGCCCCAGGGGTCAAGGGGCTGCTGCACAGCGCCCTGGTGTTGCCAGAAGAGTAGGCAAAAGCCACCCAGCACAGCCGTGTTGAGCGGTCGGTATCAACGCCTGCCTACCAGTCAAAATCTCGACAGCTGTGTAGAGGGATGCCCGAAGGGGTGGCACATTGCGCGCTATCAGGAATACTGCATTTCCTCGCAGAGAATCCGGGTTTTCGGACGAACTGGCCCTTTAGGGTTGGTCTAGGGGAACGTTAGAGTCCCCATAAAAACCCCCCGTCATTTTGGACCAAATCAGTTTTCGCCCGAAAATCGTAAAAATGCAAAGGCTATAGCCTTTGCATTTTTGCGATTTTCAGTCGAAAAAAATTGTCTTCGATTTCGACCAAATTCACAGGTTACCTTCTTCTGGGACCAAAAAACACATAGCAAGTCCTAGAAGTTCTATACCCGACTTCGTAAGTGAGAAAATGGGCCCCTAAGCCACCTCGCCAGCACACATTGGGATGGCCTAGTAGGCAGGCGTTAATACCGACCAATCTGCAAGGCTCTACGGTGCGGTGTTCGCAACATTGACGGCCTTCTCTTTATAGACCTGAAAGACCCTTTTTTTTTTTCGTTTTTTATCGCATTGGACTGATTGCCGAAGCACATGATCCGCAGCGAGGCGCGGCCCCTGCACCTCAGCTCGGTCCCGGCCGGAAGGAGGATGAGGAGGATGAGGAGGAGGAGGGGAAGAGGAGGAGGAGGAGGAGGAGGAGGAGGAGGAGGATGAGGAGGAGGAGGAGGAGGCAGCGTGGGAGCGCCGGGGATGCTAATGACCTCTGCGGACAGCAGCAGGGGCAGGGGCCAGGCCGGGCGGGGCCGGGCACGGCACCTGGACAGCACAGCCAACCACTGAGTTAGTTTAGTGCGCCTTTTTCTTCTTTTTGCATGTGTAAGTTGGTAAACACGACGGCGGTGCGGGGCCTCCGCGCCGCGCGCGTTGACAGGAGGGCCGCGTGCCGTGGCGGGCGAGAGGCTGGAGGGGCGAGGCGGGGCGCGGCGGGGCGGGGCGGGGCGGGGCGGGGTGGGGCGGGGCGGCGGTGGGATCCGCGAGGCGGGCGCCCAGCCGCGCCGCGCCGCGCTTTGCCGGCCGGGCCGGGCAGACGACACGCCGGTCCTGCCCAGTCTGCTCCAGCGGCGCCGACCCGGCCCGTCCAGTCCGCTCCAGAGAGGCTCCAGAGACTCCAGATCCAGAGGCTCCAGGGGCTCCAGGGTACTCCCGATCCGCGTCCCCGTCGCGCCCTGACCCCGGCCTCCTACCACCACACCATGGCGCCGGCCAGCGCGCCCGCCGGCCGCCAGCTGCTCGCCAGCCTCTACGGTGCGTACGCCTCCGAGGTCTATTCCGAATCAAGTGGAACTCACCAAAAAAGTTGAAAGGGAATTTTGAAGGGCGGTATACCTGCGGCCACGCCCCCGTGTCAAACCATTCACTGGAAGCCCGAGTGTGTGAATGTAGTGCAATTGTTGGTGAGCTCCATTCGTTGCACTTGTCACTTCAAGCGTGTGAAACTCCTGGGAAATTTAACAGCTTAACTCATTTAAATTTGGAAATTATTCACACACTTACAAAAGTGTGATATCCATACACCTTGGGTTTCCAGCAGAGGGGCTCATCTAATCGTACCCAACATCCGATCAAAGATGCCCGCACCCTGTCAAAACCGGTCAAAGCCCTTAATTGTTTTTGAGCGAGCAAATGTAAATTATCGCTCAATGACCTGCCTCCTCCAAACAGACGAGTACCCCCACGTTTCGGTTTGACGAATAAATCGCTACTGTCATTGCCTTTCCGTAATTTATTTTTTTTAAAACGAAGACCGTGGATGACAACGCGCTACAAGCCGACCCGGGCCCGGCCACCACCGGCATTTCCAAGGATGTTCCGTGGTCAGCCAAGCGGCCCAAATGAAGAGGTGGCGCTAAATGAGTGTCGAGTTTCGCGAGGAATCTCCCCCTGGCGGGCTGGACTAGCTGCCCGCCCCGCCCCGCCCCGCCCCGCCCCGCCCCGCCCCACCGCCACTCCTGTTTCCGGTGACAGACAGTGTAAGGTCGGGCGCGGCCAAGCATGCCGGGGCGAGTGCAGGGCCGGGCTCCTAGGTCCTTATATTGTATCTTGCCGGCGGAAACCGACGGGCTACGCGGATTACTCCCTTATCTTTTCTTCCCATTATATTTCTCTCTCTCCCTCTCTTACTCTCTCGCTCTCTCCCTCTCTCCCTCTCTCCCTCTCTCGCTCTCTCGCTCTCTCCCTCTCTCTATCTCTCTCTCTGCTCTGTCACCAAACCGCGCGCGCAGTCCGAGATGCAATGCCTTCGCATAGGGCTACTTCGTTTCCTCGCGTGGACTGCGGAGTCGTCCTTTCATTCACCGCAGAGGGCCCCCTCCCCCCAGAACTCTCGAATCACGCTGCAATTACAATTTTCCCGCCGCCGGAGCGGGCGGACGACGGGGCGTCGCAAAAATTGCCTTTGAGCACGGCGCGGGAAACAGGGAAAGAAAGTGTGCAGAGCAGTGCAGTGCGCAGCGCATTCGCTATGAATTTATAAAAATATTTTTTACAGTGGCGGCGGGCCCAGGCCCTGCGGGGGCGGGTGACGATGGTGTAAGCCGTGGCCGTCGATGTCGCTCACTAAAACTCGAGCAATAGCGCCGTGGCTGCTACCGCTGAGACCCTCTCGGGCGCCGGTAGCCTCGCGCGGCAATAGGCAATGGGCAATAGCCAGCACCATTAGCAGGGGAGCCCGCCCCGCGCAGCCCAGGCGTTCAAGGTCTGGGAAAATGATGGGCTGATCGCATGGCTCGCCTCGCGGCCGGGGGGCGGGGGAGGAGGGGTAGTGCTTTTAAGCGAGGGCGGGAAGTGTTACTTATTTGCAGACAGAACAATCGCCGGCTCCGGCGGGATTGAATGGGGCTGCGAGGGGGAGGGGTTGGGGGCTGGATTTGCAAGCACCAGCTCAGCTGATGTTATGATAATTGTCATCAGCGAAGGTGTCAGACAGACTATCCGGGATAGATAAGTCGAGCGGAGTAACAAGGCGGAAACAATCCCAGTCCTTTTTTCCCCCTTTTTTTCAACTCGTTGGTTTCGTCTTTTTCCTAGCGTGCAGCTGTAGCAGCGCTTTCCCACATGCATTAGGGCCCGCACCTTGACACCGTGTGGCTCTGCGCAGCACAGCGCGTGCCCGCCAGGTGCAGTGCGTACGCCAGCACGCCCGAGGCGGGGCGGGGCGGGGCGGGGCGGGGCGGGGCGGGGCGCATTTGCGTACCGCGTCCACCGTGGAGCCATGTCCTTTCCCGGCGCGGCGTCTGGGCATCGGAAATGGCAATGTCGAGTGAGAAACGAACGCGCCGCGCGAACTTCTCTACGCCGCGCCGCCGCGGGAAAGAGTTTCCTCCTCGGCAGTGACCTCACTAGGAGTGTGTGTGTGTGTGAGTGACCTGGTCCACAACGCCACGCCCCGCCACGCCCCACCACCTCCTGGGTCAGGTCAGCAGTCCCGACATGACTCATCCTTTCGCGGTCCCGTTTAACATGATGCTAGTACCGTATTCTGCTCTCGGCGCCCGCTCCGCCCGACCCCGCCCCGCCCCGCCCCGCCCCGCCCCGCCCCGCCCCGCATACAGGAATCGGGCCCATAGCCGAACGTGCGCGTCATGTCTTTGAGGGGGAGAGGGAGGGGGGCGGCGAGGGAAGTCCTCTTGCCGGCGCTCCGCTTCAGCGTGTCTGCGGAACCGACAGTAGGAGTCGTAGGAGTGCAGCTCAGTCGCCGGGCGGGGCGGGGCGGGGCGGGGCGGGGCGGGGTGGGAATGGCTCGGTACAGTACAATGACACCGTAGGGGCGGGCACGGCACATACCACATGCAGGCCGGGCCGCCCTGCATCAGACGGCATCAGACCGTTATCCGTCTCTTGGGCTCGCCTCCCGGACCGGTTCAGCCCCTCTCCTCTCCTCTCCTCTTTTCTCCTCTCCTCTCCGCGAGGCGGAGGCTGCGTCTTCAACTGGAGCAGCCCGCACCAATTCGCGCTCTCTTTCTCCCTCTCCCGTTCTCTCCTCTCGCTCTCTCACTCGCGCACACACGCACGTGGCCGCCCTTCTGACGTAGGCGCAGGATAATGACGCGCTGGGGGATCCCTGCGGAAGGAGAGAGGGAGCGAGAGAGAGAGAGAAAGAGAGAGGGACAGAGATAGAGAGAGAGAGATGAGCAGGTGCGGAGAGGGGTCGCATTCCTGGGCGTCCGTACGCCGTACGCAGCCGCAGGTCTGTGACCTGACCTGTCACTTGAATGTCCACCTGGTCTGTAAGACTCTAGACTGATTCCTCTCCCCTGGTTGCCTCCTGGGTCCTTCGACTAGGATAGAGAAACTAAAACCGAGGGGGAAACAACCCTGAAACGTGTTGTACAAATGTCGTAAAAAATTTCTGAATTTTTATAACTTTTCCTGTTTTTTAAATGAATTTTTCGAGTTGTTTCTCTTTTGTTGAAAACGGTCTTCGCCATCACTCTGCAGGGCTGGCGCTGGTGCTGGGCGCGGCCGCGCATCGCTACCCCCCGGGCGCGTACCCGCCCTACTCGCCGTACCCGCACTTCCCGCCGCCGGGGGCGCCGGGGGGACAGGCGCTGCACCACCCGGGGCCCCACCCGGGGCCGCCCCCGCCCGGGGCCCAGGTCATGTTCCCGCTGAGGGACGCGTCGCACGAGCACCCGTCCCTGCTGCCGCCGCCGCCAGAGCCCGGCGCCGGCCCCGGGGCCGGGGGTGGGCCGCCCCCGCCGCCCCCGGGCCCCGCGGGGGGCTCCGCCAACCGGCCCTCGCTGCCGCACCGGCCGCCGCACTGGGCGTCCATGCCGGGCTACCAGCGGCCCATGGACGACATGGTGGACATCACCAATGAGCTGGGTGTATCCGTACTGCAGGTAAGCATCGTATTTTTTTTTTGCGCTTTGTCAATGCTCCGGCAAAAAAAAATTAAAACGGCCTTTGTAAAGATCTGATGCCAACGGGCCCGTAACCTTGTCCCGCCCGCAGGACTACGCCTACTCCAGGGGCAACTTCGCCTTCTCGCCGTACGGCGTGGTGAGCGTGCTGGTGGTGCTGTACGAGGGCGCGCGCGGCGAGACCGCCCGCCAGGTGCACACCACCCTCAAGCTGCCCTGGGACCGGGACGTGCTGCGCGTCGGCTTCAGGGACATCCACCGCAACCTCAAGGTGAGGGGGGAGAACAGCGCGCTGAACCCTGCAGCACTGTGGCTTACAACGAAATATTATCACCGTAAGCTCACGGGCTGCTTCAGCGAGCGCCTGCGTACTAGGCAACCATACCGCACCGGTGTACCGCCGCTGCCTAGCGCGCAGGCGCTGACTGAGGCAGCTTCCCACAGCTGTGCGCTCTCTGCCTGCTTACTCTCCTTGCGGCCATGGGCCTGGACGGATGGTCGTATAATTACAAAACTTCGCCCAGAACTCACGGTCGCGACATTTGTTTGACGTAAAATGACCGACAACCGGGCGGTGGAAACCCACCCAATTGAGGTGGCCGGCCCGGCCGCGGCCGTGCGTCCTAGCGTCGCGTGTCGAGATTGTCGGCTGGAATGACGACTTGATTGCAATGGCGTAGGAAGAGAACAGGAGAGTGGGAGAGGGAGAGAGAGAGGCTACAAAACATTTCTCACAGTGTACTCGGTGTTGCAGAGCTACTTCAGCCACGAGGGCTACCTGAGCGGCGTCACCCTCAGTCAGTCCCGCACCGCGCTCATCCCCGAGTTCCGGCGCGTGCTCCGCTTCTACGGCTACGACGTGGACATGCCGGCCGTCCCGGACGCCAACGCCAGCGCCAACGCCTCGGCCGTGCTGTCCTCCCCGCAGGTGAGGCAGGGCAGGGCGTCGGCACGAGAGAAGGGCGGGAAATATAAATATTTTCAAGGCAAAGTCTTTGATGGTGTGGTCGACTTGTGTATGACTAGATCACCAGCGGCAACAAGCCGCTGGTCGGCGCGGGGACGGGGGGCGCGCACAGCACCCCCGCCACTGCAGATGTGACCACGCCGACGACCAGTCCTAGTCCTACCATCTCCACCACCACCACCACCACCACGACTACCAGCACCACCACTACGCCGAGCCCGCCCGCGACGCCGGCGGCCAACACGTAAGTATTTCCGATGTTGTCGAGGCCTACCCAAGGGCCTTCTCGAAGGCGGAACTGTTCGAGCTGCGCCGCGTTGTTCGGCAGTGAGGCCGAGGCCGGGACCACGGCGGCGAGCGGCGTGGCGGTGCAGAGCGACCCGACCTCGGCGCCGTCCAGCGCGGCGCCCTCCACGGAGCCCGCCAGCACGGCCGCGCCGACCACGACCCCCACCACGGCGTCCCCGACCTCCACCACGGCCGCCTCAGCGGGCGGAGTGCAGGTCGCGGAGAACGAGGTCGAGCAGGAGGCGGAGAGGATAGACGGCACCGACTCGCCCCTCAGCCTGCTCAACCCGAGCCTGCTGCAGCAGAAGTTCCCCGGCATCCTCATGGGCTCCAAGCTGCAGGAGCAGCTCAACTCGCTCTTCCCGGAGGGCCTGCCCGAGTCCAGGGTGGACGAGCTGGACGACGCGGAGGTGCCGCCCAGCCCCGCGGCCACCGACCCGGCCCCGGCCCCTGCCGCTCCGTCCACGCCCGCGTCCGAGGCCGTGGCCGAGAACACCGAGGCCGACCTGGTGGGACGCGATTTTCGAGAGCTAACACTACAATACTGCATCGACGGCGGAGTGGAGATGACCGTCTTCTCTCACATTTCCAGCCGCCCGAGGCCGAGTCCAGCACCCTGCAGCAGGCCGAGGAGGTCGACCCCGAGCCCACCGCGGAGAGCACCTGGTCGCCCGAGACGACGCCCGCCCTGACGACGGACCAGGCCGACCAGGAGACGACCGTGGGCGTCACGGACGCGCCGGAGACCACGACGGCGTTGGAGAGCGCTGAGTAAGGCGTCACGAGGATAGGATAACCGCAGAGAGTTAGCTTTCGGTGAGGACCTTGTGATGCAAGCAGCACACCTTGCAGGACGGAGTCGACGACGTTCGTCACTGACGGACAGGGCACTCTGGCCCCGGAACCAGAAACAACCCCCACCGCCGACGCGACCGACGACGCCACCACGACGACGACGCCAGCCGCGTCGAGCCAGCAGCAGCAGCAGCGCGCCGCCGTGCGGAGGCGGGCGCGGGTGCCCGGGCCAGCACTGTCCTTCTGGACGGGCCTGGAGGCGGCCTCGGCGCACAACGACTCCAGGACGGCGCCCAGGGCTGCGCGCCGCCGGCGCAGGGACGTGAACGGTGCGCAGGCGCTGCGAGTCCCCGGCCCCGGCCCCGGCCCCGGCCCCGCCCCCGCAGGCCCGCGCGCCCCGCCCCTCACGCCCCACCGTGTTGCAGCAGGCGGCTTCCCGGACCTCAGCCTGCAGCTGCAGAACGGCATGTTCGACAGCCACGTGGCCACGGGCGACGAGCTGTTCACGCAGCTGCCGCGCCGGCCCTTCCTGGTGGACGGCGCGTTCGAGGAGCCCGTGCCCGTCATGGAGTACACCGCCTCCTTCCCGTTCGCGTACATCGCCCGCCTGCACGCGCTCGCCCTCGAGTTCCCCCTCGACGTAAGCAACACCCACCCACTCACTCTAGATATGTACTTACACTGCAAATGCAGTGGGTCGAAACCGAGGGGAAAACATCTCAGAAATTTTGTACACCTTGTAATTCAGAAAAATTCGGAAAAATTCAGAGAAAAAAAAACTTAAAAAAATAAACAAGCAAAACGTTCAAAAAATTTAATAGAACTTCAGAAAAATTCACAAAAAAGTCACTACATTTGTACACCAAAATTCAGAGTTTGTTTCCCCCTCGGTCGAAACTACGTGGACTTGACTTTGCACCTCCCTCTCCTCTCCTCTACACTACAGGACGAGCGCTACAAGCTGCTCCTGCTGCTGCCGGTGGAGCGGCAGGGCCTGCGCCAGCTGCTGCAGGGCCTCAACAGGGTGCCGCTGCGCGAGGTGCAGCGGGCGCTCAGGCCCACCCGCGTGCAGGCCGTCGTGCCCGCCTTCATGGTGGAGGGCTTCGTCATCCTCACGCCCACCCTGCAGCAGGTACCGCTCGCTCATGGCTCGCTTCAGTCAGCTCGACTGCGTATCGGCGTATTTTCATCTGGCTTATTATTCATTTTGGCGCTCACGGTTTACTTTGGTTCTGACACGTCAGCTGGGAATATGGGACCTGTTTGACCCGCGGAGGGCGGATCTGTCGGGTATGACGGATGATCCTGACCTGTACGTGAGGAACATCGAGCAGGCCGTCACCGTGGTGGTGAAGAACTATGTGGAAATACTCGACATCCAGACTCGTGAGTACGCGCTGAGCGTTTGCATCCAGCGGTTGTAGATTTTCGTTGCAAGAATGCATTTAGCCACTTGGCACACAGGAAATCCGAGTGTGTAAATGTCACACACTTGTAGGTGTGTGAATTTCCATTCGTATAATTTCGCAGGTACAGGTATGCGTTTTTATAGTAATTAAACACACCTAAAGAGACAAGTTTGCAAATGGAAATTCACACACCTGCAAGAGTGCGACATTCACCCACTTGGGTTCGGAGCGCAGAACAGAAACTGAGAGGGAACAAACTCAACAGGTACAACAGCGGCGCGCTCGCGGCTCGACCAGTTCATCGCCACTCACCCATTCCTTTACTTCGTCATGGATTCTGAGACACAGGTGTCGCTGATGGCGGGAAAGGTTGTTGATCCGTTAAATTCCAGAATATATTGATTCAAGATAAGACTGATATGTACCTGTGCTTAGGTGAAAGACATAGAGGTGGACCAGAAATTGTAGTAGGCTGTAAAATTTACAATATTTGATACTAAGTAAAAATTACATTTGTAGACAGAAGTTTTCGATGCTCCAGGAAAAACAATATTGCTTAAGGAATTTTCCCGAGCATCGCAAACTGTTAAGGATACGGACCGTATAACACATATGAAGTGGCTTGACTACAATGTGAGCACTTTAAAGATCCTTTTCCTGAACCAAACTGCTAAATGTGATACTAGTAAACTTCTATCTTTCTTCTGATGCAATAAAACTACAGAGAATGACAATCTTTTCATTAATCGATCACTGTCCCACTTATCAACTGACAACATACCATAGAACAAGATGAACCATTCCGGCCCCGAATAGGGAAGTACAGTATGTGTTTCTGCGGGGGTGTCTTTGTCCGGCACTGGCGCCGGCGCCTGTGGACGGAGCGGGGCGGGATCGCGCGCATGTTTTAGGGCAGGGTGAACACCCCATGCGCCCCCGGTCGCTGTCCTGCTCCACGCACTCGTTGGCCTGCAGCAGAGTGCCGTTGGAGAGAGGGCCCTGGTGAGTGCCTTCGTCCGTTTGCCGCGTGTGCTAGCACATTCCCTGACAATTCCTGATTGAAATTTAGATCCTCAGATACAAATCCTGTCTATGACTTCTATGACTGAATTGGTACAAAAAAATAATTTATTATACTTATCTTATAAATTTATTGTCACAAAAAGCATCCATTTTCACAATATATAATTTTAATTTTGGTAACACTACAAAAAGTCTTCATACTAATCATCAATCATTTCACGTCTAGCAGTCAAGCGTTTTTTTAAAGTAATCACTTGCATCTGTTGTCCTTCAACCAGAAACATTGTCCCAAAGATGCTTATGACTGTCATACCAAGTAATTTATATCTTGCCGTCGGATGATATGCTAACTTCAATCCAAGTTCCAGAAGTTTGAGTGGTTCTGAAGGTTTAGGCATGTTGGAACCAAGTTTCATTGCAGTCTGTAAAAACGAATCAATTTACCCCATTCAGATCAATGTTCCAGACAGTTAAAAGAAAAACCAATAAGGAGCGCAGTCGTACCATTGATGCAGTGACAAGACCCGTAAATACAGGTATACATACACCTCCAATAAACTGAATTGCTGCACTTCTTAGTTGTAGACACACAGGACACTCATATTCTTGCAACAGGATGTATGGATAAACAAGCTGCCGAGAACAATAATAAAATATGTGCTAAAATGAACCTAGATGTCATAAAATAACTGAGTAAGTAACCATATACAGACCATATGTTGATAGATGTATATACTAGCTCCAGGAATAATTGCACAAGTTAAACTGGAGGAAATTTCCAATTCTTTCCTCAAACCAAAAGCTTTCCGGTAAAATCTTAAGGCCCCAACGCCAGCAACAACTGATAACAGTCCATTTATAAAAGAACCATACTTCAGTAACAGCCTGCAAAAATAAGAAAAAAGGGGGAAAAAACGATATGATGTTTATTTTGCTTGAAAACGATTGAGGGAATATTTTACAGGGTACAAGGGAATTACTTACACATCCGACACTGGTTTGTGTTGTAAAACCAGGTCGTACACATGCGCCAGTGCTTCTTCTCTAGTGAGGACAACAGCATTCTCTGGTATATCCTTTGAACTAGCTCTTTCCATGTCTTCGTCTAAATTTTTTTAAAGCTAAATTAGTTTTAAAATGCTTAAATCGACCTGATTACCGTGCATACCGGTAACGAAATGGCAAATAAAAAGGATCAACTCTTACCTACTTTGACAATAGATTGCAAAACATAAAATGGATTACGATGTGATTCAAAACTATTAGTGACATCCAGTGGTATTCAGAGAAGAATTGCTTACAGGTAAAATTAAAAGTTGTTTCAGGACTAAACAAGGTTGAAGAGGTTAAGAGTACTGTATCGTCTGCTACCAAAACCCAGAGGCAAGCAATGCACCTTCTCATTAAATTTTTCATGCAAAAGCCACCCGAGATGGAGAGCGCGGTCTTCAAACTGCTTCAAACTATCGGTTGTACTTGCCATTCTTTTAATTAAAAAGTTCTTTTCTAATTCTGAAGCATATTTTATTTAGTAAGAAATTTACATTTTTTGATAAATATTAAATTAAATTTCATGTAAAACATTTGATTTATTACAATGTATTTTGAGAGAATAAAGGACAACTTGTTGCATGTGTGTACATATGAGTACATTTCAATCTAAAACAATGCAATATGAGGAGCAGCTCAACATAACAACCTGAGTAAGCGGTTAATATTTTAAGATGCTGCAAGGTATCAATCCCTCGCACCTTCTTCACCATTTTGCGTGACTATTCCTTGAAACACAGTCCTTAGTTTTTTCTCAAGGAGAGCTCTACCTTCACTGCTTGGGAATTCAGATATAATAAAAGATAATGCATTGAAATTATCCAAATCAAAAGAGACTTGCTCAATAAGGTTCATCAGTTCTGGTAATACATTCATTACCCCTCTATCCAACACTTCTGTGGGCAATTGGCTTAGAATATACAAACTTTCTTCAAGAACCTTGATAAAATTTGGTCTTTGTAGCTCGGTCAATACTTGAAGCTGAAACAAAAATTTGAGCAAGTCTATTCAACATCTACTTACCGTATGTGTCAAAAGGGTGAACACTAAGAGACAGTACCTTCAATATATTTGCAAAGCAACTAAAACAGTAATTCAGACATAGTAGATGGTTTGAGCTTATTTGTTGATCAAATTTAGAGCAAGCAGAAGAGAGCAGTAGTACAGCTTGGTTAAATGATTGAAATGTAGAGTAGGCAGGATCATCATGTTGAGCAAAGTGTTGCTTTAAAACAACAGCAATTGATTTCCATTCATAAGAAGATAGAGATGGTAACATCTAAGAAATAATATTATAAAATCAAACATGGGATTTCACAAAGTTATGGGCACTACCCACAATTTTATAATTTATTTTTATGTATTACACTTTTTAAGATCCCTCAAAAGTAATTTGTATCAAAAGTTTACAAGTAGTTACCTCAAAAATAGTAAAAGAAGCAGTTTCTGGCGTCTTCCAACGTGCATTAAAGCAAAGTTCATATGCAGCAGCAAATTTGCGATCTGTAGTTTTAGTACAACAAAACTCCTTAATATAACATTTGGTCAAAGGTGAAAATCCAAAATCGTATGATTTTAACCACTTCAATGCTGGTTCTGCAAATAAAAAGGTACAATTTGAAGAGTAACTTTCAGCATAATTTCTGTGCAGAGTAAGAAGGACTTTGGTATTTGGGAAAAAACTAATAAATAAATAAGTAGATTAATAAATAAATAAATTACCACTTAAATCCAATTTTCTTAGCTGCTCCAGAAGAGCTATGGTTCCCTCACGGGCCTGAATACACTTAATTGAAAACTTGTCAATTTGTTGTTGGCTGTGCTCAATGATTTGTATTAAATAGACAATAAAAACCACTGCATTGTCACCGCTTTTGCTAGTCGGGTACAGGTTGGGTAATATGAGCTGAGGAAAAGAGAACTAATAGAACAGACCAGTGCAAAATGATTTGATACTATGTCAGAATACTTACTCCAATAGTGTTAATCCAAATACGGATAGAAGACCAATCACTTGAGGAAATTGCCTGTTCAATAGCAGGTGAAATGTATATCTTAAAAAACATGTCTACACCTATTACCTGTTGTAGGACAAGCTGTTGAACCTAAAGTAAAAGCATTCAAAATTACCTTACTTTTGAAGTAAATTTCAAGCAAATTTAAATCAGTTTGTTTGAAGACTTACAAGTGCAGCAAATTTGTCAATCTTGCTTGGATCGCAAGTCAAATTTGTAGATATCTGAAATATTAGATCAGGAACAACTTCTTCAGACACAGGGCGTAAGAGATGGAAAACTTTCGATACCTGACATGCAAAATCATGGTTTTCCAAAGCCAAAAGCAAAGCTTCTCTTGCAAATTCTACAAAGTCCATCATGGATAAAGCAATGTATTCATGTTGCCACTGAAAGAAAAACGAGGATATATTAGAAACTTTCTAGGGTAAACTTAGTTTCAAGCAATACTTATAGAGGTACCTCATTGGTACTTTCTTCATGTTTAAAGGTCGTCTTATTGAATGCAGACCGGAGAAGAGCTGTGAAGTCAGCACAGCGTAATAAAGCTGACAACCCATATTTCTCTATAAATTTTTTATGAAGATCTAGAAGTTTTTCAAGCCTGAGAATCTTCATAGCTTTGTAAGACAAACACTTCAGTTTTTCTATAACAACATCGTTAACATTTCCATCATGAAGAAGTGCACAAATTTTCTCAAACAGGAGTTCTACATCTTGATCATCTAAAAGTTTGTAATTAGTATCAATTATATCAATGTTCTCACTATCCAGTAATGTACAACTAAAATTTAGAAATTCCTTCATCCACTTCTGGCTTTTAGTTGCATCATCTAATAGCATTAATTTTACTGTTTCAATGGTAGGAGAAGTTACATTCTCTTCCTCTCTGTGTGCTATACCACACAACTCTATAATTTCTAACAATTCTACTACATCTTCATGTGAGTTTTCGTGTTTTTCAAATTTATCTAAAACTTGTTTTGTTTGAAACGCTAATTTTTTTATCTTTTCCTGAGAGCACTCTGGCTTCAGGTCAAGCATTCCTATCCAGTCCCATGAAGTTAGTTCACGTAATATTCCTATAGATTTTTCAATGATCAGATTTCTACACTCTACAATCATGTCTTGAACTGAAAAACTTTTAGAACCGTTAATGGAACAGCTAGTTATTTTATACAAACTGCTTTTTATCTCGAAGCCATTCCATAAATCAGTTTGGCTGACAAATTTCTCCTTCATACAAAATGCGCAAATACTCAGATGGTGAACAATTCGGCATGCTTTCCATTCACATTCACTGATGGATTTAATCCATTCAAAGTCTTCTGATTGACATTGTTTAAAAAACTGAAGAAAAGTATTGGCAAACTCCCAATTTTCACTATTACTGAGATACAGCCTATGAAAACAAGCATTTGCCATTTCAGTAATTGCAAATATGGGCTTCTGATTTATATCACTTATATGACATAAGGTTTTCATTACAGAAACTGATATGGCAGGGGGAGCAAATGCCACCAGATCGTGAAGGAAAAGAATACCTCCTGACCTTAGGATAACTTTTAAAATAAGAGCATGGTCAAGGCGAGGTATTGTATCAATTAAATGGGAAAAGTTTTCATCTTCGGCCACAATGTCTACGTATTCTGCATCACTGTTCAGAAGCATGAATAAAAATATGTTTTTGTGATTGCAGTCATCAGTGTCATTTAGAACACCAGTAATTTGCTCACAGAGCATTTGAAGTCTTTCCTCATCTGAAAACAAACAATACAAAAATACAGCAAGTTACACATTTTGTAGCACCATCCGTATAAATTGTGACTCCTTTTGAAATTAAGTCGTAGAAGCTACATTTTAAAAATTGTAACAATTGATATTATTATATATTTTTTTTAATGTATGGGTAACTAGAAAGTACGATACATCATTTCTGTTCAAACCTTGTAGTTCCTGTGAAACGTAAGTCGATCGTAATAGGACTTGTTGTGCGGCGTGTAAGTTCCTGTCATAATCCATTGTCTGTCTGAAGGGACACGCATATAAGATATAATTTCAATTTTCTTTTCTCTACTGTGTTTCCAATGCCAAAGTAGCACGCTTACAAGATACAATTTCAATTTTCTTTTCTCCACTGTGGTTACCGAAAGCGCCGCGCTATAAACAGATGACAGGCAATAGCAGAAGACAGCAGATCACAGTCCAGTTGATCCAAGTTGATCGCACTGCACATGTTCACCACCAAGAGTAAGCGATCGACTTGGGCATGGTAGCAGTGTCGTGGGTTTCCTCAACTTGGTCAATAAGTTATCACTTAAACTTTTAAGGTAGTTACTTGAATTATACGCAGGGTGCAAGTTTGGTAATCTACTACAATTTTGGGATCGATTGTATTAATAGTCATTGTAGAATATTCTTGCCGTCATGTTTGTATATGTCCGGTTCTAACCTTTCCTTACGTACCGGCACCTGTAGTTTGGTGTTTTCTTATCTAGTTAGTATTAGAAAAATATTCCCTACATTAATTTGACGTGTTAAAGAGTTTGCATTTTACCGTCCATTTTTGTTTTTATCACGTTTAGTAAGGCTGGACGGCTTCTTTTATGTGGTCATGCCAAAGCCTATTATGTTCGGTCCCATTTTTGTTGTCTTTTGGTACTAATAAACACTTTTCTTGCGTTTTTGAGCCAGGCAGAATGGCCAGTCAAGAAAATTCTCCTGGTCGCAAGGCGTCGTGTGGTTTGGACTTTGTTTCTGTGCTTGACATTCGCCAGTGTTTAGCATACTCAGCAGAAAACAAGTATGATATGTCCTAATATTTTAATCTTGAGGTCTCTTTTAATTATTCAAACACGTTGTGACTTTTAAAATTTTGTACTTCTAGATATGACTTTACCATGATGCCTATTGTCCATCCCCGTTATAAGCGAGAATTTCTCTCTGGCAAAGCTAAGAACCGCCAAGGACCATTCACTCGCTCTGATTTATTGCTTCAAAGTTCTGGTAAGTTTCCATGCTGCTAAGTTTCAAACTTGTGTAACTATTTGTTCTTATTCTAACACTTATAATTATTTTTAATAGACTGGACAAATATGATTGTTGGTAAAATATCACCATACATAGATGTTGACAGTGAAGATTGCACATTCAGGCGCCAGAGTGAACAGTTACTTGATCAGGAGATGACCTATGCTTCTCATCTTAATTTATGTGCCATTACCATTCAGCTAAAATCTATTAATAATATAAACCTTGCACGCATACTTTATTCTAAAATTGTCAGTCCATACAGCTATCAGGTAAGACGATTGGAGGATTCTGTGTTTTTCTCTTTTTGAATATTTTTTCCTATTTTGAAATTTCTTTTTTATTTTATTTTTATTAGGTCTGGCTTAGAGTTCCCATGGAAAGCCCATTTGTTCAATCTTTAGAATATCGGAAGGACATAACTAATAAAGAGGATGTGTTGAAAGAAAAAGAAAATAATCCCTGGGAGTGGTAAGCATTGTCATCAATCCTTTCTATACAAAAATGTTACTTTGTAATGGTTGTTAATTTTCTTGGATGTTACCTGTTCAGGTGGAATATATTCAGATCTATATGCAATTACAATAGGCGCCTGGGTGTGGCGCTAGAGGTTTCGGCTGATCTCCCATCAACTGAAGAAATTGAGCGCTGGCTGGGTGAACCAGTACGTTGTCTCATACTTCCAACATCCCTCTTTTTGACCAACAAGAAGGGTTACCCTGTTCTATCAAAAGCACATCAAACACTATTGCGCAAGTTTGTGCCCCTTGGAGTACAGATTGTTGTCACAGGCTCTGTTGTGCATGGTTCAGTGCAATATTACCAGCAATATATCGAACATCTTTGGCAGGTTAATATTGTGATATTTTTATTACGCTTTGTCATCTATCAAATTACCCATGTTACCTTTCTCTTTTTCCCCCATTTTTATTTTTATTTAATTTTAGAATGTGAGATTAAGTGACCCTCTTGTTGGATTTGCACGTGGATATGAAGACTTTCTTCAATGCCCTTTGCAACCTCTTATGGATAATCTTGAATCTCATACTTATGAAGTGTTTGAAAAAGATCCTGTGAAATACACAGAATATCAAAATGCTATGCTAAAAGCCATAATAGATCGGGTGCCTGAAGACCAAGCAGATTCTAAAACCCTGTAAGAATTAGTTGTTTTATTTTTCTGTTATGTTTTTCTTTTCTTTGTTTTTTTTTTATTTTTCTTTTACAATACAAAATTTATTTTAAGTGTATTTTTCTTTGTCATTTTTATTATAGGACTGTTATGGTAGTTGGGGCAGGAAGAGGGCCATTAGTAAGGGCTTTACTGAATGCAGCTGAAAAAGCACAACGCAAAGTAAATGTCTATGCAGTTGAGAAGAACCCAAATGCTATTGTCACGTAAGTAAAAGATTTTTATATTTACAGTTAATGAACTTGTTGGTATAGTAGTTTTTTCTTATTATTTCTTAGGCTGTTAGCTCAGAAAGAGGAAACATGGCATGAAAAAGTCACAGTTGTTTCCTGTGACATGAGACACTGGGAAGCACCAGAAAAGGCAGATATTATAGTATCAGAGCTATTGGGATCTTTTGGTGACAATGAGCTCTCTCCAGAATGCTTGGATGGTGCTCAAAAATTTCTTTGTGATGATGGTATCAGTATTCCTTCCCAATACACATCATTTTTGTGTCCTATACAGTCCTCGAAGCTTTACAATGAGGTGAGAATTCAGTTTCTCCTTACTAGACTTTTTGATACATTGTATTTAACCTCATTCATTTCCTCACTGTTCCTTTCATAACCCAGGTGAGATTGAGTAAAGAGCAAGACAAGCATCCTCTAAAACATTTTGAAACTCCATATGTAGTTCATCAACAAAACAGATTGGAACTGTCAGATACTCAGCCTTTATTTCAATTTGATCATCCTAACAAAGGTATGTTCTGAACACCTGTCTCGCATAATGCTAATTTTTTAAAACTGTGAGTTTATTCTATTCTATTCTAATTTCAGATGTTCCAATTGATAATACTCGGTTCAAAAAGTTACAATTCAAGATCAGGCAAACAGGTGTTTTGCATGGCTTTGCTGGGTATTTTGAGACAGTTCTTTACAAAGATGTTATGCTGAGCATCAACCCCGCTACTCACTCCCCTGGCATGTTTAGCTGGTTTCCAATTTTCTTCCCAATCAGAGTATGTAATCAGTTCTGTTATTATGTTACCTTAATTTCTCTCCAGATTTAAAAATAGTTTTGTTTATTCCAGGAACCGGTACATGTGAAGGAAGGTGATATCTTGGAAGTTAACTTTTGGCGTGTTAATAATTCCAAAAATGTGTGGTATGAATGGTGCATTTCCAAACCCTCACCTGGTCCTATCCACAACCCAAATGGTCGGTCCTATACCATAGGCCTCTGATAATGAAGAAATGCCCAAAGATTCATACAATATTTTGCTACCACCCAATGCTGTCTAATAGTTTCTAATATTTTCAAATTTGTCATTCCATCTTGGTGTCATACTTAGTTTAGTCAGTCATTTGTCCTTGTGGCATAAATTTGTCAAGTTTGGAGAAATGTTTTACACATGTCATAAACTCATGAATTTTACAATGAATTTACTCCTCAATGGAATCTGTTTCTTGTTTATAAACTGCAGAGGGATTTCTCCTCGTAGGATCTCCCTCAAGCGTGATCAGTATTTTTTATTGCTGTTTCAATGTTGCTGGGTGACACCTGGACGGCATTGAGATGTGACTATGGAAAATAAAACCATTCCACATTTGAGAAGCCGTCCGTCCGTCTGCCCTCCCTCCCTCTCCCACACATTACTGGTGAAATGTTGTTGTGCCTCTGACGTTGGGAAGGCGCCACGCCACAGTGGCCCCCACCCCGCCCATGATGCAATTCGTCGCCTGTGGACCCCCCGTGGAGAGACCCCTGTGACCCCCCTGACCGGCAGGGGCGGCCTGCTCTCGATGCATATCGCCCTTGTGGGCCGCGCCGCCCGGCTGGCGACTGATTCAGAACAGCGCAACGCCCTGTCCTTGTCACACCCATGGCGATATGCCCTATGCTGGACATGGCACTGCCCAGTGAGTGCAACAAGAACAGAGGCACGAGAGCGGCTGCGTGAGACCAGCCAGGGGCGCCCCCACGTTCCGCCTCCCTTTCTCTCTCTTTCTATCTCGCTCTCGCTCTTTCGTGTCCGAGATATCAGCCGAGGGTGACGAGCACAGCAGAGGCAAATGAGATACTGTGATGGGCATCAGATCGCAGTCGCCAGTAGCAAACACACCCACACTCTCGCAAACCTGTATGCCTTTTCAGACTTTGCTCCAGAAATCTGGATTACCGGCGAGGGTGAACAGATTTTCGCCATCTCTCTGGCTTTCCCTTACACATGGGTATGGATTCAGGAGAGGTGCACAAGGGGGTAGGAATCAAACTAGTTGCCTATTTTAAGACGGGTGTTAAAATGCAGGCGTCGTGCTCAGCAAATTGCCTACGCCGGATGGTCAGGCGGTTACGTTACGAGAGGCGCTGTCCTATAGCGGAGACGGGATTGCGTTAACTGGGTTAGTATATTGCGCCATTTTCTGAATAACAAACAACGGACCTATCTGTGACATTCTTTACGTCTTACTTTTAGTGACTTTTTTTGTTGTTGTCATAGTACCAATAACAGCTGGCCTGTCTGCTTAATTACTTTCAAAGGCTGAGGCTAGTCATACTTTATCGCAGATGTTAAATACGGGGGCTTCCACGGATTGCAAAAAAGAAAAAGGAATTCCTGACTTTCTCTTACCAGCTGATAACGAGGTGAAGGTTCGGGCTCGTGTGCTGTAACCTTCGGTCATTCGCGCGCCTCGCTTCAAAAACTCCGCAGTGACCAACGCAAACAGTGCCCGCAAAAACTGTCGTTTGAAAACCATACAAGTGCAGAAAGCTTTATCTCTTCGGTTCAATTTCGGATCGATGATTTCACAGAATCGGAATCAATGAAAAATGTGGTAAACGCATGTCGGTCGTCAAAGGCATACGTCTACAGACGGCACACTGTTACTGCCGGGAGGTTGGTAACAGATGTGTTGACGCAATCATTTGTTGCAGCAGACGAAGTGTGAGTGTGGGCCTCGAGCAGACGACCCGACCGCCAGGATCAGATGATCAGTTTGCTTCAGATGACTTTGGTGTGAAATACAGAGCGCGATATCTACGTGCGTGAAAACTTCGCCATTCCAGAGGACAAGTAGTTGAGAGAAAAAATGGTGTCCGGGGTTCATGTTCTGAGAGCTACGCAGCGAGCCGGCCGGGCATATCAAGCGGTCAAGTGTCTAACCAACAACTCCACGAGACTGAACACCAGAGACTGGGATTTGTGCCACAGACGGTTATTTAGCTCGTCGGAAATTCTCTATGGTGAGTTGTCTGACCAAAACTACAAAAGAGTGTGAGGGCAGGTTCTGGAAAGCTGTAGTGTGTGTCATAGGACGTGTATGAGATGGTTCAACTCACAAGGAAATATGTTAGATAATTTTAAAATATTCCTCTCTTGTTTTAAGCTCTCACACATTCTGTTTATTTGAATCTAGCTCCCATATATACTTTGAGAAGAGCAATGTAATCACATTTATGTATAATAATTGTGTTAGTTTATTTTTTATGCAAGGGAAAATTGATTAGAAACATCAACCGCCTTCACAGTGGGCAATACGCTGCTCAGCACTGCCTCATTTTTAGAGTGTGTGAGGCTGGCTTTTACATCTAAAATTAAAACAAAAAAGCAAAAAAAAAATCAAAACTTTGCAGTCTCATGTTCCTAAATCCCTCCACATTTTGTGGAGTTATCGGATGTCCCAATCATGAGGTCAGGGCATCCTGATAACTTTTGCCATAGCATTCCCATTCAGCTATATAGAACTCAATCTTGCTTAGGCCACATATATTCAAGTTAGTCTTTTTTTCCTTTTTACCCTGGTTGATCTCTAAATTTGAGAAAATATTTGTAATTTACTCTCATTTTTTTATTTTTCAGGACGCAAGTACACAGATAAACATGAATGGATTCAGATGGAGGGAAAAGTTGGTACTGTGGGAATTTCACACTATGCCCAGGTAAAATCTTAAATATATTTTTTGAACTGTTCATTTCATTACCAATGTGGAGTGAAAGGGGCTTATCTAATTAGCATCATTCTGTTACTTGCCGCAGGATGCCCTAGGTGATGTGGTTTATGCTCAGCTACCAGATGTTGGCCAGGATGTTACACAGAAAGGTTTGTTCTATTATAACTAGGTGTGTAATTTTTACACTATGTATTAGTAAATAACAACTCAATAATTTTTTTCCAGAGGAATGTGGTGCATTAGAAAGTGTCAAGGCTGCCTCAGAACTTTACAGTCCAGTATCTGGAAAAGTAGTAGAGAAAAATGCAGCAGTTGAAGAGAAACCTGGTCTTATTAATATGTCTTGTTATGAAAAAGGTAAATTGGACTGCTCCTTTGTCTCCTTAATTTATTTGTGTAATTTATTATACTGATACTGTGATTCGATTTTTTTCAGGCTGGTTATTTAAAGTTGAATTAAGTAAACCAGAAGAAGTGGAAAGTTTAATGGATGAAGACCAATATCAACAGTTCCTTAAGACTAATGACCATTAAGTTTAAAAAAAATGGATCCAAAAATCATATTGTTAAAACATCATGATTGTCTGTTTGACTTGTAATTCATCTCAAAGATTGTATTCACACTCTCTTTTAACTGTTAGATAATTTTTGTTTTTATATAGCCTGCAATGGGGCAAAGTTTGTACTAGAAAAGTAATCCAAGGAGAGAATGTAGATAATGGGTCTGTTCTGTAAATTTCTCTTTTAAGCTAGTCATATTATTTAAAATAGATATATTCAATTGAATAGAAAAAATACAGAATATTGATTTTAACAGTGCGTTTCATTTTTCATTTACTGAGTAAAGTCAATTTTTTCATGAAGGCTTCAGAGAATTATTGTGGCCCTAAATGACCACAATGTGGTCACACCACACTTTACCTTCACAAGCGAGCCAGGAATACCACTGATTAGTCACGAGAACAACACATGGTCACAAATTCTGAAGATCTGGGTGATCCTTGGAATCACTTATGGTTCTCTAGAATTTCATTTTTCACAAATTTCCCGGTAAACTACAGAGTGCTGCCTGGTACGCATTTCTCATCGACCACAAGGCCCGCGCGAATGTGCACATCGAATCTGAAAAGCCGTCCAAACACCCCACCCTGGGTCCTTAGCCGATCCCACGACAGGCGGCGCTGGCCGCCGGGCCCGGCGCTAAATATAGACGCTGAAAACGGCCCTGGCTGCCAAAAGATGAAACCTCCGCAAAGAACGAACCCACCACAACAGTGATAGGCCGGGCCGTGGAACGTCAGAGAGCGGCCCTTATCCTCCGGAGGCTCCGAGCGACCGGGCGCGCGACGCGACGCAACGCGACGCCTCCAGGACCGACGCGGCTGGGCGTCGGCGCCGCGACGCGACGCCGCAGCAGACGCTCATCAGCTGGGAGACGCCCCCGCCCCGCCCCCTCCCGTACCGTCCGCCGCGCCGCCGGGCCGGGCCGGGCCGGGGGCGCCATGTGAACCGGCGCCGGGCAGATCCTCGGCGATGACCCCCGACCCCGAGCCCTCCCACTGGTCCCGGGGGCGGCGGCCGCCGCGGCCGCGCGCGCCCTCGTCACCCTGACTCTGGTCGAGGCGGGGGCGGCGGGGGCGGGCCACTGGGGGGCGTCGGCGGGGGCGGAGGACGCCGTCATGGCGGGCAATCCACACCGGTACCGCGCCGCCCTGCAGCAGCTGGAGAACAGGCACGCGACCGCAGGTGAGAACCGCCCCGCCCCCACCCCACACGGCAGACCCAAAAGTGCGAATGTCACACCCTTCTAGGTGAGTGAATGTGCATTCACACACGAGTAGGGAAAAGTGTACGAATGCAAAACAACACCTACGCGTGTTGCGAAATTCGCACACTTCGGTCACCTGTGCACGCCGTGACACGGTCAACTAGGAGCAAAGCATCCTCCTCATGGTAAGCACTCACCACGACGGGAGAGAACCCCAGGCTTTGAACCAGTGTGCCGTGCTTTTCCTGCGCAGGGTGCCTGCTCGCCCTGCTGCTCCTGCTGCCGCTCGCGGCGCGCTCCGTGCCCGTGGCGGTCCTCTCCGTGGCCGTGCTCCTCTACGTGACCCTCGTCGTGCCGGTGGCCACCGGCTTCCTCTCGGCCACCGTCGTCATCGGCTGGTTTCGGTGAGCCCTGCCTATGGCGCCGCCGCTTGCATACCATGAAAGTAGGGCCTACTCTCATGTGCATACTACGGGGACTACCCCCCCCCCCCCCCCCGCGGCCCGATCGCCTGGCCAAGAGTACACACCTTGTGCAGACAATGTTGCAGTGGCGCACGTCAAGGTGACCCGACGCCTCCAGGCGAGGCGCGGCGCCGGGATACTAATGGGTCGTACAGCAGGTTGATTCCGCAAAGGCATTTCGTCGCTCTGTCTCTCTCGCACTCAAGGAACTTTCCGTATAGGTGCGAGCGAGACAGAGCGACGAAACGCGTTTGCGGAATCAGCCTACAGTCATCAGGAGGCTTCATTGTGTCCAAATCTGTCATTACATAGTTGAGTGCAATTCATGCATCACACTTGTCCGTCGGGGGAGAGGGGGTGGGGGTGGGGGTGGGGAGAGGGGTGGGGGTGATCCAAGACGAATTAAAGGAGGCGGACGATTGAGTAGCTGGCAGCTGCTGACTTCAACCGAGGGAAAGTAAAATTAAAATAACGATTGCAATGCCTTCACTGCTCCAGAATCTGCACGGCGCGACACAGTCTGTCGGCCTGGGACTGCCTGCGCGGCGTCTGCAGCTGCGCCCGCGCCTGCCACGACGCCTACCTGCCGCTGCAGCGGCTGCACACCACCACCAGCCAGGTGCGACAGCTGCAACCAGCTGCGACAGCTCTGTGGAGCGGGTTGCCTATGCTCGACTCGACAGGCGCGTGGTTGGAGCAGCTGGGTATGGGGGGAATCACGTGATACAGGATATTAATTCGGTTTGTTGTAATAATCGAATGGACGAGGGGCAGAGAGCTCTCAGAGAGCAAGAGATTTTTGTACCCCGCGTAATTCAGAAAATTCAGAAAAATTTGAAGAGAAAAAAAAATTAAAAGCCGGAATACAACGACCAAAAAAAAATCAAGAAAACTCCGGGCAAAAAATTTTCAAACAAAAAAATCGCTTAACTCCATCAGAAAAATTCAAGACATTTTGAAATTCAGACTTGACTCGACCCACACCCACCTCTCATTTCCTCCTCAAAGGTTCTGTTCAACCTCGGGGCCGAGCGGCTGCTGTGCCCGGACCAGCCGGGTAGCTGCCTGTACGCGCTCCTGCTGTGCTCCATCCTCGGCTACGTCCACAACTCCCTCAAGGTGAGCCACAGCCGTCGGAGGAGGAATATTATTAGCTAACGTTCACGAGAGTTCGTCGAACTCAGCCGTCATTTCCTTTATCGAAGTCCCAAATTCAGCAACATTAAAAGTCAAACTTCCCCCGGCCGGGCCTGCCGCAGCGGCGCGAGTGGACGCAGCTGCCCGCCGTGGCCGCGGGCGGCGGGCTGGGCGGGCTGCTGGGGTCCGTGGGCTCGCTCGTGACGGCGCGCCTCGCCAAGACCGTCGTCCTGGCCTTCGGCCTGCTCAGCCTCGGCGAGCGCATCGACCGCCAGAAGCCCGGCGCCGCCTTCATGATCGTCTCCTCCGTCTACTTCGTCCTCACCCAGTGGCCAGGTAGGCCTCCTGAGCGTGTACCAGCCCACAGGCGATGTGAGACATTTTTCTTTGAAGACACCGCTTCAGAAATAATTTCAGTCGCCTTCCGGAAAATCGCGGAGGCCACCCCGAGAGACCCTGACAGAAGAACAATTCTTAATTTTTTCTTGCAAAAAGGAAAATTAAAAGAAGTGTCAGAAAAGTTAAAGTAAAATCAAGCAGTTTTTACGATGCCCCCCCTCCCCCTCCAGGCCGGGCGGGCGAGCAGACGGCCGCGGTGGAGCTGGTGGTGAGCGCGCTGTCCCTGGCGCCGCGGTCCTGCTACCTGTACGCGGGCCGCCTGGAGGTCCTGGAGGGCCTGGAGGAGTGGTGGGTGCCCCTGGTGACGCGGGCCGCGGCCGCCGCCTCAGCCGCCGCGCTCGGCGTGCTCGCGGCCTGGGAGGGCTCCTGGCTGCTCGGCGCCTGCGTCCTGTGAGTCCACATGCGCCCCGCTCTACCAGGGATGAAAATGGAAACCCGCACACCTACAACTGTGTGACATTAGGGGGGTTTCGTGGGACTGACGGCGGCCTCCCCTTCCCTCCGCCAGGTACGCGTGCGCCCTGGTGCCGTGGCAGGCCGGCTGGCGCAGCTGCTGGCCGCCGCTCAGGGCGCAGCTGCAGCTGACGGCGCGCTTCCCCCGGCCGGGCGCGGAGCAGGTGCTGGCCGCGGCCACCTGCGCCGTGTGCCTGGACGCGCTCACGGGCGCCACGGCGCGCCGCACGCCCTGCGCGCACGTCTTCCACTCGCGGTGCCTGCGCGAGTGCGCGCACCGCTTCGGCACCTGCCCGCTCTGCAAGCGCAGCCTCCTCGCAGACTAGTGACAAAAACTCTCTCTCTATATATAAATTTTTGTTCCTCAATAAATCCTTTGTAAAAAAAATCTCTTAGTATGCGACATTTTGGTGATGGCTCAAAATTCATCAAATACGGTACAGTATCTTCCCCTTCGGTGTACATTCATCAGCGGAGTACACGCACGTTGCATTGCATGATAAAGGTTCATTTTCTCTGTTCGTGTAGGTATATGTGATTTGAAAACTGTAAAACTACCACTGCTTGGGTTTTAGCTGATTCTATTATGAAAATAAAAAGAAGAAAAAAATCATTTCAACCTCAAATGGGATAAAACTTTATAACTTGTCACTTACAGTGCATTACCAACACACTTGCACCAAAACACAAAAGTAGAAAAAAGAACAAAAACTTACGTAACAAGTACACAATTATCACCAATAATACACATTTTCATTGTTATCATTGGAATGATTGAAAGAACCCCCATACTTGTAAGCATTATTATCAACATTATCAAAAGAACCCCCAGGTCCAAAACCATAATTATTGTTAACATTGTTATTGTTGGAACCCCAAAATCTGAGATCATCTCTGTAGTTAGCATTATTATTCAAACAACTTTCTGATCTGAAACCATAATTATTGTTAACATTGTTATTGTTGGAACCCCCAAATCTGAGATCATCACTGTAGTTAGCATTATTATTTAAACAACTCACTGATCTGAAACCATAATTATTAACATTATTGTTGTTGGAACCCCCAAACCTGATAGCATCATTATTGTTGACATTCATATTAAAAGAACCCCCAAATCTGAAAACATCATTATTGTTGACATTATTGTTGTGGGAACCCTCAAACCTGAAAGCATCATTGTTGTGTACATTATTATTAACCGAACCCCCAAACTTAAAACCATCATTTTTCCTTACATTCATATTGAAAGAACCCTCAAATCTGAAAACATCATTATTGTTGACATTGGTATTGTTGGAACCCTCAAACCTGAAAGCATCATTATTTGGGACATTATTAAATGAACCCCCAAACTTAAAATCATCATTATTGCTGACATTATCAAAGGAACCACCAAACTTGAAATCACTCAAGTTGACATCATTAGAAAAATTGAATGCCGCCGGGCACTCGGGCGTCCAGCGGGAGGGGGCCGCGCCCCACCACGGCCACCACAGCTGCGGCTGGGGCGCCTTGTAGTAGTCCGTGGGGGCGCCCCGCACCCTCTTGGCCCGGTGCCCGGCGGGTGGGGCCTCAAAGTCTATCACGTAGCACGGATAAAATGAGTTCTCCTCAAATTTTACAACCACCTGGGGGGCCGGCTTCAACTTCATATTAGTATCGTAGCATCTTTGAGGGTCCTCTGGCAGGGGTGGCAACTGCTTCCCTATGTGTTGGCGGCTAAACACCCGCCCTACTAGCACATCAAAGACAAGCATGGATCTCGTCGTCACCTGGTCACAATAGTGACTCGAGTAATAGCTAATGGGGCTGAAATTGACACCATGCCCCCACCAGGTGTGGTTCGAGCCGATGCCCGCCCTGTTGAGGTCCAGGTTCCGCCGGCAGATGCTGTGAATGCTGTCCCGGCGCGTGCCGTGGTACATGCGCAGGACGGCCACGTCCTCGCACTTGTTCTCCAGGTCCGCGACCTGCTCCTGGAACAGCTTGAGCAGCGCGGTGTTCTCCACGCGGCAGACGCGCGTCACGCGAAAGCCCTGGTTCCTGCTGGACTCGGCGAAGGCGCAGCTCACGGCCTGGAACTCGGACGAGTCCGGGCGGAGCTGGTGGTACTGCAGCACGTCGCTCCAGGGCTCCGGGGGCGGCGGCGGGCGCAGGGTCCACGGCGTCCAGTCCGCCGACTGCTTGTTCTTGGACGAGTCCGGGCGGAGCTGGTGGTACTGCAGCACGTCGCTCCAGGGCTCCGGGGGCGGCGGCGGGCGCAGGGTCCACGGCGTCCAGTCCGCCGACTGCTTGTTCTTGGACGAGTCCGGGCGGAGCTGGTGGTACTGCAGCACGTCGCTCCAGGGCTCCGGGGGCGGCGGCGGGCGCAGGGTCCACGGCGTCCAGTCCGCCGACTGCTTGTTCTTGGGCGTCCTGTACAGGAGCCGCGCCCCGCAGCCCAGCAGCCGCTGCACGGCCTCGTCCAGGGGGACGTCCTGCACCTCCCGGCGAGCTCGCTTGGACGGCTGCTGGACGCCGTCCTCGGGCTCAGCGGCGGCCTCAGCAGCGGCCTCGGCCTCCTCCTCGGCGAGGTTGTTGTTCAAGTCAGAGGGCTCGTCCTCGGCCGCCCGCTTCTTGAGGGGCGCGGCGGGGGCGGCTGCAGCTGTGCCGGCGCCAGTGGGGGCGGCGCTGGCGGGGGCGGCGCTAGCGGGGGCGGCGCTGGCGGGGGCGGCGGCGGCGGCGGGGGTGGCGCCGGCCGTGAACACGAAGACGTCAGCATCTCCCCTGGCTGGCGGGGAAGTCAGGTCCACCAGGAGCGGGGCCGGGGCCGTGGCCGGGGCCGGGGCGGGCTGGACCTGCGCGAGGTTGGAGGCCACCCGCGAGGAGCACTGCAGATCAAAGAGGGGCGGCTGAGCGATGCGGAGCGGCGCGGCGCGGAGTCGACTCCGCCTTATAAGGCTTGTCACAAGCTCGACACGTTCAACTGCACTGACGTTTTACGGCGGTAAAGCAAGCAGTGAGGGTGATCGCGTGGGAGAGAAATTACAGATTTTCAAAATTCTGACTTTCCATGACTCTACGAACTTGAAACAACTCTGGAAGCAAAGCCGCCGCGCACTCAAATATGCGCAAACGATGCGAAAAAAGTCCAGATTGGTCTCACTGGCTATCTCGAGAGCTCACTTTGGGGGTTACTCTGAGAATCCAAGTGTAATTCGGACATCACTCAGGGAGCGACATTCGAACTCTTGGGTTTCCAGCGTGCTGCACCGCGAGCAGGCGCGGCGGCCGACGCGCTGCGCCGTGCGCGTAGGCAACCCGCCCGCGCGCCCGCGTGCGGTGCAGCATAACCCGGGGAAGCAAGGGGCGCGGGAGGCGCGGCGCAGTGTCGCCAGAAAAGTAGGCAAAAAGCGCCCAACACAGCCGTGTGGTGGAGCGGTCGGAATCAACGCCTGCCTACTAGGCAACATCCTCACAGCTGGGCAAAGGGATGGCCTAGTAGGCAGGCGTTGATAACGACCACGGCTGTGTGTGATGGGCGCTTTTTTGCCCGATTTTCCGGCAAAACTGGCGACCATAGCCGCTCGCTCGAAAAGTAAGAAGTACTCTTAAAAATAAGCACTGTTAAAACCTTACGGTGAATGTGCACCGTAAGTTACGGTGCTGCATAGGGGTATCAGTAGTTTACAGTCAATTCCACGCATTATTATTCAGTGAGAAAATGTAGAGAAAGAAAGAAGGCCATATCCGGCTGCTGTGGTGATCGACAGGGGTGACCAGTACTAGCAGAGGCTGGAGCGGAACTGACTCCTATGGTGGAGCCACCCATACTAATAGATTAGCTACTCCTTTGTCTAAAGGGGTATCTCTAGGAAGGTCATCCCCTTCCGAGTGCAGCCTGCAGATTATTTCCGTATGAGTCATGCCCCGTCACGTCGCTTGACAACATGCGCCACCATCGCAGCTCTTGGCCGCGTCGTGTCAAGCGGCGTGACATTGTCGCGGGGCATGACCCGTACGGAAATAATCTGCAGGCTGCACTCGGAAGGGGATGACCTTCCTAGAGATACCCCTTTAGACAAAGGAGTAGCTAACCTATAAGTATGGGTGGCTCCACCATAGGAGTCAGTTCCGCTCCAGCCTTTGCTAGTGCTGGTCACCCCTGTCCTGTCGATCACCTCACTGCCGCCGCGTCGGCTGGACGGCATATAGTGCAAGCGATGCGCAATACGATTGCTATGCTGACGACACCGGCGGGCCGGGCCGGGCCGGCAGGCGTCCAGAAAATGTGACAGCGAGACGTTTTACAAACGAGACGTTTTACCGGCGACACACGCCGCCGGCCGGCCGGCAGCCGGCGCGTGGTGCAGTGACCTCCAACAACCCCCACCCAGAGGGAGAAACAACTCTGAAAATTTTGTAGACCTTGTAATTCAGAAAAAAAAATCAGGAAAAGTCAAGGCATAATTGCAAAAAAAGGAAAAAAATCAATAAAAATTTACCAAATTTTTACACAAATTCACAAAAAAATTACAACACTTGTATATCAATATTTAGAGTTGTTCCCCCTCGCCCACCTCTTACTCGTAAAAATAAATAAAAAAACTCGCCCCGGGCCTCAGACTAAGTTGTAAACTATTACTATAGTACTAAAGTGCTGAACTAAGCGCGCGCGCGCGCACGCACAAACACAACTTACCACATATGCGGCAGCATCCGCGGAATCGGGAGAGTCATCGTTCCCCGAGGGAACGGCAGGACCATTAGGAGAGACGGGGAGGGTAGGTGGGAGGGGTGGGGTGGGCGGCGGGTGCGCGACAGCAGAATGCAACAAGTTAGCTGCTGGGGTCTGGGGAGGACGGGCATCCAAGGGGTGGGGGCGTGCGGGGGCGTACACGAACTTTAACCTCTTATCTGCAGCAGAATCACGGCCACGAGGATCATCAAAATCACGGAAGTAAGGGTCCCAAACGTCAATCATTCGTTTCGCACTAGTTTTACTCGGCCCATTGGCATGCGCCCCTACAGACTTTGTCTTTTTGTTTGAGCCCACGGCAGGCGAGGAGGGGGAACTCACATTCCCATTCAAATTCAGCTGTTTCGGACCCAGAGACTTACGTCCCGCTTTCGTACGTTTAAACTCTTTGAGCATACGCCAATATTTTTTCTTTCGTTGGGATTTAGTGTTTTTTGTTGATCCAAAGATAGGGTTTTGTATCACTGGAGCGGATTGACTGCCAGGCATCCTATTCCCGTTCGTACTAAGGGGACCATTCACTTGTACTACACCCACAGACTCGAGTTCAATTTCCCTGCGATTGGATGGGCTGCCGGGTGGCGAAACCAAGTCAACAATGTCAACCAGTGGCTCGGCGGGCAGGGGCGCGGCGGGCGCGTCACAACCCGGAGCCTTCGTCACAGCGGCGGGGGGAGCCGTCACAGAGACGACGGGGGCCGTGTCACGCGGACTACCAGCAGGGGACAGGGTCGTCACGGCCGGCGAGACACGTCGGGGGGTAGCATGGCAGCCGTCGGGGGTAGCAAGGGGGTCGGGGGCATCAAGGAGGGTGGGCCGGTGGGAGGAGGTGCGGGTAGGGGGAGGGGGAGAGGGGGGAGAGGGGAGAGGGGGAGAGGGGAGAGGGGAGGGAGGGGGAGGAAGGGGCGGGAGGGGAGGAGGGGAGGCAGGGGCGGGAGGGGAGGAAGGGTACGGACAGTACCAGCGGTACCGGGGCGGCGGCTCCACAGGGAACTCGGGTCGCAGTAGGTACCCATGAGCTCGTAACTGGAAGCAGATGCCAGGACGAGGCTTAGTTTAAAAGTTTAGCGCTCAACAAACTGTCAAAACGCCACGAAAAAAAAAACTGGAGATACATTAAGCAAGCACGGCGAGCGGCGATAGAAATAAATAAAAATGAACCGGGGAAAGTTAAAAGTTGAAAAATTATAAAGTAATTTTAGAAAACCCATAGCTGAATTTTCTTTTTCAAAATGTCGAAACATTTTGATGAATAACAAACGAAAAACAAAGTTACGTTATGGACCCCTGGTGGGTAAAAGTTAGGTTTAGCAGGAAGAGGAGATTTTAACGCGGGATTTCACCCGTGCTTAGTCATTCTGCCGCATTTTGAGCGGCAGGAGCAACAGCGAGCAGGTGCGCAAACACCAGTAAAACCTTACGGCGCATTTCACTGCAAGCAACACTGAACTTAAGTAGCTTACGGTGAATTTTCATTCTGGTGCAGAGTTCGCTGTAGCTTGCAGTGAAATTCGCCGCAAAGTTGAAAGACATTACCTCGGAGCGTGGGGTTGGCGGTCCCGGCAGCGCAGCAGGGAATGACCAACTCCCCCTGCGCCGCCTCCCGCGGTTGATGAGCCCCAAAACCCAAACATTCCGGCCGCTACGTCAGGGCAGCGTCCGGAGGCTCACACACACACAAACACACACGCGAACAGGGCGGCGAAACTTGGGGGGTCTTCTAGGAGCTGAGAGCTTTCCGCGCTGCTCGTGGAGGTTAGGTTAGGTGGGCGCGGCAGGACAACAACCAACGAGCTCCTTCAACGACGAGAACGCAGGCCAGACTGGCCGGGCGGGCGCGGGCGCGGGGCGGGGCCGGCGGGGCGCGAGGCGAGGCGAGGCGCGGGCGCGGGGCGCAGGGCGGGGCGGGGCGCGGGGCGCGGGGCGCGCGACGGTCCGTCGAGCTGCCGGGCCGTCAGACGAGTGCACGCTTGTGCTCGGACGGACGGACGCGGAGGGGAGGGGAGGGGGAGGGGAGGGGAGAGGGAGGAGGAGGAGGGAGGGAGAGGGAGGAGGGGAGGGGAGGGGAGAGGGAGGAGGAGGAGGGGGGAGAGGGAGGAGGAGGAGGGGGAGGGGGCCCGGGAGACCCGGGATCCTTGGAACCCTGTCCCCGCCCGGCCCCAGCAGCCCCTAGGGTGCCTGCAGGATGCTTCCGCACACCGAGACGCAAGATCGCACGATGCTCACCCTCGGCCTCCGCTCAGCCGGGGTAAGGGGGGGTGGGGAGGGGGGGGGGAGGACGACAAACATATGGAAATCAACGTGCGAGGGATAGCTAGGGCACAGCCTGGTCGCTCTACCTGCTGCACGTACACTCCTAGAAAATAACAAAACGTTCGGCAACACGTGCGCATGGAGTGACTTGACTTGAGATTGCCTGGCCACAAAGGACCTACGGCTTTCGCGTCGACTCACATGGGCCTCGCTACTTGCCTGGCCCCGCCCTCGGGCCAAGTGGCGTCAAATCTTAACATTTCAAGTTATCATGGACGGGAGAGGCCGCAGGAGGAGGAGGCCGAGGCCGGGCCGGGCGGCGCTGAGTCATGTTTTTCTAACAAGCCGGGCCGTCGGCTTACTGACCGGAACCGGATACATACAAGGGTATGTACGAACTTGACCCGGCCCCGCGACAGACAGACCGGCGGCTTTATCTGCGCCTGAGCTGAGCGCGCACAGGGATGAAGAGAAGGGCTCGACGCAGCGCAGCGCCACGACCCTCCTCGCTCCGACCTGCCCAAACGCTTTGCAGCTTACAACCTATTTGCATTATAACGCTAAAAGTCCTTCGCAAGGTTTTAACAGTGTACAGAGGAGGTAGCCCGTCGGTTCCCACCGTCCCCGTCCCTGGCCAGCTTCAGATGTTACCACAGCATGGGTAGTGTAAACATCTGCTCGTGCTGCTGGATGGGGACCGGACTGATTGATTTCCCCCCGCAAAAGGCCGACATATAGGCCCTTTAAAAACAGAAACTCTATCTCTCTCTCTTTTCCCCCACAAATACATCGCACTAGGACACATTGCTCCCCTCCGGACGGTTAGTCGATTAGTCACCTGCGTTGACACATCCTATGCCTCACACCCTGGCCGTGTGCTCCGGCCAGATCAGACGGAGCGCATCACACCTCCTTTTATTGATTTTTCTAATTGGTTCGACATATGACCCTCTTCACACCTGCACCAACACCTGCGCGCGCGCGCCAGAGAGCTCTGCCATTCCCTCCCCCCACACTTGTTAGGACGCGTCAGAATTTTTGTGTTCATTATTTCTTATACTACTTGTACGTTTTAACAGCGTACAGAAAAGTCGGCACTTTTATTAGGACGGTACTAAAGAGCGAAAAGCCTTCTACAGGAGTCTTCCCCTCTACGCCTTCCCCCTCCCCTCTTCCCATGGAGTCCACGGGACAGCTATGACGGCCCTCCTACCAACTTATGTCAAAGGTCTCACGCCCGGGATCTACTTCTAGAGGTATTAAATTCGAGGGGGAAACAACCCAGAGTTTTAGTGTACACATGTCGTGAATTTTTAAAACAATTTTTTACTGTTTTTGCTTTAATTTTTCCTGAACTTTTCAATTTTTTTAAGTTTTAGAGTAGAAAATTTTAGTTGTTTCCTCCTCGTATTAATAGAAGTAATGTGCTTTGCTTACCTGATTGATGGTGCGGGTCGAGGGCCGGACCGCCTTGATCGGCGACCTCCTGAACACGACCCTGGCGAGCTGGCGCGGCTCCTCCTGCGGCAGTAGGGCGCTGAGCGCGCTGAGCGGGGGCGGCGGCGGGATCATCACCAGGATGTCCCGGGGATGTGAGTCCCGAGGAGGGGCGTCCTGGTGAGAGGTGTCATGGTGAGGGGCTTCATGAGGAGGGATGTCCTGACGGAGAGGGATGTCCCGGTGGGGGGCGTCCCGGTGGGGAGCGTCCCGGTGGGGGGCGTCCCGGTGGGGGGCGTCCAGGTGGGGGCCGTCCCGGTGGGGGCGTCCAGGTGGGGGCCGTTCCGGTGGGGGGCGTCCAGGTGGGGGCCGTCCCGTTGGGGGGCGTCCCGGTGGGGGACGTCATGGTAGGGGCCGTCCCGGTGGGGGCCGTCCCGGTGGGGGGCGTCCTGGTAGGGGACGTCCTGGTAGGGGGCGGCCTGGTAGGGGGCGGCCTGGTAGGGGACGTCCTGGTAGGGGGCGGCCTGGTAGGGCAAGTCCTGGTAGGGCACGTCCTGGTAGGGGACGTCCTGGTAGGGGACGTCCTGGTAGGGGACGTCCTGGTAGGGGACGTCCTGGTGGGGGCCGTCCTGGTGAGGGACTTCCCGGTAGGCGGTGTCCTGGTGAGGTATGTCCTGGTGAGGTATGTCCTTGCTCTTGGCCGCCGCGGGGACGCCCCTGTCGCACCACTTCTCGTCGACCACGACCACGGCCCCTTGCTCATCACCGCACCGCGGGGGCGGAGGCCGCGGACGCCGCGGGCGCTGCCTGCGCTGCTTCCTCGGCGGCGGCGGCGGAAGGCTGGCCTTGGCCCGGCCTGGCGGCCACACAACACCCCAGGGCCAGGGGCGATAACTGCCATGCAAAGGACAAGAGAAATAGTTTAGGGCGGAATCAAAAGATGCGAAAAAAAACTGGGTGTGTGGGGGGTGGGACAATTTTAGTCTTTCTCAATGTGATTTATGGTCGTCCCACCGAAAGAATGGGCTATTTATCTCTCTCGCACTCATGGGAAAGCGTATTCTTTTCACTCATTTGGTGTGCTAAATTCTTGACAGGAGGACGATAAAACTGGTATTTTACACGTCGGGAGGCTGGAACGGCTCCGGCCCTGCCGCACAACCATGGGCTATTTATGGCTAAGTTCTCACAAGTCCAGTCAAACCCTTCCTCCCCATGTTGTGGCTAAACAAAGTGGGAGGGGGCGTGGGGGTGAGCCCCGAGCCCGGCCGACGGCCGACCAGGCAATGCCCAGCAAGGGGCCACTTCGGACAAAACACCGACCATAGACTTTATTATTTATTAATAGAAACACTACATGATTAATGGCGAGGAGGATTCGGTTGAAATAACTCCTGTTCGGAGGTGTCATTGAACACTATGACCACCACTGCAAGGCTATAACCTATATGTGAAATATGTACCCCTGTTGACATTCGAGTTCACGCAAACTAGCAAGAATGGTTTACACATTTCTATGCCTGCGTCATTCATTTCGAGAAAGAAAGTAGCTAGATGACATGACAAATATGAATATGTAGCCGAGCTGAGCGAGCAAACGTGACACAAGAGCAGCCAGTCGGGAAGATGGCTCACACAACCCACAACCAAGGGAGACAGGAGTTAAAACAAATTTCATCCTGAAATGTCATCTCGAAAGGACAACACGAGAAACAAAATCCTGTTTTTCAGGACGTATATCAAAGACCCACAATGAAAATACTTGCCTCATTGCCTGGTCTTTGTTGACACAATGGAGCACTGGAGAGCAACACGATTATCTGATGGAGTTGGTCGTGGTTCTCACATCGGCCACCAACACACCGCTGTGTGATGACATTTGAAAAATGGCGGGTTGCGTCTCCAGGGCTCCAGGGCCACTAAGAATGAGCGCTAATGGAAACGCGGGGTATCCGCTCAACTATGAATGAACAATGAATAATAATGAATGTCACACTCTTGCCTTTCAGAACGTAAAGTCGAAATCAACAGCAACTTACATAAGCTAGTAAAGCGTGTAATTTTGTTTTGGTAGAAAATTGGGAGAAAGCGGGGGCCAGGAGAATTGAAATACTTCCGCTGCAATCTCCACCACAAGCATTATAAGGCAGTGCTTCCGGTTGTATACTGAAGTAAACTTAACAATCACAAGATGGAGTACAGTGTTGTTGTTATTTTTTTGCTCAATGTAGAACTTTTCTGTAGACAAACATAATTGAGATTATTTGACAAATCCTTTCACAATGGACGGTAAGTGGAAGAACCAGCAAACACGCTGATTCCAACCACAGCCAGAATCTATCTCGCTCCATTTGTCTACACCGAGAAATTCATGGAGGACCACCAGAGGAGCCCCAAACTCAAGCCTAATTTGGCGGGCAAGGACTCAGGAAGTAATATTTTCAGTCTTTGACTTTTCAAATACCGTATTTTATTGCAGTTGCTGATTTGTAGCTTAGAATTTACCTTTAAACCTGGAAATCACTTCCTGAATCTCAATTGGAGTATGAAAACAAATATCATAACCTAAGTCTAACCTACATTGTACACATCAATTATTGTATCTATCCGTTTACCATCTTCGCCACCACTTCAAATCCTTCAATGTTTTATCCTAAGCATTAAGATGCTCATATGAAAACTGCTATCCATCACCCTTTGTTGACACCTGAGCATATAATGTTGCTTGCCCCTCATTCAAATTCTTTCATTCTCTAATTTGTTTCATTTTGCCATTTACAGATGTTCAGTCATGGTGGGAAGTGCCCAGCATTGCCCACTTTTGTTCCCTATTTAGAGCCGCTTTCAATTTATTGGATTTTGACATAGAGGTTTGTATCTAATGTTGTAGCACTTGTATTCTACTGTGTGCTGTGCTTCATTGTTTCAAGTCCCTTCACTACCTTTCTTCTGTAGGATCTAGAAGAGGCCCTCTTGACAGATGGTGCGGATGACACCGGCAGCTGCTTGCTTCAGGATCTAATTGTCCGCCTGCTTGCTGGATGCCTGGGCCACTCGCCCAACAACACTGATATCTCTCCATTTAACTATCAAATGTTCCTCCGACGTTTCCTAAGACAAAAATGTCAAGTAAGGGTCGCTTTTCTTCTATCACAGTTTTTTTCCCCCCTTTTTTTTTTTAAAATCTTTATTCCTTGGATGTTATCAATTATCTTGTTTCCAGGAACAATTTAGAGAAAATCCATTCAATACTGATATTGATTTTCAATTTCTGCCACTGAGAACAAAAGTACAGATTATTCATACACTATGTGACTTCAGACTGGATGCTGATGATGTGCAAGATGTTCTCAAGGTAGTTCAGTAATATCACCTCCTAATTTGATGTTAATTTACTTTTACTCAAACTAATATTTCTCGTTCTGTTTCACAGAATTTGGAGTCGGATAGCTTACGAGTTGATCCTCTAGGGCATGATGCAAACTCATCGGCTTACTATTATTTTTATGGAACTCGCCTTTACAGAGAAGATGTACCTAAAACAGCTAATAAGGTTTGTCTTCTTGAACTAGGAGTTGCACATTATTAATAAATAAATAAATAAAAGAGTTCTAAAATGATCCTTCAAAAAATTTGTCTTTAGAATCGGGGAAAGGTTAAGCGGAGAAAGTTAAAACAGGAAAAAGTGAAGAAAAAACGAGGCAAAGGTGGGAAGAAAGGGCAAGAAGCTGAGGACGAAGACAATGATGAATCTGACCATGAGGCCACACCTGAACAGGGGACAGGCACTTGGCAAGTTATATGCTATACTGAGGAAGATTGGGGAAAACTAGCTGGTCAATTGAAAGGATCAACTGTGAAAGAAGAAAAAGCACTCTATCGAGTCTTGGCAGAAGACTTTTTACCTGAAATCCCCCGATTATTTGCTGAGAAGGAAAGGCTTCAAAGGTAATATTTCTTTGCTTTGTCATTTTTTAAGTGATTATTATCCACCTAATTTTCTTTACTCTTGTTTTAGAAAACGAATGGCAGAATTCATGCCCAGGCGACAATCTTCACGAATTGAGAAACTTGCCAAAGAAAAAGAAGAGAGTGCAAGAATAATGGCTAAAGAGGAGGAAGAAAGGAAAATTAAGGAGAATGAGGAACGAGAGCGACGGCAAAGGTATGGGTTTTGAAAATATATTATTCAATGAATAGTTTCATGGATATTCAGCTTTTAAAGCTTTTACAGGGGATGTATGTGCAAGGTCGCCTGCCGCGGCCGGTGCTCCTGCAACATTGCTAAACTCGTCTGCATATCTAAATGTCACCCCGGCATTAAATGTACCAACAAATAAAATAAATGTTCTCAGCAAAATCTCATTGGGACTGCCACCCATTCACTATCTTATCTTATCTTAGCACGATCTCATTCGGACGCAGACCAACAAATTTTGGGCCAAGCTGATATGACCGAGCTTGGCCTGGTCCAAGCTAGGTCATTTCAGCTTGGCCCAGCCACCTTCGGGCCGGCCGGACTTGACCCGGTCCAACCTAGGTCGGCCCGGCCTCCGGGCTCGGCCGGTAACATATACATACTTAACTTTGTTTTTACAGGCAATTAGAGGAAGAAATACTGAAGGAAAGAGCAGCTGGTCGTACATTTCATGGTACCACCCGTCTAAGCTCTCGAAGTTGCTCCAGCAGATCTGAATCAGAGGAGGAGTCAACTGGGTCAAAGCCTGTTGGGCGTCAGACCAATAACTCCCTTTCATCTGCAACTGGCAAAATTCACATTTCTTCATCCAAGAAAAAGATGCGCAGTTCTCAAGTGTGAGTACCTATATTTACCTATCTATCTTCCTATCTAGCACAGAATTGAAATTACAAAGCTTGTTTCAAGGACCTATGGGAAAAATATTACAATAAAGAAAATAGAGCTCATATTATATTTTTTATGTAATTGAGCTGGGTAATTCATACTGTACATGAAAGGTGAATGCAAATAGTATTTCTCATGTTTTGTGTACATCATATGTTTAGAGTGAGAGCTGCAATCTGAATCACAAGTGATTCTCAATGCTTCCAGGCTTTGCACAAAACTGCATGTTGGAGGGATTAACACACATTAAAATTAGTTGTATTTGAAAACTTTAATAAGCTTTTTCTTGTATTTGTTTAAAACTGGGAGATGTATGCGTATTTTAGATATATGCAAGTTTTTCTCATGACAGAACATGAGTCTAAACCTAGCTTTTTGCTGTTGATTGTATTGTGAATCTTTACCCTGCAAAATTTCTCCTAGTCTCAAATGAGGAAGAAGAAGAAGAAGAAGGCCCTGCAATTCACAAACTATATGAAGATGTGCTCTCATCATAGATTTCTCCATCAAGATAGCTTTTATCAACTCTATAGTCAGAGGTAGTTTGCCTGGTTCTGGGAAAGTCGTAATTTAAATTTATTATCTTATCAATAATTTCTTCCCAATCTATTCATTTGGAATATGTCAGTGACATGCAGAACATCATTCAGGATATTCTTACTCATAGAATCTGAGTTTTCCTCTTTTTTTGTCAGTTTCTCAAAAGATTTTTTTTCTTCTAAAATCTATTTTTCCCTCCTTTTATTTCTGTTCCCAGTCCTGGCGAGACAGAGGGAAAGTTCCGAGTACCATATATGCCACCGTACCGGTACCATTAACTACCGGCAGTGGCAGCAGCTCAGCTTGACATCTTAAATGTAGTTTTTGGCATCTGGCAAATGCTTACAGTCAGTTTTTTCTGGAGACAAGAAGGATTTTAAATTGTTGGATTATTTGTAGGAGCTTCACATTCCACTATTCAAAGAAGTGCAGCACCACATCAGAAGAAGATTGCTGCAGAACTTTCTGTCCTCTTACGCTACATTTTGCTTTATGCATGAATTTTTCTGTTTTGGGGCAGCATATGACAAAGATAAAGCTTCTGTTAAGAAAAAAATAATAAGAAAAACAACCTTTTTTAGTTTTTCTTTTGATGTAAAGTATTACTTTTTTTCATTAACTTATTCAAAATGGTTTGCTTAATTCTATACTTTGTAATTCCATGAGCGTTGTAAATGCAATAGGTTTAGTAACTACTTCTCAATATATTAATGGGATACTTACCTCTGGCGTAGTATCAGTACTTACTTAGCACACTTGGTGATTGTTTTCATTTTTAAACCTAGTTAGTATATGCACTGTATAAGCTGACGCAGTATAATGAGCTTTGCTTTTTAAAGTGTAAAGCTGTTCATACTTGTAAATCTGCAGTTCTAGATTGGGCCACACATCAAACTCAGAAATAAAGGCAGAATTAAAATCAATGATCATGTTATGCAATCTTAAAAAAATCTTATGGGTTTGATAGTCCTCTTTTTCTTTTACACCTAACTAATCTTCTTACTAGCTTTTTTTTATTTATTTTTTTATTTATTTTTAAAAAATAATTTTTAATTATTTTCCAATTATTTTTTTAATTACGTAATTAATTAAATCTGTATTATTTTTTAAAACTTATACTATGTTTAGGAAGTGTGCTAATGACTACAGTATTATTTATTGCATGTATTTCAACAACTTGTAGTAGTAAAAGCAGAGTAAACTTTGCCTTTATTCTCTTGAAATGTTTTGTTTTATTTTTTTCCAATTGTGAAAATTTCATAATTTTACCCATGTTTCCACCACAGCAGTGACCTAGACTTTAGTTTCGGCAACCACATGTGCTATATCTTGTTAACCTTGCTTAGGAATTCCACTTGTTTTTGTGTGTGGATCACTAACTTTCTTTAACACCATAACTAATAAATTATGGAACTGAAATCTGAGGCAGTAAAATTTTAATACTAACACTCCATGTATACTGAGCAGAATGTTAAATGGGATTTGTTTTTCACCTTTCATATGATTTCTAAGTGCTGGTTCTTAAACCCTCTTTCTTCTAGCATTCACTTTTTTCTCTATCTAGTCATGTGAAAGAATAATGAATCTAATTAGCCCTTGTTTTCTGTCTTTTTCATTTCCAGTTTCAAGGCCACCACAGAGGACATAAAGACTGGAATGTTTAAAGTTTTGGAACAGCTTAAGAACCATGAGGATGCATGGCCTTTTCTGGATGAAGTTTCAGAGGACTATGCTCCGAGATACTATAGTGTTATTAGAAAACCTATGGATCTGAATCGTATGGGTGATAAGTTAGATGATGGATCCTACACATCAGTCTCACTTTTCCGAGCTGATTTTATGCGAATCATTGATAACTGTAGAGTTTACAATGGTGATGGAAGTGGTAAGTTTACCCACTCAAAACCTTATCTAAACATCTTAAATTACATATTTTCTCCTCCCAGCAGTCAATCACTGAAAATTTTCTCTTTTTTTTTCTCCTTTCTTTTCTTTTATTTTTTCCCAGAATATACTGAAATGGCTATGAATTTACTTGAGAGATTTGAGAAATGTATGGAGCGTTATGTGGGAAGTGGATTTTCATCTGATGAAGAAGTAGCTGTGGAATTTCCGTCAGAGGAGCGACAAAGGAAGAAACACAGGCATCGCCGTCATGATCGCAGGCATAGTCATCACAGCAGTCAAAGTGACAGCAGTAGAGACCAAAGCAAGCATAGAAGTAAAGAACGGAAAAAGGAACCTGACAAAAAGAAAAAAGTCTACGCTGATGATGAGGAAGAGGAAGATGAAGACGATGACAATAGTTCACATGTAACTCGTAATGATTCTGATTGGGACCAAAGCAGAGATATTAGGTTTAAAACAAATCACAAGAAAAGCCAAATATTTGCACGTATCACTGAACATGATAAACACCGCAAACTGAAAAATGATGATGAGAGGTTAGACAATGTCAATGATGATAGCCGTGATGGAGACCAAGAGTGGAAAGACGAAAACTTATCTGATCAAAGGTATGTACTTCTCTGAAGTAGCATTTAAAAATGTAAATTTCACCTGTACTTTCATTCTATTTCTTTTTCCTTTTCTAGCCGTAGTAGAGACAGCAGTTGCTCTGGTAACAGACATGGCAATAAACGTAAAAAAGAGGATATAAGAAGACTAGCTGCTCATAAGAAAAGGATAAATGATGAAGCCAAAGATGCTGATAAGCCCGAGAAGGCTGGAGAAAAAAGAGGTGCTATTCGAAGTGAACGCTCTAAAGATGGTAGCACAAAAAACAAAACAGAACCCTTGACTTGGGAAGAACAGCAGAGGAGAGATCGAGCATGGTCTGAACTGGTCGGAAGTGGAGATGATAAGGATGAAAGAGAAGATCAGAAGAAAGATATATTCGACCTAGATCTGGATGATGCTGGTTGGGAAGGACTCAAACAGGGTCTGAAAGAGTGGAAACGTGAGAAAAATCAGCAGAAAAAGCCAGAGAAAATTTCTGACAGCAAACGAATGAAGAGAATGAGTCAAGAAGAGGAAGACAGATGGTTTGAGGAAAAAGAAACCATTCATCATGACATTAAAGTTGTTGATGCTGATCCTTTTGCCGCCTTGGAAAGGGAAATGAGCAGCAATGAAACTTTCAGAAGGAAGCACAAAGAACGGGTTGAGTTGGAACAAAATATGGAGGATAAATCTCAGAAACCTGCACCTCCTCAACCCAAAAAAGGTGTTGGTGTATTAAAGAACCCTGCAATTCATCATGCATTATCAAGTGCAACTGAAGAAATTCTGAAGGTGGGTAATTTTATGTTTAGTTGCTACTGAATAGCTTTGGATATTTTGGATATATATCAAAATTGATGTGCTAACCTGACAATCGTTTTTTGAATCTATTTCGCTGTAGGATCTAATGTGGCTGGATGAAGTTCCTCGGGGCTCAGAATTTTCTTCTGCCAGTAGCTCTCCTTCTCAGTGTCTGGGTGATGATCAAGACAGCCAGAAGTCTCTCACAAATTCAAAGGATGAGAAAGAGAAGGTACTGTACTTAAATTGTGTAGCAGCTAGACATGAAATTTTTTCTTACTTTATCTTAGGAGATACACACTTATTATTTTTCAATCAATGCTACTATATTAATTAAACAGGATACCAGTGGAAAACGCAAAACACCAGGAGGATCAACCAAATCTAAAGAGGGAAAGGATACTGTTAAAGATGGTGCCAATGCAGCCCCAAAACGTAGGACAACAGAACGTCTACAGCCTGGTAAAAGCAAAGGAAATCTCATCGCAAGTATTCAGGGAGAGACTGCAACAACCAAGGAAGGGCGTACTGCATCTGTTCGTATTCAGGTTTAAATACAAATAACCTAATCCTTTTAATTCTTTTTTGAAAATTGACTAGAAAATCTTTGTTTTTGTGTTTCTTACTTTAGGAATGGAATAAACTGACTGCTCCCAAGTTGAGCCTTGGTACAGTTCTTACCAGTGGGTTTGGTGTTGGAGTTGGCCTTGTTAAAAGACACAACTTCAGTGATAATTCAGCAGAATCTACTCCAAAGGTAAAAGTAACTGAATAGCAATGTGTTTATACATCATATGAAGGTCAAGGTTTCTTATCTGACTCATCTTTAATTGGTCTTTATCTAGGATGGTGGTTCATCTCCTAATGATGCAGAAACAGAAGATGACAAAGAGAAAGCATACCTTGCTGCACAGAAGAAGGCTCTACTGGAAGCAACATTAAGGAGAGAGAGAGAGGAAGCAGAAGAAAGAGAAAGGAGAGAGAAAGAGGAGGAGGAGCTAGAAAGGCAAAGGAAAAAGTTGAAGGAAGAGGAGGAGGAACGAAAGAAACTTAAAGAGGAAGAACTGGAGGAGGAGAAAGAATTAAAACCTAAACAAAAGCCAAACCCTACTCCGAACCTTAGTGCATGGTTTAAAGCATTTGGAGCACCAAAATCTCAACCCACCACATCAGCAGTAGTCAGAAGGAAACCTGAGCTCTCAGCCACTCTCGACATCACTCGGGCAGACGCCTCCCCTGCCCAAGGTACGTCTTCATGTTAGTTTAATAAATATGAAATAACATTTATTAAGACATTAATTTTTATCTCAATGTTCTGTTTTAAAATGTAACAGACAGCCTAGGAAGCGATACTCCATACCGACGGGATGACTTGGAGGATGTCCCTATGACACCCGGAAGGAGGCAGCGCAAGCTCAGCACCGGAAGCAGTGTGTCTGAAAAGTCCTCCTTCAGTCAGGAGCAGAACGACGGCTGCTCTCCTAGTTACCCTGCGCCATTCCCTTCACCTCTCCACCGGTCCCCGGAGGCACACCGCCCCATGCAGGCTTACCCGACCAACGTGGAGAGCACTATTCGGGTCGGGTTCTACCAGGTCTGTAAATGTCTGGAAATGCAATAGTTATTCCAGACCCAAGCTCGTGTCAGTTCCAACTCTTTTTCTGGAGTGACCTAAAATGTTTTCTCTGTGCGCAGGACACGACGTACAAGAGCCCAGACAAGAGCAGCAGCAGTCCCAGGGACGGCCCGGGCCCGGAGAGCCACACGTACATGCACCCGCACCAGGCCAGCCCGCACCAGGCCGGCACCGGCTCCGGCTCCAACTACCACCAGCCGCTGTACCCGCCCTACTCGCCCGCGCCCTACACGCCCTCCGAGCTGCACGCGGGCCGGGCCGGCGGCTCCTCGGCCGCCAGCAAGCACGAGCCGCAGCCCTGCTCGCCCTCGCCCGCGCCCTCCCCGGCCGCGGCGGCCGTGGCCTCGCCCTCGCCCGCGCACCAGGACGCCAGGTCGCCGTCGCACCTCCAGATCGACCTGCAGTCGCCCCACACGTCGCACCCCGTGGAGGCCAGGTCGCCCATGCACGCCGAGTCGCCCGTGGACACGCACGCCCGCTCGCCCCTCGACTCGCGGCTGCACATCGACACTCGGTCGCCCATCCATGCCGGCTCGCCCATGGAGGCCGAGTCGCCCCGGCTGCACATCGACGCGCGCTCGCCCCTGGACAGCCACGTGCGATCGCCCATGGACGGGCACGTGCGATCGCCCATGCACTCGCAGTCGCCCGCCGAGCACCGGTCGCCGCTGCATGCCGGGTCGTCGCCGCTCGAGCCGCGCCTGCAGATCGACTCGCGATCGCCCATGCACGCTGGGTCGCCCATGGACTCCCGGTCGCCCCTGCACACCGGGTCGCCCATGGACTCGCGGTCGCCTCTGCACGGCGGCTCGCCCATGCACGTGGGATCGCCCATGGACTCGCGGTCGCCCCTGCACGCCGGGTCCTCGCCCCACGAGTCTCGGCTGCACATCGACACGCGGTCGCCCCTGCACTCGGGATCGCCCATGGACTCGCGCTCGCCCATCGAGTCGCGGTCGCCTATGCACGTGGACTCGCGCTCGCCCATGGACCAGCGGCTGCAGATCGACACCAGGTCGCCGTCGCACTCGGGGTCTCCATCGCACGCCATGGGCTCCCCGACGGGCCACCCGCACCCCATGGCGACGGCCCACGGCTCCCCCAAGGAGAGTCAGAGCTACGCGCACCACTACCACCAGCAGTCGCAGCAGGCTCTCGCTCAGCAGGCTCATGCTCAGCACGCTCAGCAGGCTCATGCTCAGCACGCTCAGCAGGCTCACGCTCAGCACGCTCAGCAGGCTCACGCTCAGCACGCTCAGCAGGCTCACGCCCAGCACGCTCAGCAGGCCCGCGCCTACCCTCAGCAGTACCAGGACCCGTACCTGACCAGCAGGGGGGTGGCCGCCGCCCAGCCGGGTCCCTACCGCCCCACCCCGCACGCGTCGCCCGCGCCCGTCTACCCCCACCAGCTCCACCACAAGCACCTGCTCCAGCAGACGCTCATCAAGCAGCAACAGGAGAAAGAACAGCAGCTCTTCCAGCAACAGCAGCTCCAGCAGGAAAAGGAGCAGCAGATAATAATGCAAAAGCTCCAGCAGGAAAAGGAGCAGCAGATAATTATGCAGAAGCTCCAGCAGGAAAAAGAACAACAGCTCATGATGCAGAAGCTCCAGCAGGAAAAAGAACAACAGCTTATGATGCAGAAGCTCCAGCAGGAAAAAGAACAGCAGATTATGATGCAAAAGCTCCAGCAGGAAAAAGAACAACAGCTTATGATGCAGAAGATTCAGCAGGAGAAGCAGAACCAGATGCTCCAGCTCCAGCAGATGCAAAAGCTTCAACAAGAAAAGCAAAACCAGGAAACCCAGCAACAAATGTACATGCAAAGGCAACACGAGCAGCAGATTCATCAGCAACTCCTCGCCCAACAACATCAACAGTACCAGAGCCAGCAGTATGCAGCCCAACATCAGCCCCAGCAAAGCCAGCAACAGCTCCTCGCTCAACAGCAGCAAAGAAGTCGGACACCGGTGTCTTCGTTCCCAGTCAAGAAGCGGCACTACGCCGAGGCGTCCTTCGCCTCCACCGTGTCCAACTTCCCGGCGCCGTCCTCCGTCACGCCGGCGACGACCTCGACCGTCTCGTCGACGCCGACGACGTCCGTGTCGGGGAGCGCGTCGAGCGTGCCGCCCTCGGGGCTGCCGCTGTCACGCAGCCCGTTCACCTCGGGGGTGCCGGTGGGGGTGCCGGTGGGGGGCGCGCGCTCGCCCTTCACCCCCGTGAGCGAGGTGGCGCCTCGCAGCGGCCGCAGCCCCTTCACGCCCGTCACGTCGGCGGGGGCCGGGGTGGGGGCGGGCCCGGGCTCGGCGGCGCTGCACCAGCACCTGTCGCACATGATGGACGTGTACCCCCGGCCCTACTACCCGCCCAACCCCGGCGCGGGCGCGCTGCCCGGCTCCCTGGGCAGCCCGCTGTTCGGCCGGCCGAGCTCGGTGCACGGCTCGGCCTTCAAGGAGAGCCAGCCGTCGTCCGCGCCCGCCGCGCCGCCCGCCGCGCCCGTGTACCCCACCAAGGGCCAGGTGGCGGCCGCGGCAGCGGCTGCAGCGGCGGCGCACTCGCCGCCCGTGCCCGTCGTGACGACGCCCAAGCAGGAGGCCAAGAACAGGCAGAAGGCGGCCAAGGCCAGCGAGGCGGCGGCGGCGGCGGCTGCTGCAGCGGCCGAGGCCTCGAGCGCGCCGGCTGCGGCGGGCGCCGGGGGCACGGCCTTCCAGCACTACGGGCTCAAGGGCCACCCCGCCGCGCCCGGCCAGGCGCAGGTGGACGTGTCCAAGGTGCCCGCCGTGCTGCCGGGAAGCGCCTTCAACTTCGGCCCCACCTCCGGCCTGGGGCTGTACCCCGACAAGGACTCGTACTCGGCGTACCCGGGCGCGGCGGCGGCTGCGGCGGCCGCTGCCGGCTACTACGGCCACCGGCCTCCAGCCGCGGCGGACGGCGCGGACGTGACGGTGCCCACGGCGGCCAGCTTCCCGTTCCTCAGCCACCAGCCGCACCAGGCCCACCAGGCGCAGCGGGCCCACCAGGCCGCCGCCTCGGCCTACCCGCCCGTGCACGGGCTGGCGCAGGCGCTCATGGACCCCGCCGCCTACCAGCAGTACCTGCTGCACCAGGGGCTGTACCCGGGCTCTTACCACCACCCCGCCGCCCTGGGCCTGAGGCCGCCCTACGACTCCATGCAGCGCCCGCCCTGGCTGTGAGCAGTCACATAGTCATAGCTCTCTGCAAGTGTGCCACCGTTATATTGTTTGTACAGAAAGTTAATCTGATGGTTAGTCAATATGTTGTTTGTAGAACGTGAGAGTTTTTAAAATTTGTTTTTACCTTTCTTTTTAAAAGAGACAAATGTAAGATTACTTGTACTGTATGTGTTTTGTTGTACAGTTTTAGCATTTTGTATATATGTATACTGTTGTTTTTGAAGACTTTATTTTTACTTTATATTTTCATTTTTAATCATTTGTTTATTAATAAGATATTTTTGGAGGATGGAGACACAAAGCAGGACAAGGGCGTGAAGTGAGGGTTGAAAATTGCGTCACCTTGTAGTCTTTTTATGGTACATTTCCAATCAAAACGTCATCCCCATGTTCTTTAGAAGGCCTTCCTCCGGCGAAAATATGTTATATGTGTATTTTATGTATTTCAAAATGTGAAAATGGTCTATATCTTTTGTTGACATTGTTTCTTGTTTCTAAAATCATGAGAATTTTAATGTGTTCCTTTATCTTTTTCTGTTGTAAAATGTTGACAAGTGATATGTATAAATTTGATTCACAGACCACTTACTAGATTGAATGGAATGTATATGTAAATTTATAGAAATTTATTGACTACAGTGTATATTACTGATCAGAAATTAATGAAAATGTTATTCACCACAGATGTCCTCAAGGGAATGAATAAATTTTTCACTGCCCAGTATCCTGTTTCAGTTAGTCTCTACAACCCTTTTTTGTACCCAGAACAAAACTCATGAAAATTGTGCCATGCCAAAATAACATTCAGACTGGGACAGAGCGGTAAGATTTTAAATAGCACAAGATGACAACATTCCACCACGGAAAGTAACCATTCCCTTCCGGAGGAGCTAGGGACTTTTGTGCCGCAGTAGTGCCAGCTTGTAATTTTTGAATCAGTTCAGTTGTTCAGTTGTCAGTTGGCGGCGAATCGGTTTCAGAGGGAGTAGTAGTCGTACGTGTCGCCCCGGTTTGGACGCCTCATTTCAAATTGTCTTCAGGAATCGATCGAAATTCAGCTGTTACAACTGCCCCCTGCTCTGAATATTATTGTAATTTCACTGGCGGCCCTGTGGCGGTCAGAGAGCTTCCGCATCAGCTGATCCAGCTCCGAGTCCCAACCCCCACCCCACCCCGCTCCCCAGCCGGCCGCCCCGGCCGCCGGCCCTGCCTCCGCCGCGCCGGCCGCAACGCAAGAGAGGAGGGAAACAAAGTCTCTTACCAGTGATATCAAACAAAATTGACGTCAAAACTCAACCGAGGATGAAATTTGAGGGACATAGTGAGGCAAGGATCGTCCTACTCGAAGAACGGTAAGTGGAAAAGTGACGGTTGGGATGAACTGCGAGGTTTCTCTTTGTCTGAAACAGCTGTTTGTGGAAGGGGGGTTGGGGAGCCGGTCCCCGGCCGGGCCCGGGCCGCTGTGTTTGCCGTATCCACGTCCGAATGCGGGCAGATACGAAACTACATTTTATAGTTCGCATTAAGCTTGGAACGGCGACTACTTTAGAGGGTCCTGTAAATATTGGCGCTCTGATTGTGTGAAAGAACAAAGCTGCCAACGAAACTGGAAAAAGAAAGAGAGGACGCATACCCTATTGAAAATTAATTTTAATGCCATTTCTCACTGAGTAGGACATTTGAAAGGCGTTTAAGTTCAAGCGCTAATGCCGTTAGAAAGGCAGTAAATGCCGATAAAGGCAGGAAAATCTAATTTCTTTGGGACGTTTTAATGCCTGTAAAATACGGCACTACGTTATAGAATATCCTCCACACCTCATAGTAGGTGTGATGTTCTGCCCATGCCTTTGTCGTATCAGTGTCAAACATAATCGGCGCTCCCGGACCGGGAGCCGCTCCAAAATAAAACAACTTTGTGCCGCTCCAAAATAAAACGGTTTGTGTTCACAGCCCCGACCCGATCTAGGAGGGATGCCCGACCCCGCGGCCGCCCGCGAGGTCGCTGTCGATGTCCGGACCTTCCTGACCTCCCCCTCCTCGGACGAGCACGAGTCGCTGGCCGCTGTAGGATCCACATCTATCGGTGAGTGGTGTGTCACATACTGTGTGGTGGTGGTGGTGATGTGCTGAGTAGCGCCGTGAGGGTAGGCAGCCCCTCCGCCATATGCGCTGTACCGGTTGCCGCCGGGCCCATGCACCCTTCGCTGCGCAGATGAGAGCTAGTTAGTTATTCGTTACGGAGTTTTGCCCCCCACCCCCATCCCCCGCTTCCTTCTCTCTCTCTCTCTAGCTCGGCTCCAGCTCGGCCCCTCGCGCGGCCTGGAGGGTGAAAAGAGCGGAGGGAGGGAGGGGGAGGGGGGCTAATGGCGGCCAAAATGAGTGCGCATGGAGCTCCAGACCTGGCCTGAATGCTAAGCGCCTCCACGGCGTGCACCTCTCACCCTCTCGCCCCCCCCCCTCACCCCTCGGCGCCGCCGGGCGCACCCACCAGCGGGACCAGCAGTAAGGGATGTGAGGGAAAACCAGCGTCGGTCGCCATGCGTTATGCGTTCCGCTCTCCAACAAGTTTTTTTGTCCAACTTAGGCGGCTAAGCGATGGTGACATTATATAGGGGGCATGCATAACGAAACTTATTGGCTTTCATGTACTTTTATTAACTAAATACTAGGATAGTGTTTATGCTTGTTATAATCTGTACATTTCAGTATACAACAAGGTAATAAATAGGTATTTACACAGCAACAGCTCCACCAAATTATACCAGACTAGAACATAAAACATTTGTCGAAATTAGGAGCAAATAAATATAATTCATAAATTATAAAATTCGGCAGTTAAACTTTTACGGTAATATATCAACATCAAAGACAATAACGACAGGACTCAAGCAGTACGCACATTTAGTGATCCCTCTTTTTATCATTTATTGCTCATTTATGTACATAACATGAGCACAATATTAAAAGCTTACATGAATTTTGTGAGAAAAATTTCTTAATTTTGTCAGTGTTTACTAGAAACCAGGTTGACGATATGTTTCTGCTTGGAAATTGATTTTTGCTGACGTCTCACTTTATTTCAAAGACCTTTTTATTTGTAGTAGCCTATTATCAGAATGGTTTTTCTATCGATATAGAGAATTAGGGATGAAATAGTCATTTTTATAATTAGGAACCATTCTAGCAATATTTCTGATTTTTTTGGGGGGTAGGGTGGGTTCTATATTCTCCTACTTTCAAATTGCGCAGTAACATCAAACAAATTGGCAGACTCCGTCCCATTGTTTTTCAACCATTTTGTCTGATCAGGGCTTAAAGCTTAATGATGAAATAATAACCAACAAAACACAACATAATACCAACATTAATGACTAGCAAAGCTATCTCGAGATCTATAGCCCTAAGGCTTTCTAAAATTCATCACAAAACACAATCATTTCCTTCCTCTCTAAAAATATGAAACAGTGCAAAGTCGCGATTATCCTTGAATCCTTTCTCGCCTCATCACCTTAGCTCCAAACGCACCAACGTAACCGTGGAAAAACCTTTGCACTGTTTCACAGATAGAGACATGACTAGAAAGACATCCACTCCCCGCGACAGTTCTATCGTGTTCCCAAAAATATCAATTGGCATAAACAAATCACCTTGCGCGCGCGCTGTTTCAAACCGTCGCACATTCGCGACGAAACAGTACAGAGACTTCTCCTCTACAAGTAGTATAACAAAAAGTCACAAAATAAAAATGTGAAACGAATAATACATTAAAATAATAATAATTTAAAAAAAACACGATACAACAGAGGATGAAAGTAGTCAATCTCGCGCGAGTCATCATCTAAATTTATCGTAGACAATACCTTACTTAGTATTACGGTAGAGAATCACAAGGAAGACCGGTGTCCTGCCGAGCCGAGCCGAGCGCTGGGCGGGGCGGGGCGGGGCTGCGCACTCTCTCTCACCACCAGTCAAAACCTCCGGCACGTCACCTCTAGCGTCCTTTCACAATCGCACCACAACATTTCTAAATTTTTTTTATCCAATTTCTCCACAAAAAAAAAACAAAAAAAACACAACAACAAAAAAAAATTACTGCATCGGAGTCACCACGTCACACGTCACGCTCGCCTATAAGTCGGTCCATCGCGCTGGTCCGCACTAACTCCGTCGTGTTCCAAGTGTCTTGAAACACTCGTCACACGCGTCACTCGTCACGCACGTCACACGTCACGCTCGCCAATAAGCCGGTCCATCGCGCTCGTCCGCACTGACTCCGTCGTGTTCCAAGCGTCTTGAAACACTCGTCACACGCGTCGCTCGTCACGCACGTCACACGCGCGCGTGTCACATGTCGCACAGGTCGGCCCGCACCGCGTCGTGACGCACGTCCCACGCCGTCACGCCCGTCACGTCGGGTCACGCCAGCGCGTGTCACGCGTAGTGCGGGTAGCTGGGCAGGTGGCCCGTGACGTGGTGCGGCGCGTGCGCCATGCCGTGGCTGCTCGCGATGTTGGAGTACAGGTTGGCGCTGGGGTTGCTCCAGTACGAGGAGGGCGAGGGGAAGATGGATGCTGGAACAGAGAACGCGGCCCAGTCAGTGCACTGCCATCTTTTTTAAAAAAAGTAACACTTTTGAAACGTACTAAAAAAGTAACACTTTTGAAACGTACTAAAAAATTAACACTTTTGAAACGTACTAAAAAAGTAACACTTTTGAAACGTACTAAAAAAGTAACACTTTTAAAACGTACTAATTATCTGTCACGACGTTAGGTAACGCATTACAACTGCGGCAGGGGACAGAGAAATGCAGGAGGAAAAGCCAAAGTTTCAATAGACACGGCGGGCTTTTCCGTATGCACTGGGAATCCAAGTGTACGAATGTCGTTCACTTGTCGATGAGCGAAAAAATTCACTCACTTGTAGGTGAGAAAATGACTATTCGCTCACTTGTAGTCATTTGCTCACCTACAGGTGAGTGAATTTATTCGCTCATCTACAAGTCAGCGACATTCGTACACTTGGATTTCCAGTGTACGTGGAATCGGCAACGACGCCCGCAGTTAGGCCAACCGCCGACCCCCGTGTTCGGCACGTTGCCTACCCGTCAGACCGCAGGCGTCAGCCGCTGCTACAGCAGGGTAGAGACGAGGCTTCCCCCCGCGCGGGCCGGGGGATCCATCTGTCTGTCTGTGCATCCGTCTGTCTGTCTGCCTGCCGTGGAACCAGCCGCTCGTCCTTTTCTGTTCGGCAAGGTCGACGCCGTGCTGTCTCTCTAATCGGCTTTTCCAAACTCATCGCGGGAATCTAGTTAATATCGCGCCAGTCGTGCTGTACTGCCCCTCTGCTCTGCTCCCCGGGCGGGGCGGGGCCGGGCCGGGCCGCCCTGCGCCGCCTTGCCCCGCCCCGCCTCACCCCGCCCCGCCCCGCCCCACCTCACCCTGCCCTGCCCACCCCCTGCGCCTTATCCCCGCCAGTTGGTAACGCCCTCGTCCCAGCGGCGCCCCGCCCCGCCCGTCACAAATCGATGTGAAACGGAATTACAGCCCGGGCTGGGGCCCGCCCCGCCCCGCCCCGCCCCGCCTGCGACTCTGTCACTGCCAGCGGGAAGCACCCCGCCCGCAGGCCCCAAGGGCCTCGGTGACGGCCAGCGTTCCCAACGTCATTTACCAGTTTTTAATTTTCCGATCGCGTTGGACAGCAAGGAGAGCGAGCGAGCGACCGAGAGAGAGAAAGAGAAAAAGAAAGAGAAAGAGGGGGGTGGGCAGGTGTGCCTCTCTCCTCTGCTGCCAGCCTCTTGCTCTCCTGCTGACCCCGAGAACCTCCCCTCACTCCCCCTCCCCTCCCCCCCCCCCTCCCCTCACACCCCCTCCCCTCCCCGCCCCCTCCTCTCCGACATCACGGCTAATCTGCACATTAGAGGCCCATTGTGTAGCGCCGCGTCGCGCCTCTCGCCTCCTCCAATCATCCAATTCACTCCGAAGACAAATTACAGATATTCTTCGTTTCCACCCCATTTACCCTTTGAGGCGTCGTTGCCTCTGCGGGGGGCCGCCCCGCCCCGCCCCGCCCCGCCCCGCCCCGCTCCGCCCCGCCCGTGTCCACTGTTTGCTACACTTGAGGCCCGCCGCTGCGTCGAGAGTTTAGACTAGACCATCGTCATCCAGGCGTTATCGGGGACTCTTCAAGCATGGATGCCAACAGCATTTTTCACAGTGGCTCTCCGTTAAAAAATTAGGTCACGCTGTTGAGGTTTCTTTACGGTTCAGAATGCACCGTAAATACATTTCTTTCAGTAAAATCGAGTTAGAGGGGAAAGATCTTTTGCAATTTTTACAATTTTGTCGGGTGTTCACTGCTGATACGTACCGGATGAGGAGGGCATCCCGGCGTGCGGCGACATGAAGTTGAGCTTGGCCGAGTGGTGGTAGAACAGGTCGGACTGGTACTTGTAGGCGGCGGGGTCGGCCGCCGCGGGCTGCGTGGCCGCCGCCAGGCCCTGGAAGTCGAACTTGTACGCGTACCGCTTGCCGTGCACCTTGGTCATGATGTTCTTGTCGTAGTAGTACCTGCGGGGCAACAGGACAAGACATCGTTGTATGAAATAATGTCGCATGATTTTTTTTTCACCGCGTAAAATGACATCTTATGGTACCTCTAAGGCTCATGGCATACACTTAAAACCCATATAAACCAATAGGCCGTGAACAAAAAAACAAAACAAAAAAAAACTTTTTGTGTTGGCTTGCTCACTCACTCACCTTAGCGCCCTGCTGAGCTTGTCGTAGTTCATGTTGGGCTTGCTCTTGCGCTCGCCCCACCGGCGCGCCACCTCGTCGGGGTCCGTGAGCTTGAACTCGCCCTGCGTGCCCTCCCACGTGATGCAGCCCGCGTTGTTGCAGTCCGATAGGAGCTCGAGCAGGAACTGCCACAGCTGGATCTGGCCCGACCCTGCTGAACCAAAACCACACCGGGGTGAGCCCTCTGCGCACAACTGCATACAACTTTTGAATCCAAAACAACAATTTCTGAGAATGGAAAATATTGCACTAATCAATCAAGGAGAAGTGTTGGATTCCAGTCAAAAGTTTATTTTTACCGACATTGATAAAATGGTCGGTGAGACAGACAGGGGCAGACGTATGTGTAAGGGAACTGAAACTCGTGCCGCGTAACACGTACGGCAAACAATCTCTGGGGGAAATCGCGATTATTACGCGGTTCCCACACCATATAGCTCGCCGGCGCCGCAGCGCGCCGTGGCGTGGCGTGGCGTGGCGCGAGGTGAGTGGGGGCTGCATTTAAAGTGCATGCGTTGTCTGGAAGGAGAAAGCGTTACACTTACACCCCGCCCCGCCCCGCCCCGCCCCGCCCCACCCCGCCCCGCCCCGCCCCTGTCTCGGGGGGTGGTGCGCCCTCACGCGAGGCGGGGTGGCGAGGGGGAAGGGGTCGTTCAGGTCAGAGCCCAGGGCGCCGCGGCGCCGCTGGCCGAGCATGAAACTGAAACTGAAACGGCGTCGTGACGTCACAGCGACGCCCGCACCGCACCGCGGCCAGCGACGCCCGGCCGTGTGACTTTGTCTGCGATTGTCACACACCTACCAGTACGTGAAAAGTTTGTCGCTCACCTACAAGTGTGTGAAAAAAAATCACTTACCCGTAAGTGAGCGCAACCTTCGCACATTTTTGTACTTTTAGTGTGCCCCTTATTGTCTCTTACCTGAGCTGGCGAGCCGACTACTCGTAGGGCCGAACATCTGATAGGGATCTGCAAACAGAGAGAGAAAAACGTGTTAGAGGGAAAATGGTCCGCACAGTATAATGAAAGCTGACGGTGAATTTTACTGTAAGCTATTGGAATCAATATGCGCCCTTTCGTAGGCGGGCAGTGTAGGCGACACATCTAGCTGTGCCCGGCGCAGCCCGGCCACTAGCGCTCGAAACTTAAATGCAGCCATAAAACTCGGCAGAGTGCGTCTGGACCCACCCGGCCCGTCCCGCAGTGCGCGTGCATTTGTGTGGCTGGGCCGGAGTCGGGGCCGTGAAGGCAACATACCACAATGGTGGGGCGTGGCGGGGCGGGGCGCGGCGGGGTGGCCCGGACAATGCGACGCGGCCCATAAAAGGGCGTCTCCTCTCTCTCCTCTCCGGAGATTTACGCCCAATATACTCTATCAATAATTAGTGGCGTAATAAAGACACGCGCGCGCGGCCGGTGAGTCTGTCTCTCTCGCACCCGCAGCACTCTGCACCCCACAGTGCGTCCGTCTCTCTCGCACTCGCAGCACTCTGCACCCCACAGTGCGTCCGTCTCTCTCGCACTCGCAGCACTCTGCACCCCACAGTGCGTCTGTCTCTCTCGCACTCGCAGCACTCTGCACCCCACAGTGCGTCCGTCTCTCTCGCACTCGCAGCACTCTGCACCCTGCTCCTCCCTTCCGCGTCCGGTCCATTCCATCCAGCCGCTGCATCGCCACCCGATAATGCACTGTGAGCTCGTCTCGTCGGCTCTCCAGAAACCACACAAATCACTTAGTAAAATATTTCCTACTACCCGCCACTATAGTGGTGTATACCGGAATCTGAAACGCATCAATTTTTTCCGCGTATCGGAGTTTACCTGCTCTCTCTCTCGCTCCCTCTCTCTCACTCAGTCTCTCTCGCTCCCTCTCTCTCGCTCCCTCTCTCTCGCTCCCTCTCTCTCGCTCCCTCTCTCTCTCTCCCTCTCTCTCTCTCTCTCTCTCTCCCTCCCTCTCTCTCTCCCTCTCCCTCCTCTCTCTCTTCTTTATTCAGTATAACACCACACCACGGCGCAAGCGGTGAGACGGCATGCTCCTTCCCCCTCCCTCTCCTCACCATTCCCCAGGCCCAGGACGCGTGTCGCCCTAAAAGACCCACCCTGCTGGGCCACGCTCCCCCGCCCCGCCCCGCCCCGGTAGCGCGCCCGACCCGACCCGGCCCGATTGACAGGGCGGATTCGCTCCATCGCCTCTCGGTGAGCAAACAAGACCTCCCGGCCGGGACGGGACCCGGGAGGAAGGTCCTGCTGGGAGTTGAGCGCGGGGCGGGGCGGGGCGGGGCGGGGCGGGGCGGGGGTGCGCTACGCAGGCGAGCACTGGCCGGCAGCGGCTCGCCCCCGCCCCACCCGGACCGTACATTTTTACAACGCGGTGACTGAATTCTCACCGCACTGATGGAAACGTATGAGTGTGTGGATGCGAATGTCGCACACATTTGATCTACGAATGGTGTGCGAAATTTCCCGCGGGAATTTAAATAATGCATTACTAGAAGGAAAAAAAAATGTGCGAACGGGAATTCAATCATCATGCGACTCGGGTGGAAAAAAGTTAATTCTCCAAGTTGAGCTGAATGTTTACATTATTAAGTCCGAACTCCGATGTATACTTAAAACCTCCAGGTTCCCATGTGACTCTTCCTCCCTGTCTGCTGCCCTTCCACTTAGTTGACTTTACGCCACGGGCTCCCCCGCTTTAGAAACGCAAACTGACGGGCGGCCGTCTGGCTGACCGCGGGGCTGCGGACGTTGGACGTGGATGGCACCGTTAGCGCCGTTCGCCCCGCCACGCCCCGCCACGCCCCGCCACGCCCCGCCGTTGGGTAAACTGTTTACTCCAGGCAGCCACCACCTCATAAACATGCTGTTTCTCGCTCGCGTTTTATTGCGCGACGGGGAGCAGGGCGTGGCGGGGTGGGGTGGGGTGGGGTGGGGCGGGGCCGCGAGGCACATGAGGTCAATAGTAGGCGCGCTGCGGGGTTTAGAATCCCATTAGGGCGCAGTTTGGAAGCGAGGACTACAAGGTGCCCTGCTTTGAGGGGTGAGGCGTGGCGGGGCGTGGCGGGGCGTGGCGGGGCGTGGCGGGGCGTGGCGCTGTCCTCTTGGTGATGACACTCGGGGGATAAACAACCCCCGGTGCGGTTTACATCGTCCGCTTTCCTTTTATCTTCCCCGCGACCTTCCCTTGTACCACAACCCCTGGCAGACCTCGCCCGCGGGGCGTGGCGGGGCGGGGCGTGGCGCTCTCACCCCACTGGCGCCGCTGATTGTGGTGCCGCCACGCCCCGCCACGCCCCGCCACGCCCGCGGGCAATTAGCCCTCAGTGGCCGTGATGCACAGATTGCGTAGCGTACCCGGTACGCTCTCCTGTCCCGCCCCTGATCGAGCGGACCGGACAGCGTCATACACAGGAAAATGAAAGGTGGTGGCACACGGCAAGAAACATTTGTAGGTTTACGGCCAAAATTTTCCACGAAGTGCAGTTGTAATATTGCAAGTAGAAATCATAATATTCCTAGGTAGGCGCCGTAAATTTACAAATCGTAATTTAAAAAATCTATCGTAAACATATTTTTCGCAGTGCAGCTATCGTAGAGTTTAAAAAAAAAATACAGCTGTGGCCCTCTCCATGGAGGCGCCTTGGAAACCCCTGCGGCTGCCTACGGTAGGCAGACCCGCCTGGCACGCGTGCTCTGCGGGACAGCCTAACCGCTCAAGCGCAGGGGCCAACGCCAGCCCAGCCACTCACATAAAATTTTCTCATTCAAATTTTCCGTGAAAATTAGTGATTCTTTGAGTCTTTCTCCGGGTTGGCGTGACCCGATGAGACCTCTATAGGGGCAGAGGCTGAGGCAGAGTTAAGTGACGGGAACGTGCTTTCACCCTCCCTCCCTCCCTCCCTCCCTCCCTCCCTCCCTCCCTCCCTCCCTCCCTCCCTCCCTCCCTCCCTCCCTCACAGACGTTCCGCCCTGGTCATCCCGGCGTCTTTTCTGCTGCGATTTATCGAATCTGACCGCAACTCCCCCCCCCCCCCCCCCTCTTTCCCTGGGTGGACCGGACCGTGCACTTTCATTTCATTTTCCTCGCATTCGGGGCAGAAATCAAAAGCAATGCGTTGCTCGCTCCGTCAGGGGTCACGTGCCGTGCCGCCCCCGGGCCACCCCCGAGGAGGCGGGGCGGGGCGGGGCGGGGAGGGGCGGGGTGGGGTGGGGTGCGGCGGGAGCCAGTTAGTTACCGACTAGGCCGCCGTACAGTGTTTGAGGAACAATGCGCTGTTCTCCACTGCCGCCGGAGGAGGAGGAGGCAGCGGCGAGGAAAAAATAATTTCATTCACTCATTTATACACTCGTGCGAGTATAGCTTCTTACATCAGTCTCTAAAATCCTATGAAAATCTTGAGGGGGTTTTAAATCACCAACTAATCATTACACTTTCAAACCACACCACAATGAATCTTACAAAATATAACTGTACAGAGTGTAGGAATAAAATTAAAATTTAACTCCGCGCCTCGTCCGCGGAATGACTTCTAAAATGTTGTTTGACAGTAATAAAAGTGTGGAGGCCGAACGCGCAGAGGCCGCGGGCGGGCCGGGCCGGGCCCGTCGCGGTCACGCTCTCGCTCTCACTTCCCCTCTCACTCCTAAGTGCGCCGCGTCCTCCCCCCCCCCCTCTCTCTCTCTCTCTCTCTATCTCTCTCTCTCTCTCTCTCTCTCTCTCTCTCTCTCTCTCTGTCACCCTCTCCCTTTCCTCTTCGCCTTTTAATTCCTCTCGCATTTTGTCTTAATTTTCCCACTCGGTCGCCGGGGAGGGTGCGCCGCGTTGGTCCCCATTGTGGCCCCTCGCCTCGCCTCGCCTCTGTTACTTACAAAGGATGAATATTGATTGCGGGCGGCCAAGGGGCAAAAGTGTCTGCCGCCCGCCCGCGCGCGTAAAAGACACGAAAAAAAAATTAATAATTATTACAGTGGCGAAATTGTATAATTGTAAGGTCGTTGCGGCTAAGTACAGATAGGTCCATCAGTTTTTGTTTCTTTTCTCGTGCGAGTGCGAGCGAGAGGGAGATAGCATCTTGTTATCGGCCGTCCTTGTCTTTCCCACGTTGTTTCCCTCCACGATCACCTGCAGTCAGTCATTACCGGCCGGCCCGGCCGGGGTGCGTGTCACGGAGCAGCTCGGGTCAGCAGCCTACACTCATACACTCCAAAGTTTTTCGCTTTTCTTTCTTTTTTAAGTACCTAAAGAAAACTGTGAGAAACAATTTTTACAGACAAACATATTTTTTTTCTAGTGTAGTCAACATGGTACCACTCGGCAAAAAAGCAGTGTTCGGTTGACCGGCTCTCGCGGACACTTTGATCCCTGGTTTCATGGTGATATAGGGGAAAGACAGTGCTCGTTTTTCTGATTTTCTTTGGTGTTTTCGATCTTTTTTTCCTGCTATAGTTTCCCCCCTCACTCACATCCGTTTCCACGCGGCGAAGGGAGCACCCATCAGTCGCGGAACAAAATCAATTTGGCATCGACTGAGGTCCAAATAGCGGGCTTGTAATTGCGCTGTACGGGGCCGGGCGGGGCGGGGCGGGGCGGGGCGCCGACAAACAGATCGACAGATGTCCCCGCCGGGAAGACGCGCAGGCACGTGACTCTCTCTCTCTCTCTCTCTCCCTCTCTCTCTCTCTCTCTCTCTCTCTCTCTCTCATACTCTAACGATCCTAACCCCTGCTGCTAGGACACCATACGGGCAGCAGAATGTATCTGGTCTTCCATGGTTCTAGTTTCGCATGGCTCTCTGCTGCTAGCTACGCGCGTAAATGCAGGTCGCAGACGATCGCAAAAAAAAAAATTGCAATTAATAAAACGCAATTCCAGAAAAAAAAAAGGTCTCAACAGAGGAAAGCGAAAAAGAGGTTTATCTAGTGATTATGGATTCTAGACTGGCTTCTCTACTTATACTGAACAAAACGGTCGGAAAAATGAACTCCTCTCACTGTGCCACACCCAGAAAACGGTTCCGTTGAATCAAAGGATTTGACGTTAAATAGGAACACAGGCAGTTTTTCCCATGCGTCAAGAAAATTTTCCAATGCTTCAACGGAGATTCTATTAAATCATTGGATATTTCATTGAGTCATAGAAAATTTCATTGAGTCATTGGAAATTTTTCATGAATCGTGGAAAAAATTGCCTATATTCCTATTTAACGTCAAATCCGTTGATTCAACGGAACCGTTTTCTGGGTGCACTCTCTAGCGCGCGCGCGCACACACACACTCACACAGGGTGGACCTTAACCTAAGCAACCCGTTTGTTTCTCCCGCACTCGGCGCCTTTGTGGTCGCGGAGGGGAGGGGAGGGGCCGGCCGGCACTGGAGGCAGTGTATCATTGTGTATTGCTCTTTGTGGGGGCTATGATGGGGTCGCTGAGCACCGCGCCGCGGGGCCGCAGCCCGGCCCTGGACCACACCCCGCCCCGCCCCGCCCCGCCCCGCCCCGTCAGGGGTATGGCAGAGCACTCGAGCGCGACCAGGCATGAGAGCACCCACTGTATCTCAGGCAGTGTGTCACGTTTCTCGACAATCCGCAACGCAATATCCCCGCTGTGCGAGGCGGCGGTGGGTGGAGACGGGGAGAAGGGCTTTCCACTGCGCTCCACGCCTACTTGTCTTCTTACTTTTGTTACCACCTCTCCTCCTCCTCCTCCTCCGCCTCCTCACTGTTAAAAAAAATCTACTGAAAATTCAGATTAATTGGTAGGAAGCAAAATTACATACTTTGATCTCCTCCTCCTCTTCCTCCTCCTCCTCCTCCTCCTCCTCCTCCTCCTCCTCCTCCTCCTCCTCCTCCTCCTCCTCCTCCTCCACCACCACCACCACCACCACCACCACCTCCGCGGGACAGTTATCCTCTTTAAATTATATTGAACCTTGTTCCTTAGTGTCTTTTCCTATTTCCCTTCTGCTTTCCTTTACTTCCTATATTTTCCTTCCCCCCCCCCCCTCCCCCCGCTGCTTGCGTCCTTTTATCCTTACCTCCTCCTTCCTTCATCATTTCCTCCGTTCTTCCCTTCTTTCCTTCCTTCCTCCTTCCTTCCTTCCTTCCTTCCTTCCTTCCTTCCTTCCTTCCTTCCTTCCTTCCTTCCTCCCCCCCTCCACCCCCTCCCCCTGCTGCCCCCCACCCCCTCCCCTGGGGCGTTGCCGCTGCAGACTGCCCGCACGCACGCGACTCGCCCGGCCCGGCCCGGTGTGGTCACCGTGCGCGGTGAGTCTCGCGGTGCGGTGAGCCGGGGGGGGGGGGGGGGGGCGTCTGGCCACGTGACCGCCCTGACCACGTGAGCGCACCGCGCCGGCCGCCGAGCCGTACCGCACCTCAGGGCGAGGAAAGGTGTGCGGCACAACAACCTCTGAGGGAGGCGAGGGGAGGGGAGGGAGGAGTGGAATTTATTTAACTCGCTCGCTACGCTTCACGCCCGCGGGCGCGTACAGTCTTTGACAAGCGTATGTCTCTGCCACGATTGAAAAATACTATACAATACGTCAGCGTGTGTATATTAATAAAACAATTTTCAAAATTTTTAAACATCGACTAGACGCTTTTTTTCCCCGGTGGAAATATTTTTAAAACCTTAAAAAAATTCGGTTGCAAAATTCTTTGCTTTAGCGGCTTGCTATAAGAAGTGTACTCTACAGCCAAAATTCTTTTAGACTTGCTAAAACGGTGCAATTTTAGGCTCTTACGTTAGACTTCTCCGCGTATTATCGGCTAGGTGCGACGTAGAGGAAAAAAAAAAGAAAAAGGAGAAGGAGGAGGCTCATAAATGTGAGATAAAGAAGCAGTACACGGGAGGCAATTGGTAAAGGAAGGACAAGGCGGGTCGGGGGGTTTAAGCGAAGGGGGAAGAGGGGCGGGGAGGGGGAGAGGAGGGGCTGGGAGGGGCGCGCTGATTGCCTCAGATAAAGCGCCGCTTGACCGACCCGCCGCGACGACGGCTGGCCGGGTACACGCCCAGGAAAAATACATTTTGACCAGCAAACGTTTCTTTAAAAAAGAAATTAATTTAAAAAAACTGCACCTTGGAAAAGAAAACCGATTGGTATATAGTTTTCTACATTTGTGTCACCAGTGCACCTTTTCACGTTCAAGTGCGTGTATGAAAATTCACGCACTCACACGTGTATCACCTTGACGCACATTCCCACTGCATTTCCGCCGCACCCTGCTCCATTCAAAGGCGCTCCTCCTGAGACGCGCCCGGCTAGGCGCCCGGCTAGGCTCCCCGCCCCGCTCTTGACTCTAATGGTGGAGCCTAAGGCACCTTCGGGCCGGCCCGATGTGCGCCGGGGGGCGGGTGTTGACCCTCCGGGCTGACCCCGCGGGGGTGGCCCCGGGGGTGTCCGGTGGACGGTAAGCTGAGCCCAATGTAAACAGGCCCTGCCTTGGATTACCGCCGCCTCCACCCGCCGCCTTTTGCCAATTTGGCTGGCGAGGAGGGCAGTGCAGCGAAGAGAGCCCAAGTGTGAGACGGAGCCTTTTTGCGAGAGAAAACAGAGGGCAGCCAGGTCCAGTCAAACGCGTTCGGAGACTGACGTGATTTGGGGAAACGGACCTTTGATAAAATTATAGAAAAAAAGCCGTGCCCACTCGCGTGAACTTTTAGAATAAGTGTGATTTTGGATTGTCAATGTTTACGCTCTCCCCGTTCAAACGTACGCGTTGTCGACAAAAATTTTAACGTTAAATTATCTCATTGTTCTGCTTACCTGGTTGCCTAAGGTGACTGTGAGGGTCGAGGGTTGACTTGGACATCGTTGACAGGGCGTTTGACGTATATCCTGCAAAGGAGGAAAGTTAAATTAAATACACACACACACACACACACACACAACAGCAAGCACTTACAGAAAAGATCGTAGATTTAAGGACAATGATAAAGTTCTCCACAGATCCTTATAGGGGGACGTAGGTCACAAGCGCTACAGATCACAACCGCTACAGGTCACAAGCGCTACAGCCCGCTAACGCTACGGGTCGCAAGCGCTACAGCTCGGTAGCGCTAGGGCTCGCTAGCGCTACGGGTCACAAGCGCTACAGCGAGAATCCGCGCGTTAGGCGGAGCCGAGCCGAGCTATACCTTGAAAAATTACGCACGTGGCGTGAAAACATGGAAAATTTTTGCGACAGTAAACCTCCCGAAGGAGGTTGCGGTTCCCGCCAGGCACAGGGCTTTTACCCCCCGTGGCAGCCAACTACTTCGGTGTTCTTATGGGAACCGGTGCTTTTGTGACTGCGATCCTGTCGCGCAATTCGACAGATTTGATCCCCGTACTGCCAGATTTAGTCGTACGGTGGTTAACCGAACTGCCCTGTCCCCAGGGCATGGAATAGCTATTTTTGGAGCCAGATTCTAGGACTTATGACCCCACGACCGACCACCAGTCGTGGGCATGGGACGGAACTTCCTGGCAACCCGCTGTCGCTACCAGTGAAGAACCTACCTGGGTTTGAACCAGGCCCCATGTGCCGAGTCTCACAGACACCCACGGCTTTCGCGGCACCACTAGACCACTAGACCGTCGGCTATTCCACGAGGGAGCTCGGTTGAAATGGGGGGCTTGAATTCCACTCTCCAAATTGTTGTCCTCAGAAAAATTAAATTTCTTGGTAAGATTCGAACCTTCGTCCTGCGACTCTCCGCGCGGACACTATGCCGGCACGGCTACGACGCCACGGTACCAGATGCCGGACCACTAGGAGTCATGCTGCGCGAGAAGCCACAGTCACCGAAGAAACGAACCCGGTGTCATGAGTGCGCCTGCTCTCCGGTCAGTGCTCGGCCGGCCGCGTAGCGTCATTGGTATCGACGCTGCTTATTGCACTAGGTGGGCAGTGGTTCAAAAACCACGTAATTTTTTTTTCTTGTTAATTTTTTTTTTGTTCGGACCAAGTGCTCTTTCCAGCTATACCGTCCTTGTGACTTAGGCAACTGCAAAAAAGGCACTGGTCCAAACAAAAAAAAAAAAAAAATACGTGGTTTTTGAACCACTGCCCACCTAGTGCAATACGCAGCGTCGATACCAATGACGCTACGCGGCCGGCCCAGCACTGGCCGGAGAGCAGGCGCACTCATGACACCGGGTTCGTTTCTTCGGTGACTGTGGCTTCTCGCGCAGCATGACTCCTAGTGGTCCGGCATCTGGTACCGTGGCGTCGTAGCCGTGCCGGTATAGTGTCCGCGCGGAGAGTCGCAGGACGGAGGTTCGAATCTTACCAAGAAATTTAATTTTTCTGAGGACAACAATTTGGAGAGTGGAATTCAAGCCCCCCATTTCAACCGAGCTCCCTCGTGGAATAGCCGACGGTCTAGTGGTCTAGTGGTGCCGCGAAAGCCGTGGGGTGTCTGTGAGACTCGGCACATGGGGCCTGGTTCAAACCCAGGTAGGTTCTTCACTGGTAGCGACAGCGGGTTGCCAGGAAGTTCCGTCCCATGCCCACGACTGGTGGTCGGTCGTGGGGTCATAAGTCCCAGAATCTGGCTCCAAAATCAGCTATTGCCTGCCCTGGGGACAGGGCAGTTCGGTTAACGACCGTACGACTAAATCTGGCAGTACGGGGATCAAATCTGTCGAATTGCGCGACAGGATCGCAGTCAAAGAAGCACCGGTTCCCATAAGAACACCGAAGTAGTTGGCTGCCACGGGGGGTAAAAGCCCTGTGCCTGGCGGGAACCGCAACCTCCTTCGGGAGGTTTACTGTCGCAAAAATTTTCCATGTTTTCACGCCATCCTTTCATTCGCAGAGCACGTGCGTAATTTTTCAAGGTTAAGCTAGGCTCGGCTCGGCTCCGCCTAACGCGCGGATTCTCGCTGTAGCGCTTGTGACCCGTAGCGCTACCGAGCTGTAGCGCTTGTGACTCGTAGCGCTTGCGACCCCGTAGCGTTAGCGAGCTGTAGCGCTTGTGACCTGTAGCGGTTGTGATCTGTAGCGCTTGCGAGCCACTCCGTTATAGGGCAGGGATGGTTAAAGAGTGAGGTGTCATGACCCCGACATGGCCCTCCCAGGGTCGGAATAGTGACAAGATCATTACGTGTCATTATGTCATTATAATAGCCGGATAACGAGAGCGACCGGGTGAAGTTCTGCAAGTCGCGGTGGTTGGCTTTGCCGGGGATAAGGCGGGATTATCTGGGTGTAGAGGTTTCATTATCTGGGCTACGCCCTCCTGGGTGGGGCGGGGCGGGGCGGGGCGGGGCGGGGCGCCCGCTCACCACGCCTCCGTGGTTTCACGGCACGTGGTGAAACAAAGCCCCTGCAAAGTGCTCCGCTTAACACCCCGGGGAGAGAGGAAGGGGAGGAGAGAGAGAGAGAGAGAGAGAGAGAGAGAGAGAGAGAGAGAGAGAGAGAGAGAGAGGGGGGGGGGGGGACAGCGCGCGCCGCGAGAAGAGTGGAAATTAGTTTAGTTCTCCTATCTGGGACCGCTTTAGAAATTCTTGAATTGGTCTCCAGCCGCTGGAAAAGACGTCCAAAGTGGCTCTATGGAGGGAGCCGTGACGCTGGAAGGGCGGGGCGGGGCGGGGTGCGGTGGGGTGAGGGGTCGGCGCCGCTCTGCCGCCCCGCCCCGCCTCGCCCCGCCCCGCCCAGGAAAGCCATGTCTTGTATCGCGAGGGCGCTCCAATGAACACAGCAAACAGAGCGCTGCCTGGGCTGGAGCTAGGGACCGGCCCGGCACCCCTGCCGACGCGGCGGCACCTAGCCTGCGTGTGTGTGTGCGCGCGCGTGCGTGCGTGAGGCGAGCGCCGAGTTCACGCTAAAACGCCGCGACAAAACGTTTTGCTTATGGTATTGCGGAGGGGGGCGACTCGGTGGTGTATTTTGGCAACGCTGTATGCGAGAGAGGAAGATTGCCACCAGAAATCGGTAGTGCCAACCTTTGCGCACGCAAAGCCAGGGAAGCCAAAACAAACCGGAGGGAGTCGAGAGAAAGACGGACAGAGGCGTCGCCGAACACCCCGTCGTCCCTCTTTTCTCTTCGGAGAAACACTTATCGGCCGAAGCGAACGGTCCAAAAAAGAGGACAAAGTGAGTGGCAGAGGTGGCGAGCCTTGCCCTGCTGGGGCGCCGCCCCGCCCCACCCCGCCCCACCCCGCCCCGCCGCGCCCCGCCGCACCCCGCCCCGCCGCGCCGCGCACCAGGACTTCCTCATTGGCGACCCCGTGGCCTGCTGCCCCCCTGGCCTTGCCAGACACCTCAAAATCATCATCACTCCTCCTCACCTTGTTCCTCTCTCTCCCCCTCTCTCATTCTAACTGTGAGGAGGGCCCGCGTCTCCTTCGATAAGGCCCCGACCCGACACTCACCGCAGAGTCCCTTATTATTGATGCTCTTCCGGGAGAGAAACAAAACGCATCTCTACCTCTGATGCCTCTCTGCTCCGAAACAAAAAGGCCGTGGCGTGGAGTGGCGGTGACCTCGTATTTTTTATTTTGTTTTTTGGTTGGTCGCGATTGGGGGCACCCTCCTACTGTAGTATTCTGACATCTTTAAAGACACGACTCCCCGCCACCTCTGAATTTCGCTCATTACTATATTTAAAAAGAACAAATATCAACTCTACTTTATGCCTGTCTGTCTCAGCTCACGGATATAGATCACATCTTTTTCTTCATCTTTTTCTGTAAAAGCAAATGTGCGACATGACATTCACACTCTGAGCGGCCGCAGCGCCACCAGCAGAGCGCTGTGGGGGCTGCTGGCCGTGGTGGTGGCGTGTGGGGGTGGGTCTGAGCAGAGGGGGAAGGGGTAGTGAAGTAGGGGGGGTAAGGGGGAGGGATTGTGGGGGCCCCGGGGGCTTTTGCTTCACGCCCGGCCGCCCCGCTTCAAGAGAGCAAAGCTAGCAGTGTGCTGCCGCCCCCACCATTCCCGCCGCCCCCGCGCGCCCCGCCCCCGCCCCCGCCGCCGTCCTGGCCCGCGGCGCCGGCTCTCTTTAAACCAGCCGCGCCACGCCACGCCACGGCGCCACCTCGCTCTGCTCCTGACAGCAGAAGCGACACTGCGGGCGCTAATTCAAACACCCTCCCGCCTCTCTCTCTCTCTCTCTCTCTCTCTCTCTCTCTCTCTCTCTCTCTCTCTCTCTCTCTCTCTCTCTCTCTCTCTCGCTCTCTCTCCCTCGCCCCGGGGCTGGAGTGAGCGGAGCGGTGAGCCCAGCTCCAGCAGCCGCAATACTGGCGGCGGGGACCGGGCGGGCGGGCGTCAAATAACACCGTGCTATTTGCCTTTCGCTAAAACAAAACAGAATAACAGTTGGAATCAAATAGACCGGGAGCACCGCCCCCCTCCCCCCCGCGGTCAGTGCCTCACGTCTGGATTTATCTTACAACACGCGCCCGCTCCCGTGGAGGGAGAAACCTTGAGAGGGATGACAAGTGGTTTGCTCAGCAGAACACTTTGTAAAATCCAGATCCCTGGATGTGGCGGCGGGCACATTTCACATATTTGCATCAGTCCATATGCGACCTCTTCTTGCCACACCCCAAAGGATTTTTTTTTACCCCGTGTTTTTTTTATTCGCTCCCCGCAGCAGTTTGATCGTCGATGTTGTCCTTCACACTTGTTTGCTCCGTCAGAAAGGCCAGGCCGGGCGGGCCGGGCGGGCGGGTGGCGACGCCCTGAGTGGCTCTATGCGCAAGGGTTGGCCCTCCTGGAGGGAGAGTGTTTGCCGCACTGGAGCCCTGCCTGCGGCTGCCGGTGACAGCGCCGGCCCGGCCCGGGCCAGGCTGGACAGTCTAAAACGCGAGACTCGAGAGTGTGAGAGTATGACACATCTAAGTGTTGGCAGCCCTGCGGAGCGAACACGACTGACTTCTTTACTGAGAATGCGTGATTAGTGCGAGCAGTCGGGGTGCGTCTAACGAAGACGGAGAAGCGATTGCCCATCAGAGAGAGAGAGAGAGAGAGAGAGAGAGAGAGGGAGAGAGAGAGAGAGAGAGAGAGAAGAGGAAGGGAGCGAGAGTGAGAGAGGATACAGGGGGATGATTCGAAGCACCAATCAGTGGTTCAGTGAACCGTGGCGTATGACGAATAATGGATACATGCGGCCGGAACGCGTAACGAGGGATTGTTCGAGCCGAGAGATGCCTCCACCCGCTCTCTCTCTCTCTCTCTCTCTCTCTCTCTCTCTCTCTCTCTCTCTCTCTCTCTCTCTCTCTCTCCGGCCGTCACCCCTCCGCCCGGCGGCATAGCTCCCTATCTCTCTCTCTCTCCGCACGGCTCGTGGGGGCGGATGGCTGTTGGGGCGTCGCCTTACAGAGGGGCGGCCAATGGGACGCTCAACCCCGGCGCTGAGTGGGCCCCACCCCCCGCCACGCCCCGCCACGCCCGACGCCCCCCGACGCCTGCCGACGCCGCCGCCGTCGTGGTAGATCGATGCGATGCGTCCTGCCAACTGAGCTACGGCGTGGCGGAGCGGGGCGGGGCGGGGCGTGTGGGGCGGCCGGGGAGTAGGTGTACCACCTTCTCGCCCCTAGTCCAAACACCACACGTACAAAGTAGTTTAGTCTTTGAGATGAAAAGATGGTTGGACTATACTGCACTGAAATGTTTAAAGCGGTTACGCCCCCCAATAGAACAGCAGGCTCCTCGGTCAGTGTCAATAACACGCCTTATCTCTCCCTTTTTTCCCTTGAATATGTATCACTTTTACCCGGGCACGCCTCCCTAGGTAACTGTCCCTTCACTCCCCTCTCTTTCTCGCTCTTTTTCCAACCCCACAATCGCTATCAGCGCTCACATCGGCGAGCACACGTGTTCAACATTCTTGTGCAGGAGTACAGCAGCCACCCCGCCCCACCCCGCCCCGCCCCGCCCCGCCCCGCCCCGCCACGCTCCCAGTCAGAGATAGGAGTCAGGACCCTCCCCGCTACAGGCCGGCCCCGCCCGGCGCAGTGGAGTGCATGCTGTCTCGGCGTGTCATACTCTATCTGCCCATCTCTGCGTGGCCCGCCCCGCCCCGCCGGGTCCTCACTGTGTGAGCAGGGATCATATTGTCACAGTGATAATCGGATCCCTTGCCGACCGCGTCGTGTGGTTTTCCATCGGTGGAAACTAGCCTCTCACTAGCCTATTTAATTTGACGAAACTGATGTAATCTCAACGCGTGGCATGACACGACGCGACGTTTTAAAAAAAATTGGGCTTCCAGCTTCATTGTCACTGACACTGACTATCCTGCTCGTAGATTTACAATATATTTTGTAATTCATAATTTACAAAACGTGTTTGTAAATTGACGACGGACCATTATTCCTCGAGAGTGAATTCTCAGCGGATACGTGGTGCTCGAAACTACAATTTCAGGACACTTTTCTTGGAAAAAAAATTACCGTAAGACTTAACTTTGTGGGTTCATTAGAGGGTGAAAATAAGAGAGTATGCACGCGTGCAGGAGACTTTCTCGCGAGTGGTGCGAGTACCCTGCCGCACTCCCCCGCCCGGCTCGCCGCGTGCGCTACAACCCCCGACCCCCTCGCCCTTCACCCCTACGAAACGTACCCGGCCAATCTGGGTGCCCACTCACCAAGAACACCCCCTTTCTCTGACCCTGGGCCCGGCCCGGCCCGACGGGCCGCCAATATTCATGAGTCTTGCTTTCGTCTCGGTTCATAACCACGGCCAGGGGCGGGCTGGGCTGGGCTGGGCCAGGGGCTGGAATGGAATAATTAGCAGCGAGGCGTTGCCCTACAGTGAGCTGCCGAGATATGTTGGTCGAAAACATGACGATTATTGCCTTTGTTGCCAACTGTCGTATTGGAAAAAGAAAAGGGCAGTTGGATATTAAACAGCCTTGTCAACACTGTAAACGCTGTGGCAACTTTAAATGCCAAATTTTGTCATTCGTTTTTGAACGCCAAATTTTGGCGTGCTTCTAAAGGAATGCCGATTTTTGGCCTTTTTTAACGCCAAAAGTTGGCGTTCCTTTAAAGAAGGCCCATTATAACGCCAAAAATTGGCGTCCTTTAAAGAACGCCAATTTTTGGCGTTAAAAAGGCCAAAAATCGGCATCCTTTTAGAAGGATGCAAAAATTTGGCGTTCTAAAAAGGACGCCAATATTTTGGCATCAAAAGTTGCCACAGCGTTTACAGTGAACACGACAGGATGATACCGGCATGAGTTTTTGCCAGGTTGAGGAAAAATTAAGAAAAAAATTAGATCCCCGGCCGAATGTAAGAGCCGATTTCCCGCCTAAGGGAGACTGAACACCGAGCCGCGGCAGGGGAACGCGTTGCTCTGAAACACTTTCCCGGACACTTTCGAACGAGTTGGGTGGGCGGAGAAAGAACAGTGCAAGTGGGAATACAAACGATAAAACCGTTTTGTTTTCTGGGGGTAGTGACAAAACATTGAAAAGCGTCGTGGGACGCCCTTAAGAGCGAGAGCAGGGAGCAACACCTCTGGTCCGTCCCGCCCCGCCCCGCCTGACCCCTCGCTACAATTCATTTAGCAATTCTAATGAGAGACTGGAGCGCGGGGGAGGAGGGAGTGGGGGGAGAGGGGGGGACTGAGGGGAGGAGAGAGGGGCTCCCGGGGGAGCTCTATCCGCACTGATTGTTTATTAGTGCGATAATTAGTTGACTTAAGCGACCCGCAGCCGCCCAGCTATTGACGTGTTTGCTCTTAGCAAACGTGTTTTTGTTTGGCTTCTCTATACTTCTATTTTTTTCCGGCAGTCAAATCTGTTTGTTTTCTGCCCTTTTTTTTCTCTGTTGCGCGTCGTTCGTGACACTGATCGCTGCCAGGCCAGGCGGGGTGTCGCCCGATCAGCGCTTTCGCTCGCGACCTCCCGCGCTACAGTACACTGTTAGTAAAGTGTCACACGCGCTGCTATAAAAGTGGATGAAAATATTTGTGTGGCGCGGAGGGAGGGGAGGGAGCAAGAGTCACACTGCGAAGGGCGCTCGGAGGTCGGAGGAAGTTTGGACGCGCCGACTTTGGCCGAGGGTCATGGTTTAAGTGGCGTGGCGCCCGGTGCGTTTCACCTCGCCGAAGATGGGCCGGCTAATTTGCAAGTCAAATGCCCACGGTGAAGGGGGGAGAGAGAGAGAGAGAGAGAGAGAGAGAGAGAGAGGGAGAGAGAGAGAGAGAGAGAGAGAGAGCTCTCTAGAGCTCTCTAGAGAGAATGCAGGGGTTGAGTTGCTTGGGAGGTGTAAAAGTCTTTAGTCCTACCTGGCGTCTGGCTGGCGGCATGACCTCCCCACGACCCCTTGTACGACGTATCTGCAACAGAGAAAAAGGAGACGGTCAAAATGTGCATCCAAATTTACGAAATTTTGAAACGGGTGCCGGGTGCAGTTCACATTCTCAAGTGCCTCTGTATCCATCGAGATGGCGCGCGCGAAATTTTGTCACTTTTCTAGTTTTTGCCTTGTCATTATCGCGGGTCTACCTCCGGCAATATTTCAATCGCTTGGCTCCGCTCGCTCATGTCAGCTACGCCAGTGTGAGTTTGGGCGTGTGTGCATGTCGGGCGGTCTCAGCGCAAACAGGAGGCCCCGGGCCGCTCACACAGTGCACGCCAGATACCCGCTTCTCCACCGGAGCTTAGCTCCCCCTCCTCTCCTGCCGCCCGGCCCCTGACACCCCACATCACGACTACCACCACTGTTTTCCCTGGACTGCCAGGTACACGCCTACAACCTTCCGTGATCTCAAACAACAACAACAACAACATGAGCTGGCTGACGTCCCAGCCGCACCCAATAACAACTTTTTCAACTTTAATAGCCGCGTTCCTCGCCTCTCCTCGACAAGCGGCTATCGACCGGGACGGAACGTCGGACCCCCCCCCCCCCCCCCTCTCGGCCCCCTTCCCCAAAACCCCTTTTCTTTTTGGTTAAACCTTCATTTTCCCGCGTTTCCTTTGCTGTCCGTCTATGTCGAACAGTCCAAAACGTAATTCGAAATTTTAATTTAAACAGTGCAAACGAGGTTTGACATCCTTGAACTGCACTAAATCTGTAATTAACACAGCCTGCAAAAATTATGACTCTCATCCCTCTAAATAACTCGAAAAAACATTTCTATAAAAAAATAGTTTAAAAAATGTATGCATAAAAAATCGTCACACATTCTCTTGCATGTTACGCGGCAGTTACTGCTGTTGTTGCGAAAATATTCTCGGCGGTTTGAAGTTGGAACTTATTCGTCCTAATGCGCCTGCGTGCTCCCGGGTCGGAGTGACTTTAGCGCGACGAGGGGACCTAAACGCCTGCTGCCCGCGCACACATCTCCAGACGCATCTCCTCGCAGCAGGGTTCCGCCTCCGGTTCAGCTACGTTTCGTTGCAGTTGATAAGTGTGTTATTAAAGTAATATACCTCCAATTTTTGCAGTACTTTATAGAGAGGAAAGTCTTCCTCAATAATGCACTTAGTGAGGGACGGTTTTTGCCTAAGTTCCAAGGACATGTAAAGTCTAATAGTCTGGTCATACTGCCGCACATACTGAAACCTTTATACCATACTTTCAGCATGCTGGCAAACATTTATTTTAGAACGTCGCACACTTGTGAATATCCATAGTGTGAATATCCATTCTTGTCCCTCCTCTCGAGTGAAATTCCTAAGAAAATCATTACACACCTAGCGCACTGTAAACACCGAGGTCACTTCGGATGCAAAAATATTAAATGCCAAATTTTAGCATTCTTTGAGAGGGGGCCAAAATGTTGGCCTCTCTGAATTCCAAAGTTTGACATTCCCTCAGAGTAGGCCAAACTTTGGCCTCTTTGACTCCCAAATCTTGAAGAGGTGGCCACCCTCACTCGGAGCTGTTGTTTCGGCACACGTAAGAAGCACATCTTCCTTTGAGTCTTCCTCTGCTGCACGCTCCATCGTCACACAACACGCGTCGCACCGACATCTTCTACCACTCGCCCACACTCACCGAACAGCATGGAGAAGTTGGTGGAGAAGGTGGCCGACCTGCTGAGGTAGTCGGCCGCGGCCGACGTCTTGATGTCGAGCATGGTGGCGCCGCGGACGCGCGAGCTGGGCGACAGCGAGCGGGGGGTCGGCGACGAGGAGCGCTCCAGGGTCACCCGGGCCCGCGCGCGGCATCCGCGGGCATGGCGAGGTACGCACGAGAGCGAGCGGGAGAGAGCGAGAGAGAGAGAGAGGGAGAGAGCGAGAGAGCGAGCCGCAGCAGCAGTCAGCTCCGCGCACACCCGCACACCAGCGCGTTCCGGAAGTATTGACGCCAAAAAGCTTTCCTCGGGTCCCGGGCGCTGGCGGGCGCCAGCCGCGCCCCCCACCCCCGCGCCCGGGGGGAGGGGCCTGGGGGTGGGAGGGGCGGCGCCTGCGATCAATGCCACCAATGGCGGCGCGGCGCGCGCCCCCCACCCCTACCCGCTGGGGGTGGCGCGGGTGGGGGGAAGGGGTAGAAGGGCCCCTTTGTATCGGATGGGTGACGAAGGGCCACACGCCTGTAGTGTGTTCTTTGGAGGAGCGGGACTGATAGCGCCAGGCGAGCAAATGTGTGTGTGTGTGTGAGAGAGAGAGAGAGAGAGAGAGAGAGAGAGAGAGAGAGAGAGAGAGAGAGAGTCACAACAGGGCAGTGCCACGAGAGAGATTTCAATGAAACGCCTCTGCCTGCCGCTGTGACACGCTGTGGAAACAAATGAAGGTGACCCCCTGCATTCAAACTCTTCGTAAAGGGCGGAGGGAACAGTACAGGCGCCGAGCGAGTCTCTGAAGGGCGGGGGAGTGTGAAGAATAATCTCTAGGTTCACGAGGACTGCGACGATCGAAACTGCGGCACTGCTCACTTTTGGCAGCCAGAACGTCGTATTATAGACTCACAGACTCACAACTCTTGTGTCCTTTTTGTTTGCAGTGTACCGGGTGTCGGTAGAGACGGTGGCGGCGCCGGTGCTGAAGGCTGCACTAACAGGTGCGTAGTTACTCTGTGTCCCTTCTCCTTTCCACTCACCCACGCCCTCCCTCTCTCCCTCCCTTTCTCCCTCTCTCCCGGGCCCTCCCGCGCACTCTCTCTCCCTGTGCTGCCGGGTTCCGGCCCAGCCCCGGCCCAGCCCCGGCCCAGCCCCGGCCTGGAAGGAAAAGGGGTGGGGGCCACTGCCGGCGACCGCCACGCCGCAACCGGCAACAATTTCCGACCAGAGCCGCTCTGCCGTGGCCCCCGTGGCCCGGTGCGGCCACCCCGCCCCGCCCCGCCCCGCCCCGCCCCGCCCCGCCCCGGCCTATCGTATGGCCGGAATATCTCGCCCTTGTTCACGACTAGTCCACCGGACGACGTGCGCGGGGCCGCCGTCTCGAGCAACAGTCTGAACGAATGAGAGAGAGAGAGAGAGAGAGAGAGAGAGAGAGAGAGAGAGAGAGCCTCTCATATCAAGCGGGCCGTGCGCTCTTACCGCGTCTCTGTCGCGCGCAATCACCGTCATCATCATCCCCGTCGCGTGATTGAAAGAAATCCCTCCTCTCTCGAGGAGACAACAAACTGGCCGATCTTAACTACATAATCCACTTGAGGGTCGGCCGCTGGGGACACGCGGGGTCTCTCGCTCGTTCCCTCCCTTCTCTCTCTCGCTCGCTCTCTCCCTCTCTCTCGCTCGCTCGCTCTCTCTCGCACTCTCTCCCCCTCGGGGAGGCACTTTGATCTCGCGATCAGTCCGGCGCGGCGGCTGCGGCGGGTAGGCGGGGGTAGTAGGGGAGACCGCTGTCACAATGAGGACAATGATGACACCAATACGCGAGGGTAGAGGGTGCGGTGGGGCGGCGTCGGTAGCGGCCTTGGCCCGCGGGCCTCTGCTCTGGATCGGCCCCGGCCCCGCGCCACGCCACGCCACGCTCTGCCGCAGCGAACAGACCGAGGTCGCCCGCGAGATTGGAGCCCTGGGGGGCTTGTTTGAATTTATTTGGCGCGCTTTGGAGGAGCGCTGGCGCTATCGATATGGATGGAGGGATGTTGGAGTGCGAGTAGAAAAGCGTCGCATCGCGTCGTGTCTGCGGGCCGAGGAAAAATACGACGGGCGCGAGAGTTTTAACACGGAAAGGGAATTTTTAACGCATTCGCACTGGAAAAAAAAGGTGCAAAGTCCTACCTTTAAGAGGCACTAACAAAATTTAGTGCCTTTGCAACGGCACTAAGATTTAGTGCTCCAGGAAAGGCACTAAACTTAGCACTTGATTTTAGTGCCCCAGGAAAGGCGTTGCTTAGCACCTTTGTTTTTCCGGTGCGCTAGGGCATTACGCTATAAAAATTGTAACTGTAAACCACTGTAAAGGCTTTTTCTTCCAGTGAAGGTGTTCATTTCTTCTCAGGCGCAATCATGGTGCGAATTTGGAATTCGGGAGTCCATATAAGTGTGCGCGGCATTCGCACACTGCCAGTTTCTTCTTCTTCCTCTTCTTCTTCTTCTTCTTCCTCCTCTTCCTCCTCTGTGACGGTGCCAATGAAGTGGCCGGCGCTGCACGCCGCGTGGCGGGTGGCGGCGCGTGGAGCATATGCCGCCGCCACGTGACTCCGGCACGGCGCCGCCGATAGCGTCGCGTCGCGTCGCGTCGCGTCGCGGGGCGTCGCGGCGCCCGCCTGGTAGCGCGGCCACTGCAGCTATAGTCGTGGATGGAAATTTTTTTTCAAAAAATGGGACGATTTTCGGAGTGTATGAGAAATCTTATCACTATGATGCGTGTAAGGTAGGGAAAAAAATAGGTAGATTTGCAATACCATGCCTCCGTTATGAAAATCCAAAATTCTGTGGCGGGGGAATTTTTTCGTTGTGAAATGCAGTCCGACGGGGTGTAGACGACGTCGAGTGAGTGGTCTGCTACGCCGTGGGAAGTACCACTACGCTCACGGGTCCGCGAAAATTTTACCATTTCTGATTTATAAGCTCATCTTCTGTTATTGTTGTTGAGATAAAGCGCGCGCCACAGCCGTGGCGAGGCGGGTAACCGAGAAGAGAGGGGAGGAGAGGAGGAGGGGGAGGGAGAGGGGAGGGAAGGAGGAGGGAGAGAGGAGGGAGCTCTTCGCGGCTTGACTCTAATCAAGTGGCATCGGCGGTGTCAGATTACGCGTCCCTTCCCTACCCCTCCTCTGCTTTCGCACCTCGATCCTCCGTTCTCACCCCCCCCCTCTCTCTCCCCTCTCTCTCTCCCTCTCTCTCTCTCCCTCTCTCTCCCTCTCTCTCTCTCCCCGCGCTGCTCTTTCTCCCGTGTCGGAGGTCCCCCTGCCGCACCCACAGGGTGATCAGGATCGCCGGTACTGCTGTGCTCGCCCCGCCAATTAAAACGGTTCCGAATCAATTCTTTTCGTTGTAGCAGCATCGGCCGGCGGGAGTCTGGCGGCGGCGCGGTGTGCAGCATCCCTCTCTCCTCTCATCTCCTCTCCTCTCCTCTCCTCTCCTCTCCTCTCCTCTCCTCTCCTCTCCTCTCCTCTCCTCTCCTCTCCTCTCCTCTCCTCTCCGTGAGAGACCTGAGGGGCGCCGCCGCGTACAGGCGGGTCTGACGACGGGGGAGGGGCGTGACCAATGGCTGCCATCATCGCGATCCGCTACGGGCAATTGCCCCTCAAGTGTGCCGCGCCCCACCCCACCACGCCCCGCCCCGCCCCGCCCCGTCGCGCAAAAGTGCCGCCACATACTAGCAGGAAGCTACTTATTGCCGCGGAGCGGCGGACTAGATAAAAAAAGGAAGAATTTTGCATTTTTGCTGAAAAAGAATTTCATGACGGCACATCTTACACAATTTTAAGGCTTTTTTAAAAATATTTTTTTTGAAAAAAACACAAGCTTGGTCCTCTGTCTTCGGTTTACTGGGGGTGAGGAAACATTGAACAAAATTGTGTGTGTGTGTTCTATGGCCAGCGCAGCACGAGAAATAAATGTGGCTGAAAAAGACGCACGCGAAAAGTCTAAATGGAATAGAAAAAGGAGGTTGTTGAAACTCCTCGTAGTGATAATAATAATAATAGTGATAAATGCAAAAATCAGGGTGGCGGCGTCGAGGCGCGCGTGCCCGTGCCCGTGCCGGCGTGAGGGGAGGGCGGCGCGGATCCCAAACAGCGACAGTTAGTACACAATGGAGTACATGGAGCGCCTCAGCGCTGCGGGGGGTGGCCCGGAGGGCTGGGGGTGGGGGTGGGGGTCGTGGCCGACTGAGCAGCGTGTGAAGTCCAGGGGTGAGGGGAGGGCAGGGGTCACGGTGGTGGTGCGTGCTACCCGCTCGCACTCTCTTTTTTCTCCCCCGCTCTCTCTCTCTCTCTCTCTCTCTCTCTCTCTCTCTCTCTCTCTCTCTCTCTCTCTCTCTCTCCCTCTCTCTCTCTCTCTCTGCTGGCGGGGCACTGTCCCTCCCACGGTACGGAGCAATGGCTTGTTGTGATTGCCGTCTTGATTGCCCGCCTGCACTCTGTTGTACCAGCTGATTTATCGAGTGGACTGGACGGGACCGACTAGGTGCGTGCGTCAGTGCGTGTGCGTGCGCGCGCGCGCGTGCGGTCAGGCCGCTCAGGTGACACGCGCGTGCTCAGGTGTCAGAGGTTAGTCGGAGTGAGTGGGGACTCCTCAGCGGCGGAGTGTGACTCACGGCACCGCCGACCATTTGTCACAGCGAGCATGATTAAGACTCGCTGCGTGCGTTTATTCTTATTATTATTTTTGTCAGTGTTGTCTCTCTGGTTTAGTCCGCTTATTGTACTTTCCCCCGGCCACTGCAGTGGAAAATATTTAAGGTTCCGCGAGAAAATTTGCGTCGTAAAGTAACGAGTATTACTAGCCAGGCAGGCCTTAGGTATGACCACTGCGTGATGGTCATACCCACCAACCGGCAGATGATGAACCCGTTTTCCCACGACTTCATATATTTGCAATCATATTTTAAATGCGCGGCGTTCCTCGGCGAATGCAATTTGTATGCCGCCGCCGTGCCGCCCTGCTCCCGCGTTGTCGCCCTATATACTCCGCATATAAAACAACAACTCCATTACAACACGGCGGGCTGACCGCGGGGCGGGGCGGGGCGGACTGCCCAGGACCAGGCAGTGCAGTTAATAGAGTGAGAACCCTTTGGCCGTCAGATATTCATTACAGCGCATGAATAAACAAGGCGACGCGACAATAACTGGTATGATCGCATGATCGGTGCAGTGCGCGACCCCTCCGCGGCCTTGCCCCTAACCCTTCACCTCCCCCCTCCCCCCCCCTCCCCTCCCCCTTCCCCTCCCCTGCCCCCTCCCCTCCCCCGCCGACACGCGACCGGCGCGCGCGTTCCTCACTTTAGACATTAACCCATAACGCGCTGCGAGTGCGGCACAGATTGAGAGTGGAGGAGGGGGGGGGGAGTCGCCCGCCGCTGGACCCCGCCGTGTATGTGTGTGTGTGAGTGTAGTGGACGGAGCGAAAATTTTATAACTGAAAAAAAAAATAATACGAATACAAACATGTTTGTTATTACTTTTCGCCGGCCACTGCAATATGGAAAAACAAAAATTGTGGTTCCACGGGGAAATTTTGTCGTAAAGTAACGAGTATTTAAATAATTCAACAATATGTAAAATTACGCGTGCCGACGCGAGTGCAGCGGTGCCGTGAATACTCACGCGGTTCACGAGGGAATTTCATCTCTGTCGTTTATATTGATTGGTGGTGTGGTATTTACTGATATTCAATATTTTGTAATTTTCACTGTGTGTACACACGAATTTTTCCGAGTTGGTAGTTGAAGTTGAAGTAAGCCCCGCATGGAACTTATTGACTTGTTTCCAAGAGTGAAGACTTGTTGCCTCCGAATCTCGGATGTCGTGCCGGTCGTGACGCGGCGCGACGCGCGGGGCGGGGCGGGCTGGGGCGCGAGGATTACGCCACCCAGGGGGACCAGGCCAGCAGGGCCCCAGGGACTACACGCCCGCGACCGTCTGCTGCACGTCCGCAACACTATCGCCCTCCCTCCCTCCCTCCCTCCCTCCCTCCCTCCCTCCTCCCTCCCCCCTCCCTCCCTCCCTCCCTCCCTCCCTCCCTTACCCGCTGCGGAATCCTCTTCTCCCACGCTCCTAATCCACAAGTCAGCAAAGTTTATGAATTTGTTTCTCATCTCCCCCGAGTGGCTGCCGGTGCCGGTGGTCCGGCCGGCCGGCGTCGGGCCACATCCAGCTCAGCCAGTAACAATAACATCAACACGATACACCTCCCCCTGAGGCCCGCCCACCCCGGCCCGCCCCTGCCACACCCTCTCTCTCTCTCTCTGTCTCCCTCTCTCTCCCGGCGCGGCGCTTGGACAGACGGAGCCAGTCACTATGACCGTGATTTATGGATTTCGGTATCAATGGCGGGCAATGAACAGCAATCAAAACATCTCATCAAAAAGTGCCTGGGAAAGAGAGCCTTCTCTCTCGCTCTCTCTCAGTCTCGCCCCGCCGCACCGCGCTCCGTCCTTCTCACTCCCACCCCCTGCGCAGGGGTGCTTTATGACTTGTGAAAAACACGGCACAACATTACGTGCCGCGCGCGCGCACGCACACACAGGCACACACGCTCTCTCTCTCTCTCTCTCTCTCTCTCTCTCTCTCTCTCTCTCTCTCTCTCTCTCTCTCTCTCTCTCTCTCTCTCTCTCTCTCAGCACAAAGGTGCACGCGATACTGTAATCGTCCTATTGTGATCCGGCCTGGTCCTGGTGGTCCCCGCTATTCAGCCTCTCTTGTGTCTCTGCAGTCAAGTCTCGTGTTTTCCCAGCCGTGAGAAGCCACCCCGCCCCGCCCCGCCCCACCCCGCCCCACCCCGCCCCGTCCCTGCGGGTCCAGCTCGCCGGAGTGCGGCGGGGCAAGGGACTGGAGAGAGAGTTATTTTAATTAAGCCCCGCACTCAGTTTATAGGAACGTAGGTCCGACTTGCGTTGCTTAATATCTACACTTCCAAAAGGAACCGTTCCATGATAATAGCCTTGCGACATTTTTCCACGCGGTCTGGCCATGGGTCCTACAGGTTTTTCTCCTCTCTCTCTCTCTCTCTCTCTCTCTCCCTCTCTCTCCCTCTCTCTCCCTCTCTCTCTCTCTCTCTCTCTCTCTCTCTCTCTCTCTCTCTCTCTCTCTCTCTCTCTCTCTCTCCCCAGCCTCCCCGCCGCCCCGCTCAGCTGAGATCATGGCTGCCGATACGGATTTGACTTGATCGCTCGGCTCGTCAGCACAGCGCAGGGCGAGTCTTGCGTGTCGGCTCTGGCGTGGCTGGAAGGTGTGCGAGTGGCCCGCTACACTGGTACAAACAAAGGTTTGTTTCCGACTTGAAGTTTGTATAACATTTCACTAGCAAACGCGTGACTTAACACGTTTACCAGAACAATAATTACAGAGCGTAATGGCTCTGCAGAAAGCCTAGAAAATCTTTGCCTCCGGCCCTGCGAAACGCTAACACCTTTATAAAAGGTTCTCGCCATGAAACCGCCTGCTTTTGTTTTTCTGTAGTGGTGCTTTCTTTCTTCCCGCGCGTAAAACAAATCGTGGAAACTACACCACCCCTTCCCCTGCCTCCTTCCACTGCCGAGGCGCCAAACTTGTTCCATCGGGATGGCGTTATTTTCCCCTCCTTTCTCCCCGAGGGAGATGACACGACACGCCCCGCCCCGCCCCGCCCCACCCCGCCCCGCCCCGCCCCGCCCCGCCCCCTTCGGCCCCTCCGCGCGACTTTAACTTTGCTCGCAGCCCGACGCCTCTGGGCGCGCGGGGAGCACGCCGCTAAGGCCGTGGCCCAGGCCCCAGGCGGGTCCGGGAGGGCTGCTGCTGCTGCACCGCTGCCACCACTCTCCGCCCCGCCACGCCCCGCCACGCCCCGCCACGCCCCCTAACTACTTGCTGTTTGCTTTTGCCAGCTTTATGCCTTCTCCTCTCCGCCGCCGTCCCTCAGCCTACACCGCCTCTCCTTTTTGCCTCCGGGCCAGCCGAACCTGGTGGCCTGGCTGATGTCACCCCCCCTCCCCTCTCTCTCTCCCTCCCTCTCTCTCCCTCCCTCTCTCCCACCTCACACCTGGTCCGCGCCGCTGCTGTACCTCTGCTGGAGTGGATGGAGCGCGCCCTGGGGCCTGTGAGGTGGTGAGAACCAATTGCACGGGGGCGTGGCTGTGGCGGGGCGGGGCGGGGCGGGGCGGGGTGGGGCTGGGGCTGGTTTCAGCGCCTCGAAATGAACTCTTGGCTCAGCACGCCGCTCCGCTGGCCCCGCTGCTGGCTCTGCTCCTCCCGCCCCGCCATGCTGTCTTCAGCGCCCCTCCCCCTCCCCTCTCCACCCGCGCAGTATAATTTCATATTAATAACGGAGCCTGCCGCTGCCGCCGCTGCTGTTGCTGGCGGCGCTAGCAGTGCCCGCCCGCCCGGCCCTGCTGCCTGCCGGGTCCTGCAGGGCTGGAGCTGCCACAGGAAATGAGAACAGGGAAGGACCCGCCTTGCTCCTGCTGCTCAGCCGGGCGCCCCTCCGCCCGCACCTCTCTCTCTCTCTCTCTCTCTCTCTCTCTCTCTTTCTCTCTCTCTCTCTCTCTCTCTCTCTCTCTCTATCTCTCTCCTACAGCGGCTCGCTGCCTGCTCTTTTGCTGCGATCACACCAGACTCGACCAGGCAGTGCACCCTCGACCACAAACCGCTCCGGAGTGAGAGAGAGAGAGAGAGAGAGAGAGAGAGAGAGAGAGAGAGAGAGAGAGAGAGAGAGAGAGAGACAGAGCGAGAGGAAGCGCGAGTAGATAGAGATTAGGGGATCCCTCAGTGGAAGGCGGCCGCTTCCCTGTACTGTACTGGCCCACACCCGCCTGCCTCTTTTCAAAATGCTCATTCGCTCATTGCACCTCTTGTCTCGCTCCGCTCTCTCTCTCTCTCTCTCTCTCTCTCTCTCTCTCTCTCTCTCTCTCTCTCTCTCTCTCTCTCTCTCTCTCTCTCTCTCTCTCTCTCTGTCGGTGCCTTCGTCTCAGGGCTCGGGTCACCCTCGGCCCCTGCGAGGCTGGCAGCCCGTCGACAGCCGTGTGCGACGGGTCTGCCTACCCTCCCGCCAGCAGGCGCCGTCCGTGCCCGGGAGAGTCTCTTTTGGCTCCCTGGGGTCCGGCAGCCGGCCCGCAGGCGGGACCAGCGGGTCATCCTACCTACCCGCGGGCAGGGGCGCCGGGCAGCTAGGCCACTTTTTTTTTTAAAACATTGCTTCAGCCCGAAATCAAATCCCCTAAATAATACTGAAAAATGTCTTTCGTCTCAATTTTTCTTGAGGACATAATACCTCAAAAAACATTTTCTTTTAACGCTCCGCGAGCGCTGTGGTATAAGAGTTCTCACGAGCTTTCATGGCAGTGTACCGCGCTGCGCTATGGAGCGCCTGCGGCGCGTTCTAATTTTCTCTTCCGGCGCGAGATGGGATCGAACCGGCGGCGGCGGCGGGCGAGCGCTGCAGCGGCGCGGCGGGGCGGGGCGGGCTGTGCTCCGCTCGTGTGGAACATGCCCTTGTTAGCGCGATGAATGGACCGCCAGCGACCGGCGGGCCGGGCCGGGACCAGCCGGGACCAGCCGGGCCGCAGCAAGATGACGACCCGATACGGACCAAAGGCATATAGCCGCATCGCATGGCCCATTGTGCGTTTTTAGAGCGTTGCAAATGCGCTTCATAGCGGTGTAGAGTGATTCTAGTAAAAGTGCGTGCGTGTGCGGTCGGTGTAGTAGTACTAGTGTGAGATATCACTTTGCAGTCCCCATAGTTGAGGCGTGACGGTAAATTTCCGCGCGCTATAACTTACGCGCCGTGAGAAATGCTAGCTGGAGTTGCGGGAAAATTTTCAATTAGGAAATAGCGTCAAGTTACGGTTTAAATTTTAAAATCAATTTTTTCATGACACTATCTATTGACTTGTCATTTTAAACCAAATGTATAACATCATGTTCAAATCAGAAATTTAAGAAAGATTCTGTTGTATGTATACGCAGATATTTTTCACAGCGTCTTTTCATGCTTCGGTCTATAGAAGCGGCGGGTACAGATATACAATATGCGGTGCACGTTTTCTACAAAAAACAAAAAGAAAATGAAAGATGTGGCGAGGCGTCTGACGCAGCCATGTTTTCTTTTTGTAACCCCTTGCATTTTTGTTATTCGCAGAGAGTAGCGGCGTAGAGTAGCGCGTGTCGACTCGCGTTTAGAGAGAGAGTGAGTGAGAGAGAGAGAGAGAGAGAGAGCGAGAGAGAGGGAGAGGGGGGGTGTCTAGTGGGTGGTGGTGTGATAAGGGATGCAGTGCGGCGGCACGCCCGCCCTGCAGTGTATCAGATGGTATCTCGCAGTGTACAGGGGCGGGGTGGGCTCGGGGGGCGGGGCGGGGCGGGGCGGGGCGGGGTGGAGAAGGGGGCGTTGATTTATCAGCAGCTGGTGCCATGATGAGAAGGCGGGAACAGAGAGGGACGACGGAATGCGACGGGAATAACGAGACGAAAAAGTAAAGGGTTTATCAACGCGGAGGGAGGATTATTCTGAAGCAAAAGTATCGCGCGAAAGAAATGTGCGGAACAAAAATGAGTCGACCCCCGCTGCTCGAATACAAGAGTGAAATTGCTCTTAATATTTTTACCTATTCGGCTACGCTTTTTTAAAGAGGCTACGTCAAGTCGCAGCGCTCTAAAAACGCTGTCAAACTGTAAAACATTTTTTTTTTAATTTGCAACATTTTATTTTGTGATTTACAACTGATGTTGTAAATATACGACATTTGTTACGGACAATTTTCCCGCAACCGAAATAAACATTTCTCATGGTTGGGCAAGAGAGAGAGGGAGAGGGAGAGAGAGAGGGAGAGGGAGAGGTCCTGCTGTACCGCGATTGTTCCCCCATTGCTCCTAATTAGCAGTGCGTCCGGGGCGCAGATCGTGCTGGCCCTGCGGCTCTGGTATAGCATCAGCCCCCAAGTTACTCTGCTAAAAAAAAATCGAGACGCGCAGATATATGTACAGTTTTGTGTACTTTGTTGCGAAATAAAATACCCGTGCATTGCACTGTACGAATGAAAATTTACACTCCTACAAGTGTACGACTCTGACACACGCTTGGGTTTCCAGCGTGGTGCCCGTGCTCCCGCTTGAATGTGAGATGTGTGTGGAACGTGCCTGGGGTGGCTAGCTCCGGCGCGGCTCAGCTGTTCGGCCCGGCTAGGCCCCCTGCGGGTGATCCCCGCCATGCTCACGCTGGTCGGATGCTGGTTGCGGTGCCGGTGCCGGGGCGGGGCGGGGCGCCCGGGCCGGACGCTTGTCGGCCTGCTGGTCTGCCGGCCCGGCCCGGCCCGGGTGGGTCCCGGTGAGCTCCAGTGTAGCCTCCAGCAGGGCCTCGCAGACTCCAGCCCGCTCCAGCCACTCCGGATGCCCGCCCGCGCCAGAGTCGCTGGGCGTGGAAATTGAATCTCATTGCGTTGTTTCCAGCCGGAACGCCGCGGCACGCTATTGGCCGCCACTGGAGGCCCCCACCCCCCACCCACCCCCCGCGGGGCGCCGTGCTGAGCGCGCCCCGGCCCGGCCCGGCTTTCTTTCACCACTTCCCTTCCTGCCGACGCCTCTTTACTCTTCCTTCCTCTTTCCTTCCTCCTTCCTTCCCCTTTCCTTCCCTTCTGCCTTCCTTGACTCCTTCCTCCTCCACTCATTCGGCCCGTTGTTGCTCCAGGCCGAGTGTCTAACGCCCCGCCGCAGCCACGCCCCGCCACGCCACGCCCCCTCGAAACGAGTCGACGGCGGCTCTAAGTCGTTGATTTGTGCGGCTTTGATTTCTTTGCTCTAGTTTCATGCGTAGTTTCTGCGAGCAATTTTGATTGCGAGTTCGCGTACTTTATGGATAATGTGGTTTCTCATACTCAACAAATGCCTGACTTTTTTTTTAAAGTATACCAGTGCTGTTATCACATTGCGTTTCACCTTACGTTAACATTGAAAACCCAAAGGTTACGAGTTTCGTTCACTTGCGGGAGAATATTATCACATCCTTGTTGATATGTGCGGCAAATTATTCATTATTCACACTCTTGTCGATGAGCGAATTACCAATTTAAAAATGCGGCCATTTCAATTCTACAAGACGGTACGAATGGACATTCACACAACTTACTACCTCTACAGTAAGTTCAAGAAAGTAGTGTATCACTTGTAACAGCCTTCCCCCTCTCTTCCCCCGCCCACACACTCTCTGCCTTGTGGCCGTACGGGGCTCAAAGCTCAGGCCTGCCTTTTGGCTCCGCCCACCCTTTGGCCCACCCTCGCGACAGCCGCCCTCTCCAGAGAGAGAGACAGAGAGAGGGTCCCCCTCCCGTGTAGGGCCCGTCCCGTAGGCCCGTAGGGTCCCGTTGGAGTCTTGCGCACGGGCTGGAGTTGGGCGGGGCGGGGCGGGGCGGGGTGGGTTGGGGCGGGGCGGGCCCCCTTTGGGGCGGGCGAGACGCGAACCCCATTGTCCCGCATCAGCAATTATAGTCCTCCAAGTATATCTGACTCGCGCTTCACTGACACGTACTGCGTCTGTCACTGCCAAGGGAGCCGCAAACAATAGTGAAAGGAGAGAGAGAGAGAGAGAGAGAGAGAGAGAGAGAGAGAGAGGGGGAGGGAAGAGACAAGGGGTTGCGCGAGCAGGGAATCAATGGGACTTAGACACTGGAAACATTTCATCACGAATGGCGCTCGTTATAAAAGCGGGAGAGAGAAAAGACATGTAAGAGGAGAGAGGGGTGAGGGAGAGAGAGGGGGTGAGGGAGAGGGAGAGAAAGGGGCGGAGGGTTGGGGCGGGAGAGCGGGGAACAAGTGAGAGAACTCTGAAGGGAGAGCGGAGGGCAGGAGGAGGACAGGGAGGGTGGGGGAACTGCGGACTTTTCCGACGTACTGGCTGGCAGACAACTACCTCTCCCTCGGCACATTCAGATACATTCCATCTTTCTTTTTATCATCGTTAGTTTTTGCGCGCTGTACTGCGCGTCTCATTATAATTCAAAACTAAAAGTTCGATGAGAGTCTCACATATTGAGACGTATCACTTTTCCCCCGATGTAGGTGGGTTAGTTCCCTACCCTTCGAGGTGGGATTGGGTCGAAATCTTTCTCTCCGAGAAGCGATATACAAGGGGAAAATTTTTGTGCACGTTACAATTTTAAAAAAGTCGGAAGAATGCAAAAACATATAGGAATACATTGGTAAAAAAAATCAATCAAAATTCTGAAAATTTTACAAAACTTCAATGAAAATTTTAAAATAAATCAGAAGCATTTAAGAAAATTTAAAAAAAAAACAGGACTTTTGCACACTGAAATTCAGAGTTGTTTTCCCCTCGGCGGGGCCTCCACTTTCAGTAAGGGCGACGTGACGGGTGAGGCTGGCTGTACCCCGCAGCGGTCCCCGCGAGTCAGTACCGGTGGCGCGCTCTAGCGGGGGGCGGCGCGGGCTGCCGGGACTCCGCACCACGCGGTCAGATCGATGGCCCTGCCACCCCTCTGCAGCGGTACCGCTGGCGCCCCCCGGCGGCGCGCGGCACAAGCTCGTGGGCGCCGCGGCGGACGCGCGCCGCGACGCCGCTAGGGCGCGCGGGGGTGGCCGCGGAGGGGTGGCTCCGGAGGGGTGGCTCCAGGCTCCAGCCGCGCCGGCCTGGCCTGGCGGGCCGTCCCGTCCCGGCCACGGCAGTCGCTCGTGGACTGCCGTCCCCGGCGGACTCGCGGCCGGCGCACGCACCCCCAGCCCTACGCTATGCCCATCTCACCGTAATACTGTTTCCTGGGATCCCCAGGAAAACTGGTACTTTTCCAGGGCTTATCTTGGAAATTCCCAGGAACTTTTCTGGAAATGTGCAAAACTTCCAGGAGTCTCAGGAAACATATTTACCGTTCTCCTTCCATTACACATTCACCCGAGCCATCCCATCATACCGCGTCCAAAAACTAAACTGCTATTAAGGCCTACACCTAGAAAATAGTTACTTTAATTTAAAAAAAAAAATCGACGAATAGAGGCCTTAGCTATATAGGACTATGTAAAGGACTATAATGGGTCGGTGTTCTTCAGCCTTTAGCTTAGTTTACGGCAATTTATTCGGGTTTTTGTACAACCACGTTTGAACACTACATCACCGAATAAGCACCAATCACCTTCGACCTAAAGCCGGACGCGTTACGCTAACGCCTCTCAATCTGAGAAAGCGATATGAGAAAAAAAAATATATTTAACATACAAACACATATTATAATCCCCAGGTGGCTTGCTCGTCCCTCCTGCGGTTAAACAACCGCGCGGCAGAGGTAGGGGCAGCGCCGATATTGCAGGCCCGCACGCATGTCCACGGCAACCACGCCCCGCCCCGCCCCGCCCCGCCCCGCCCCGCCCCGCCACACCCCGCCACGCCACGCGCTCACACGCCGCAAGACCATTATTTCATTATGCGTTAATTGAAGTGGCAAACAAGCAGTGTGGGGTGCCCGGCCGGCCGCGCGCCCCGTAGCAGAGGAGCTAGCCGGTATATACAGGCTGCATCGCGCGCCCGTGTGCAGTAAAACAACAAAGTCGTACTCGCTCGACCGAGAAAGTAGTAAGCAAAGCAGGGATGGACACTTAAGGTTATTTTAGTTCCTTTTCGTTCCTTTCAGGTTTTTTCACTATTTATCACAGCGCGTTCGTCACACAAGGCGGACCTTGCGCTTAGCGTCAGCTAAACGTCACACTTAAAAAGAAACGACGACACTGCCTGCTCGAATCGCCCGCCATGTTTTCGATATCAGAGCTTTCGTATCTGAACAACTCTTTGCCTAAGTGGTCCACTTTTTTTTTTTTTTCATTGGCCGTGTTTGACTTGTCGCGGCAGTTGCTCCCTGGTCCAACCGTCTGTCGGTCCCGCCGGCCTCTACACGTCCCCGCGAGGAGGCTCTTCATCACATCCGAATGCGAATGTGAATGAGAATGTTGTGCGTACTCACCGCTCTTCACCCTGCTGCTGCTCAGGCTGTCCGATGAATGGTAACTCTTGCTGCTCGTGACTGCAACACAAGGCAGAGGCGGGGGGCGTCATTAGGATTGATGGATCCACAACAGGGGGGGGGACTCGACTGCACCGTCACGTCTATACGTCGCTCTGTCTTTACTTTGCAAAACAAATGTTTAGTTACACTATCATCATTGGTGTTTAGTTGGTAATTCTATGCATGAGATCGTGTATAGCAGGAACTATACATGACAACATGTTTAATACTTATACACTTTTAAGTGTTTAGAGACTATGCATCACGTGGTGCATAGTAAGTATCCTCTGAGTTCGACGCTTCCCATGTTAAAGCATAGAGATACGATGCTGCCCAAGTGTATAGCCAACTATTCACTTGCAAAATGGTCTAAGAACTATCATCTGTCATGTTTAACAGTGTGAACTATGCATGACATAATGTGTAAATATTATACACCAGCAGCTATGCATCAATTGATGCATAGAACTGTGCATTTGTTTTACCAGTGTTCTTTCTTTACTTTGCAAAAATATTTTACCTTACATTATCATAACAGTGTTTAAGTAATAATTTGGTCATTATTACACTGGAAACCCAAGCGCGTCCAAAAATGTTGCACACTTTAAAGTGTGTGAATTTTCATTCGTATGCATTTTACCATTTTAAGTGCGTGTAAATCGAATGATTTACAGCGGTGCTCACACTGGGGTATTTCCAGTGTAGCGTAATTGTCCTCACTTCCATACTCCCCCCTCTGTCGCCAGGTACTTTACATCATGCTATATAGAGATAGTGTCAACACGTCGATGACACCGCCCCCCAAAAAAATTTAAAATTAAAATTGGTCTTGTTGTCGGGCTGAAAGAGAGCAGGTGCTCGTTCTGACGCCGCAATCCGTCATCTTTTAATTTAGACCAGATGCGATAACAATCGAGGATATTCAGGACCTCCCCCCTCTTACCCTCGCTTCTCCCTATTCCTCTCCCTTCCCCTCTCTCTCTCCTCTCTCTTTCTCTCTCTCCCTCTCTCCTCCTCCCCCTCAGGTAATTATCACCTGCACTACGCTGCGCCACGTCAGCCCCCGAGGGGCACTTTTTATGTCGCCCATCACGCATCAGCGTGATTTATCGACGCACGTCAAAGACGAGTGTAAATAATGTTCATCGCGCCGTGCAGTGGGCGACGCTCGCAAATATTCATATTTCTTGATTATTTTTCGTTCCCTTTTGTCTCTCGCTCGCTTTCGCCCGTCACTTTACCGAATGGAATACAGGGTAAAGCGTGTTTCAACTGTTTACTTCTAAGCTGAGAGCAGAGTTCTTGACGAGGTAACCTTAACGCTAGAGAGGTAGCATAGAGAGCCCTTAAGCGCTAAAACTATAACTGGTTTTAGAGACCCTGCCCCGAATGCAAGCTTTGAAGTGGAAAGGCAATAAAGAGGGGATGGTGTAAAAGAGACCTAGCAACTCAGATATCTCTTAGAGAAAGGGATGAAAGCAGGGATCATGTATATAGATAAAACGCGTTTCCACGAAAATTAAAGATACTATGCTCTCTCTCCTGGGCGCTCCCCTCCGCCTCCTACTGCTGCAGTTCGGTGGGAGCTGTGAATGTAAAACAGTTGGTGAGAGAGAGAGGGCGAGCTTGTAATGGAAGCCGAAAGTGTCCTAAATCATCTAAGGTCTCGGTCTTAATCTGGTGGGGATATGTGGTCTCTCTCTCTCTCTCCCTCTCTCTCGCCCTGTGTTCTTCCAGTCCCATTCTTCCCTGGCCTTAAACCCTTTGCATCCACCCCACACACCGCTATTTTCCCTTCCCCTCCTTTCTCCTCTCCCTCCCTCTCTCTCTCTCCCTCCCTCCCTCCCTCTCTCGCTCTCTCTCTCCTGCTCTGCTCCCCTCCCAAGAACAAATGAGGTCATAAACAGCGTGGCTCCGGGGCTACGTGCTGCATGCCGCTCCACTCTCTCTCTCTCCCTCTCTTCTCCCTCTCCCTCTCGCACCCGTCTTTTTCTCCGTCCTGCGTCCTAGCGACGGAGACGGGCGTTCCCGCCGCGCTCCACCACGCCCCGCCCCGCCCCACCACACCCCGCCCCACCCCGCCGCGCCCCTCTGTACGTGTGCGAAAACAGCCTTGCCTGTGCCGGTGGGTAGGGGCCGCGCGGTGCAGGCACAGCGGCACAGCACACAGCCCTGCGCGAGATGGGCCGCACGATAGCGGACCACAAAGGAGGCCTCGCCTGCGGGGCGGGGTGGGGCGGGGCGGGGCGGGGTGGGGCGGGGCGGGGCGGGGCGGGGCGGGGCAAGACGCCGGGCGCGCAGGAGCAGCCGGCGAGGAAACGGCTCGCGAATTTTTGCATCCTCTGCCACGACGGTCTGGAATGGCATTTTATCGCGCGCAAGTGGAAGGGGCAACAAAAAAGTATGAGCGTGAACCTGGCGAAATCTATACGTCCACGTTTTCAAACAGTCATAGGAAACTCGGAAACTCTTTAGGAGGAAATATATGGTATCGTATACTACTTGAGAAAGTGGACGTTGCAAGGTTAAATTTGATCTTTTTTTTACCGAAGGCTTTCTTATATCCTTCTCGTTCGGGATGAGGACGGGACGGACGGCAGGTGGCCCCCGCCATGCTAACAGTGTCCTGGCCGCACCTCCTCCTGGGCCTGAGGGGACATGGCGGCGCAGGGGATCACCCCACTGCAGCGCCCCTCTGACCCCCGCCCCGCCCCGCCCCGCCCCGCCAGCCTCCTCGGGACTCCATTGGCTGGAGCCCCGTCGCCATGGCAACGCGCGCCGAGGCTAAGAGGGCGGCTGCTGTGCCGTGGGTCCAGTCTGCGTGTCACGTCAACTCTTTTGGACATTATAGTGTGACCAAAGCTTTCTTATTAGTTATTTTGGAGTGATAGTTGTCTTTTAAAACTGGAGCGGCATACAAATCATTTATCCGATCCTTTTGGCATCGAGGATACCGTATGACAATATACTGTCAGTTTATTTTTCAATTGCGGAATAAACCAGAAGGGAAATAATTTTTCCAGCCCCGTTTTCATTCGACGTGCGATTCTATTGGTCGTAGAGGCGGGTCGGGGCGAGGCGGCAGCGCCTGCGCGGGGCCGAGACAGTTGGGTATAAGTGGTGCGGAAATGAGGACCTAAAAATAAAATCCGTAACTCCGAGGGAAAGTTACGCCCCCACCCGCCCCGCCCCGCCCCGCCCCGCCCCGCCCGGCCCCGCCCCGCGCGGCACGTCCCCACTACTTGGCTCTCATTTCTCTTCTCCCGGGAGGACGGGAAGAAAGGAGCGAAAGAAAGTTGGGGCGGAAAAGAAATCTGCGAGCAAAAAATTAACGACTGCGAGATAGAATAGTATTTTGATGTACGGCGGGAGGGTGCTGGGCAGGGCACTGGTGCTGGAGCGTCTCCAAGAACGGGGCGTGGCGTGGCGCGGCGTGGCGCTGGAGCTGCTGGGGCCGTGTGATTTACGGCTGCCAGATTATGGTCCTAAGTGGCCCGCGGGGCGCCCAGCCCAGCGCCCGCCCGGCGTGCTGCCGCCCCGCTGAGCGCCGAGGTCTCTGTGTCACACCAGCGGGCGCCGGCGCCGTCACGGTGTGACGTGACGAACCCGACACTGTGTGTGACGACGGACAGGCCTTCACTATAGAAATCCAAATATACGAATGTGCGCGCACTTGTGGTGGCTATGGCCTGCATGGTAGTGCATGGTGGCTTGTGTGAATAGTCATTCTTTTTTTTTTAAAGCACACTTACAAGTGTGTGAAAAAATTTCACCCACCTGCAAGTGAACAACTTTCCCACACATTGCTAAACCAGCGGCCTCCTCCAAAAAAACGCAAATTTTTTGCCATTTTCAACGCTAAAATTTGGCGCTCTTCTCTCTTTGGACGCCAAAAATTGGCGTTCTTTTCGGAGAATGCCAAAAATTGTCATTAAAAATGTCCAATAAATGACGTTCTTTAAAGAACGCCAAAATTTTGGCATTAAAAACGGCCACTGCGTTTACAGTGCACTTTAGATTTCCAGCGCACGGGCGACGGGTGGGCCTGGCCTGTTTTTAAAGTTCCGCCTCTCAGCCGTGTGGGTAGGCAGCGCAGGTGCACTGCTGCATGGCGGGCTTGCCTACCCCCGCAGGCGCCCGCGCTGAGCGCGGAGAGATTGGCTCCATCAGGACTGCGGGATGGATGCACCGGGGTGGGGCGGGGCGCGGCGGGGCGGATGGGGCTGGGCAAATGGGGATGGCGTGGTGGGGCGGGGTGGGGCGGGGTGGGGCGGGGCGGGCACGAGGAGCATTGGGAAGTGATTGAGTGGGAAATAAGGAGGCCCCCGGGCCGGGGCGGGGCGGCGGCGGTGCCACGAGGCGCCAGTAAGTAGCGGGATGATGGTGCGGGCGTGGCGGGGGGCGTGGTGGGGTGGGGCGGGGCGGTGCGGGGCGGGGCGCGCAGGGGCGTCATTAGCGCGTCTTCCCCTATTAATGCCGCCAGCCCGGCCGCCTTTTTAGCCGCGGTGCGGGACGAGAGAAGGGCCGCCCCGCCCCGCCCCGAGCACAGGGTCGTTAGAGGAGCTGGGGGCCAGCGACCACGACACCACCGCTCCAACTTTAATTATTTAACTTCTAACAGCTCGAGATTTTCTCTGATTTTGCCCTCCACGAAAAATAAAGATTTAGTACTTTTTAGCAAAATTACGCTTATATAATTCTAGGCCACGCAATCCCTTTTTAAATATTTTATTTTTATTTTTTCCCGTGCATCAAGTGTTGAAGTCTGGGCGTCTGCGGGCGTGTTCCCAAACTATTACCAGCAGTGATTAATGCGATCGGATTATTGCTAGTTTTCCCACCCAATGTTGTTTTCTAAAAAAGAAAGAAGAAAGCCATTTGTTTTTTTGCGAGTGCAGGCAGGGCACATGCAGGAGCAAGAGCGGCGCTATTGAAATTCAGAATACGTCGCAATATCTGTCACGGCCAGAAAAGAGTCACACAAAATCGAAGGGGAGGAGAAATATGGCCGCTCACTGGCGGGGAATGACTCACGGCATAACGCAACACTGACAGAGCCAGCCGTGTTGTTTGTTTGTTATTTTCGAACTTGTTTTACATATTTCTGCCGCGCGGCGTACCAAACTGTGTATGTGTGTGTGTGGTATAGAGGAGGGGCGGAAGGGGGGGGAGTGAGGGGTGGACGTGCGCGGGGGTGGGCCGGGCTGGGCCGGGGAGTCCCCACAAGCTGATAGAGTAACCGCTGCTTGGTGGCGCGTGGCGGCTCGGTGCGGCGGGCGGGGGGAAGGGGTTGCCACACACACACACACACACAGAGGCACACTCCAGGGCCATTATTCTTGTGTTGTTGTGTCGACCCAGTAGTACGACCACTACGATCAGTGCGGCCTGTGTGTCGGGGGGCGTGTGAATGTGTATGTATGTATATGTGTGTGTGTGCGTGGCTCTGGTCGGTCTGTCTGACTCACTTTCTCCTCTGCTGTGCGGGCGTCTCTCTCTCTCTCTCTCTCTCTCTCTCTCTCTCTCTCTCTCTCTCTCTCTCTCTCTCTCTCTCTCGCACGCAGAGTGATATGCACCAGGGCTCTGACGGTATGCAAATCATATGCCATCGGCGTATCGTTAGCGCGGCCACCCTCGGGCCCGCCCCGCCCCGCCCCGCCCCGCCCCGCCCCGCCCCGCCCCGCCCCGCCCCGCCCCGCCCCGCCCAGCGCACCTAGTGAGCTACGCCGCGCTCCACGCCACGCCGCACCACATTAACCATCCCCCGTTATCGCATGTGTCGTCGCAATGTCGCCACTAATTACCACGACCAAATCATTCCATCAACACACACACACACACACGCGCGCGCGCAATGGCGCTCATGTCCACCCCGATAGCGTCGCGGCGGAGGTCAGGGCGATCGTCAGCTCGTTGACGATAGCGCTCGCCGCCGCACGCCCCTACACGGCCAAAAAATACTCCAAGAAAAGTGAAAAGACTCGGATGGTCTCACATCACTAATAAAAAGTGTCATACGTCACTCTCACATTTCAGTAGTTTCCGGAGCAGAAAAATCTCCGCGTATGACAGTGCATAGTTGAACAGATTGCTTTATAGTGAAAGGGCCAGCAGCGCCACCTATAGGGGCACCTCGCAGTCGGAGTGCACGGCGGTGCACAACTTGTAATCAGCAGTATATGACAATGTGAGCCCCCGCTGACGGCTGCCCGACCCGTCCCGACCCGAGCCGCTATCAGTAGAAGGGGAGGCGACCCCGCCCCGCCCCGCCCTGCCGCCCCGCCCTGGGGAGGGAGCCGTGTCGCTAATTCTATTATCTGATACAATCTACACGCCCACGAGTATATGTATGTGTGTTTGTGTGTGCGTGTGTACGGCCAGCGGCTCAGGGACTCAGTCACTTAGAAAAACATGTGTTTCAACAAGTGCATTCCCCACACAGACATACGGCGGCCGGCGGCGCGCGCACCGAGGGGGGCGCTACTTTGGGAAATCTGGTGTACAGTATACCCACCCTAGCAATATAACGTGAATCCCCGGCAATCTTAATATGTAGGTCGAGCCTCTTTCGCTTGTGGTCCGTCGAAATCGCAGATTTTTCATTGCAACGCTTGGAACCGGCATGGTTTTATCGCGTCCATTATGAAAGGGTTGACTGAAACCTTTTACATATAAAATAAGTATTTACGTATGCAGGAAAGACCTAAGCAATCATTCTCGCCCCATAAAGTGAAAGACGTCAAGAAGAGTGACGCCTCTTGATGATTGCCCGCAGTGTGTAACACAGTGTGGCCTCTGCCTCCTATACTTTCGAAAAGTCCGTGTGCAGAGAACCTCTCGAATATTAACTCCGCGAGAGACACAAAGCAAAGGGGACTCGTATGCCAAAAGTCCCAGATGTTCTGGCAGAGCAAATACAACAAACAGCAACGGGATGTATATGTACTGCGGCAGCAGCAGGTACTGGAGAGCACCCTCGACGACCTCTGACCAGACCCCCCCCCCCCACCCCACCCGCACCCTCCTGCACCCACCAGCAGTGACAGCCGGCAGTCACGAACACACCCTCCCTACCGCGCGCTCGCATCAGATTTGAAAAGAGACTGAGCCGGAAGCGGTCGACATCGGTAAAGGGGCGGGCGAGCGCGCGAGAGGGAGAGAGAGAGAGAGAGAGCAACTGTTGTGAGCTGGAGAGGTGGGTGAGCAGGAGAGCACGATGGAGCGCGAGTAACGAAGAGGCCGTCTGCTGACACGTGACGCGACGCCCACGTGGCGCGCGAGCACACGTGTGAGCACACGTGTGAGCGCCGCATAGCATTGTGGACCAGTGATTTACTGTCATCGTGTTGCGGAATGACCAAAAAAAAACACATTTCGGTTGAGGAAAGAGTTTGCTGACGGACCTCCTTTTTTAAAAATATTTTTTTGCTTTTATTTCACCACCGCCATTCTCCCTTTCCGCGTGTCACAGGGTCTTTTCTGGCGTTTTCGCGACTTTATGATTTGAATGAAACTGTGTTGTTGTATTTTCACATTACCTGACGCGCGCGGGGGTGGGGGTGGGGGGAGGTGGTGTCCTTTCCCAGGCTTGACACATGAGTTGAGCAGGGCAGAGGGCAGAGCGTGCCGCATAATAATTTTGCCGCTGACAGTCGATATGGCTCGCCATTAGGGATATCTCCCTCTCTCCCTTCCTCCCTCCCTCCCTCCCACGCTTGCCGTTTGCTCGTTTGACCTCCCGATTGCTGCCGCGATTTCAATTGCAGTTTGATTCGGTATTCCGCAGTGATGCTTGCGTTGCACACCGCCTTGTGTATTTTGCCAAATTTTGATTGAGCAGCCGTAACTTGACTAAAACGCGCCTTGGCGGACAAAAATGTACCTGTAGTTGGCTGTGACACGCTTGCGAATAAAACGGCGTAATGTCGGTAATTTTCTCTCCCTCCTACTCGAAATTATTTCTAATTCGCTGATCTATACTATTTTAAAAGGATTATGCCAACATCGTAATAGTCTTGTGAGTGGAGAATGATTGACCGAGAGTGCGGAGGGGGGGAGAGGAGGGGAGGAGAGGGGGAGACAAAAAGGATCACGAGAAAATTGTATTGTTTCTGAGTGGCCCGTATTTGAATATCTCATTGTTGGCAGCACGCTGGTTAATAGGGTCGGCAGCACGCCAACTCCACCTCCTCTGGTCGGGGCGGGGCGGGGCGGGGCGGGGCGGGGCGGGGCGGGGCGGGTACAGCACCACGCCTCACTCCAGCCCCAGCGCCTGCGCGCAGCAGCGGGCCGGAAGTTCACCATTGCCAGCTCTAATGGGCTGTGTTGGGACGCGAGACGCGACCCGTTGCCTTCTTATGCGTTTTTCCCGCTGACGAGGGAGTATGATAGTATATAGTGCTACCGGCCGGCGGCCCTCCCCGCCTTCCTACAGCCCCAGTGATTTTATCATTTATCAGAGATTTCGGAAGCAGTAGCGCCAACACGTGATGATGCAACAATACATAGTACCAACAAAGTGGTATAGTATAATAGTTTCCCCTTAAGGTGCAAAGCTGTCCCGGAGATCCCAGTATAATGTAACGAAAATTATTTTCGGCCACAAGGAGTGTTTTAATGATCTCGGGTCATAAGGGAACGAAAATCCAGTGCAGTCTTAACTTTCCAATGAACCCCAGTTTGTTAGTATTACTCCTACCGATCAGGAGATATCGTCGAAAAAGTGAAAAAGTGGAATTATTTTCGGTTCTGTTACGACACCCTGCTGCTGCAGGCTCTAGCCCTGGACCGGCCCGCCCCGCCCCGACCCAGTCGGCACCCTGGCGGCACGCGGCTCAGTTGTTATACCGAGTGTCTTTTTCTTTCGAGTGAAATAACGAGGAAAACTCGTGGCGTGCGCGCGACCCTGGGGTCAGGAGACGGGCCTGGCGGGGAAGGGTGCGGGGTGCTGGTGCTGAGCTGCGAAATGGCCAGAGCGAAAATAACGACTGTAGTGGACCCCTACACCGCCGCCGCGGTCCTGTGCGGGAAAGACGTATGCACATCTCTCTCTCTCTCTCTCTCTCTCTCTCTCTCTCTCTCTCTCTCTCTCTCTCGCTGCGGCACGCGGAGGTCACGTGCCGCCACTATTCGGGCGCCGCCCCCCTCATCGTCACGCGGTGTGACGGACCGTGACGCGTGACAGCGCCGTGACGGCGCGCGACCGTGTATTGAATAGTGAGTACAGTAGGCTGTATAAATCTCGTGTGTGTGTGTGTGTGTGTCGCTCCCACCATGTCGCTCCTCTGCCTTGCTGCAGCATCCGCATCACAATCATTGCCTATTATTATTATTATTCATCGTCGATCTCGAAATATTCATGACGTTAAAATAAATTTAAGCAAAATCTTGTAATTAAAAAATTAGGTACCTTCAAAATTACGATCTTACATTCTCCAAACTCGAAGCGAATGCATAATAATAAAAGTGTAAAACCAGCCATAGCTTTGCGAAATTTTGACGACTCGAGCCTATGTAAATTCACAATGTTTACGAAACTTTGAATGTATTTACTGTCTGCGAGCGCTTTTAAGAGCCGCCGGCCCGGCCGGTCTCGCTGATTTGCATAGAGGGCAAGATAACTACCAGCGTTAGCCCTTTGCGACCGCCGCCGGGCGCCACCCCGGGCGGGGCGGGGTGGGGTGCGGCGGGGCGGGGTGGGTTGGGGTGCGGTGCGGTGGTTGTAGGAAGCGCAAGGGGTGGTCGTGGTCCTCTCTAGGTTCCCATAGGCGGGTGGCGGGGCGGGGCGGGGCGGGGTGGCTCGGTCACCCCCCACCCGTGACGGATGGGCGCGCTCGGTGTCCGCCGCGCTAGGCTGCTGTATCGAATGTGGCTGAGAGCCGCAATTAGGTCGCGGAGCAAAGCGACTCCCGCGATTATAGGGGACAGGCAGGAGGATCCATGCCCTTCTCAGCACCAGCAGCATAACAGTTTTTTTTTCTCCCGGGTCGCTGCCGTACTCTCTCTCTCTCTCTCTCTCTCTCTCTCTCTCTCTCTCTCTCTCTCTCTCTCTCTCTCTCTCTCTCTCTCTCTCTCTCTCTCTCACGCTCTCTCTCACGCTCTCTCTCTGCCGACACGTTTTCGCCGTAATGTCTTAATGAGAGCGAGACCCCGCGGGCACTTTGGTGAGTGTGCGGCCGCGAAGAGCTTTGCGCCTCCTGGGAATTTTTTTTTTCTACGTATTGCTTTAGTGCTCCCTCTGTTTAACCAGTGAACTATTGGTGCCTTTTTAAAGAGATTAGAAGCATCAGTTATTTTCACCCTAAATTATTTCCTCGCTGGTCGTGGCTGTAAAGCTATGTGTCGGATGACGCGTCTCTCTGTGCGTGCCGCGCCGCGCGTTAGCGTTTTGTTCCTCCCTCATATACAAACACAAGTGGCGTGCGACTTTACCTGAGAGTCGTGTGAGTGACATACCAACATCCCCCAACACACGCCCCGCCCTGCTCCCCTCACTACACATACAAGCATACAAAAATACACACACACACGTATATTTACACACACTTGGCCGCCCCGCCCCGCCCCGCCCCGCCCTGTCAGTCACGAATCACGCGAGTCATTTCACTCGGCGGCTCTACACGAGATGGCTCTGGCGCGGCGCGGCGCCCCCAGCAAGGGGATAGAGCGGCATATTGTCCAGATCAGCAGACTATCTTTCTTTCGGAACAGAGCGGGGCTGAGCGGCCGGGGCGGGGCGGGGCGGGGCGGGGCGGGGCGGGGCTCCCCTCCTCGGTGACCCCACGCAACCCTCCACAACGCGAATGCCGTCGTGCACGTTTTGAAATTTTATTGCCTCGCTGTTTATTTTTGTTTTTGCTTTGGAATCCCAAGTGTGTAAATGTTACGATTCCGATCGTAAATTTACAGCACCGTTTGTAAATCACAAATTACGGAAAATTCAAATTTATAAGTGTATGTTTTACAGAGTGATGATATAAAATAAATATGCCTTTCGCTTTTTTTTTCGTCCACAGGTAAACCAGCCACGCCCGCGTGCTACGTTGTAAGCGCCGCTGAAACAGCTCAGGTGAGTGGCCAAAACCAAGTTGTAACTTGTGTAACGCCCTGCACGGGCCGCGTCTTACTGGTCCCATATAAATAAGCGCCAATAAGCGGGGAGGGGCGCGTCGCGTGCCCGGGCCGGGCCGGGCCGGGCCGCCCCCTCACTCGCCCAACAAAAGGCGCCGCCCCGCCCCGCCCCGCCCGGGCCACAATGAAGGAAGTGACAAAATTTCTGGATTATGGTGCGATGCTCAAGGTCCCCCCGCCCCGCCCCGGCCCGCCGCGCCCCACCCCGTCACAAAGGCTGTGCGGGCTGCTGTGAGGGGAGGCGGCGCTGGGCTGGGGGCGGCGCTGGGGGCGGCAGTGGCAGTGGGGGCGGCCCGCCCCGCCCCGCCCCGCCCCGCCGCACGCCCGCGCGGCACACAGTAGCTGCTCGCGCATCATGTCTAGGCAACCAACAACTCCATTATCTGACAGCCATTGTTGCGACAAAGTTATTTATGGAGCCCGCGAGTCAACTCTCTGCTCTGCTGCTGGTGAAGCCGCCCGCGCCCGCCCCTCCCCTCCTCTCTCCTCTCACTCCCATCTCTGTCTCTCTCTCTCACTCTCCCGCCCTCTCTCTCTTACTATTCCCCCACTCCTGCTTTCACTCACCTCACTCTTTTCCTTTCTGTTCGAGTTAGTCCTCACAGTTGTCTATCTCTCCGCGGCTCTTTCTTGCCCCTCACCTCTCTCTTTTCTCTCTCTCCTCCCGCTCTCCCCTCCCGCTCTCTCGACACTCCTCTGCCCTGCCTCTCCGCGCCGCCCCGTCCTTGGCCCGGTCGCCCATGCCTCTGCGTCTTTCACGACTTACAACTTTATTTCCGAGAAGCCGTTTCTCTGTAGTGTCTACCACAGGACTGTAGGCCCTATATACGACTTTGCGTACCTACAGCGCAGCGTCCGCAGTCACCACGGCGCGGCGCGGCGCGGCTTGCCTCTCGGCTCCAGCATTCAAGTCTCTCCACACTCACGCATCTTAGTTTCAGTGGCGTAGCGTTGCCGCGTGTCCGTGTCGCGTGCGTCTAATTTTACCGGTGAACAAAAGGTACTCAGCGTTGTAAAACGGTGAGGGAAAGGGCTATAAGATTTGCGGATTTCCCTGGATTTCCTCGACGATTCCGCACGAATTATCCCGCGGGATTATCGTTGGATGAGTGTCCGGATTGCGTCTTATCCACGTTGCGTGTACTGTCAGTCGCGAAAAAATCGTCCCTGCGATACCCCAGGCGCGAGAGACTCCTCATAAGGAAAGCGTGGAGAGTCACTAGCGCGCGGGGTATCCACGGGTCAATTCTTTTGCGATACGTACTATGAGTCGCAAAATAATTTTCTCTTGGATACCCGGCGCGCTAGGGACTCTCCAAGCTTTTCTTATGGGGAGTCTCTTGCACGTGGGGTATCGCAGGGACGATACTTCCGCGACCGATACGTAACAGCTGGCGTACTCACCGTGCGAGGAGCGCTTGTGGTCCTGGCTGGAGGGCGCCTGCGCCACGGAGGTCTGCGGGGCGGCGGAGGCGTGCAGCGCCTGCTGGCCGGCGGGGCCGTGGCCGGCGGCGGGGCCGTGCGCCGAGGCGCCCTGGGGCGTGGCGGGCGGGGCGAGGTGCTCGGCCAGGTGCTCGGTGAAGCTGGCGGGCGACAGGTAGCCCTGCGCCGCCCGGTCCTGCAGCGCCGCCTTGGCCTTCTCCACGGACTGCTTGAGCTGCTCGAAGGTGGACGTGTTGCACGCCAGGCGGTACCAGTCGGCCCCGGGCGCCACGGCGGCCACGCCCGCCACGCCCGCGCCCGAGCAGTCCTCGCTCTTGATCATGGACGGGCACGCCAGCCGCTCCAGGGCGGACTGGTACGAGCACGAGCTCTCGTACATCTTGACCTGCAACAGCACTGTCAGGAACGTGTTGAAAATTTTTGGAATGAGTTTCTCGAAAACGTAAAGTTACAGTACTACATTTTAAAATTTTTAAAAATTGTAATGACACTTGGTATCGACCAGCTTGTCATTCTTAAGCGATCAAAAGTCTCTAACTTTAATTGTAAATCACGGATTATGAGAAATTTGCATAGATATTTTTTTTATATTGAGTGTTAACTCTTAGTTTCCGTGTGATATTTCGTCTGCCCTACTTGGGCATGTACGGGTTCGATTGCTCTCGAGAAAACCTCTAAGTTTTTCGCGTGTTTTTTATCTCGTCTCCTAGTCGACTCTATCGCTCCCCGCCTAGGCACGGTCTGAGAAGAGAAGGGTATATAGCCCGGCCCCGGCCCCGGGCCAGGCGCCGAGGCCTGCAGAGCCAGGGGCCAGCCAGCGGGCCAGGCCCAGCCCGGCCGATGAGAAATGTGCCGGCTAAGCGATCTCTTTGCCCAGCACAACGCGCGTGGGCCCGCCCAGTAGGGAAAAAAATAGGGGCGGGACCATCTCGTGATTGTGTGGGTGTGAGCGAGGAGACGCACCCACATGCGTGAGAGAGAGAGAGAGAGAGAGAAAGAGAGAGAGAGAGAGAGAGAGAGAGAGAGAGAGAGAGAGAGAGGACGCACGCCTCCCCTCACACGCATTTTTTAAACTTTATCTCTCTCTCTCTCTCTCTCTCTCTCTCTCTCTCTCTCTCTCTCTCTCTCTCTCTCTCTCTCTTGCTGGCCGCCCAGTCCCAGTAGGTGCCATAACAATAGCTGGTTATGGCCGTAAAATGCTATCTGAGCGTCGGCGATGACCCCGGGAGCGCCCCGTACCCCACCCCCTCTCCACGCCCTCCTCCCCGCAGTGGCTGCCCCGCGGGGGGCACCACGCGGCGTAGCGGTCAGAGAGAGAGAGAGAGAGAGAGGGGAGAAGGGCAGAGAGGCCCCCTCCCTTCACCTCGACCTCCGACCAAAGTGATCGGTCCGCGCCGGAGAGAGAGAGCGAGAGAGAGAGTAGGGGGTGGAAAAAAATTAGATTGCTATCGCGTCAGCACCTTTACAAGGGGCCGGGCGGGGCGGGGTCGCTGTTGTACGGGCAGCGAGGCGATACAACGAGGTGTCAATGGCTGTGGTAGACCCTAGCGGTCGCCCCAATGCCGATCAAAAAAGAAGTGCATGAGTTGTCAGTAATTCATAAACCCCGAAATGCTGGCTGCTGCTCTTCTTTTACCTCGTATTATCACACCACACCCAGAAAAATTCGTTCTTGATTCAGGAATATCTCTAAAACAAAGATATTTTAAAAAGATGTTGAATCAGACATTTCTGATTCAAGAACGTATTTTTCTTGGAGCAGATCGCCAATATTGACTGATTTCTGGTGGATTTTGTTTTCACGTGAACGTCTCTAAATAGGCACGGCCTGGTACTGTCGTTCTGCGCCCCCTCTTGTCCCGGTGAACAGCGCCCTTATTTTCTGCCGACGGCGAGGGGGTTTCGCTTTCGTCTCGCTTTGCCGTCTGAAACGTACGTCTCTATTGTTGGCCGATGCTGCCGACTTTTCTTATTTCTGTAGGAGCGCAGGCGAGGCGAGGCGAGGAGGCGAGGCGGCCGCAGACGATAAATCGATATCTTTTCTGGACAAGAACCCCACCCACGCCCTCAGCTCTGGCAGGCCCCACGCCCCGCCCCGCCCCTGGCCGGGAGGGGGGAGGGGGGGCGGTGGTGTCTGCATTTTGTGCACAGCAATACAAGATCGCCCTGAATCCCCTGTGGGAGCCTTAAAGGCGTTCACTTATTTAAAACAATTATATTCTGTATTAACTCATTGAGTGCGGAAGGGTTTCTATTTATTCCCTATATATTACCACGGGAGCGTGACCTCATAGTGGCGATGCCGCACTCAGTGTGTTAAAAATGTATGGGAAGCAGTGCGAAAAGTCGTCTGTAAGGCGAAGAAGAAGCGTCCTAATGGACCTCTCGCCCCCCGTCCGTCTCGCGAGGACTACTCGTTTCCCCTTCTCTCTCCACGACTTTTCCTTCTGCCCTTCTTTTTTTTATGGTAAATGAACTCCCGCGGGCCGCTCTGCGCTGGCCCGGCTGACCCTCCAGCCCCGCCGCGCCTTACGCTCTGCAGACGCCCCAAGTTTTCCACTAGATATGTCATGCCCGTGGGGCGGCGGTGCCGGGCCGGGCCTGGGGGCGATCTTCGACCTGTGGGAGAAAAGGAAGCAGGGAAGGGAGAGGGAACGCTTCGCTCCAGGCGCGCCCAGGCCTGCCTGGAAACAAGGGAGCTCACCCCGTGAAAATGGCGGACGCACTGGGAACACAAATGTAGAAAGTTTGCACACGAGTTGGTGTGCTTTTCAAATGTGTAAATTTTGCGTGTACTACTTTCTGACGTCGATTATAACTCGACATCACTTGTCCTTGTCCAATAAGGTTGAGAATTTCTAACCTCACGACCGGTCGAGAAAATAAATCTCACTCTCTAGACAGTTACTGCTTTCAAATGAGTCATGATTCTCGGAGCTAGAATCAGGACTCTAGATTTTCAGTGTTAGATCCGTGACTTAATCTTTTCCGAACTTTTGGTTTCTTAGTCGAGTCCCTCCCGCCTGGCGCGTGTCTGTCTGGCCCTCACATGAACGAATGCTTCCTATTCGGTTTGGCTGCTGGCGGATTGCCCTGGGCCCCGCCCCGCCCCACGCCAACATGCCCACCAGCGTAGACGGGGCTCTAAAGGCTCGTACAAAATTAACAACTGTATTATTACAAATGTATTATGACCAAGGGGGATTAGAGACTGCGTTGAGCCCTGCCGCGTTACTATTATTGGAGTCCTCGGAAGAGAATAATTGTTAGTTTTGCAGCGAGTGAAAGAAGCAATAGCTCTTCACTTCGAAACGTATTTCTTTGGCAATAATTTTCTACTGTACTAGACTGTCATGTGATGAATATGCTCAGTTTTGACTCGGAAGTGGGATCTTACCCTGTACAAGTTTTAGGGAGCTGGGCACCCCTCGGGCCGTGCCACTTCACCAACAAAGTGTATAAACTTTAAGCACATTTGTTGAACGTAGTAGTTGAGCATTTTAATGTGTTGAAAGCAATATGCGCACGCATTAATGTATGCAAATACGGCGTTCAACTCTTTAATGTGTTTAACGTTCACACACTTTATTTAACAGAGCTCGTACCTTGTGGTTGTTGCGGCCCCCCTCAGGGTCTGGGCGGCGCCGGGGCGGCCAGCACGCCGGCCCGGGTCCACTCCATGTCGCGGGTTCGACTCCCGGCCGGGCCGCTTCAGTCGAGGTAGGCTCGGGTCAACTGCATACACTTGGTTTCTTTCTTTTTCTCTCTCACGTTGAAACACGCACACACACACACGCGGACACTAACTCACAAACGCGCGCGCGCGAGCACAGTGTGGTCACGTCGGCTATGCGCGGGGCTGGTCGCGCGGCGGTGCGGGGACGGGCGCAGGGTCCATGGGTCCTGGGCTGGGCTGGGCTCTGCAGCCGCGGGGATTCAACAACACACTGCTTCCCCCGCAGCACCGCGGGCGGGCCGCGCCCCCACCCCGCCCCGCCCCACCGCACCCCGCCCCACCCCGCCCCGCCCCGCCCCGCCCCGCCCCGCCCCGCCCCGCCCGCTCCGGCCGAGGGGTGGGAGGCGGCCGGGCCGGGGCGGACAGCGAACAGGTGAAGAAGAGGGGCTGGGCTGGCCGAGGCAAAAGGGCCGTGACGACTTGACTTTTCAAGGCGGAGGATATAGAAAAGCCGTCGGCAATTACGGGGCGCCGCGCCGAACAGCGGAACAGAGGGATTTGTCGCGAGAATTTATCATATCGACGCCTGCCTTCTGGCCCTGGAATTTATTGGAATTAAAGTTTGGCATAACGCCGCCCCTGGAATTCAACGCTAAAATATGGTGATCGTCAGAGGCCGCGACTTTCAGGTGGAGCGCCTATCAATCCAGCTGGAGTTTTGAAAAGTCTCGCAGCAAATCACGGCAAAAAAAACTGCTTCTAAACGAAACGGTGATATGAATACTCGCGCGATATTCACGCTGTTTTACACGCTGTCCCTCGTCATCATGCTTTCCAGCAATATTTTTCCTAACGCGTCACAATCTCTCTCACTCTCTTTCTCTCTCTCTTGCACTCGCAGGTGTCAGGCCGTCCCGGCTTCCGCGACATAGTAATAAGTTAAAAAGGCGGTGCGAGACGCCTCCTGCGGAAGAGTAATTTTGTCACCATAACTGTAAAGTCGGAGCCGCGGGAGCGATCGAATACACTGATAAGTAGCCGCAGTGCTTCTTCATTCCGGCGAGTCAGGGTGGGGGGTATGGCATGCACTCCTCCCGCTTATCTTTCTAGGGACAAAACCATGACCGAAACTCACTAAAAAAAATTTGTTACCACAGAGAAAAATTTTCTGCAGCTCAACAAAATTTTGTAGGGTCGCCAAAATTTTTGGCTTGCTTTAATGTTTTTTTTTGTTTTTGTCAACTATAACGGAAAATATGACTGGTTTCTGGCAAGAAATTTTCGTTTCACATAAAATAAAATTCCCTCTTCTTCACAAAGATGCATCATATCCAGGAGATTTCTGGGAGGAATCCCCAGGGATGTGCGCCTGCGAGGATCTGGCCGCTCCGCTCCGACCTCCAGATCACACTTTATCAGCTGCACCGGGGCGGGGCGGGGCGGGGCTGCAGTCTCCATTCCCGCGCTCATTTTTCATTGTATGTAATTCGGCAAAACATAGACTCGAGCCCGGGCCGGGCCGGAGAGAGCCGCTCCTTAAGCTGTGCCGGCCGGGCCGGGGGCGGCGTGGGGGCGGGCTGGGGGCGGGGGGAGGGCGGCGGGCGCCGCGATGCTCTGATTGGGCAGGATGCGCGGGGGGTGGGAGGGCAGGCTGCCCGCCCCCACCATGCCGGGCGCCGATTGGTGGTCGCGCCTGCCTCCGCTGGGGGCGGCGGGCGTGGGCGGGGGCGGGCGGGGCTGGGGGCGGCCGAGGAAGGAAGCCAGATAGGATGGAAGGAAGGAAGGATCCACTATTGTGGTGCCGGTGTGCTGGGCAGGGTGGGGGAAGCAGAGAGAGAGAGAGAGAGAGAGAGACAGACAGAGTGAGAGAGAGAGAGAGAGGGGGGGGGGAGGAGAAGAAGACGGTCTGCCGAAACGGAAGCAAAGAGCAATGCCGCGAAGGAGGATCCAGGGCTGGTTCGGGTCGGGCCTACGCCCTGCCCGCCCTGCGCCACGCTGCGGCCCAGGGGCATACGGTCCCCAGGGCACACATGTCCCCGCGGCCCCAGTGACCTTTGTCCTTCGATCTTTGAATGGCTCTCTGCCCTGCAAACCCACGTGTGTGTGTGAATGCCGCACACATTCTGGTGTGTGAATTTTCCTAGAAATTAAGTGGGCAAGTTTATTAGTCGCAATGCACACACCTACAAGTGTGCGACTTTCACAAACTTGCGTTTCCGGAGTGATCCATGCTCCCGATTTTCGTAACCTCATAGTCCAAAATCATTTATTTTTAATTTTTTTTATTTATTTATTTTTATTTTTTTGCGCCGCTTATACTCCCGAAAACGCTTCGTTTCCCATAGATATTCCAATTTTTTTCCCAAATAAATAGTTAACGTTTTTGGAATTGAAAGGAAAACACTTCCTTCTAGTCGGCCCGGTCACGGCGGCGGCAGCGGCCGCGCCCCTGGCTGGGTAGGCAGTCCCGTCGAGCAGCCGTGTTGGGCGGGAGTGCCTACCCCGCGGACCACAGGGGCTAGGCCCCGGGCCGGGCGCAGCGCAATCACACAAGTAAATCACTCTCGCTCAACAGCGTCAATGTCATTTTTATTTACGTTTCGACTCGACCCGACACGTGGGTGTCTGACCTCGGCGGCCGCCCCCGCTGCCGCCCCCGCTGCCGCCCCCGCTGCCGCCCCCGCTGCCGCCCCCACCGCCCTGCCCCGCCCCCGCCTCACGGACAGTAAAACAGATTACCTGCCATAAAAACTCAAACGGCCTGTGGGGAGCGGGGCGGGGCGGGGCGGGGGTGCGCGCACCTCGTTCACCCGCGCTGCTGTTCGTAATAAGTGACGTGAGAATCACTGCTGCGGGGTGGGGTGCGGCGGGGCGGGGCGGGGTGCGGCCGGCGCACAGACGCACCTGGTCGTCGTCCGTCCACCTCCGGGGTGTCCCCCCTCGACGTACTCCCTCACCGACCCCGTCCGCCGGGGTCCCTCGCCCTCGGGGAGGTTGGCGGGGGCGGTGGTTTTCTGTTCCTCCCGTGGGCCGCGACATCGCGTCTGGTACGTCCAGGTAGCCTGGGCAGGCACAGGGCAGGACTCAGGCCACGCTCAAAGATTAATGGCAGCTTGTGTTTGCCAGGGAGTCAGCCCAGTCCATTATTTCAGACGTCGCCTTCTATTCTCGGAAAGTCTCGGACTCCTGGCGGCGGCTCCGAGAAGTTGTCAGGGAAGTGGTTCGCGATTACTTCTTCTCCTCGAATACTCTCTCTCTCTCTCTCTCTCTCTCTCTCTCTCTCTCTCTCTCTCTCTCTCTCTCTCTCTCTCTCTCTCTCTCTCTCTCTCTCTCTCTCTCTCTCTCTCCCTCTCCCTCTCCCTCTCCCTCTCCCTCTCCCTCTCTCTCTCTCTCTCTCTCTCCTCTTATTGATTTATTCCGTAACCCTTGCTTCCGTGTACAATTTTTTTTCCAACCAAATTGAGATGATAGAGTTTCAATTTAGTTTTGTGCGGTCGAGTGTTTCATGTCTGGCAGTCGTTGGCCGTCCCGGTGTCATTTCCTCCGACGGAGCAGTGAGATTGATAACCACGACAACGACATTGTGATAAATCTAAAAAGAAAATCTTTCTGATATTATTTTTATTTTTAAAGACGATCAGAGTATGGCACGATGTGTGGCACAACGTGTCCGCCATAAACATGAACAAATCTGCATGTACGCCGCCTGGACACACCACTCTCGTGCGCCTATGAGCCGCGCCTGTCCGCGGCACTTCCCCCTGCCTCACCTTATTTCCATACGAGGGAGACAAGAGTGAGACCTTGCTGGGGCCAGGTGGTGCGAGTAAGACATTTCCTGCAGGGCATAGTAAAGGCGGTGTTCTCTCCCCCTCCCCCTCCCCCTCCCCTCCTCCCCGCGCAGAATGAGCAGCCGCAAAAGGAATGTTCGCGGCGGGGCGGTGGTCGCCGCTAATAGCTGGTGGTAGGGTGAAGCGGGACTTAGCTGTGGCCAGCACACCCTTCGCCACCATCTACCCTTACGACATACACAGAACTCTTGTAGGTGTGTTAGTTCCTAACTACACACTTTAACCAGGAAAAGTGGTACATTTTTTTCTAGAAATTTACGGACGTAGGTCACAAGCGCTACAGATCACAACCGCTACAGGTCACAAACGCTACAGCTCGCTAACGCTACGGGTCGCAAGCGCTACAGCTCGGTAGCGCTAGGGCTCGCTAGCGCTACGGGTCACAAGCGCTACAGCGAGAATCCGCGCGTTAGGCGGAGCCGAGCCGAGCTGAACCTTGAAAAATTACGCACGTGGCGTGAAAACATAGAAAATTTTTGCGACAGTAAACCTCCCGAAGGAGGTTGCGGTTCCCGCCAGGCACAGGGCTTTTACCCCCCGTGGCAGCCAACAACTTCGGTGTTCTTATGGGAACCGGTGCTTTTCTGGCATGCGATCCTGTCGCGCAATTCGACAGATTTGATCCCCGTACTGTCAGATTTAGTCGTACGGTGGTTAACCGAACTGCCCTGTCCCCAGGGCATGGAATAGCTATTTTTGGAGCCAGATTCTAGGACTTATGACCCCACGACCGACCACCAGTCGTGGGCATGGGACGGAACTTCCTGGCAACCCGCTGTCGCTACCAGTGAAGAACCTACCTGGGTTTGAACCAGGCCCCATGTGCCGAGTCTCACAGACACCCCACGGCTTTCGCGGCACCACTAGACCACTAGACCGTCGGCTATTCCACGAGGGAGCTCGGTTGAAATGGGGGGTTTGAATTCCACTCTCCAAATTGTTGTCCTCAGAAAAATTAAATTTCTTGGTAAGATTCGAACCTCCGTCCTGCGACTCTCCGGGCGGACACTATGCCGGCACGGCTACGACGCCACGGTACCAGGTGCCGGACCACTAGGAGTCATGCTGCGCGAGAAGCCACAGTCACCGAAGAAACAAACCCGGTGTCATGAGTGCGCCTGCTCTCCGGTCAGTGCTGGGCCGGCCGCGCAGCGTCATTGGTATCGACGCTGCTTATTGCACTAGGTGGCAGAGGTTCAAACACCGCGTATTGTTTTTTGCTTGTTATTTTTTTTTTTTTTTTTTTTTTTTTTTTGTTCCGACCATGTGCTCTTTCCAGCTATACCGTCCTTGTGACTTAGGCAACTGCAAAAAAGGCACTGGAAAGAGCACTTGGTCCAAACAAAAAAAAATTAACAAGAAACAAAAAAAATACGTGGTGTTTGAACCTCTGCCCACCTAGTGCATTAAGCAGCGCCGATACCAATGACGCTACGCGGCCGGCCCAGCACTGGCCGAAGAGCAGGCGCACTCATGACACCGGGTTCGTTTCTTCGGTGACTGAGGCTTCTCGCGCAGCATGACTCCTAGTGGTCCGGCACCTGGTATCGTGGCGTGTTAGCCGTGCCGGCATAGAGTCCACGCGGGGAGTCGCAGGACGGTGGTTCGAATCTTTCCTAGAAATTTCATTTTTCTGAGGACAACAAACTTGGAGTGGAATTCAACCCCCCCATTTCAACCGACCTCCCTCGTGGAATAGCCGACGGTCTAGTGGTCTAGTGGTGCCGCGAAAGCCGTGGGGTGTCTGTGAGACTCGGCACATGGGGCCTGGTTCAAACCCAGGTAGGTTCTTCACTGGTAGCGACAGCGGGTTGCCAGGAAGTTCCATGTCCCATGCCCACGACTGGTGGTCGGTCGTGGGGTCATAAGTCCTAGAATCTGGCTCCAAAAATAGCTATTCCATGCTCTGGGGACAGGGCAGTTCGGTTAACCACCGTACGACTAAATCTGACAGTACGGGGATCAAATCTGTCGAATTGCGCGACAGGATCGCATGCCAGAAAAGCACCGGTTCCCATAAGAACACCGAAGTAGTTGGCTGCCACGGGGGGTAAAAGCCCTGTGCCTGGCGGGAACCGCAACCTCCTTCGAGAGGTTTACTGTCGCAAAAATTTTCCATGTTTTCACGCCATCCTTTCATTCGCAGAGCACGTGCGTAATTTTTCAAGGTTAAGCTAGGCTCGGCTCGGCTCCGCCTAACGCGCGGATTCTCGCTGTAGCGCTTGTGACCCTGTAGCGTTAGCGAGCTGTAGCGCTTGTGACCTGTAGCGGTTGTGATCTGTAGCGCTTCCGAGCCACTCCGGAAATTTACTATAGGGATATTAAGTGTGGGAATGGTAAATTCACTTACCCACTACAGAGATAACAAGGGTATGCGATTTTCAAACATTTTAAGTTTCAAGTGTTCCCTTTATTTTCTTTTGGCACTATAATGTCCTTGGTCTATATGGGCACAGTCTCAATCGGTTGGCGTGGAACCGGCAGAGAAAGGTCTTCGCCAGAGAGAGAGAGAGAGAGAGAGAGAGAGAGAGAGAGAGAGAGAGAGAGTAAGGAAGGGGAGAGTAGCCTGCACGCGTGTTTAATGTGCCGCACGTGCATGGCAAGGCCGGCCCCCTGGATGCTCTATAGGGGTTCCACCTCTTCCCCGAGCTTATGAAAAACATGAAAGAAAAAAGTATGGGTTTAAGGACAATACATTTTTCTATAGTTAAATATTTTTGAGAAGCTGCGGGATGTAATCGAAAGTGTTCAACTGACACACACTTACAAGTATTAGACACCTTGTTGACACAACTTTTCTGGTCGGAACATACCACCTGTCACTGAATCTAAATACGAAAACGCCTGTAGACATTTACGGTGTGCTTTTCCTGGCAGTGTAGCGGGCCGCGGGCTACAGCGGTGCGCTGCTGAGATGTCGCAGGGACGGCCCATGGTGGACCAAAGTTACTTATCGCAAACTTGGAAACAACTACTGTAGTTATGGCGGCGCAATGCAAACCTGCGCAGCGGAGGCGAGGCGCCCTCTATCTTATTACCGCCGACACAAGTGAGCCCGCCCCCCGCCCCGCCTCCCAACCCCTGCCACCACTTCTCAGTCCAGTTTGTGGCTGCAGCAACAACCATGTAGGTCTCAACCCGCACTCTCTAGTTGTCCTGGCATGATGTACGACATCGGCAGGACTTGGACGACACGCCTGACCGTTCTCGTCTCAACATTTCTTCTTCTTCTGTAAGAGAGAGAGAGAGAGAGAGAGAGAGAGAGAGAGAGAGAGAGAGAGAGAGCGTTGCCCTTTGCTTGGACGTTTCGATTTATCGTCTCTTGTCTCTGCTGCGAGTGCCGTATTTTCCCTCTCTCGGGTCCGAGCCTTGTGGTGGTGGCGGGCCTGGGGTGGCGGGTAAACATAGCCAAGGGGCTCGCAAGGTCCCCGTAATGGCTACACGACGCCTCAAATTGAGCGAAAATGATAACTGAATCCGATCCAGTGGCGGTCCGGGCCGGAGAGGGGAGGGGTGGGGGGAGGCTGGGCTCTGGGGCTAGGGCCTCGGCGCGGCCAGGCGAGGCTGTGGTGGAGGGCCTCCTGCGGGCCTCGGCCTCGGGCTGGGCTGGGCTGGGGTGAGGCCGGGCCGACACCCTCCCCTCCTCACAGCGCAGCGCTTCCGGTGTAAGTCTCTCGGCCCGGCCTCGGCTCACCCCCAGCATGCTGGGGTCCGGTCCAGCGGAGAGAGGGGCGACTTGGGGTAGAGAGGAGGTAAGGTGGTCAACAATGGGGTCACTTTTTTCCCGTCGTCGTTTATACTTATCCGGATTTTTTCGGTGAGCGTGTTATTTTTTAGAGTGAAGAGCTGTATGGAAAGGGCAGGGAAAGGGGGTGGGGCTGCGGTGATTGGCGGTAGCGGCAATGATGACATTTTTTGTTTCGTTTTATTTTAAAAATTTACAGCAGTCGTCTTGCTTGTGTAAGTGCACGACTGGAAATTCATATACACTCACTAAGCGACATTCTCCATACTCCTGGCTCTGCAGCAGTGTACCCCTCCCTGTGAGAGTCCGGGGCGGGGCGGTGGCATATCCTTATTCGCAGCCGTTCAGGACTCAATAAGTGTTTAAGCCCTTGGCACGCCCTGGCCCTGCCGCAGTCCCAGTACCGCCTGCTGGGCCGGGCGGTGAGTGTGCGGTCACTCAGAATGGGGGCTGTGCTCTGTGTCGTCCTCGTGTAAATCAGCCCCTGGCGGGCAGCTCTCATTTCCTGGTCAGGGTCCTCTCTCTGGCGGGAGGGGCAGTTACTGACCGCTCCACCAAAGACATATGCCCCTGGAGATGAGGTGAGGTGCGCCCCACTGCGTATTGTGTACTATTATTGTGCCGCTTGCCTACACTGGAAACCCAAAGTGTGTGAATGTGGTCGTGTGCGCATTTCCATTCCCACACTTGTCCCCCTCAGGTGTTTGAAAGTCCATACTTTTACTTGTCTAAGTGTGTGAATTCACACGCCTACAAGTGTGCAGCATGTACACGCTTGCGCTGTGCTGCTGGTGCCCGCTCCCCTACGCCTCAGATGTTTGGAAGTCCATACTTTTACTTGTCTAAGTGTGTGAATACACACGCCTACAAGTGTGCAACACTTGGTCTGTGCTGCTGGCGCCCGCCCCCCGCCGCCTCAGAGCACGCTGAGCCGCAGGTCCGGGTAGTCGCAGCGCCGCCGGCCGATGGCGGGCTGCGGCCCGGGCGGGTACTTGCTGTAGTGGTCGTTGCACACCCCGGCCCGGTAGGCGACCCCCACCCTGCGCAGGACCATAGAAACCACAATGCTATACAAGTAAAATAATTTCCAAAACGTGAAGGAGTATGCGCTTACCTGTCGAGCCCCGCACGGTCCTGTCCGATCCACGGCTGCAGCTGGTAGTGCTCGCGGGGCGGGCGCCAGGGGACCACCCGTCGCTCGTACAGCGGCCGCCTCGCCCGGCCCGGCGCAGGCTCCTGCGTCGCACAGTAACTTTTTATTTTTAGTAAAGGTTGCACTCGGCCAAAAGCCGGGAAACCAAAATAAAAAGTGTCCTTGCCTCTGGTTCCGGCTCTGGTTTCGCACACTGCCCCTCGTTGGCTAAAAATCGGGGGAAGAACAAAATTTACAAGTTATTCAATTTTTAAATAATTAAAGTTGCGCCTGTGCTGAAAAAAGTAAGAATGAGCTGTACTACTGCACCTATTTGTCCCGGGATGTAGTAGTCCTCCCTGTCGACCTGCAGCGCGTCCCCGACGTCCGGCGGGCCGCAGTCCCTCCCCATCTTGCAGTAGCCGTAGTCGTCGGCCCTCCCGACGGGCCAGCACGGCCGCGGCCGCTCCAGGGACCCGTTGTACCAGAAGGGCGTCGGCCACAGCAGGGAGCTGCGAGCTCAATAACGTTGTAAGGCGCTCTTGTGTTAAGTTACGGACCCCTGTCTCTCCTGGAGACTACGACACTCAGGGGCAAACCTCATGGGCAGCACCAGCTCCCGCTCCTCCTCCTCCTCCTCCGGCCTCACGGGAGGGGGCGGGGACGAGGACGGCGTCGATGGAGGCGGACAGCTCGTCCCGGCGGGGTCCTTCGGAAACGGGAAAAGCGCCTGGTGCTCTGGGCGCGCCAAGTACGGAAAAGACGGGTTAGGTAGATCCTGCCAACGCTCTCTCGCAATCTCCAACGCGAAAAATACAGGAAAATACACGAAAAATACACGCAGAGTGTACACTACAAGAGCTGGCCGCGCCCCCACCCCCTCTCCCCTCACCCTGCGGGTAGCGCTGCGCCGGCTGGGACAGGCGCACCACGGTGGCGCTCGCCTCGCTGGGCGCGGGGACCCAGTTGGCCCTGTCGGCGAGCACCTTGAGCTCCAGGACGGTCGGGTGCAGCTTCACCTCGTGGTGCCTGAAACACGTGGGCATCTGTAAATTTTCTGAAGTTTTTTCTGAATATTTTTTCTGAATATTTTTTCTGAATTTTTCTGATTTTTTGAAAGTACAAGGTGTACTTAAATTTCAGAGTGGTTTCTCCTGCTGCACATTGCCTATTTCTGTGGCAACACTATAAGGGTAGGGGTGCTCACCCTGCGTTGACGCCCGTGCCGAAGTGGTGGTGCGTCCTCGGCACGGTCGGCACCGTCTTCATGCGCTCCCCGAACACGGGCAGGAGGTTGACGCCGCTGTACTGGCCGAAGTGGCTGCCGTACGAGGCATCTGTGTGACACGTCCATTATTCACACACTTGAGGCGGGTAAAGTGTGACATTTCACGAGATATTTCATAGGAATTTCAAACACTGTGTGCGAATGGTAGATCACACGCATACCTCTACGTAGGGTACGCGACACTCGTACTCACCTCGGTAGTGCTTGACCTCGCGCACGAACCGGCCCACGGAGGGCTGCGTGACCCGGGGCGGGAGGCCGATGGTGTGCGCGGCGTCCGACTGGAACGTGGGCACCACCTCCACCTCCTTGAGCACCGGCGGCGCGAGCTCCCGCTCCCAGCCGGCGCCGCGCTCCCCGGGCTGCGGGCGGGCGGACATGTTAGGGCCGTGCACTCTGGGACTTTCCCCCGAGGGGGCCTATCTCGCCCGCCTACCGGAAGCTGGAGCGCGAGCCGGGGGCCGTGCTGCGGCCGGGGCCTCCCGGGCCCCTCGAAGACCACCGCCATGCCGGAGGTTCACCCGCGCCACCTCACCACACCATCTCCATGGCGCTCGCCTCGCCGCGCGTGTCTCTGTTGTTGGCCTCGAGGGCGTTTGCGCCGCGTGCGAGGTCTTGTTTTACCATGTGTTCGCCGTGGTTTCGCGTTTCCGGACATTTCTTGCGTTTTGAAACCTCGCGCCGCCGGTCCTCTGTAGTCTCGCGAAGGGACGCTTGCCGCGTGTTTTCGATTGGTGATTGCAATGTGTTCCCGTTTGGTCGATGGCAGCGATCCTGGTGGCGAAAGGAAGAATCGTTGAATGTTGTTGCGTGCAAAAGCAGGTTGAGCAAAGACGGGAAGAGAGGAGAGCGAGGAGAGAGAAGTTATGCTCTACATTGTCAACAAATTTGAAGTGGCTCAAATTTCATGATGGATGTGCCCTTCTAATCTATTTATAATTTTGAGTCTTGGTCAGATATTTCCATCCCACCAGTCATTGAGCTATCACAGAAATTATTGTCTGAGCCACTAGTCTGTAGTCGACATGGAGCTGTCAAAAGGTTAGTTTTTGTAATGTTTCTGCCAGCTTCACTGTTTAACGTGCAGTGAACAGGTAATTGGTTCCTTTGTTGTGTTTTATCTGCTGCTGACTGTTACTGCTAGACCGTTTTGAGTCAAGCAAACTCACAAATTTGACACAATTTCTTACACCTGTCTTGATTTTAATCTATTGGATGTTGTTATTGATCATTGGTTTCTTTTAGATATCTTCTCTAATCGGTAATACAGTTAACTACATTCATGTTTCACTTGCTTTTTTCCTCTACTTGGTTCATTCATTTTTTTAAAAAATTAGTGTACCATTTATGAGTCACTCTGTCTAACCTCATTGACCTGCCTCTATTCTGCTGATGCGTTATGACAACATCAATAAAATAGTACTCCTTCCATATACTATTTTTTAAAACAAAAGGTCAGCAATTTTTGTTTTTTACTTTTTATTTTAATTTTTTAATTTTCTGTTTAGGTGCTGTCTCTTCTCCATTTGTTTGAAATGGATTGTAGAGTATTGAAAATAAGCAGCAATGAATCAAGAAGAACTTTTGCTTAGGGCCGCAGAAGAGCGTGCCATTATTGTCAATAAATATAAACATGGAAGAGAGGAAGGCGCTCAGATTGATCCATGGGAAGATCCGTCATTTGAAATCTACCATGTCACTGACCGATATGGTTTTATTCAGTGAGTATCTTTATTCCTTTAAAAATGAAAAAAAATGAAAATATTGTACAAAAAAACTGTATGAAAATAATGGATGCCTGTTAAAATTGCAGTGATCAGAGAATGCCTATGCGCAAGGACACTAAAGAAATCCAAGTGGAGATGGAACGTGTAAAGAAGTGGCTAAAAATGGCTAAAGAATGGGATAACCACAAACTTAGTCCAGAAAAATTAAGACGACGTATTTTTAAAGGCATTCCAGACTCATTAAGAGGGACATTTTGGAGCCGACTGCTAAATTTAGAGACTATTAAGGAAGAGCAGAAAGGAAAATACGAGGTATTTGCCACATTTCTTAGTAATGTATATTTACTCACTTCAGTAGGGGGTGTATTCATCCTCTGTGATTTTACACCGGGCTTTGACCACTTAGTTGTCTTGCCGCACTCAAAATGTTAATACACTACTTGAATTATCTCTAACAAGAAATTATTATTTCAGGAAATGCGAGATATAGCTATGAAGTGGTCCCCTGATATAAGACAAATTGATTTGGATGTCAATAGAACCTACAGAGATCATATGATGTTTCGTGAGCGCTATGGTTTAAAGCAGCAAGCTTTATTTAATATTTTAGGGGCTTACTCTGTTTATAATAGGGAAATAGGGTATTGTCAAGGCATGTCTCAAATAGCTGCACTTCTTTTAATGTATATGAATGAAGAAGATGCATTTTGGGCTTTGTCAGCATTAATATGTGACAAGAAATATTGTATGCATGGTAAGAGACATAGATCAATTGTTTCCATTTTCCCCATGCTAGTATTGTGATTATTTCTGGCTTCTTTGTTTATGAGTTAGACTATAATATTGTTACCTTTCCAGGATTCTATATTCAAGGATTTCCAAAGCTTGTGCGATATCAAGACCACCATGACAAGATTATGAATAAGTTCCTACCAAAGCTCAAGAAGCATTTGGACCGCAATGGAGTTGATACTGGTATCTACACACTTAAATGGTTTTTCCAATGTTATCTAGACAGAGTAAGTTATCTATTTATCTATTGTGTGTGTGTGTGTGTGTGTTATATACAGTAGCCTTTGGTACACCCTAACATGGTATTTTTTCTTTAAGGTCCCTTTCCGGTTGGCTCTACGGATATGGGATGCATATTTATTAGATGGAGAGAGGGTGTTAATTGCTATGGGCTACAATCTTTTGAAATTACATCGCCGCCAACTTATGCGACTAGGCATGGATGATATTCTGACATACCTTCAAGTAAGTCCTAAATCATGGGTGACACATTTGCCACAATCAAAATGTAGTTAATATTTACTGGACTTCATTTTAAACTTTTTCTTTTAGATTCGTATGGAAAGATCTGAAATGGATGATGATATTGTGATGGAAAGCTTACAGCGTTGCATGGAAGAGTTGAAGAAAGCCAAGCTAGACTACCCAGGCCCTTCACCACCAGATGAACTCCCCAAAATGCCGTTTGGATCATTTACTGAGCCAACATTCGAGCAGAAGGTCAAAAACATTTCCTCCTTTAAACTAATTATTTGAATTTATCCATTTACCTGTGCTAATGTTGTTGTAATTGCGAATCTGTCATGCTTGCAGGTGGGGAGAAGAACAAGTGAATTAACAGCTCTTGAAAGAGTAGCAACAGAATCTGTTGTGTTAAGGAGGCAGCAAACTGAAGAACAAATAGAAATGGATCAGCTTTCACCTAGGCCGCCAGGATCAACAAGCAATGGTCATCATCGGCTTTCTCACATATCTGGTAGCGACGGTGGAAATCTGGGAGGTTTGTACCTTTAAATTTTTCTGTAGATTTAATATTTATCCTGCTTATGTGCATGGAAATTGAATCTTTCTGATTTTACAAATCTTTGTGTCACGGGATGCCATTTTGCCTTTCTCTGTGATTGTGCTTGTTAGTGTGATATTAACAAATGAAAACAATTTAATTTTCTATCCTTCCCCAAACTAAATTTCTTCTGACTTGTTTTTCATCTAGAGAGCTACGAAATTTAGCTAAATTACAACTTTGCCTATTTGTGATGTTAAATAAGAATACCTGGAACGCCACTATTTTATGTTTTGGAACATATTAAATATATGCTTTTCATTAAGGTTATAATTTGCTTGTCATTGTCTTACTATCAGTCCATTTCTGAAGCCTTGAAGCCCACAATTCCATTAAAGCTCCCAATCCCTTTTATTTTTGGTATTGTCTGCAAATATCTGATTCTCATGCTTTTGCCTTTCTCTCTTTTCTTCTGCTGCATGGATTAGACCAAGGTGAGTTATATATTTTTGAACTTAACAAACTCACATGACGTTTGGGGTCTGTTATTTATATTTTTTATCCATTTCCTGCAGGATCCAAATTCTCCTTTGATCCCAGTATCGATGACGCAAGTTCTTTGGTTTCTCGGCGGTCGTTGGCGGATACCAGTGTGACGTCAACTGCAGATCTCTCCGTCTTTTCTTCAGTGACACGATCTCATGCACAAGACAATAGCTTAGACACACACAGTAATGTATCTGATGAAAGTTCAGGGCCAAGGGCAATAACTCCTACAGCTACGCCCAGAGCTCTCACTCCACAGCCATCTGCGCCTAGTCCTGATGTGGTTAGAATTTATGTTCCCTACTCTTCGCCTTCTCCACCTTCACCCTGTAGGCAAAATGGTGATCTTCCTCCTCGGTCTTTACCATGCCCACTCACATCAGACCAGAATAAGCTTATAATTAAGGTGGACAATAATAGCCAGGAAGAGCAAACACCTATAGTTGAACATGGTCATTTAGTGAAGCCCTTTCAGCTCAATAGTCCTGAAATAGACTTGAAATAGGTACTGAAACTTAACAACATGGGCATTATAGTTCAATTATTATTGGTACCTGATTTGACTTTGGTATTTCTAGTAGGGCATACCAATCTGTAAATGAGATAAATGAAGCATAGGTAGGCATTTAGTTTTGACAAGTTTCAATTTGTATTTATTTAAATATATATGTGAGCATTACATACCTGTGTTATTAGGCCTTTTTACTGAACCTTTTCTTTTTCCTATTTAAGGCTTAACTTAAGTACATTTGGAGTCCATAGCACTGTTGTTTGTATGCAAATTTAGAGCAAAATTTTAATATTGTCAAAAATGTGGTGGATGTTTTAGAGAGATTTATTGTTGCTTGTGGTTTTGCTTTACAGCACAATTAATGTTATGTGTGTATCAATATTTGTACGTTTCTGACTTAGGCTCTCAGAGGTAAGATTTTAGTGATGGCAGCCTTGCTGTCAGTCAAGAAGTGGATACACTGGAAATCAAAGACAAACATAAAAGACAGCCCTTTGAACATAGAGCTTATGAGGAGGTGTAGACATTTCTCTATATACTTACTTTGTGTTGACACAATGTTTCTTTAACTAACTATAAATGATTAAGGCACCAAAGGTGTGGTGCTTCTTTCTAACTGCTTGATATACTTAGCAGTAGAACATGTTGGTGACTTCTTTCTACTGTTGAAAATTGTTCAGTTATCTTCACACCTGAAGGTGGTATTTAAGATCTATTTTAGTTACTAGGACACGTCTTGGAAGAACCCACCATACTATCTTTATTCCTTTCTTTCTGATATTTTCTCAGTTTTTGGAATAGGATTTGAATCTTATTTTTGAAACACTTGTCAAAGATGTTCATTTAAATTAATTTAATGTGAAAGTTAACTTATCTTAGGACTATCAGATGTTTCTTTTTTTTTTTCAAACACTCACCTTAAGATGTGCCAAGATTTTGACATTCAAGGAATTTTCAAGGAGTTTTGCCACAAATCTCTAACTATATTGAATTTGATCTTTTAAACCTTTTTTTTTCTTTACAGTTTTCTAGTTCTATAAGAATACTTGGTGAAAATATTGAATCTCCTTGCTTCAAACTTGAAAACTTCATTTTTTCATTTCCCATTCTCATTGTTTTCTTTGTTTAAAGTAAGTGAGGCAGTTATCTTTTTTTTTTATTTTCTTTTTAGAAAAAAATTAAATAAATTAGGCACCGTTTTATTTCTATTTCTTATATTGTTATCTTTGTCAAATTCTTAATTTTAACATTTACTGCAGTTAGACTGTTAGGTTCTTGAAATGCAAGTCAGAGAATTTCTTTCTCACAATTTTAACTGTTGGACTTGGTCTGCGACCTGCTGTGTTATTCTGGAGATGTGGTGCTGAATTGTTTAAAAGCAGCTACATGCTGTTTTTACTTTTCTGCTATTATAATTGTAATCACTATTTTATGACGCAATGTGATGATGTCCTGTTTCCCATTGGTCTGCAATGGTAACCTTTCCTCTTATAGAGGACAATGAAAGATATTATGTATGCTTAAATGATAGTTACTTCTTACTCATATAGTATGTTATTTATGTATGATATTCTTTTCATGTCTGCTTCGCAGGTGTAATAGATGGAAAGGATGGTCAACTATTGTTATGTATCTATCATATCATGAACAAAATTTATCTACTTTTTTTTAGTGAGTATGTCCTACTTTGGACATTCTCGTATTGGTTGAAGACACATGCAATTTCTGGTCATTTCTTTTCTATTGTACTATTGACCGGTGCTAATTACCTCTACTGTCTACCTTTATGTTCAAACCAATTGTGAAAAAGGTACAATTTTTAGCAAAACTCAGAGTATTTTTTATTATGATGAAGATTATATGCAGTATTGGTGGTGAAATTTTGTTTTATATTGTACACTTGCAGTATTGGTAATGAGAATTTGTTTTATATTGTACACTTGTACTTATGCTGTAGATAATCAGAAGCCGTATGAAGGTATACCTTTGCTAAGAGAGTGCTTTGTGCTGAAGGCATGGCGAGTGAATGCTTGTGGTATATTGGTCAATTCGTTTTTAAATTTATTCAGTAGCAATCAAAAATGTGCTAAAATTAGTCCCAAGTCAGACAAATCATTTTTATCTTGGTGATTTCTTAAACTAACCATGTATGTACTTCTTCAAACTATACTCAATGGGTGTGTGATTTCGGTGATGCTGCTGACATATCGAGTGTCACTATTTTTGTTTGGTTGAAGACTTCCACACCTCTTTAACTCAAAAATATCAGCACATCATATTTGGTTAGTTAACACTGTGATGTAGTGATTCTACCCTAAAGTTGTTATAAAATTTTTAATAGTTTCTAAAATCCAGTTGTTGTTCATTCTCTCTAAAAATTATATCCTATCATTCTTAACAGTGTCTGCTTTGAGGGAGTTGAAGTTGTTTGATCTGAATGCCCACCAGAAAAATTTAAAACACAAAGAACATACTAAGTCAACATGATATTTCCTGACCATTTGTTTTTCTGGTATTGAAATTCTTTCTGCCTGTTATTTATATTTAGGTTGTCTGTTAAACTGAAATAGAGGGTTTTAGAATTAAAAAGTAAAATGTTTGTAATTCTCTAGATACATTGTTGTCAATGTTAAAGAATGAAATATTTAAACACAGGTTTACCACAAGAAAGTCAAATCCTCAAGGATTGCTTGTGTTTCGACATAAATGCTAGGCTTGTTTTTCCTCTATTATGAATGCAACTGGAAACTGCTCTCTACAATGTGCCCATCCATAACTATATTCCATTTTTTGTGTATGTTTAATCACTTTGTCACAGGGAATGATAACTATTTTCTTCTGACAGCTAACTCTCACTTGAGTATCAAATGCAATTCTCTTTAGCTGAACTGTATTAGTCGTGCTTGTGTTAGGAAAACATAAGTGCAACTAATTTGTGTTACTAACTTACTAGCTCTAAAAGGTTTACTCCATGAAGACTGTGTAGAGTGTTTAGAAAGAATTTTTCTGGCAAGGAAATGATCTCTGAAGTAATAAGATATTTTAGAAATTATCAAATACAACATTCCAGGACATGAGTAAGATTTTACTGACTGTTCTGTTTTAGTGATACTGAATCTAAACACTGTACACAGTTAATTAAGCTTAGGGGCTAAATGTAAATTTAATTATTTTTCAGCATTTTGACATGCAATAATGTGGTAATGATTTACACTCTAGCAATAACCTAGTAGATTTTCTGTGTATTTATATTTTTCTATGAAAATAATGCCGAATTATGTTCACTAATTAAATTTTTATTTGTTTGGTCATATTGATTTGGAAGTGTTCTCAAACTGATGCTGAAATCATGTTTCAGCCAGTTCAGAATCTTGATATTTTGATGTACTAACTTGATATTATGAAAATTACTGTTTCTCTCATTTCTTTTCTTGTATCAATCGCCTGTTTCCTGCTATTTAGTGTAATGACGCCTGAGAGGCTGAGATGAAAACCTTTTAAATTTCAATCAATAAATAAATATTTATTTTATACAGATGACCAGAGATAACAACTCTGGAATGACACTTTATACTTTCCCGCTCCTGCCCCATAAGTTGGTAAACTTGCGAATGAAAAGGGTGTAGGCTGGCACCCCTGTGAGTCAGAAACAAATTTGGCAAACAAAAGCACCAAAAACTAATATTTGTGATTTTGCTAAATTGTAAAATGCCGAAAGTCGTTTCTCGCAGTATCGTGTGCTCGGACACGAAAGATCAGGAGGAATATGGCGAGGAGAAACCATTGCACATTTACTATTGTATTTGTGGACAGATGACTTTAATTTTAGGTTAGTGGAATACTGGCTACAAGAGCTTGACGTTTATCCAACTCCCCATACGCTTTCTGTTCGTCGATATTATTAAGGAGATGACATTAATTGAAACAATGATATTTTGTTGCAGATTGTGCTATTGAAAAGCTTCCCCTGCGCAAAAGGGATGGATCTCGTGTCATAGATGGCTCAAAACATGCGCACAAGATTACTTGTGATCAGGATGAAATTGTTCATATTAAAAGACCTGAGGGTATTGAGCGACAGCATCGAATGAAATGCAAAAAGTAAGCTTTTTATCCAAAATTTGTTGTCATCACTAATTTAACAACCTAATTCTATTTTCAATTTTCCCTTTTCTCTTTAGGTGTGGTTTAGCATTGTATTACAAACATGAGCCACGGAGTAACACCAATTTTATTTTTAAAGGAGCCATTGTTAAAAGCTCAGGGGAAGGTCCAAAAATGGATATTTATAACCAGGTGGCTGCTGTTGCCAAACCAAAGAAAATTATGGTGACAAAACATACCAAAAATATGGGTAAATTCAGTTCTGTTACTGTGTCGACCATCGATGAAGAAGAAGATGAAATTGAAGCTGTAAGTGTAGTGGTCATTTCAAATATTTCCCAAGGAATTAGTCTATTGAATTAAAATCGTTTTTCTCTCTCTTTTATTTGCAGCGCGAGGTTGCCGATTCCTATGCTAATAATGCAAGAATTATTGAAAAGCAGCTAGAAAGGAAAGGAATGAATAAACACAAGATGGCAGTCCAACAAACCCAGGCAGAAATAGAGTCAAAGAAGGCTCGTGTCAGAGGAACTTTGATTGATAAATAACAGACCCAACTCTACAAAATGTAATTTTATTTAAGTATGTGATGTAACTATATGTTAATTTAAGGAACTGACTTTTTTTAAAATTATTGAATTATTCTAAATAAAATTTATTTACATATCCTATTGACAGTCATTTCACCTTCGTTCCCTTGAAGACTTGAGATGGAGTGGAGATGATTGAGCATTCAATAACATATCACAGACATCAGGTAGCAGACCACTGTCCAGCCCAGACCATAGCGCACGTCTAGGTGTACACCGGATTAGAGTCTGGTATGTAATTACCGCATTTTGGAAAGTTAGGAGGGGCCTGCACAAAGTTCTCCACCTCACCCACTTGGAAAGCCGCCTCCATGCCTGATGCCATGTGGTATTGGAAGTGACAGTGGAAGAACCATACGCCTGAAAAATTCAGGAAAATTTAGAAAAATTCTGGAAAAATTAAAGCAAAAACTGCAAAAAAAAATTCAATGAAAATAAACGAAAATTCAGGAAAATTCAAGAAAATTCACGACATTTGTACACAAGAATTCAGAGTTGTTTCCCCTGAGGCCTCGCTCACGTACCCGGGTTGTCCGCCTTGATGCGCACGATGGCGTAGCCCGCGTGGGGCAGCATGATGGTGTCCCGGGCGACGGGGCGGGTGTTCCCCGCGGCGTGCGCGCGCGCCCGCAGCGCCCCCGCGTGCTCGGCCACGTGCCGCACGCGCGCGCGCCCCGACGTGATGTTGGCCAGCGTGCCGAGCGCCAGCACGGAGAACGAGTAGCCGTGGAGGTGCATCGGGTGGGTGATCATGCTCTCCACGCTCCCCGTCACTGCCGGGCAGTCCTCACAGTCAGTGTTGCCAGAAAAGTTGGCAAAAACGGGGGAAACAACTCTGAATTTTGGTGCAACATTGTCGTGAATTTTTGTGAATTTTTTGAATTTTTTTCTGCTATTTGTGCCTCAATTTTTCCAAAATTTTTCAGAATTTCCCGCATGAAATTTTCTGCATTTTTTTGGTTTTTCTGCATTTTTCTGAATTTTTCTGAGTCACAGAGTGTACAAAAATTTCAGAGTTGTTTTCCCCTCGGCAAAAACCGCCCAACACATAGTATGTCTATGTAATAATTCACACACTTGTCGGCGAGCAGGTGCGCACACTCAGGGCAGGGGCTTACCGTCCGTGGCGTCCACCATGACGATCTCGTAGCGCGCGCCCAGTCGCACCCGCAGGACGTGCGTGCAGATGCAGAAGTCCTCGCCGGGCGCGCAGCCCGCGCAGGTGCGCGCCTGGCCCGGCTGGGTGAGCAGCGGCGTCGACGGCATCATGAAGGACACGTTGCCGATGGTGCCGGCGATGTTCCTGCCGAAGGCTGCGGCCAGTGCACGCATTTAGTGCGGGGGCGGGGCGGGGCGGTAGAGCGTGACCACACAGTGGTCATGTCGTGCGTCGAGACGGAATCACGGGGTGCTTAACGGCGGGGCCCTCAGGGTTAGCTTACTGATGAAGTGCAGGTAGCGCTCGTTCTGGAAGAGCTCCTCGTTGGTGTAGCCGTGGAAGAGGACCTCCTGGACGACGCGGTCCTCGGGCTCGGCCGTGCCCAGCATGAGTGGGTCGTTGGGGGCGTCGAGGCTCTGCAGGTCGGTCGCGCACCGCTGGTCCGGGCCGCCGGCCAAGCAGGCCGGCGAGTTCATCACCTGTCAATTTTTTTACCGATTAGAAAAGGATTTTTTTAAAAAAACGAATTCTAGAATTAATTATTAAAAATATTGAAAACTGTTGTAACTTTCGAAAGGGGTGTTTCAGATTGTGTTTTCGATGCCGGCAATTTTTTGCTTTTATACTGGTTGCACTGTATTTGGGCGCTGTCTCCCTGAAGCTCACCACGCCCTCTGGTTGCAGGAGCCCGGGTCGCGCCGACGGCCTCGGGTCGGCCGGCAGGGCGTCGTTGTCGGCGGCGTCCTCGTACCGCAGCACGGCGACCTGCTCGGCGGGGGCGGCGCAGTTGGCGGCGTACGAGTGGACCCAGAAGGCGTCGCCGTCCTGGTCGGCGGACACCACCACGTCGTAGCGCTCGCCTGCGGCCGCATCAGGTCAGGTAGGGTCAAGCAGGGGATTACAGGGCCCCGTAACTAAACACAAAAGTGCCTTGTAACGTTATCACGCCGTGTCTGATAACTAAGTCCCTACGCCCTTTGCTACTGTACGCCATGAGAGAAGGACGCCCTTCTCTCATGTGTATGCAGAGAGCTCTCAGGTCGAAGGCCTTGCCTGTGCCTTTGGCGTTATTTGAGGGTTCCAACGTTACCCGTGGTACAGCCGCGGTTAGCGTTATCTCACCCGAGAAGGTGTAGAGGGTGTCGACCTCGAGGGGCTGCACGTCGCGCGAGTCGCTGGCGATGATGGTCAGCTTGTGGCCGTACACCCGGAGCGCGAGCGGGCAGCTCAGGCCGCCGCTGTTGATGACCCGGAAGCGGTACCGGAGGCCGCGCTGCACCCGGAACTCGGCCAGCGGGGTGCGCGTCCAGGTGCCGTTGTCCATCTGGAAGTTCCCCTGGCCGTTGATGAGCACGCTGACGGGGGTCTGGCCCTGCGGCCGGTGCAGCCCGGGGAACACGAACTCCGCGTCCACGTGCATCCAGTCCATGAGGAACACGGCGTGCTCGGGCAGGTCCGCGTCGTAGAGGCCCGCGTGGGGGTCGAGGCCGCGGGGCGCGCGGCCCACCATCACGCCCACGGCGCCGTTCACCTTGTGGATGCCTGCCGGCGGGGGTCACGTGAGGGTCAGAGTGTTGCGGGCGAGGGGGAAACAACTCTGAAATTTTTGTTCGCCTCGTAATTTAGAAAAAAATCAGAAAAAATCAGGAAAATTTAAAAAAAAAAAACAGAAAAAATCAGAAAAATTCAGAGAAATTCACAAAAATTTACGACATTTTTACACCAAAATTCAGAGTTGTTTCCCCCTCGGTTGCGGGACTGCCTACCCCGTGGCGCCTCACGGCCGGGGTGGGTGTGGCACTACTTGCCGTTGTGCGGGTGGTAGAAGTACGTGCCCGGCTGGTCCACGACGAACTGGTAGCGGAAGATCTGGCCCGAGTGCACGGGGCACTGGGTGACCATGCTCACGCCGTCCATGTAGGGCGTGTCGCGCTGGTGCAGGCCGTGCCAGTGGAGCGTGTCCGCGTGGCCCGGCAGGCGGACGTGCAGGTCCACCACGACCGTGTCCCCGGCGCAGACCTGCAGGCGCAGCGCGAGGCGAGCGGTGGGTAGGGGAGCGTGACCACATAGTGGTCATGCCGCAGCCGCACTCAGTGCATGTGACTCACGTGCACGGCGGGCCCCGGCAGCATCCTGTTGATGGTGTACACCGTCCTCTCGACGCCGTCCACCGGGACGCAGGCCTCGGCGAAGCAGTCGGCGGCCACGCCGTCCGCGCAGCGACCGCACGCCCTGCGCAGGGCGAGGGGGAAACCACTCTGAACTTTTTGCACTCACCGTATAATTCAAAACAAAATTCAGAAAAATTCAGGAAAAATGTTTTTAAACAATCGGAAAAATTTAGGAAAAATTAGAAGCAAAATTTGCAAGAAATTCAATAAAATTTCGCAAAAATTCGCGACATTTGTACACCAAAATTCAGAGCGCAGGGCACGGCACCGCGCCGTTGCAGTCGGGAGTGCGACAATTTTGCAGCACCTCCCCGCCATACTCACGCGTTGAGGGCGTTGTAGATCTCCTCGTGGAAGGCGAACTTGCACACCATGGTCTCGCCGGGGACGCACTCGCGGTAGCAGGGGCCTGGAAACAACGCATCGCGGCGGGCGTTACGCGTAATCTGGTGGCAGCCGCGGTGCGTGCAGTGCAGTGCGTGCACCTGCTTGAGCAGGGTGGACCCGCCCCGCCCCGCCCCGCCCCGCCGCCTGCTTCGCACGCCGGCTTATCGGACATGTAATCGCCCAAAAGCGTAGGCGTGCGCCGGCGGGTACTCAGCGTCATTTTCAGTCTAGGCGTGTATTTAAAAAATAATTAAATCGGAAAGCGAATCCACATGTCCTTGCTCCATATCGCCGGGTTTACCGTACACTGTTAAAAATACCGTGGGGGGTTACGGTATGCATACGATCCGTACCGTAGTTTTCGTGTACGGTCAGACCGTAACGTATCCTTACGGTGCGGACTGTACTTCATTGCGGATGGAATGTTCTCCATTGAACTTCCCCAACATATTTGCAGGCTACGGAGCGTACCGTAGGATTCAGACTGTAGTCAAAAATTACGGTCCAGGACCAGGTAACAAATTTACGGCGCGTACCGTAGGCATTTACCGTGTTTGTTTTCATCAGTGTAGTTGGCGGGCGCGGCCAGCGCGCCCAGGGCGAGCAGGGCCGCCGCCAGCAGCGCGCGCGCCGCCGGGGCGGGCGCCGAGGTCCGGCCCCTCCTCGTGCCCATGTCCCCCGTCAGAGACGTGCTGGTGGCCGTCGTGCCGACGCCGCCTGCTGTCCTGTCGCCTCCGTCAGCCGCCGAACTCTGCCGCCGTCGTTCGCCCCCGTCAGCCGTCCCGTCAGCCGTCGAACTCTGCCGCCGTCGTTCGCCCCCGTCAGCCGTCCCGTCAGCCGTTGAACTCTGCCGGCGTCGTTCGCCTCCGTCAGCCGTCCCGTCAGCCGCCGAACCCTACCGCCGTTCAAATGCCGGCGCGCCGTCGATCTGCGCCGGAGATATGCCTTGCCTACGGCGAGTCCCGGACGTTTTGAGGTGTCGTCCTTTATCGGCCGAGGAGAGGATGAAAGTCAACAGTAGGCCCTCCGCTGCTGCCGCTGCTGCTGCCTCATTCGCGGGAACGCTCTTGTTCTCTCTCTCTCGCTCTTTCTCTCTCTCCCTCTGTCTCTAGGCTGCCGGTCGCGCGCGCGCTGTCTAGGACTGCACGCGCCCTCACTGCGGTCCATTGCGACGCTCTCTGCGATTTTAAAAAGTCCTTTAACCGCGGCCGCGGTGCCTTACCGCGCCAGGACGGCGGATAGAGGACGATAACCGAACCTGAACCCGCGGGGCGCTGCGGGGCGGGGCGGATTATCTCCCGCCTCATTCATCGATAACAAATAAAACAATATGGAAAAGTTTTATGGGTGGGCGGGGCCAGGGATTAGCAATAGTAGTCTATGCGCGGCAGATTTCCTGAAGCCGCTGCATTTTCCTGTAGTTGTTGCTAACGCTGCAGCGCTTCGCTGCGCCGGCTTCCCCGCTTGTTTTTGCCCTCCCTAAGATAAGGGATGCCTGCGAGAGGTCGCGATTAATGTAGGTCTGCTATTTGGCTAAGAGGTGAGCGGGGCGGGGCGGGGCGGGGCGGGGTGACCTGCCCTCGCTCCGCCCTTCCTGATTACGGGAGTTCAAATATGGAGCAAGGCGAGCGGCCCCACTCCCCGCACCGGGACTCTGCACGGCCTTTTTCCTCGGAAGTGTTGCCATAGAAAAGTAAGGTAATTAGTAGATCAAACACAGTTCAGTTTCTGCGCCTGCCGACTAGGCAACATGCACGCAAGGTTTTTTATATTTTTTTTTTTTTAACACTGTAGGTACACGGTCAGGGGCGTCGGACGTGGGGATCAGGGGGTGCGCTGAGCACCCCCTAAAATAATAACCCAAGATTACGAGCCAGGCAAGCAAGCCTTCGGCTTGAATGCTGAGCGAAATCCCGCCTTAAACTTAAAAAATTACGTACCTGCTTTGCAAGTGAAAAGATGGCGTGAAAACATGGAAAATTTTTGCGGCAGTAAACCTCCCGAAGGAGGTTGCGGTTCCCGCCAGGCACAGGGCTTTTACCCCCCGTGGCAGCCAACAACTTCGGTGTTCTTATGGGAACCGGTGCTTCTTGGACTGCGATCCTGTCGCGCAATTCGACAGATTTGATCCCCGTACTGCCAGATTTAGTCGTACGGTGGTTAACCGAACTGCCCTGTCCCCAGGGCATGGAATAGCTATTTTTGGAGCCAGATTCTAGGACTTATGACCCCACGACCGACCACCAGTCGTGGGCATGGGACGGAACTTCCTGGCAACCCGCTGTCGCTACCAGTGAAGAACCTACCTGGGTTTGAACCAGGCCCCATGTGCCGAGTCTCACAGACACCCCACGGCTTTCGCGGCACCACTAGACCACTAGACCGTCGGCTATTCCACGAGGGAGCTCGGTTGAAATGGGGGGTTTGAATTCCACTCCAAGTTGTCCTCAGAAAAATTAGAGATTTGGGCAAGATTTGAACCTTCGTTCTGCGACTCTCCGGGCGGACACTATGCCGGCACGGCTACGACGCCACGGTACCAGATGCCGGACCACTAGAAGTCATGCTGCGCGAGAAGCCACAGTCACCGAAGAAACGAACCCGGTGTCATCAGTACGCCTGCTCTCCGTACTCTGTTAGGCCGGTCGCGTAGCGTCATTGGTATCGACACTGCTCATAGCACCAGGTGGACAGTGGTTCAAAAACCGCGTATTTTTTCTTTTTTTGCATTTTTTAGTTGTGTGTGTGTGTTAATGTGGTTCATTTTCTTCCTCTTCTTCATCCGCTCGTGGCTCACGGCAGCTTATCTCCACGTGCAAGCGGCACCGACTCGCTTATTATACATTTGCACGTGCAAACACCCGGTGGCGCGGCCTGGCGAGGCGGGGCGGGGCGGGGGCGGCATCATTTGGGTGTTTGCAGTGGGCGCACCCCGCCCCGCCCCGCACCACCCCGCCCCGCCCCGCCCCGCCTCCTTGTCTGACCCCTGTAGCTCAGGCAGGGTCACCGTGGGCCATGGACCTTTACACTGGGAGAAATACATTGTTTTTTCAACACACTTTTAATTTCTTTGTGTCGCGTTTGTCTTGTTTCAGAATAATGTGAGAGCTGCTGCGGTGCGCCATGCGCAGGAGCTTACCCCTCCCCCTCCCCTGCCCCTTCCCCTCCCCCATCCCCCACCCGGCCTCGCCCCGCGCCGCCGCACGGCCAGGACACCTCCACCAGCTCTACGCGCGAGTCATGTGGGCCGCCTACCTGCCAGGGGCAGGAGGAGCTGCAGCTGCACCGGTGAGTGAGCGATTGTTAGTCGCGGTGGTGGTGCGGAAGGGAGATACACGATGTGGAAGGTTACTGCCAGGAAATATATCTCATAAAGTTAAAAAATCAAGCACGGTACAGTATTTAGCGCGCGCGAGCAGCGTGAGACGCAGGGGAGGCAGACACACCCCCTTCTTCTCCTCCTCCCAGACTTTGCTCCCGCGCGTCAGTGGCGTGTCTCTGGCGTGTCGCGCCGTGCCGTGCCGTACGCAACCGCAATGTGAGTCGCATCGCACGCGGGTCGTATTGCAATGTGAATGTGACACGCGGCCGGCGCGGCTGCTTCCGCTGAGAGTGCGTCGCGCCAGTCCCCTCCCCTGCCCCCGCCCCGCCGCGGCAGCCTCCCCGAGTCTCACAATCGAAAAAAAAATCCTCGACGAGGGGGCTAACTACTCTGTGTTTCGGTGTTGAAATGACTAGAATTTTTCTAATTTTTTATTGAACAAAAAAAGAATATTTTTTTAAAATGGTTTTCCAGTGCGTTTATGGAAAGGTAGTGGGTCGAGGAGAGGGTTGTGGGACTTCCCCGGCGCTCGGCTCGGCTCGGCTCTGCTCTGCGACGGGTGGACATGACGCGACCATAACATTGAGACTGAGAGCCGCCCCGCCCCGCCCCGCCCCGCTGCGGCGCCCATAGGTGGTTAAATTTAGACGAACCATGTGGCGTCGCCACGGGGTCTGCTGGCGACAAAGCGTGGCGTGGCGGGGCGGGGCGGGGCGGGGCGGGGCGGGGCGCCACCAGATGCACTGCGGCCGCGCTGGCGGTGTCGGTACCCCTGCCATACGCCTCTGCCCTGCCTCTAGCCGGCGCCAAATGGACGCACTCCTCCTCCTCGGGACGGGGGTGCCTGCCAAGTGGGGTGGACACGTGTGTGTTTCGGCCAGTCCGCCCCGCCCCGCCCCGCCCCGCCCCGCCCCGCCCCGCCCTGGACCTCGTGGTACTGCTGATGCTGCGGTATAGGTGGCTTTGCAGACGTCGCGTCGGGCCCTGCGCTGCGCCCTGCGCGCCGAGGCGCCGCGCCCCCTCCCCCGCCCCGCCCCGCCCCGCCGCCACCCCGCCCCGCCGCGGCGCCCTGCTCAGCTGTTGCCGCGCAGTGGTACCCCGCCCCCTCCCCGCCCCCCGGTGGGCCGCCCCGCCGCGGCCCCCACCCGTCGGCACTGCCAGTTGCGTCCCGGCCCGGCCGCACGACGCTTAGCCTCACCGCGCCGTCCCGTCCCGTCCCGCGCCGCGCCGGCCGCTCCGCACCGCGCGGCTGCGTCGCCACCGACGCCGACGACGCCCAGGTGCAGACGGCCCCGCCGCGCCGGCCCGCGGCGTCGCCCCCGGACACCGCGCACCTCGTCCCCGGACTTCCGGCCCGCTGCGCCTCGCCGCTGTCACGTCCTCGACGTGTCCGCGTCTCCGCTCCGTCGACGGCGTCGTCCTTGACACAGCCCGGCCCGGGCCGTCGGCGTCCTTGGCGGCGCACTCACATCCTGCCCGTAGGCCCGGGGGCCCCGCGGTACGGACAAGGTCCTCGGCGCCGCGACGCGCCGCGCCGGCCGGAAGCGCGTCTCTGATAGCGCTCCGTGACCCAGTGCCCAGGGCCGTCCGCGAGGAGGACATGCTCCTGTTCTACGTGGTGAGTGAGTGAGTGCGTCCCCGGAGCCTACCGCTGCTGCAGGACATGAACTCCATCGTATCGTCCGATTGACACAGCTGCTTTTTTCCCGAGCGCTATTTTATCGGGTGTTTAAGTTTATCGTTGGGAATCGCGCGGTCGAAGGCGCGGAGTATTGGCGGTGAAGTCACAAGCCACCTCGACGTTTGGTGCGCGCGTTGTGCTCCGCCCCGACCTGTTGCTGGCGCCGGGTGGTGGCTGGTCTGGTGGCGCGGCGCCGGCGTCGGCCGGACCGTGGGGGCGTCGCGGGCTCTTCACTTTTGGCACGCCTCGCCGCCCGTCCCGCGAGGATCGCTCTCGCGTGCCTCTGTCCTTGTCGCACCCACGGCGCGGCCGCGGCGGTGCCCTGGGTCAGGCATGGCAGTGTCCCAGGACGGAGGTACGAGCGAGCAGGGCTGAAAACTGAAGGTTCCCGTTCCATTTCGTTTCTTGTTTTCATTTTGCAAAATGATGCGCTGTACAATATTTACCAATGAGAACTTTCTCGCCGGCTCTCTCGCTCGCGCCCCTGCAGCTGCCCGGCCTGCTGTCGCACGCGTCGTACGCGGCGTCGCGGCGCCGATTAACGGTCGCGGCGGCGTCGGCGTCGGGGCAAAGCCAAGGTCAGGTGCGGGGCGGGGCGGGGCGGGGCACCTACTCCAAATGTGGCCGGCTGAGCCGGGCGCGTCCGGCCGGCCGGCACTGTACTTTACTCCTCGCGGCGCGCTCCGGCAGGAGATTATTTTGCGCGCGAGAAACAAATTCCATCGGCCCGTGCCCCGCCCCGCCCCGCCCGCGGCTACGGGCGGCCGCCCCACCCCGCCCCGCCCCGCCCCGCCCACCGCGTCATGAGGTTGTCGCTCCGATGCTAATCGACGTGACTACTCGCGCGCCGCAAACTACATTCCTCCGCGCTACAGAGCGAGTGAGAGAGAGCGAGAGAGTGAGTGAGTGAGAGAGCGAGAGAGCGAGAGAGCGAGGGAGTGAGAGAGCGAGGGAGCGAGGGAGCGACGCAGTGAGAGAGCGAGTGAGTGCGAGAGCGAGGGAGCGAGCAAGCCTCTGGGCATGCAAATGAGTGCGCGGAAAAGGCAAGATAAAACTGTCGGGAACGTAGAAGGATATGGATGTGGATGGATGAGAGGAAAGTGGACAGATAAAGAAAGAAAGAAAAAAAGAGCCACGCGACCGTTTTGGCAGAGGTTGTATTTGCTCCCTGGCGAGTTACACGTCCGCAAAAGTTGGTAAGCGCTGGCAGCCCTGGCCCCCGGCCTGGCGCTGTCCGCCCCGCCCCGCACGCCCCGCCCCGCCCCACCCCGCCCCGCCCCGAGGTCCCTGGGAAGTCTCTCTCGCCGCTGATGTTTCGGCCGCTTGCCGCTTACCCAAACACGAATTCTTACTGTCAGCAGCTGGCCGAGTCTATCGAATTTCCATCACGATCGGGTCGCGCGGCGGCGGGGCGGGGTGGGGTGGGGTGGGGTGGGGCGGGGTGCGGTGGGGTGGGGCTGGGCGCAGCAGGCATCAGCCCCCCCTCCCCGCCACCGCCATCGGCCCCATCGGCCCCCACGGCTCGCAATAACTGTTTCGAAAAAGATCCTCCCCCCCCCCCACACACACACTCACGCACGACCTCGAGAAGAATGCCTTCATGAATAAGCGCTACTACTACTTTTTCTACCCGAAACACAATCCCGCCCCGCCCCGCCCCGCCCCGCCCCCCGCCGCTCAGAGTGCCCGTGTGCCCCTATCTCCAGGGGCCGCGCCAGGTCCAGCGGGTCCACGGCCTCCTCCCGGCTTACTGTTACATTTTTGTTTTCGTGAAAATCATTCCAAAATACTGTAACTGTCGACGCCCCAAGAAAAATAGGCCGGCGGGCCTGGCCGCCGCCACGCCGCCGACCGCCGGAAGTTGATGCATAATGCAGTATGGCACTTGAACAAGGCCGCCGTATGGGCCATGTGGCCACCAGACATGTCTGCCCCTCCCCCCCTCCTCCTCCTGTCTCTTTCTCGTGGCTCCTCGTATGTTTACCGCTCGCGCGCCCAAACTGTTTTGACAGCTCTACAGTCAGGGTGTCGCCCGCCGCGCGCCGGCTGCTAATCCTGCCTTCGACAACTCTATGAGCTGCACGCCGCCGCGCTTGTGGATAAGCCCGATCATTTCTTTGCTGACATGTAAAAAAAAAAATTGAACGAAATAAAAGCGAATTTAATTGGAATTAAAACGCGGCCGCGCTCGCTGCCGGCAGGGCTGCGTGGAACAGGCGGGGCGGGGCGGGGCGGGGCGGGGCGGGGCGGGGCGGGGCGGGCAGGCTAAAGGCTTTGTAGTCCGTTTGGATTTGTCGACTTAAGCCTTTAGGGCGGGCCTTTGATCGCCGTCCCGTCCCGTCCCCGTCGTCCCGTTTTATCGACATGCTCGCGAATGCGCACGCCAAGGCAGCAGCAAAGCCCGCCCCGCCCCGCCCCGCCCCGCCCCGCCCCGCCCCGCCCCGCCCCGCCCCGCCCCGCCCCGCCCCGCCCCGCGCTATGATCGGAGAATCATAAACGTCCAGTCTGGCTTTTGCGAAATTACTGCCAGCGCCAGGGGATGCCATATCCCTCTCTCCCTCCGACTGGATGACGGAACGTGAAATGTCACCCCCGCTATTCGGCATTGACTGTCGACACCAGATTGCTCATGCTGCTGCCGAGCGGGCGTGGGCGTGGGCCCCACGAGTACTTTGCCAACCGTCATATCTTTTTCTTTTCTGTTCGGAGTGATCATCTGCAGACCACAGCAAAAAAAAAAAAAATAATAATAAAAAAAAAAAAAATTCTGGGAGCTTCCCGGTATAGAATCGGGCAAGTACGTTTTCATCAGTTTGAAGGCATCATAACGTGAATAGAATGGGCGGGGAAATGGCATGTTTGCAAGTCAGCAAAGTTAGCCCAGTTGCTGGATTTCCAGAGTAGTTTTGACGTGGATAGTCGCGTCCGTTTGAATGTGGCAGCACAGTGGGTATCAGGTGCAGCGGGGCCGCGGCCGGGTCGCACACACCGCCTTCTCCCCGTTGACTTGTAAATTGGGAGTCATCCTGGCTGAAAGGATTTGCCTACATTAGACTGCATCGCTCTCTCTCTCTCTCCCTCTCTCCCTCTCTCTCTCTCTCTCTCTCTCTCTCTCTCTCTCTCTCTCTCTCTCTCTCTCTCTCTCCCTCTCTCCCTCCTGCGTTGTTTGGTGTGGAAACAAATAGCCGTCCAGAGGGGCGTAGCGTGGCGTGGTCTGAGCCCCCTGGTATCTTTTTTCCCACCGTATATTTTTTTTCGCTTTTACTCCTTTCCCCCCGGCGCCCGGCGCGTATTAAGCGCATCCCTCGCCCGCACGAGGCGGGGCGGGGCGGGGCCCACTCTAGCCGGTGCGGTGCGGAGAGCAGGCCTCGTGCGTGCAAAACTTTTAATTCTCTTTCATTTTCACGGGAAAATAATAAAAATTGAAGCGTTAAAAAAACAAACAAAAATAGGGGGGGTATTTGCAGACTGCTATGTGTGTACGAGTGATGATGAAGTCGCACGGATAATGAGTCTGCTGCTCTGTGATTAAAAGGCACGCGGATTAAAAACATAAATAAATAAATGAATGAATGAAAGAGAAGAGAATTATTCGATATTCGCAGCGCATTGGACTGCGCAGTGGCGCGGCGGGGCGGGGCGGGGCGGGGCGGGGAGTGTCGAATGTCGTTCGCGTGTCTGGTGTCTGTGTAATGCTATTAGAGACCCTCGAGGGCATATGTACATGTACACGATAGAGACGTGTGTAGCGGCCGCGACGAGACAGGTGGGCGGCGGCCCAGACCTGTCAGAGAGAGAGAGAGAGAGAGGTAGGAGGGGGGAGTCATTGACGTACTTCGACTGGACAATGCGGCCCTTGTCTCGCTTTGATAGCCAGGAAACGGGCGCGTATCTCCCCCTGCTACTAGGCAATATCTACGCACGCGTGTAAAAAGGGGGGGCTGGCCTGGCCTTCCTAGTGTCCTTGGGGCCGCCTAGCCTACGCGTGAAACTCTTTTTACTTGGATGCACAGAGCGCCATGGTCCGGGCCGGGAGCGGGCAGGTCAAGGACTGGCAGGCACGACCTCAGGTGCAAAAGTGTCACTGTTCTTTTTTAATACTTTTTTTTTTAAATTGATGATCGATGTGACGGCCGGCGCTGCATCGACAAGGCTGTGTATCGGACGCGCCTCGTGTTTGGTGCGGGGCGATAGATTGAAAATGCAAACGGAAGGACCGACAATCTTGTTGTGATGAGCTTGTTTTGTTTTATTACGAAACGCAACGTGACAAATCAGATCATGATTATCATTCCTCCTTTATTTTCGCATTTGCTCTCCTCACCCCTTTCTCCATCCTAACGCGGCGGCGAGGCGACGCGAATTATTTCCCTCTCCCCATCTCCTCCTCCTTCACTCTTCCTCCCCCTCCCCTTTCCATTCCCTTCGACCTTTCGTCTTGTAGTACTACACCCCAAATGCGGGCAATTTTCTGCGCGTCCTCTTGAGAGAGAGAGAGAGAGAGAGAGAGAGAGAGAGAGAGAGAGAGAGAGAGAGAGAGAGAGAGAGAGAGAGAGAGAGAGAGAGAGAGAGGCGAGGAGGGTGGCACTTCTCTAATCAGTGTTCAGAGTCCTGCCGCCTCCTTGTGCCTTTGGCCCTGCGCCACGGCGGCAGGCTTTATCGACGACGCTGTCAGAATTTTTTTATTTTTTTTACTTTTATTATTATTATTATCATTATTTCTTTTACGAAATAATTAGCCCGCACCGCAACGCGCTTATGAATATTTATCATCCAGCGGCGGTTGTGTCGTCGAGCAGGCAGGCGATTTGAGGAGGTGTGGATTAGGGAGGAGGTCATTAAGGGCAGTCAGCGGCAGCCAGCGGCAGCCAGCGGCAGCCAGCGACGAGACAGGATGACGGCCGGGGCCGTGGCCGGGGCCGTGGCCGGGGCCGGGGCCGGGGCCGGGGCCGGGCCGGGGCCGGGCCGGGACGCCCCCCGAGGGGCCTCCCCGGGGCCCGGGCCACGTGGGGTGGCTCACCTCTCACCCCCCGCTCACCCCTCCCCTCCACGCCCCGCCCGGGGTTGCGGGGGGCACCGCTGCCCCGCCCCCAACCCCCACCGGTCTGCTGGCGGCGAGACTGCTCCTGCCTACCGCTGCTGTTGATCTGAGATGAGCAAGCAAGGTGACTTTGAAAACTTGTCCCCCAAATTATCTTTTTATTTTTAAAAAAATCCTTAATATTTGTTTGTCGCGTCGCTACTATCACCTCAGCCCTTAATTTCTCCTATGATTTACTACGGGGGCGTGACCACACAGTGGACATGTGTTAAGGCACACTCTTGTCACAAGTTATATGCGTGCGGTGTCATATCAAATTTGTACTCCGCCGGAGAGGAAAAAAGAAAAGAAAGGTAAACTCTCATAATCCGCAACATGTTTTCTCACGTTGGGGCTGGGCGGGACGGTGTCGTCCTGTTTGCACACTTGATCCCGATAGTGGCGGGTTATATAGTGCGGGGCGGGGCGGACCAGATGGCGCCGCGGTGCGCGCTCCCCCGCCAGGCCAGGCCGATAGCGATAGCATTGATGAGGTGCGATTAATAACGATAGGGTGTCCGCGCGTCAGTCAGAGAGAGGGAGAGAGAGAGAAAGGGGGGGGGGGGGGGGGGGGCAGTCTCCTGAGTACTAATCGTCCGCGGTCCGTATTTCCGCTCATTCAGAAGGGAGCAGGCAGGGGGGTGGGGGGTCGCTGGAGACCGGAGTGGCTCGCAAGCGCTACAAATCACAAGCGCTACAGGTCACAACCGCTACAGGTCACAAGCGCTACAGCTCGGTAGCGCTACGACTCGCTAGCGCTACGGGTCAGAAGCGCTACAGCGAGAATCACTGATGAAAAAAAACACGGTAAATGCCTACGGTACGCGCCGTAAATTTGTTACCTGGTCCTGGACCGTAATTTTTGACTACGGTCTGAATCTTACGGTACGCTCCGTAGCCTGCAAATATGTTGGGGAAGTTCAATGGAGAACATTCCATCCGCAATGAAGTACAGTCCGCACCGTAAGGATACGTTACGGTCTGACCGTACACGAAAACTACGGTACGGATCGTATGCATACCGTAACCCCCCACGGTATTATTAACAGTGATCTGCGCGTTAGGCGGAGCCAAACAGAGCTGATCCTTAAAAAATACGATTTCACGAAATCCTGGTAGGCACGAAGTATGTGTTGGTTTCATAAGATTTTTAGGTGGATAGTCCATGTAGAATTTTGTTAAAAATTTCCAACCGTTTGAGTGAAAGTATTGAATTCTTTTTCTCCCTACATGTTGGATAAGCTTTATAAGTTTAGGTCATAAGCGACATTTGTGCTCTCTAGCTCAAGCGACTAAGAAGTTACGAAAATCTGAAAATCTGAAAATCACATAAAAAGGTGTATCTCGATGTCCTGAAGACGAAAAAACATGCTTCGGAAGTTAAGCCAGCAATGGAAAAAAGTTGCGTTCGAGACATCGTTCAAAACTCTGAGAAAATTCGAAAATTCACACTATATCGCCCCTAGCGTCTCTCCTATGCTGGCTAAACTTCTGAAAATCACATGGAAGGTGTATCTCGATGTCCTGAAGACGAAAAAACATGCTTCGGAAGTTAAGCCAGCAATGGAAAAAAGTTGCGTTCGAGACATCGTTCAAAACTCTGAGAAAATTCGAAAATTCAAAGTATATCGCCCCTAGCGTCTCTCCTATGCTGGCTAAACTTCTGAAAATCACATGGAAGGTGTATCTCGATGTCCTGAAGACGAAAAAACATGCTTCGGAAGTTAAGCCAGCAATGGAAAAAAGTTGCGTTCGAGACATCGTTCAAAACTCTGAGAAAATTCGAAAATTCACACTATATCGCCCCTAGCGTCTCTCCTATGCTGGCTAAACTTCTGAAAATCACATGGAAGGTGTATCTCGATGTCCTGAAGACGAAAAAACATGCTTCGGAAGTTAAGCCAGCAATGGAAAAAAGTTGCGTTCGAGACATCGTTCAAAACTCTGAGAAAATTCGAAAATTCACACTATATCAGCCCTAGTGTCTCTCCTATGCTGGCTTAACTTCTGAAAATCACATGGAAGGTGTATCTCGATGTCCTGAAGACGAAAAAACATGCTTCGGAAGTTAAGCCAGCAATGGAAAAATGTTGCGTTCGAGACATCGTTCAAAAATCTGAGAAAATTCGAAAATTCACACAATATCGCCCCTAGCGTCTCTCCTATGCTGGCTAAACTTCTGAAAATCACATGGAAGGTGTATCTCGATGTCCTGAAGACGAAAAAACATGCTTCGGAAGTTAAGCCAGCAATGGAAAAAGTTGCGTTCGAGACATCGTTCAAAACTCTGAGAAAATCTCGAAAATTCACACTATATCGCCCTAGCGTCTCTCCTATGCTGGCTAAACTTCTGAAAATCACATGGAAGGTGTATCTCGATGTCCTGAAGACGAAAAACATGCTTCGGAAGTTAAGCCAGCAATGGAAAAAGTTGCCGTTCGAGACATCGTTCAAAACTCTGAGAAAATTCGAAAATTCACACTATATCGCCCCTAGCGTCTCTCCTATGCTGGCTAAACTTCTGAAAATCACATGGAAGGTGTATCTCGATGTCCTGAAGACGAAAAAACATGCTTCGGAAGTTAAGCCAGCAATGGAAAAAAGTTGCGTTCGAGACATCGTTCAAAACTCTGAGAAAATTCGAAAATTCAAAGTATATCGCCCCTAGCGTCTCTCCTATGCTGGCTAAACTTCTGAAAATCACATGGAAGGTGTATCTCGATGTCCTGAAGACGAAAAAACATGCTTCGGAAGTTAAGCCAGCAATGGGAAAAAGTTGCGTTCGAGACATCGTTCAAAACTCTGAGAAAATTCGAAAATTCACATTATATCGCCCCTAGCGTCTCTCTTATGCTGGCTAAACTTCTGAAAATCACATGGAAGGTGTATCTCGATGTCCTGAAGACGAAAAACATGCTTCGGAAGTTAAGCCAGCAATGGAAAAAGTTGCGTTCGAGACATCGTTCAAAACTCTGAGAAAATTCGAAAATTCACACTATATCGCCCCTAGCGTCTCTCCTATGCTGGCTAAACTTCTGAAAATCACATGGAAGGTGTATCTCGATGTCCTGAAGACGAAAAAACATGCTTCGGAAGTTAAGCCAGCAATGGAAAAAGTTGCGTTCGAGACATCGTTCAAAACTCTGAGTTAATTCGAAAATTCACACTATATCGCCCCTAGCGTCTCTCCTATGCTGGCTAAACTTCTGAAAATCACATGGAAGGTGTATCTCGATGTCCTGAAGACGAAAAAACATGCTTCGGAAGTTAAGCCAGCAATGGAAAAAAGTTGCGTTCGAGACATCGTTCAAAACTCTGAGAAAATTCGAAAATTCACACTATATCGCCCCTAGCGTCTCTCCTAGGCTGGCTAAACTTATGAAACTAAAGTGGAAGGTGTATCTCGATGTCCTGAAGACGAAAAAACATGCTTCGGAAGTTAAGCCAGCAATGGAAAAAGTTGCGTTCGAGACATCGTTCAAAACTCTGAGAAAATTCGAAAATTCACACTATATCGCCCCTAGCGTCTCCTATGCTGGCTAAACTTCTGAAAATCACATGGAAGGTGTATCTCGATGTCCTGAAGACGAAAACATGCTTCGGAAGTTAAGCCAGCAATGGGAAAAAGTTGCGTTCGAGACATCGTTCAAAACTCTGAGAAAATTGAAAATTCACACTATATCGCCCCTAGCGTCTCTCCTATGCTGGCTAAACTTCTGAAAATCACATGGAAGGTGTATCTCGATGTCCTGAAGACGAAAAAACATGCTTCGGAAGTTAAGCCAGCAATGGAAAAAGTTGCGTTCGAGACATCGTTCAAAACTCTGAGAAAATTCGAAAATTCACACCATATCGCCTAGCGTCTCTCCTATGCTGGCTAAACTTCTGAAAATCACATGGAAGAGGTGAATCCTGAAGACGAAAAACATGCTTCGGAAGTTAAGCCAGCAATGGAAAAAGTTGCGTTCGAGACATCGTTCAAAACTCTGAGAAAATTCGAAAATCACACTATATCGCCCTAGCGTCTCCTCCTATGCTGGCTAAACTTCTGAAAATCACATGGAAGGTGTATCTCGATGTCCTGAAGACGAAAAACATGCTTCGGAAGTTAAGCCAGCAATGGAAAAAGTTGCGTTCGAGACATCGTTCAAAACTCTGAGAAAATTCGAAAATTCACACTATATCGCCCCTAGCGTCTCTCCTATGCTGGCTAAACTTCTGAAAATCACATGGAAGGTGTATCTCGATGTCCTGAAGACGAAAAAACATGCTTCGGAAGTTAAGCCAGCAATGGAAAAAGTTGCGTTCGAGACATCGTTCAAAACTCTGAGAAAATTCGAAAATTCACACTATATCGCCCCTAGCGTCTCTCCTATGCTGGCTAAACTTCTGAAAATCACATGGAAGGTGTATCTCGATGTCCTGAAGACGAAAAAACATGCTTCGGAAGTTAAGCCAGCAATGGAAAAAAGTTGCGTTCGAGACATCGTTCAAAACTCTGAGAAAATTCGAAAATTCACACTATATCGCCCCTAGCGTCTCTCCTATGCTGGCTAAACTTCTGAAAATCACATGGAAGGTGTATCTCGATGTCCTGAAGACGAAAAACATGCTTCGGAAGTTAAGCCAGCAATGGAAAAAAGTTGCGTTCGAGACATCGTTCAAAACTCTGAGAAAATTCGAAAATTCACACTATATCGCCCTAGCGGTCTCCTCCTATGCTGGCTAAACTTCTGAAAATCACATGGAAGGTGTATCTCGATGTCCTGAAGACGAAAAACATGCTTCGGAAGTTAAGCCTCAGCAATGGAAAAGTTGCGTTCTCGAGACATCGTTCAAAACTCTGAGAAAAATTCGAAAATTCACACTATATCGCCCCTAGCGTCTCTCCTATGCTGGCTAAACTCCTGAAAATCACATGGAAGGTGTATCTCGATGTCCTGAAGACGAAAACATGCTTCGAAGTTAAGCCAGCAATGGAAAAAAGTTGCGTTCGAGACATCGTTCAAAACTCTGAGAAAATTCGGAAAATTCACACCATATCGCCCCCTAGCGTCTCTCCTATGCTGGCTAAACTCTCTGAAAATCACATGGAAGGTGTATCTCGATGTCCAGAAGACGAAAAACATGCTTCAAAGTTAAGCCAGCAATGGAAAAAGTTGCGTTCGAGACATCGTTCAAAACTCTGAGAAAATTCGAAAATTCACACTATATCGCTCCTAGCGTCTCTCCCATGCTGGCTAAACTTTGAAAATCACATGGAAGGTGTATCTCGGATGTCCTGAAGACGAAAAACATGTTTCGAAGTTAAGCCAAAGCAATGGAAAAAGTTGCGTGTTCGGAGACATCGTTCAAAACTCTGAGAAAATTGAAAATTCACACTATATCGCCCCTAGTTGCCCTCCTATGCTGGCTAAACTTCGAAAATCACATGGAAGGTGTATCTCGATGTCCTGAAGACGAAAACCATGCTTCGGAAGTTAAGCCAGCAATGGAAAAAGTTGCGTTCGAGACATCGTTCAAAACTCTGAGAAAATTCGGAAAATTCACACTATATCGCCTCCCTAGCGTCTCTCCTATGCTGGCTAAAACTTCTGAAAATCACATGGAAGGTGTATCTCGATGTCCTGAAGACGAAAAACATGCTTCGGAAGTTAAGCCAAGCAATGGAAAAGTTGCGTTCGAGACATCGTTCAAAACTCTGAGAAAATCTGAAAACTCACACTATATCGCTCCCTAGTCGTCTTCCTATGCTGGCTAAACTTGAAAATCACATGGAAGGTGTATCTCGATGTCCTGAAGACGAAAAACATGCTTCGGAAGTTAAGCCAGCAATGGAAAAAGTTGCGTTCGAGACATCGTTCAAAACTCTGAGAAAATTCGAAAATTCACACTATATCGCCCCCTAGCGTCTCTCCTATGCTGGCTAAACTTGAAAATCACATGGAAGGTGTATCTCGATGTCCCTGAAGACGAAAACCATGCTTCGGAAGTTAAGCCAGCAATGGAAAAAGTTGCGTTCGAGACATCGTTCAAAACTCTGAGAAAATTCGAAAATTCACACTATATCGCCCCTATAGTTCCTATGCTGGCTAAACTTCTGAAAATCACATGGAAGGTGTATCTCGATGTCCTGAAGACGAAAAACATGCTTCGGAAGTTAAGCCAGCAATGGAAAAAGTTGCGTTCTGAGACATCGTTCAAAACTCTGAGAAAATTCGAAAATTCACACTATATCGCCCCTAGCGTCTCTCCTATGCTGGCTAAACTTCTGAAAATCACACATGGAAGGTGTATCTCGGTGTCCTGAAGACGAAAAACATGCTTCGGAAGTTAAGCCAGCAATGGAAAAGTTGCGTTCGAGACATCGTTCAAAACTCTGAGAAAATTGAAAATTCACACTATAGATGCCCCTAGCGTCTCTCCTATGCTGGCTAAACTTGAAAATCACATGGAAGGTGTATCTCGATGTCCTGAAGACGAAAACCATGCGCTCGGAAGTTAAGCCAGCAATGGAAAAAGTTGCGTTCGAGACATCGTTCAAAACTCTGAGAAAATTCGAAAATTCACACTATATCGCCCTAGCGTCTCTCCTATGCTGGCTAAACTTCTGAAAATCACATGGAAGGTGTATCTCGATGTCCTGGGAAGACGAAAAACATGCTTCGGAAGTTAAGCCAGCAATGGAAAAAGTTGCGTTCGAGACATCGTTCAAAACTCTTGAGAAAATTCGAAAATTCACACTATATCGCCCTAGTGTCTCTCCTATGCTGGCTAAACTTCTGAAAATCATAGCATTGGAAGGTGTATCTCGATGTCCTGAAGACGAAAAACATGCTTCGGAAGTTAAGCCAGCAATGGAAAAAGCCAGTTATGTTCGAGACATCGTTCAAAACTCTGAGAAAATTCGAAAATTCACACTATATCGCCCCTTAGCGTCTCTCTCCTATGCTGGCTAAACTTCTGAAAATCACATGGAAGGTGTATCTCGATGTCCTGAAGACGAAAACATGCTTCGGAAGTTGCCAGCAATGGAAAAAGTTGCGTTCGAGACATCGTTCAAAACTCTGAGAAAATCTGAAAATTCACACTATATCGCCTCCCTAGCGTCTCTCCTATGCTGGCTAAACTTCTGAAAAATCACATGGAAGGTGTATCTCGATGTCCTGAAGACGAAAAACATGCTTCCGGAAGTTAAGCCGCAATGGAAAAAAGTTGCGTTCGAGACATCGTTCAAAACTCTGAGAAAATTCGAAAATTCACACTATATCGCCCTAGCGTCTCCTATGCTGGCTAAACTTCTGAAAAATCACATGGAAGGTGTATCTCGATGTCCTGAAGACGAAAAACATGCTTGGAAGCAAAAGCCAGCAATGGAAAAAAGTTGCGTGTTCGAGACATCGTTCAAAAAAACTCTGAGAAAATTCGAAAATTCACACTATAATCGCCCCCTATGTCTCTCCTATGCTGGCTAAACTTCTGAAAATCACATGGAAGGTGTATCTTGATGTCCTGAAGACGAAAAACATGCTTCGGAAGTTAAGCCAGCAATGGAAAAAGTTGCGTTCGAGACATCGTTCAAAACTCTGAGAAAATTCTGAAAATTCACACTATATCGCCCCTAGCGTCTCCTATGCTGGCTAAACTTCTGAAAATCACATGGAAGGTGTATCTCGGATGTCCTGAAGACGAAAAACATGCTTCGAAGTTAAGCCAGCAATGGAAAAAAGTTGCGTTCGGAGACATCGTTCAAAACTCTGAGAAAATTCGAAAATTCGTTACACTATATCGCCCCTAGCGTCTTCCTCCTATGCTGGCTAAACTTCTGAAAATCACATGGAAGGTGTATCTCGATGTCCTGAAGACGAAAACATGCTTCGGAAGCATTTTGTCAGCAATGGAAAAAGTTGCGTTCGAGAAATCGTTCAAAACTCTGAGAAAGTTCCAAAATTCACACTTTATCCCCCCTAGCGTCTCTCCTATGCTGGCTTAGCTTCTGAAAATCACATGGAAGGTGGACTTCGATGTGCTGAAGACGAAAACATGCTTCGGAAGTTAAGCCAGCAATGGAAAAAAGTTGCGTTCCAGACATCGTTCAAAACTTTGAGAAAATTCGGAAATTCACACTATATCGCCCCAAGCGCCTCTCCTATGCTGGCTTAACTTCTAAAAATCACATGGAAGGGGTATTTCGATGGCCTGACGAGGAAAAACATGCTTCGGAAGTTGCCAGCAATGGAAAAAAGTTGCGTTCGAGACATCGTTCAAAACTCTGAGAAAAATTCGAAAATTCCCCCTATATCGCCCCTAGCGTCTCTCCTATGCTGGCTAAACTTCTGAAAATCACATGAAAGGTGTATCTCGATGTCCTAAAGACGAAAAACATGCTTCGGAAGTTAAGCCAGCAATGGAAAAAGTTGCGTTCGAGACATCGTTCAAAACTCTGAGAAAATTCGAAAATTCACACTATATCGCCCTAGCGTCTCTCCTATGCTGGCTTCAACTTCTGAAAAATCACATGAAGGTGTATCTCGATGTCCTGAAGACGAAAAACATGCTTTCGGGAAGTTAAGCCAGCAATGGAAAAAAGTTGCGTTCGAGACATCGTTCAAAACTCTGGAGAAAATTCGAAAATTCACACTATCGTTCCCCTAGTTGCTCCTCCTATGCTGGCTAAACTTCTGAAAATCACATGGAAGGTGTATCCTACGATGTCCTGAAGACGAAAAACATGCTTCGGTGTTAAGCCAGCAATGGAAAAAAGTTGCGTCTTCGAGACATCGTTCAAAACTCTGAGAAAATTCGAAAATTCACACCATATCGCCCTCTAGCGTCTCTCCTATGCTGGCTAAACTTCTGAAAATCACATGGAAGGTGTATCTCGATGTCCTGAAGACGAAAAACATGCTTCGGAAGTTAAGCCAGCAATGGAAAAAGTTGCGTTCGAGACATCGTTCAAAACTCTGGAGAAAATTCTGGAAAATTCACACCATATCGCCCCTAGCCCTCCTATGCGCTGGCTAAAACTCTGAAAATCACATGGAAGGTGTATCTCGATGTCCTGAAGACGAAAAACATGCTTCGGAAGTTAAGCCAGCAATGGAAAAAGTTGCGTTCGAGACATCGTTCAAAACTTCTGGAGAAAATTGAAAATTCATAACTATATCGTTCTAGCGCGCCCTCCTATGCCTGGCTAAACTTCTGAAAATCACATGGAAGGTGTATCTCGATGTCCTGAAGACGAAAAACATGCTTCGGAAGTTAAGCCAGCAATGGAAAAAGTTGCGTTCGAGACATCGTTCAAAACTCTGAGAAAATTCGAAAATTCACACTATATCGCCCTAGCGTCTTTTCCTCCTATGCTGGCTAAACTTCTTGAAAATCACATGGAAGGTGTATCTCGATGTCCTGAAGACGAAAAACATGCTTCGGAAGTTAATGCTTCAGCAATGGAAAAAGTTGCGTTCGAGACATCGTTCAAAACTCTGGAGAAAATTCGAAAACTCACACTATATCGCTCCCCTGATGTCTGCCTTCCTATGCTGGCTAAACTTGAAAATCACATGGAAGGTGTATCTCGATGTCCTGAAGACGAAAACATTTCTAAAGCGGTAAGCCAGCAATGGAAAAAGTTGGTGTGTTCGAGACATCGTTCAAAACTCTGAGAAAATTCAGTAATTCACACTATATCGCTCCCTAGCGTCTCCTATGCTGGCTTAAACTTCTGAAAATCACATGGAAGGTGTATCTCGATGTCCTGAAGACGAAAACACAAGCCGAAGTAAAGCCAGCAATGGAAAAAGTTGCGTTCGAGATATCGTTCAAAACTCTGGAGAAAATCTGAAAATTCACGGCTCATATCGCCCCTAGCGTCTCTCCTATGCTGGCTAAACTTCCTGAAAATCACATGGAAGGTGTATCTCGGATGTCCTGAAGACGAAAAACACATGCTTCGGAAGTTAAGCCAGCAATGGAAAAAGTTGCGTTCGAGACATCGTTCAAAACTCTGAGAAAATTCGAAAATTCACACTATATCGCCCCTAACGTCTCTCCTATGCTGGCTAAACTTCTGAAAATCACATGGAAGGTGTATCTCGATGTCCTGAAGACGAAAAAACATGCTTCGGAAGTTAAGTTCAAAACTCTGAGAAAATTCGAAAATTCACACTATATCGCCCCTAGCGTCTCTCCTATGCTGGCTAAACTTCTGAAAATCACATGGAAGGTGTATCTCGTTGTCCTGAAGACGAAAAAACATGCTTCGGAAGTTAAGCCAGCAATGGAAAAAAGTTGCGTTCGAGACATCGTTCAAAACTCTTTAGCGCTTTCGCGCTTCTGACCCGTAGCGATAGCGAGCCGTAGCGCTACCGAGCTGTAGCGCTTGTGACTCGTAGCGCTAGCGAGCCGTAGCGTTTGCGAGCTGTAGCGCTTGTGACCTGTAGCGGTTGTGACCTGTAGCGCTTGTGACCTGTAGCGCTTGTGACCTACGTCCGCTGGAGACTGCAGAGGGAGCTGGATCAGGGAACTAATCCGGTCTGGCTCGGTTGGATTTGCAATGCAGCTGTGTGGCGGGTAAGGCGAAAGGGGGGTCGGGGTTGGGGGAGGCGAAGCCGCAGGTTGGGCCGGCCGTGCAGCTCGCGGGGTTCGGGGTTCATCTCTTTGGACATTAGTCTCCGTAAGTGGAAAAGCCAAGGGGCGGTAATGGGTCAGGAGAGGCGGAGAGAGAGACGAGAGAGAGAGAGCGAGAGAGAGAGAGAGAGAGAGAGAGAGAGAGAGAGAGAGAGAGAGAGGAGGGGAGGGGGTAGGTGGGGATGGAAGGAAGGGCTAGAGAACCTGAATCGCAACTGCCCTGAGAAATTTGAAGGAAACTCAACACTTGCTCAAGTGTGCGAATGTTCACAGCCAAGTGTATGACATTCACACACACATTTCGCGTGACCGCTCTCCGCTCCGCTGCAGTGGCGTGGCCGTCGTGGGGCGGTCATCAACGCCGGGGCCAGAGCGGCGTTCTGTCAAGGGTTTCAACGGTATCATGCCCCATTTGCCTAATTTGTTTTCAAATGTTCGCGCCGCCGCCGCCGCTGCTGTCGCTCCTGCTTGGCTCTCTGTGTTTTCTCTATCTCCCTCTTTATCTCCCCCCCCCCCCTCTCTCTCTCTCTCTCTTCCTCTCTCTCTCTCTCTCTCTCTCTCTCTCTCTCTCTCTCTGTTTCTCCCGCCCGGTGCGCGGCGGGCTCCTCTTGTGTTTGCTCCTTGATAACGCGACTTCCTGCTCCTGGCTTGGTTAGCTCTGCTCTGCGCATCGCAGCCTCGCAGAACCGCCGCCCTCCTGCGTTTTCTCATTTCGACCATGGCTTTAGAAAAGGTGTAAAACTCGGCGAAATAACCCCGTCGCCTTTCATTTCGTCTTTGCTGAAGGTATACGAGGATTTTTAAATATTGCGTTCCGAACACTTTTAGAGCGGCGTGACCACAATGTGTTCACGCTCCTGTTTTAAATCGTATGGGGTTAGAACGCGCCGCTCGAAATGTGTTAAAATCAAGTCACGGGAGTGAGCAATAGGCCCTAACGGGGGCGTAAATATTTAGAGAGAGAGAGAGGGGAGGGGAGAGGGAGAGGGAGTGGGGCGTGTATTTGTGTGTGTGTAGACACCTGTTCGGAACGCGTGGTGTTTACTATAGTCTAACAAGGGCGTGGCGAGGGGCCGACTGGCTGTGGACGCTGTGCTCTCTCACACACACACACACAGCAGTTGTGCTGCTTGAGCAGGGCTTTTGGTTCCGCGAGGAGAGTGCGCCTCCGATACACCCAGCACTCGAGAAAAAATCTGTACAATGACGTGAATAACTTCCGACGGAATAATCAAACATTTTGTCACGTGTGTGTTTTTACGTTTTTCTTACGCTGCGCGCAGAAACAAGAGCCCCCAAACTCGAACCGCCAGCAAGTGGGGGAAAAGGGAGAACTTCAAAAATTTTAAAAACTAAATGTTTATAGATTTTAATTCCATTTTTATGAAATGTACTTGTCTTTATGGAAAAGAAAGCCCTGCTTCGTCGGTTTGGAATAGTGAGAATTCATGGGGCTGCGTGCTTGTACAGCGGCACCCTTTGTCTGCTTATTTCCCTAATGAGTCGAGGCATGGCGCATGGCACCTGTCGAGGCTCCTCGCCACGCCCCGCCCCGCCCCGCCCCGCCCCGCCACGCCACGCCCCTGCTCTGAGCCTCTTTGGATCTTTTCGAGAGCACGTCAGGAACACGATACGGCGTAGACAGAGAGGATGAGGGCAGAACGAGAGAGAGAGGAAGGGGGAGGGAGGCGGAGGGAGAGAGAGAGAGAGAGAGAGAGAGAGAGAGAGAGAGAGAGAGAGAGAGAGAGAGGGCAGAGGAGGGCGGCAGGCGGCAGCTCCTGCGCGTGTTGCGGGTCTGCCTACGCGTCCCGCTGCAGGCGCCCTCACCGTGCGCTGCACATTGCGTCAGCACAGACCTGCCTGCCTGCCTGCCCGGTCCACAATAGCGCCACCCCCACGTGTGTGAATGTCGCACACGTGCAGGTGCGTCAACTTCCCCATTCGTTCACGTGTCCCCTTCACGTGCGTGTGGAATTCCGCGGAGAAATTTCTGCACTTTTTTTTACTTGTTCACGTGTACGGTGTACGAAATTTACACACTTTTGGTTTTCAGTGTATATGTCACCGTTTCCCTGCTGTCGTGAAAGTGAACAGCTACGCCGAACTCGTATGAGGTCTTTTGGAGCAGTTTTCCAAGCGCACGGTCAATTTTTGCTAGTTTACTGTTGATGTACTGTTTCGAGTACTTTTCCGTCATGCAAAAAAAGATGCCGTCGATGACGTATGACTTCGCGTGTAGGAAGGTCGAAAAGTTTACGTGAAGGAGGTAACGAAGCACCGGGCCGCTCGCCTCCAGCTGCGCCCCGCCCCGCCCCGCCCCGCCCCGCCCCGCCCCGTCGCGTTCCTCGTGACATTAGCTATTCATGGAAGAGCGCCACCCGCACACCTCGTGCGCCCTGCGGCCACCTCTTCTGTCTGCCAAATTTGCAGAAACCGACATTTTTTTTTAGTTGCCTACAATTTAAAAGTTGTAACTTTTACAGGTTAAATAACATGTTATAAGTCACTTTTTTGTGGCAGGGTATACGGATCCCTCATGGTTTCTATAGAAATATTTCTACGTCATTAATGACGTAATTTGTGTCCTGCCAAGACACAGCCATTGCGTGTCGGGTGGGGTGGGCCCGGGCGGGCCCCAGTCTGCTGGGCGAGGCGGGGCGTGGCGGGGCGTGGCGGGGCGTGGCGGGGCGTGGCGGGGCGAGGCGGGGCGTGGCCCTTTTGCTCCCTTGTTTCGTCGGAATGCGTAACAGGTGTTGCTTCCTGGAAGGGGCGGATGAAGTTGAGGGAGGAAAGGACGACCAAAAAAAAGTTGTTTGGAGAAACTCGTGCGGGCCCGTCGTGAAGAGGTGTCCTTCCTGACCCTCGTGCACTGTGAAAAAAAAAAAAAACAAAAAAAAAAAAAAAACGCCACCCCTCCTACCCCTACCTCCAACCCCTCTTTAGTTATTCGCATGGCGACTGTTACGATGTAGGCACGTGGAGGGGCGTAGCGAGTCGGGGAAGTTGCGAAGCAGTAAAGTGGCGCTACGGCTGGACCTCCCCTCCCCTCTCTCGCTGGCGCGCCCCACCCCTCCCCTCCCCTCTCCACCTGAGGGAGGGGGAGGGGTGGGGAAGCTACTGCAATGCAATCTATCACAGACGTAGCGGGTGTCCAATCTCAGAGAAATAAGTTGCATGCGGCACTATACACAGCGCACTCGGAGACGGACTGAATACTTTGGCACTTAAAAAAACACCTTAATGTGCGAATATGTGATTTGATGTTTTTGGTTTTATTTTAACGTTTTGATTCAACTTTGACTTTGACTTTTCTAATTTCAAAAGTAAGTGATTTTATTAATTACGTTCGATTTTTTTTTCGTGATTTTTTTACGACTTTGTTCAATGAGTTTGGAAGACAGCGCCTCTCCCCCTTTTGGGAAATATAAGAGGAGATCCTGTCTTGATGGGAACCCCTGGGACCACGCCGCGGGCTGACTAGAAGTGAGCTGTGCTTGCGCTGTGGCTGCTCGCGCCCGCCCCGCCCCGCCCCGCCCCGCCCCGCCCCGCCCCGCCCCGCCCCGCCCCGCCCCGCCCCGCCCCGGGGCTTCCTCAAGGCTACCCTTGGGTGTTTGTAACGACATCCAGAGGCCGTAATCAGTCATCAAGCCCACAGAGCGCCAGTCCGTCACGACGAAGGGGATGAAAAAAAGAAACGGGGGTGAGATGGTCAGGGGAGGAAGGGAGGAGGGGAGAAAGAGCAACTGCACTCTTCCACTTCCTCTGAAATTCGCGCTGACCTTTTCACAATGTTTTGAAAAGTGATTCGTTGGGAAATGCGACGAATATAGCGTCTGCGAGCTTTGTAGCCGCGCGAGGCGAGGCTTCCGACTGACGTAGCCCAGCCTCAGCCTCGCAGCGACCCGGCGGAAGGGAAGCACCTGTCCTTCAACCCCCTGGGACTTGCGGCGGTTAGTGACGCGTCACGTAACCTCTTTCTCTCTCTCTCTCTCCTCTCTCTCTCTCTCTCCCTCGCTCTCTCTCTCTCTCGCTCGCTCGCTCGCTCTAATTAACGGGGAGAAGCCCTCCATGTCCAGGCGATATTTGACTAATTGCCCGCCGTCACGGCCTGCTGCTCTCTGCTCCACCCTGCGGGGCCCCACGCTGCACGGTGCGGTGAAGCCTTTTGATCTCTTGATGTGTATAACATATAGACTAACATTTTCACGTGCACTCTGAAAGCGTGATGGCAATAACATTTTAAACAAGGAAAACTGCCCGTCCAGGTTAGAGTTAGGAAGGAGGCGATGTTTTCACCAAGAAAAGTCAGTTCTTTTGGACGTAGGTCACAAGCGCTACAGATCACAACCGCTACAGGTCACAAGCGCTACAGCTCGCTAACGCTACGGGTCGCAAGCGCTACGAGTCACAAGCGCTACAGCTCGGTAGCGCTACGGGTCACAAGCGCTACAGCGAGAATCCGCGCGTTAGGCGGAGCCGAGCCGAGCCGAGCCGAGCTAAACCTTGAAAAATTACGCACGTGGCGTGAAAACATGGAAAATTTTTGCGACAGTAAACCTCCCGAGGGAGGTTGCGGTTCCCGCCAGGCACAGGGCTTTTACCCCCCGTGGCAGCCAACTACTTCGGTGTTCTTATGGGAACCGGTGCTTTTCTGGCCGCGATCCTGTCGCGCAATTCGACAGATTTGATCCCCGTACTGTCAGATTTAGTCGTACGGTGGTTAACCGAACTGCCCTGTCCCCAGAGCATGGAATAGCTATTTTTGGAGCCAGATTCTGGGACTTATGACCCCACGACCGACCACCAGTCGTGGGCATGGGACGGAACTTCCTGGCAACCCGCTGTCGCTACCAGTGAAGAACCTACCTGGGTTTGAACCAGGCCCCATGTGCCGAGTCTCACAGACACCCCACGGCTTTCGCGGCACCACTAGACCACTAGACCGTCGGCTATTCCACGAGGAAGCTCGGTTGAAATGGGGGCTTGAATTCCACTCTCCAAATTGTTGTCCTCAGAAAAATTAAATGTTTTGGTAAGATTCGAACCTCCGTCCTGCGACTCTCCGCGCGGACACTATGCCGGCACGGCTACGACGCCACGGTACCAGATGCCGGACCACTAGGAGTCATGCTGCGCGAGAAGCCACAGTCACCGAAGAAACGAACCCGGTGTCATGAGTGCGCCTGCTCTCCGGTCAGTGCTCGGCCGGCCGCGTAGCGTCATTGGTATCGTCGCTGCTCATAGCACTGGGCGGGAAGTGGTTCAAAAACCGCGTAAGTTTTTTTCCTTTTATTATTTTTTTTTTGTTCGGACCAAGTGCTCTTTTCAGTGCCTTTTTTGCAGTTGCCCAAGTCACAAGGACGGTATAGCTGGAAAGAGCACTTGGTCCGAACAAAAAAAAAATAAAACAAAGAAAAAACTTACGCGGTTTTTGAACCACTTCCCGCCCAGTGCTATGAGCAGCGACGATACCAATGACGCTACGCGGCCGGCCGAGCACTGACCGGAGAGCAGGCGCACTCATGACACCGGGTTCGTTTCTTCGGTGACTGTGGCTTCTCGCGCAGCATGACTCCTAGTGGTCCGGCATCTGGTACCGTGGCGTCGTAGCCGTGCCGGCATAGTGTCCGCGCGGAGAGTCGCAGGACGGAGGTTCGAATCTTACCAAAACATTTAATTTTTCTGAGGACAACAATTTGGAGAGTGGAATTCAAGCCCCCCATTTCAACCGAGCTCACTCGTGGAATAGCCGACGGTCTAGTGGTCTAGTGGTGCCGCGAAAGCCGTGGGGTGTCTGTGAGACTCGGCACATGGGGCCTGGTTCAAACCCAGGTAGGTTCTTCACTGGTAGCGACAGCGGGTTGCCAGGAAGTTCCGTCCCATGCCCACGACTGGTGGTCGGTCGGGTCATAAGTCCTAGAATCTGGCTCCAAAATAGCTATTCCATGCTCTGGGGACAGGGCAGTTCGGTTAACCACCGTACGACTAAATCTGACAGTACGGGGATCAAATCTGTCGAATTGCGCGACAGGATCGCGGCCAGAAAAGCACCGGTTCCCATAAGAACACCGAAGTAGTTGGCTGCCACGGGGGGTAAAAGCCCTGTGCCTGGCGGGAACCGCAACCTCCCTCGGGAGGTTTACTGTCGCAAAAATTTTCCATGTTTTCACGCCACGTGCGTAATTTTTCAAGGTTTAGCTCGGCTCGGCTCGGCTCCGCCTAACGCGCGGATTCTCGCTGTAGCGCTTGTGACCCGTAGCGCTACCGAGCTGTAGCGCTTGTGACTCGTAGCGCTTGCGACCCGTAGCGTTAGCGAGCTGTAGCGCTTGTGACCTGTAGCGGTTGCGATCTGTAGCGCTTGCGAGCCACTCCTGTTCTTTTGACTAAAAAAATGTTCTTGCGCAAATGCAAATGCCTGAAATCTGTTTAAATTGTTTGTGAGCCTCGAACTTCGAGAAATGTTTTAGATTTACGAATACATTTTTCACAGAGGCGCGTGTGCGCGCGTATGTGTGTATGCTCGCCTGACTAAGCGTGCGCGCGCCGCCGGCCAGGGGCTTAAGTCCCGGCTTGGCGGGGCGGGGCGGGGCGGGGCGGAGCATCGTCACCTCGCAGCAGAGCGTCAGAGGAGGTCCGGAACCTCCGCACGGCACGGGCACGGCTGTCACGAAAACTCACTCTGAAAAACGCTCCGGGAATAATCCAAGTGTATTTACGAATGTCACTCACTCACTCGTAAGGTGTGCGACAAGTTTTTCAGCCAAGTATCATCAAGTGTACGAATTGAAGTCATTCGCCCAACTACAAGTGAATGATTTGTCGCACTCCTACGAGAAGTATGTAAACAATTTTATCACCTGGAAATGAGCGAGTTTGGGTTACTGGGATTTCCAGTGTGAGGGAGCAAATTAGTTCTTCTTCTTCTTCTTCCTCTGTTCGAGAGTGAGCCACGTAGTTCGTCCTCCCTCGTACACTCGGCTTGGCTGGTGCGGCGGGGCAGGGTGGGGCGGGGCGGGGCGGCGGGGCGGGGTGGGGCGTAACTCCAAAGCCAGCCGCACGCGCTCCGCCTGCAGTGTGTGCTGAGGTCGCGCCCTCTGCCGGCCCGGCCGCACGCACGAGTTCACTCTGCAGTTGTTTCTCTCTCTCACACACACACACACGCACGCAGTCGCTGCTTCGTTGCTGCTGCTTCATCCCCCCCCCCCCAAACTGTAAGAGTTTTGTAACCTCGTGATACAGAAAAAGTATCGGAGCAGTTCTTTAAAAAAATCAGAAAAATCATAGCCTAAATTAAATTACAAATTTATCAGGATTCAGGAAAAGTAACAAAACTTCACGTCATTTATACTCCAAATTTCAGAGTTATTCCACCCCCCACCCCCAGCCCACCCTTCCCCCGGGACTCTGTCTGAGCGCCTGCCGCGTCTCGGATCCGCAACAGCTAGGGCGCGGACTCAATGCTCATGAGGGTCTTCTCTCCCCCTCTGAACGTCTCCGTCACGTATGCACGAGCACAATCGGAGTGTTCTTGGAGGACGTCCTCGATTTCAATCCGGCGGGGCGGGGCGGGGCGGGCCGCGTCTCCCAGCCATGTTGATACTGCTTCGCCCACCGGCTCCGCCCGTCCCGTCCCGTCCCGTCCCGCGCGGGGAAGAAAGGAAGAATCAATACTTGTCTTTTTTCCCTTCTCCCTTTTGTAAAGGGATAAGGGGAATTAAATGGGGAGAGGTGGGAGAGAATGAGGGAGGGATAGAGGGTGGGAGAAAGGGAGAAAGAGGGGAGTGGCAGGACTTTTACCGCCATGAGCTCACAATATCTCTTGGCTGCCGTGTACTGTTAACGCTACAGGTGCCCCCCCCCCCCCTTTTCTCTCTCTCTCTCTCTCTCTCTCTCTCTCTCTCTCTCTCTCTCTCTCTCTCTCTCTCTCTCTCTCTCTCTGAGCCCTCCCTCCGCCGTCGACGCCAATGTCATCCTCCCCGCGAGACGCCCCTGTCTCCCGCGCGTACGGTAACCCCTCGCCTCGCCTCGCCCGGCGAAAGTAGCTGAAAGGCGGGAGTGCCTATACCAGTCTGCGAGGCGCCGCGCAGTGCCGTCGAGTACTCTCCTCGTCCCCTCTCTCCTCGCCGCTGAGCCGCTATAGAGGGCGCTGCTGGGGGCGTGCCGGGGAGTGCTGCCTGACGGCGGAAAATCTGTCTCTGTCGGGACGAATAGCTGTCTGCTCCGTCGGGCCGGCCGGGCCGGACCTCCCCCGGTCTATAGCCTCATCCGGCCCGGCCCGCGCGCGGCAGGAGCAGAGGAGGAGAAGGGGATGAGTTATTTCCTGCGAAATTGATCACCCCCCCCCCTTCCCTCCCGGAAATTTGTCTTTATATCACAATTATTTTTTTTTGTTTTCGTTTTCTCCTCCCTTTGTCAGAATAAGGAAAAGTGTGCGGAGAAACGCGGACCTGCGGGGGCGGGGGCTGCTGCAAGGACTGTAGTGGTCCTTCCCCGTTACTCCCTCAAGGGCCGAACACAGTTTTGCCGTCCCTTGTTTGCCTTATGTTTGGTGGGGCGGGGCGGGGGTTGGTGCGTAACGGCCGCCCCGCCCCGCCCCGCCCCGCCCGCGGCAGCGTTCACGTCCGCTCCAGAAGCGCGCGGGACGGCGGGACCCGAGCGGGACCGCTTTGTGTGACGTCACGGCCTGCATGCTGTTCGAGTCACGTGTAATACAACACTTGATACACCCCCCAAGAAAAGTTAACTTCAGCAGTCCTGTCCTACCTACTAAGCTGGCCATTTTGCTCCAGAAAAATTGACTGCATATCCGTGCCCACATTTGTGAAATCTAATCATTAAAAAAAATGAAGGAAATTCCCACATTTTTGGGGGGGAGACATCCTCAAAATCTGACGACGTTTTCTCAGACCAATAGAGTTCCCTGAACTTCACCCCTCCTCCAAAAGAGAATTGTTTGGAATTCCCCGCGGTTTACACGCGGCATGAAATGAAGAGCGCCCGTACAATCTCTGAGGCCATGAAATACTTATTGCCCGCCCCGCTGCAAACTGCATGAGGGTATACGGCTGCTGTTATCGGCGGGGCGGGGCGGGGCGGGGCGGGGCGGGGCGGGGCGGGGCGTGCGGTGCGCGAGCAGTGCGGCTTATAACTAGACCATTTGTCCGGTGCGCGGAAAGTGCAGCTTAGCGGCAGCTGCCGCGCTACCCGGCCGGCCAGACTGACCAATGCACGAGGGGCCGCCAACTCTGTGTACGCTCAGCGTGTATTTATTGTATTTTTGTGTATTTTTCTTGTATCTTTTTGGTGTGTATTTCAATGTATTTCTTTATATTTTTGAAGTATTTCGCTGTACTTTTTCGTGTATTTTCGAGTATTTGTGTGTACACACCGGAGGGGCACAGGGGCGAAAGGCATTACGCATGGGGTGCCCCCCCCCCCCCCTTCCCCCGGCGCTCAACAAGCGCGCACATTTCAGGATTACGGCCGCCCCGCACTCTGCATGCCGGCGGGCGTGGGCCGGCAGGGGCGGGGCGGGGCGGGGCGAGGCGGGGTGGGGCGGGGCGGGGTGGAGTGGGGCGGGGCGGGGTGGAGTGGGGCGGGGCGGGCAGCGGCGCGCTTAAAACAAAACAGGTGGATTTTGTGGTTCTATTAATTACTCGAGTTACACGCACGGTGTGTATGCAGAGCGGCAGACGCGCCCGCATCAAACTCGCGCAGCGCGCGGGGCTGAACGCACCGACAAATTATTTAGAAAAAAAAAAAAAAAACACAATTGAGCTAGAGAGAGAGTTATGATGATTCGCAGAATGACGCACGACTAGCCGACTGTGAGGGATAGGAGACGAGGGGGGGGGGGCGCTCGCAGCGCCAGAGCAACCCCGCAGCTGAAATAATTAATTTTAGTCCTCATCGCCGGCCGGCCGGCCTCTCCGCCCGGCTGGAGCGTGGCACGCCGCCGCACCCCCGCACCCCGCCGCACCCCGCCCCACCCCGGCGCACCGCACCCCACCCCGCCCCACCCCGTCGCAACCGGCCTCAGGCCTCGCGTTGCGTCACGGGGGCCGTGCGACTTGTATGTAACGCCACAAGCACGTCCTGTAGTTACAAAACAACTAATTGAACGACATAACGCCCAGCTGGTCTGGGCTGGGGAGGGGCGGGGGGGCTGACACGAAGTCTCCCCGCTGTGCCTTCGGCCCGGCAGGCCGGCGAGGGAACACCTCACTGTTAAATTCGTACAGAGCAAAACGCTTTGCAAATTGCGAAGAATTTGAAGAATTTGGCTGCGAAAATTATGTCCGAAACCACAGTGTTGGCATGGCAACATTATAATATCTTTTCCTTTCTCCCTGGCCGCAGGCTGAGATGTCCCCGCGGGCCGCGGGCGCCCCGCCCCGCCCCGGCGGGCCCTAGGCGAGGAGCGGCCGGCCCGGCCCGGCCCGGGCGGCCCCAGGCACCTGCTCGCCATGTGGAGCTCCGTGACGGACACCCTGGGCAGCATCACCAAGCTGTGGCGCCGGCGCAGGATGGCCAGTGAGTACCACACTGTCAAAAATAATATCTTTGTAGATTTACGATACATTTTGTAAATTACGATTTACGATAAATTTTGTAAATTACGATTTACGATAAATTTTGTAAATTACGATTTACGATAAATTTTGTAAATTACGATTTACGATAAATTTTGTAAATTACGATTTACGAAATATGTTGTAAATTTGCGCCGGGCCTTTTTTGCCCGTCGATGAATTTCAATCAGCCGATAAGTAGTGCTGGTAACTTTACGATTTGCAATTGCAATTTCACAACTGCAGTTGTTTCGTAAACAGTAGTTTGCAGCACAGTAAAAGTAATGCCCGAGCGAGCAAGGGGTTTCTCGTCTCTCGCTCGGCTCCCGAAGCGAAGCGCCCGGCACAGCCCGGGTAGGCCGCCCGCTCGGCCCGCGTGCGCGAGCGCGGACGGGTTGCATACCCTCCCGGCGCTCCCCTCTGCCTCCGCTCCGCTCAGCGCTCACGCTGCCTGCCTGCTGGCTGCTCTTTCGCTCGCAGCGTAAATCATCTTTAGCGAGCTTCAAGTAACGGGGCGGGGCGGAACCAGTACACTCCCCGCTCGCCTCTCTCTCTCTCTCTCTCTCTCTCTCTCTCTCTCTCTCTCTCTCTCTCTCTCTCTCTCTCTCTCTCTCTCTCTCTCTCTCTCTCTCTCTCTCTCTCTCTCTCTCTCTCTCTCTCTCTCTCTCTCTCTCTCTCACTCTCTCTCTCTCTCTCTCTCTCTCTCTCTCTCTCTCTCTCTCTCTCTCTCTCTCTCTCTCTCTCTCTCTCTCTCTCTCTCTCTCTCTCTCGACTGCAACTCCAAATAGTCTGCGCTGCGGGGCTGCGCTGTTGGTGGGATCCGTCTGCGAGCGGCGTAAAGCAAGGGTCGGGGCGGGGGGGGCGGGGCGGGGCGCCTGGCCCCTGGCTGTTCACACATTCAGACTGATAGGGGCGGGGCGGGGTGGGGCGGGGTGGAGGGGGGCCGAGCCAGTGTCTATGGAGTCTGCGCTGCGGCTCGAGCAAATGGCCTTGCAGCAATAACCACGGCTGCGGGGAGGGACAGAGCGTAAGAGTTATGGGAGAGAGAGAGAGAGAGAGAGAGAGAGAGAGAGAGAGAGAGAGAGAGAGAGAGAGAGAGAGACTCTGCATGGCTCCAGGGCGTGGCCTTCCACCTCATGTGCGCTGCGGTTTATCACTTGCCTCCTGGCACGGAGTTCGGAACGTCCCTCTCTTAGTCCGCCCCCTCCTTCTCCTCCCCTCTCTCTCCCTCTCTCTTCCTCTCTCTCTCCCCCTCTCTCTCTCTCTCTCTCGTTCAATGCAGACCAGGAACAACACAGCATTCTCATTAGAGCCCGTATCGGCCGCGGTGAGGGCTCGTCGTACACTCCAAGTGTAACGGGGTTACGGTTACACCGGGGCACCGCACCGCCGGCACCGCGGGCCGGGCCGGGCCGGGCCGGGTCGACCCGCCGCAACTACTACTCGCTGTTTGATGCCCGGGAAACTACGTTACTGCCGCACCAACTAGCGGCGAACAATCCTGGCCCTGCCCTCCACCGCGGTTACGTTCCTGCTTCTTTCTCACTCTCTCTTTCTCTCTCTCCCGCCCTCCTCGCCCCTCGCCCTGCTCGCTGGCTCACCTATCTCGTACACTGAGAGTGACTCTAGCCGCCAATTTTGTTTTGATTCGGGTAACCTTTGAAATGGCCATCCACCTTCAGGGAGGAAAACCCCCTTAGATTTACAATCGACCCTATTGTGCTTGCGTGCCATGCGTCCTAGTTGTCGGTCCAGTACATTATAATCTAGGATACGACCGGCTGAATAAGACGTCACCCTCCCCGCCCCGCCCCCGGCCGCCGCGCCACATCCACGCCCGTCGCCCCGGCGTCTTTGTACAAGAGGGGCGCGGTCCCGTCCGGAGACGACGCCTGCCTCTTTTGTGCCGCGAATATTAAATAACTGGCTCGAGAGGAGGCGAGACGGGGGGAAGAGGAGAGGAGAGGAGAGGAGGGACCCCTTACGCTGCCAGGCACCCTTCACAGCGCTCTCCTCCTCTCTCTCACTCAATTCGTCTCGTCTGCCCCCGATCTCTCTGTTTCTGCCGGTCTGCCTCCCTCCTCTCTCTCTCTCTCTCTCTCTCTCTCTCTCTCTCTCTCTCTCTCTCTCTCTCTCTCTCTCTCTCTCTCTCTCTCTCTCTTTCGCTCTCTCTAATTTACATGACACTTTGCTCACTCATTTATTCTTTTTCACTCTTTCCTTGTTAGTCTCGCCGTTTTTTCTGCTTTCCCTTCTTCCGTGTCCCCACCTTCTTACGCTCGGCGGGCCTGTTGAGGTAGGTTAGGATAACGGATGCGAGCTGCCGGACCTTGGACCCTCCGGAGTGGTCTGTCAGCCTCCCTTCGTGCGCCCCGCCTCGCCCCGCCCCGCCCCGCCCCGCCCCGCCCCGCCCCGCCTCGCCCCGCCCCGCCTCGCCCCGCCCCGCCCCGTTGCCACGCGTACCCCCCCCCCCCACCCCCTCCTCCCCCCAGTCGAGGAAAGGCATCCCCGCCACACACCAGACATGCCGGTGGCTTGTTTGCTCCAAGTTTCCGTCCCGAACTTTTGGAACACCCTGTATAATGTGGTAATCTTGTCGCCAAAGGTTTCCCTCTTCGTTCTCTAAATCCCTCCTCTCCCCCTCTAAACCCCACCCCGTCCTCTCTGTCGCGCTAGTGAACAGGTGCACTATAAAGTTTCCAACAGCTTGGGCGCTTTTCTGTGTCTGAGTTTTCCGGAAGTTTGAGAGGGGAGGAGTGCTGAGGGGGTGGGGGGGGGAGTGCTATCCATAATGGGATGAAGCGAGGAGCGAGTAAGAGACACTGTATTGGTCAATTAATGCCAGCAAGCAAGCCATAGCGCCACACTGGGGAAAAAATCGCTTGTAGATGTGTGTGACAAGTGTGTCAATTTCCTAGGGAAATTTCACACCTTTACGTATGATTAGGTATGCCGATTTATGTTTGACTCACCTACAAAACTGTGCCACGCAACAATACTGCTTCTGCAAGCTAGAAAAAAAAAGTCATCGCAGATAATTTCGTAAAAAAAAAAAAAATTGGCAGAACAGCGAGGTTTATGCTAAGGTCCCTCCCGCGTTGCTCTCCCTGCGCTCCGCCGCGACGTCCTTCTCATGGGAAATGCTTACGATGCGTGAAGCAAATTCAAATTCTCCCGCGGTGAGGCGAGGCGGCGAGGTGACGAGAGGGTTGGCGGGCGTGCCGTTTATTCCCACCTCGAAAGGACGTGCGAAAGAGTATGGAATGCGCTGTTGTCGACGTCGTCGCGTTATTCTTAGAGCGCCGCAGGCCGGGGTGGGGCGTGGCGGGCGGGGCGGGGCGGGGCGTGGCGGGCGGGGCGGGGCGTGGTGGCCACGCAAAACCCTTTACTCGTCTCGCGAAACGCCGCCAGCAGCGCCGCCTGCGACATGTGATGGAATTTAATAAGCGGCAGGACTCCACCCCGCTCCGCTTAGCTTCCCACCCCCTATCCACGCCCCTTCCCCTCCCCGTCCCCCACCCCCTCGATTCTCTACGCCGCAAACGCGAGACCTCCCCTCGCCTTCCTCCACCCATTTCTCTTTAGCCTATTTCTCCCCCCCTTCTCTCTCTCTCTCTCTCTCTCTCTCTCTCTCTCTCTCTCTCTCTCTCTCTCTCCCTCCCTCTCTCTCTCTCTCTCTCTCTCTCTTTGTCCTACAGGTGGCCCAAGCGTAATGGTTTAGGAGGGGCGGGGGTCTCTGCCCCTCTCACAGCGGGTGTGGTGTCCTCTCGGGGCGGGGCGGGGCTGTTGTGGTAGTGCTGAGGCTTGGGTGCGGTGCGGGCCGCGTGCCCTTTGCAGTCCTCGGGACGGGCCCAATCTCACCCGACCCGTCCGAGCTGGCCTCGCCCCGCCCCCCCCCACCCCACCCCACCCCACCCCACCCCACCCCAACCCACCACACCCCGCCCCGCCCGTCATACCACGCCGGCGCCGGCCATGTCTGCTGTTCTGTTCTCTCGCGGCGAAATAATTCAACTCGTTGCGGTAAAATGCGAGCAGCGCTACGACAAGCAGAAGGAGTCGGAAGGGGTTTGGGTTAGGGGGAGGGGGGCGGAGGAATGGAAACCCTCCGTCATCGCAGCCCCCTCCTAACCCCCTATGGGGCCTCCGGCGGCCCCTTTGGCCCCCATGGGGGCGGGGGCGGGACGCGACGCGTGCGGGGCGCGGCGCGGCGCTGCGCTGTCGAGCTGCCCCTGACAAGCAGTTTGCCGTCTGACTTTGATGAGCAGGCGGGAGAGAAAAGCGGGAAAAAATTTAAATCGGGTATTTTTTTTGTGTGTGTTATTTTTTTTTTTTCGTTATAAAAAAAACAGAGCGGCGCGCAGCAGCGTAATAGTAATGCGTCAGTGTGTGTGTACGTGTGTCTGTGTATGTGTGTGTGTTAAAACGTGTGTGGACTTCTGTGCGTTTCACTGGTCTGGTATTCTATTCTCTCTGCCACTGTGTTCTATGTCGGTGGTGTGTGTAGTGATCAATAAATACCATGGTCAGTACATATATTGTACGAGATTGGAACGTGGTGAGAGAGAGGGGAGAGGGGGGGGGAGGGGAGAGAGGGGAGAGAGGAGAGAGAGAGAGAGAGAGAGAGAGAGAGAGAGAGAGAGAGAGAGAGAGAGAGAGAGAGAGAGAGAGAGAGAGAGAGAGAGAGAGAGAGAGAGAGAGAGAGCGCAATTCGTTTGCGGCACAGTAGTTTGGTTTGGACGCCGTTTTCCGTCCCTCCACGCTCAGCCCTATACCCTACCCTTCCGATTTCTGTCTGCGGTTTCCCTCGGCGGGGTGGGGCGGGGCGGGGCGGGGCGGGGCGGGGCGGGGCGGGGCGGCTGGGCTGCGGCTCGGGCCTGTGGAGGTGTACACGCTGTAATGCGCACAGTCGCGCGGGGCGCGGCCTGGTGCCGCCTGAGGTCGCAGTGGGGCCTTTATCCTCCGTCGCCCTCCACCTCATTCTCACCCCACCCCCTCTCTCTTTCTTTCTCTCTCTCCCTCTCTCCCTCCTTGATTCTCTTTGGCGGTGGCAGGGAGTGCGCCTTCCGCTTTTCGTGAAATATTCAGCACAACCCAATTTCGTCAATAAGGCCGCGTGTAATGCCGCAGCGCAAAAAGCCACCCTGCTGTCAGAGGCTGAGGAGGGTGAGGGGGGGGGGGCTGCCTCTCCCCCTCCTCCTTAATCCTGAGCCCGAGCGGCAGGGAGCGCCCGGCTGGGTAGGCCATCCCGCTCCACGCGCGTGCGGCGAGACCGATGGGGTGCCTACCTCCCAGGCGCTCTTGTGCCGCGGGGCCCCGTCCGTCTGCGCAGAAGGAGAGAGAGGAGGAGGAGGAAAAGGAAAAGAAGAGGAAGAGTAGTGTAGGATGAGGAAAAAGGAGGAAGAGGAAGGAGGCGAAGGCGGCGCCACGCCAAAGTCACGCAGGCCCCGGGGACGGAGAGCAGTTGCGGGGTGGGGCGACGTTTGGATGCGGGGCTGGGGGCTGGCGGGGGGGTGCACTGGACGTTTCGCTCGACGTTACCTGTCTCCGACCGGGACACCCCAAGTGGCGTTGCGGGGCGGGGCGGGGTGAGGCGGGGCGGGGTGAGGCGGGGCGGGGCGTCGGGGCGTGCCCCTGTGCTGTGCCCCCGCGGGGACTGGGAGGCGCATCGTCTCGGCGCCTCTATTTTATGTCCCGGGCCTGGGGGCGGGACAGGCGCAGCGTAGCAGTAGCGGTGCCGTGGGGGCGCTGCACCCCCACCCACCTCGCTTCGGACATAATTTTTTTTGTGTTTATGCGTGGTAAAAAAAAAAAGTTATTTGTTGAAATATACTCGTTACCGAGATCGTTAAGTGGGTCAATCAACGTCTCGCACTGCTTGCCGGTGTGTCAAGTGACAAGTGTGCAAAATTCTTAGGAAAGTTCCCACGTTTGCTTGTTCAAATGTATGATTGTGGGCGTTTAAACGCCGACATTCATACAATTTGGATTTCCGGTGACATAACGTGGGTTTTGGTCATCATTTTGTAGAGCAAAAATAACTCATGTGCTTCGAAGTTTTTTGGGGTCGGGGCGTGTTCGTGTGATGGTCTTACTTCTTGGCGAATATAAAAATAACTATTCGTGGCATCGTCGCTGTTCGCTCCAGTGGATGAGGCTGCGGCGGCGTCTTGCAGGGCCGTATATCACAACACGTCCAGCCGCTACCTCCCCCCCCCTCCCTCCTGCCTTTCGCCGCTGGCTGCTGGCCCAGTCCGCCCCTCGGCGCCTGCCCCGTTTGCAACGATGGTGGCGCGGCCTACAGCGCAGTGGCAGGTGGACACTATAATAAAAAATAGCCGACAGTGAATGTCACTGAAACACACAGCGAACTCTTCAACACACAGTAGCGCAAGGTGTTTTTTTTTTTTTTTTTTTTTTTTTTTTTGCTTTTTTTGGGGGGGGGGGAGATTGAAGGGGTGGGGAGAGTAAAACTGAATAGAAGGAGTTGGAAGAGTTTTAATGGACCGCTTGAGAAGAGGGGGGGCAGCCACAGAAAGAGAGACATGCACGAGAGTAGACTTACTTGTATTGCTCTTTTGTTCCATTTGCTCGTACCTACGGCTCGGGGCGAGGTGGGGCGGGGCGGGGCGAGGCGGGTCGAGGCGGCCCCGTACCGCGCCGGACTTTTTGGGAGCTATGATTGCGTTGCCCCCTCCTTGCCTCTACCGCTCCCGCTCCCCTGGGTAGCCGGGGGCGAGGAGGTCGCGGAAGAACCGTCCGCGCGCGCGCGCGCGCGTGTGTGTGGGACCGAGGAAGCAACAGGAAAAAGAACGGCAACAGCGTTACAGAAAGTGGTTTCTCTCCGCGTGGATGCAAAATTCGTTGCTCAAAACAGGAGAGAGGATAGAACGCGAGAGTCTGAGGTTCTTGTGCATTGGGGTCGGAAAAGAAAAGCGAAAAAAATAAGGTTCCCTCAAAAATTTTCCTCAAGCACACCTACCTTGCTTCTTCGTTTTAATGAAGGGTCCTGTGTCCGCAAGGAAGAGGGTGCTTTCTAAAGCACGGCAATTTGACACGGCTGTGTGGCCGCGGGCGCGACACGGGGCGGGGCGGCGCGGTGAGCAGCGCCCTCCCGCCCCGCCCCGCCCCGCCCCGCCCCGCCCCGCCCCGCCCCGCCTCAGCGCGCCGGGTAACGAGACCGACATCCCCTGTGCCCCGCCCCGCCACGCCACGCCACGCGCTCCGTGTTGTACATCGGTTGCTCTGGGTGGAGAGGAGAGGAAGGGAGGGGCGAGGAGAGGAGAGGGGAGGGGAGGAGAGGGGCGGAGAGGGGAGGGGAGGAGAGGGGCGGAGCGGAACAGGGCGGCGCTTGCAAGCCCCGTTGATGGGCCGGTAGTGATGTGCCGGGGGCTGGGCCGGGGGCCGCCCTGGTGGTCTAGTTGTAGCGCATGATGCGCTAGTGGTGCGCCTGTCAGACTTAGGGTAGGCCAACCCGCAGCACACGCAAGCATCAAAGCTGTAGGGTTGCCTACCCACCAGGCGCTCGCAGAGCCTCCATAAGCTGATTTCTTTTTTAAAGTTCGCGATGACACTTTTAAATACCTTTTAGGCGGCCGAATTTCCATTGGCTCACTAGAGGTTTTGGTTTTGGCCCCAGAACTGCCACGTGGCGTAGGGTCCCGGTGCCGGCCCAGGACCGCGGTGCTTTGACTCCTGGAGCGGAGGGCTGGAGCCGGCTGGAGTCTGCCGGAGCTGGAGCAGTTAACTTTTGCCCGGCTGGCGTGACATGCCCCTTGTTATCCTGATGAGGGGAGGCTAACAGGGGCCGCTGGCGGGGGCCTGGCCCTGCGCTGCGAGCTGCTTACGCGCCGGGGCGGGGCGGGGCGGGGTGGGGCGAGGCGGGGCGGGGCGGGGCGGGGCGGGGCGGGGCGGGGCGGGGCGGAGCGGGGCGGGGCGGGCGCGCTGTCACTAGACCTCCTTGCTGCACCCCCTGCCGCGCCACCGCGCACATCACAGCGAGGCGAAAATGAATTGCAAACACAATTGCAGCGGCGGAAGCAGAGTGCGGGACAAACGCTTTGAGGTGGGTCGGGCATGACATTGCTCTGGCCGGAGAGGAGGGCAAGAGCAGAGCAGCGACTGTTCCGGTATGGCCCGCCCGTCCTGTCGTCTGCGGGCTGGGGTGCTCTCTCTCTCTCTCTCTCTCTCTCTCTCTCTCTCTCTCTCTCTCTCTCTCTCTCTCTCTGCCTCGCGGCCTTGCTCTCTCCCCGCTCACTGATTGTATTTGAATTGATGTTTCGTTTGCTCAGGCCCGCGGAGGCGCTCGGTGGGGCTCAGTGCGGGGCGGGGTAGTGGCGGGGTGGGGCGGGGCGGGGCGTGCGGGGCGTGGTGGGGTCGGGCGGGTTCTGCCATTCCCTCCCGCTCTGTCAAACCTCCTGGGGGGACAGTCTACGGAGAGACGGGAGAGCAAAACTCCCCGCCAACCTCACAAAGCGCCTGCTCTGCCCTGCTCTGCCCTGCTCTGCCCTGCTCTGCCCTGCTCTGCCCTGCTCTGCCCTGCTCTGCCCTGCTCTGCCCTGCTCTGCCCTGCTCTGCCCTGCTCTGCCCTGCTCTGCCCTGCTCTGCCCTGCTCTGCCCTGCTCTGCCCTGCTCTGCCTGTGCTGCTGCTGGTTCGGCGGCGCTAGATATTTCAAGGCTCCGCCCTCTCCTCTCCTCTGTGTCGCAGGGAGCTGTAGCCAGGCCCAGGCCCAGGGCCCCGGGCCCAGCCCCGGGGCGGGGGCGGCCGCGGGGGACCCCGAGCCCGGCCCCGGCCGACCCGAGCTGCGCTGCGAGGACTCGGAGGAGCGCGACCAGCACCCGGCGCGTGAGTACAACCGCGTGACCACAGTGTGGCTGCACCCCCAGGTCGAAATCAGAGACAATTTTTCTTTCGGCAGAAAATCGCAAAAACGCAAAGGCTATAGCCTTTGCATTTTTACGATTTTCGGTCGAAAATAAATTTTTCTCCAAAGTGACCGGGGTTGTGCAGGAGGAATCTTATGCACCCCTAGTGCACCCCCAGTGAGTTTGGTCGAAATCGGAGACAATTTTTTTTTCGGCTGAAAATCGCAAAAACGCAAAGGCTATAGCCTTTGCATTTTTACGATTTTCGGTCGAAAATAAATTTTTCTCCAAAGTGACCGGGGTTGTGCAGGAGGAATCTAATGCACCCCTAGTGCACCCCTGTGGCCACACCGTACACTGGAACTGGAAACCCCTGGAAAGTGGTCGGTGGACGTCGCACGAGTAATTTCCATTCGCACACTTGTCCCTTCAAGTTTTGAAATTCCTAGGAATAGAATTAAATCTGTTTCCTGGAATTCCCATAAAGCTGTTAATTTTCCAAGGCTTATACTAGAAATTCCCTGGAAATTTCCTGGAAATGCGTAAAAAACTTCCTCATGAGACCGATTTATCGTGGAATTTCGCATCCCTCGTCTTGATTACGAATGGAAATTTAATGAAATTGCGCGACATTCACACACTTGGGTTTCAAAGTTATTTTAAAACTATATGTGTCCTTGTTTGCCAGTGGACGCGTCGGGCGTGCGGGCGTGGCTGCGCTCTCACCCGGACGTGCTGGAGAAGCACGTGATGGACGAGCTGGAGCTGGAGACCCTGGAGCGCTGGATCATCCGGAAGACGCAGCGCGCCAAGAAGCTGCAGCAGCAGCAGGGGCAGCCCGGGGCCGGGGCCGGCAAGAACGGCAGGAAGACTTCCCTGTCGCGCTGGAAGGTTAGCGGGGCGCAGAGTTGGGGACCGGGCGGGAAAACTTGAAAACGGACAAAAATGTGACGGGGACTCCTCCTGGCGAGGGGCGTAACTAAACACAAAGTGTTAAATTTCGAAACGTTACGACGAATAAGTAACTAAGGGGCGGGGCGGGGCGGGGCGGGGCGGACGGAGTTGTTGAAGTAGGGGTTGGGGGAGGTCCGAGCTGTTTCCCCCGACTAGATATTTCTTGACTCTTCCCGTTGCAGTTCTGCGTGCACGCGGACAAGCGCCAGATGCTGCAGGAGCTGACGCAGTCCCTGCAGCGCGGGCCCTCGCGCGCGCACGTGCTGTTCGAGCTGGCGGGCTGCATCAGCTCGGCCGTGGGCGCCGACGGCTTCCGCCTCTTCCTCGCCGACCAGGGCGAGCCGGACAACCTCACCGAGTACTCCGGCGAAGAGGAGCCCAGCCCGCTGCCCGCGTGAGTACGCAAGATGCAACCCCGTTGCACCTCCACAAGCTCGAGCTGTATACAGCGAGAATCCGCGCGTGAGGCGGAGACTATTGACGGGGTCTGGCCGTCCCTGGCGCCGGCGCCTGTGGGCGGAGCGGGACGGGATCGCACGCATGTTGTAGGGCCGGTCGACCACCTCATGCTCTCTGGTCGCCGTCCTGCTCCACGCACTCGTTGGCCTGTTGCAGAGCGCGAACCGAATAGGGAAGTAAAGTGTGTGTTTCTGTGGAAAGCCGGTGGCATTTGACTTAAAATTTTGTCGCTGTGCCATTTTGCAGTTGCCCGAGTCACAAGGACGGTATAGCTGGAAAGAACAATTCGTCCAAAGAAAACGAAAATTAAAAAAAAAAAAAATACGCGGCTTTTGAACCATTGCCCTCCACTGCCATGAGCAGTGTCGGTACCAATGACGCTACGGGGCCGGCCTTCTAGGGTACGGAGAGCAGGCGCACTGATGACACCGGGCTCGTTTCTTCGGTGACTGTGGCTTCTCGCGCAGCATGACTCCTAGTTGTCCGGCTTCGCATACCGTAACGGCGTAGGCGTGCCGGCATAGTGGCTGCCCGGAGAGTGGCAGAACGAAGGTTCGAATCTTAGCCGAAAATTTAATTTTTCTGAGGACAACAACTACACGGAGTGGAATTCAAACCCCCCATTTCAACCGAGCCTTCTCATGGAATAGCCGACGGTCTAGTGGTCTTAGTGCCGCGAAAGCCGTGGGGTGTCTGTGAGACTCGGCACATGGGTTCAATCCCGTGCCCACGACTGGCGGTCGGTCGTGGGGTCATAAGTCCTAGAATCTGGCTCCAAAAATAGCTATTCCACGTCCTGGGGACAGGGCAGTTCGGCTAACCACCGTACGACCAGAGATATATCCACCTACCCACCGTTCTCCGTAGCTCGCGGAAAGGCGGTTGCCCTGAGTATCTTACTCGTCGGGGAAACACCGGATCCCATCTGAACTCCGAAGTTAAGCCCGTGGGGTCCCTTCAAGGGATGGGTAGGTCATCCCCATTTTTTTTCGGTTTACGTACGTATTTCTTTCAAGTTTAATCTCGAATGGTTTTGTTTGCTTTCGATATGTTGTTAACTAGGCTTCAAAACGCCCAGAAAAGTGTATCTTGTGGGAGAATATTTCGAGCCGACACTTAAAAAAATTTCGCTCGGGCAAAGGGCACCAAGTAGTGTTTTTCGTCTATGTCCCAAGCTCGGTACACTCTGACTAGAGGAAGTGGCTCACGAGGTCTACAGATCACAAGCGCTACGAGTCAAAAGCGCCACAGCTCGGTAGCGCTACGGCTCGCTAGCGCTACGGGTCTCAAGCGCTAATTTCTGTGCTGCCCGGCTGCGCGGCTAACTTGACTTAAGTTGTTTCCTGATTTATTTTATTTTTTTAATGCAGCTCTACGGCGCGCCGCTCCTCGGGGTTGACGGTGCCCGGTTTCGTTGCGAGGACCCGGGAGCCCGTCCGGCTGTCTTACTCCGAGCCGGACCCGAGGTTCCCCAACGGGCTGGCGTACAACGTGAGTCCCCCGCACAGATTGAAAGTGTGTGCGACATGAGACTCAGGTTTAAGTTGTGGACGCGCACGTGCAGGGCCACGTGCTGTGCCAGGCGGTGCTGCAGCCGGACGGCGCGCTGGCGGGCGTGCTGGAGCTGCGGCGCGGCCCGCACAGCCCGCCCTTCCACGAGGAGGACGAGGAGATCAGCCAGTCGTACCTGGTGTGGGGCGGCATCGCCCTGCACTACGCCCACCTCTACCTCACGCAGGACCGCCAGCGCCGCCTCAACGACTTCCTGCTCACCGTCGTCAAGTGCGTGCCGCTGGGTGTACACCCAGAAAATATGTACCTGTACAAATACTTTTTGCATTTAAAAAAGAATACAAAAAAGTACAAGGAAATTTTAACCGTAATTGTAGGAATTTTCTTTGTTCCAATGTCGATAAGGGTTGTTCATATTCATGCGATTACTTTTATCCCAGTTTTAATATCATATTATTTTTTTTTATAACGTGGTTTACCTTGGGAATAAAAAATTATTGTATTTTCTGTTTTAAATGAAAATTTTTGTAGTTCAAGGTGACCATTACCTAGGTGTAGGCCGGGCTACCGCCTTGCCCCGCACCCGCCCGAGCCCTCTCCATACGCCGGTGTCGCTGTGTGTTGCAGGTCCATCTTCCAGGACATGGTGAGCATGGACGTGCTGGTCACCAAGGTGATGAACTTCGCGCAGCGGCTGGTGGACGCGGACCGCGCCTCGCTGTTCCTCCTGGACGCGCGCTCGGGGGAGCTGTACGCCCGCATCTTCGACGTGGGCGGCGAGGAGCAGCCGCAGCCGCAGCAGCAGCAGCCTGCCGGGGGTCTCGGGCTGGACGCGGGTGCGGGCGCGGGCGCGGGCTCCGAGGACTCGCTCGCGTCCGCCGCGCACCGCATGCACACCGAGGAGATCCGCTTCCCGATGGGCACGGGCATCGCCGGCCAGGTGGCGCGCACCGGCGAGGTACTCAACATCCCGGACGCCTACTCGGACCCGCGCTTCAACCGCTCCGTGGACCAGCTGACGGGCTACCGCACGCGCTCCATCCTCTGCATGCCCATCTTCATCCGCGGCGCGCTCATCGGCGTCGTGCAGATGGTCAACAAGCGCTCGGGCACCTTCAACAAGGTAAGAGGGAGGGACATGCCGGCATTTTTTTTTTATTTTGTTAAAAAAAATTATAGTTACAAGGCATTTAATGTGCTTTTCCTCTGTGCCGCTCCGCTCGTGCAGGAGGACGAGGAGGCCTTCGAGACGTTCGCCGTGTACTGCGGCCTGGCCCTGCACCACGCCAAGCTGTACGACAAGATCCGGCGCTCGGAGCAGAAGTACCGCGTGGCGCTGGACGTGCTCAGCTACCACAACACCTGCCTCGACCAGGAGGTCCAGGAGATGCTGGAGAAGGGCGTGCCCGACAGCCTGCCCCTCGTGGACCAGTGAGTAGAAGCGGACGCATCGAGGCGCGAAACCGGGTTTGCTGGGGCGCTAGCTGCTTGGCCTCAAAGCTGAGCGACCCAGCCCCGTCCCGCGCGGGTAACTTTGACTCATTGCACCTTCCGGGGCGCGCAGGTTCCACTTCAACGTGTTCGACATCGACGACGTGGAGAAGGCGCGCCACGCCGTGTTCATGTTCAAGGACCTGTTCGGACTGAGCCGCTTCGACGAGGACAGCCTGATCCGCTTCGCGCTCACCGTGCGCAAGAACTACCGGCGGGTGCCGTACCACAACTGGACGCACGGCTTCTCCGTGGCCAACACCATGTACGCCATCATCAAGCACTCGGGCGACGTGTTCCGGGAGGAGGAGGTGAGCGAGCGAGTGGCGGAAAATGTAAAGCATATCGAAATGCAGGCAAACGGTGCACAGACTCCAGAGGTGAAAGCGCACTGGTTCTTCAGGCCCTGGCGCTGTACATCGGGTCGCTGTGCCACGACCTGGACCATCGCGGCAAGAACAACCAGTTCATGCTGGAGACCGAGTCCCCCCTGGCGTCGGTGTACAGCACGTCCACGATGGAGCACCACCACTTCAACCAGACGGTGGCCATCCTTCAGCAGCAGGGCCACAACATCTTCCAGAAGCTGACCAACAGCGAGTACAAGCACGTGCTGGGCCTGCTCAAGCACTGCATCCTCGCCACGGACCTGGCCGCCTTCTTCCCGAACCGCGAGCGGCTGACGCGCCTCGTCAGCGCGGGGGCCTTCTCCTGGGAGAACCCCGAGCACAGGTAAGAGCTGGTGCCGGTAGGACGGGTGCACCCGAGGGGTTCTTCACTAAAATAAAAAAAGGATTAATGTACACCTTTACAAAAATTCGGAATAAAAATAAGAAAAAATCAGAAATCAGAAAAAAAAATAATTGTAAAAATCAAGGAAAACCACGAAATTCAGAAGAAATCAGTGCACGCATGAATATATTGTGAATGACCCCCGAGTGCACCACAGCGTATTTTCTAATAAATGGATCAGTCCACACTGTGCTCTACATTATCCAGTGTGTAGCAGCCTCACTCACACTCTAGTCCACAGTATAGTAGAGTGTCCGCTCACCCGTGGTGTGCCGCAGGCTCTACCTCAAGGCCATCGCCATGACGGCGAGTGACCTGTCGGCCAGCGCCAAGCCCTGGGAGCTGCAGGTCATGACCGTCAAGGTCATCTTCGAGGAGTTCTACCAGCAGGGCGACGAGGAGCGCGCCGCGGGCAGGGCGCCCATCCCCATGATGGACCGCACGCAGCCGGAGGCGCAGGCCGCCTCTCAGGTACCCCACCCCGACAAAATTCTAAAAAAAACATATTGTATCACTTTTATGGAAGAAACTTGTGAAAATTGATGGCAGGTGTTCCCAACTAATTTCCGTCTAGTAGAGTATTGCAGTTATTCATTACGGCGGTCATAACGCAGACTGGAGATCTTTCGCCTGCAGCGTAGAGCTCTAGTTGATCGTGACGTTTGACGTGTCGGGCCTGCAGGTGGGCTTCCTGACGGGTATCTGCCTGCCGTGCTACTCGCTGCTCAGCGCTCTCATCCCCAACACGAAGCCCCTCCTGGACGAGTGTCGAGCCAACCTGGAGCGCTGGAAGGAGCTCGACACAACCCGGCAACGGCCGGCCATCCTCGACGTCCCCGCCCCCGCCCCCGCCCCCTCACCCCTCGTCCTGTCACCGGTACGAACCACAAAATGTATTTGATGTAGTTAAAAAAAAAAATATTTGGCATTTATATTTAGTGTTTGCTCTTTCAAACAGGTTCCTCTGGAGTCTAATCTGTCGCAAAGTTCAGACCTAGAGTTGTCAGGAAGAAGCTCGGCTTTGCATCTGGTAGATTCCAACTCAGATTCTTCAGAAGAACTTCCTCAAAGTGGCGGTAGCGGTGGAACCTTATTAGTCTAGTCAATCCTTTCCCACACCGTTCTTTATCATGCTTTATTTCACTCGAGCATCAACCATTGCGTCACCTTCTTGTCAAAAGCACCCTAGTTGTGTGATAGGGTGTTATCCTCTAGGATAATCCAAGTTTTCTTTTTTCCTTACATTACAAAAATAAATAATGTTTAAAACCTTGCGTGAAACGTCAAAAAAAAAAACAAAAAAAAAAACAAAAAAAACAAGTGTACTAAGGTTCTCTGTGTACTTTACATTATAATGACTTCCTAGGACTGAGTTATTTTTTTTTTTTAATCTAAACCACACTAAGTGTTTTTTCAGTATTACTGCACTGCTGGCAATAACTCTTTGAAGTGTCTAATAGAAATATTCTATATTTCGTAAGTGCAAAGTTATCCTTAACTCATGAATTTTGTCGCCTTTCCAACCAACATATCATACAAATAATATTTATAACTGTAATGATAATAATATTTGTAATAATAATATTAGTAATAGTAATAAGTGTAAATTGGTTTCTATGCCAATTGCCACATTCCAAAGGAAAACAGAAGGGACATCTCCTAGTCAAATTGAGGTAGATGAACCAAATACGTTTTATGTCAAACATCTATTAGGACACTAGACTGAAATTTTTCTCATCACAATAAACTGTGGCGTTAAATGTACCTGGACACAAAACTTAATCTAGAAAATGTATTGTAGAAAAATTAACGAGATAAGTAAAATATATTTTGTGACCAGATGATCAAACCAATAAATAAAATTGCATTGAAATATTCGTTATAAAACCTACACGAAATAAAAAAAAAAAGCAGGGAATCACCAGGACTTGCTATGTGTTTTTTGGTCCCAGAAGAAGGTAACTTGTGAGTTTAGTCGAAATCGGAGACAATTTTTTTTCGCCCGAAAATCGCAAAAACGCAAAGGCTATAGCCTTTGCATTTTTATGATTTTGGGTCGAATTTTTTTTTTCTCCAAAATGACGGGGGTTGTACTGGGGGACTCTAACGTACCCCTAGACCAATCCCCAAGGGTCACTTCGTTCGAAAACCCGGTTTGTCTGCGAGGGAATGCAGTATTCCTAATAGCGCGCAATGTGTTCGGGCGAGGTGGCCTAGGGGCCTATTTTCTCACTAACGAAGTCCGGTATAGGACTCCTAGGACTTGCGATGTGATTTTGGGTCCCAGAAGAAGGTCACCTGTGAGTTTGGTCGAAATCGGAGACAATTTTTCTTCGACCAAAAATCGCAAAAACGCAAAGGCTATAGCCTTTGCATTTTTACGATTTTTGGCCGAATATTAATTTTCTCCGAAATGACGGGGGTTGTACAGGGGGACTCTAACGTACCCCTTGACCAGCCCCCAAGGGTCAGTTCGTCCGAGAACCGTTTAAAGGTGCCGAAATACAAGTTTTGTAGGTTGCATTTCGCGTGAGATTGTTACGTTGCTGTTTGAATAAATGCGCGGTTGGGCGCGCGGGTGCGTCAGCAGTGCGCGCGGGGAGTGGTTCCCTGGGAGTTATGCAATTTCCTAAAACAAAACGTCATTCAGTTTTCCGCTTTGAAGTTGCGCGGGCCCCCCCACCCCTCGTACCGCCTTGGCGGCCGAAATACCGCCTTGGTTAGCGCCGCGTACCGCCCTATAGCGGCCAGAGGTTGGCAACACTGGGTTCCCGTCCCACCTCTCCCCTCCCCCTCCCTGCTCTGCTACCGACGCCCCGGCCGGATCGCTCTTTCACTTGGCTGCTGTTGTTGGAACAGGTAAGATCTCTAGCTCACTATTTCATGGTTGATGGAGGTTGGCTTGGCTTGGTTTCAATGAAACACCACGTGTTGGAAGTTTCATGCGTTTCCTGTGTCCGTCGGGAACAGGGGTTTGAAGAGATCTTGTTCGTATTCTGCTTATGGTTCCGTGTTTTCTTCGTGGGTTGTGAGGTTAGGCCTTCAGCTGGAGTCTTTTATTGCACTCTACTCTTCCGAAATGCAGGTGTCGCGTTCATTGCTTTCATTCGCTTTCTTGACATGGTGGAGCCCTGATAGATGGGTTATGAGCTCGCAGTTCGCCCCAAGGTTGGAATGCCAGCCTCGCGCCTCGTGTTCCAGTAACTTATTATAGGGCTGTTTATGAGACAGGCGATGGATAGCGCATTTCAATTTGGCATCTTCTCATTTATTTTGTAACATTTGACATACTAATGTAATGCTATCTTTTGTTATTTTTCAGGATGATGCTGATTCCTTCGCCTATCCAGTATCTTGAATGCTGATTGAAAGTGTGGAGCCTGGGGCCTCCTTAACATGGGCCCTCACTACTGAATCGCCTGCTGATGAATGCTGGGAAATTTTGGCCCTGCTTGGGATTCCTTGTCTGATGTTGGAGACTTCATTGCAACATGACAGAGCTCAAGGTGTGTATTTCTTTCATTGGTTTATCCTGCGCTCCATTATCCATCACATTTCTGGCAAGTCACTCGACTTTTCCTGCCATGCTAATAAGTATTGTTTGTTTTTTCCAGGTTGTCCAGTTGCATTCGTTCAAGTAAACCCTACCCTTGATGCTCCTACTTCACCTCCAAAGAGTTGCTGAGATCTCTTCTGTGGTGTCTGCCGTTGTAGTGCTGATGAGCTGTTTTCATCTCTGACGTGTCTGCTGAGCACATGGTGGGTATTTAATGTTACAGCCGTGCTCTATTATCCATCAGATTAGTTGCTTTACCCTCTCGTTATCTTTCCTATCATTCTAATAGTTCTTTCTTATTGTTATCAGGTATTCCTTTACTCCAGTCATCCAAGTACACCTTGACCTGGATGATGTATTGAAGCTGTTATTTCACTTCATAATCTACGGAGGTGCTTGGATCTCCATCGCAGCTGCAACCTCATCTGCTGCGATCATGCTGTTATTTGAAGGTAAGCAATGTTTAGTGAGAGACCTATTCGATCAGCTCCACTGTGGGTTCTGATGTGAACAAGACTCTGTCAAAACGCATTCTGAACCCGAGTCTCGGCCAGGCCCCCTCCCGGCTCCATCACTAGAGCTGCATTTGGACGTTTTGGAACTACTTCAGAGCGTTGGAAAAATTGTTAACTAAAGTAGAGACAGATTTTATTTATAACAACAAATTTTCTGACCTTAGCCTCAATTAAATTAATTTAATTGTTCTAATTTATATGACAATATTTTCATCTGGTTGTGTGATAAACAACTTCAACAATCATAAGCAGTAGTTTGGGTGGAGACCCTAGCGCAATTTGCTACCACTGGCTGTAGGCAGGGGGGAGGAGGTCCCCAGAGTGGCTTACTTTTGGCACGTCCAGACTGAGTCTTGTCAGGGTTCTGTACGCAGCAGAACGCCCAGTGGAGCTGATCAAGTAGGTCTTGGTTAGGTGTAAAGGCATGGATCTTTGAAAGAAATCTGAGAAGTTAAAAAAGACTTGTATATTTTGATTTGCACCCACTTTAAATAATTTTTTGAAGCGTCTTTGCTTATAATTGGCTATTCCTGTGGCTAAGGCTAATGTCTACACACATCTGCTAACTTGAGCAAAGTTTTAACTGGGACAAATATGGCTTACCTATAATGAAGAGTGGTGCAATTATATTTATACAATTTGCTAATGAGTGCCCAAAGAGAAATCCTGTTCTTTGTCTGCCGAACAGCACATTGTTGCTGCTGCCTCAAAGATCTTTTCCCATTTGGATTCAAAATTCAGATCTTGGAGCTAAATAGCCATTTTGGCAATGTTCATTTCCTGCCTCACCAGTACACTGGACATGCTTTCAAGGATGATTCATTGAATCTTATCCTGTGGAGTAAGGATTTAATACTGTATAGCTCTGATCAGATTATTGAACTTTTTCTCAAAATAAAAGAAATTAGGTTGCTAGTCTCTTTTGGAGAACATTTGTAGTAGTAAAAGCAGTAGTTCATATTGCAATTTGTAATTGAGCACTTGGAGGTTCCATCTCAGTTTGCCACTAGCAGACTAACTGTGATTGGTTTGGAAAGACAGACCTTTGACAACAGGAACTGAGTTAATCCGTACATTTGAAGTGCCTTCCTGGCACAGCACCACCTGTTTGGTTGGGCTGCTGTACAAGCTATAGTAAATGAATTATAATATTCAGCAATTTAATATTTTAATTAACTTCTATTAGTATGAGTAGACCTTTCATGACAGTAACTTTGATAAACAATGAATTTTTTGAGCTTGCCTAGTACAGCACCACTCCTGTGGTGAATTTTAATGTCTAGTCTGTTACTTTGATTTCTTTCATTTTGAAATTCAGTGCCCTGAATTTAAGATCAGACAGTAAGAAATATTTCCCTTTTGCAGAATGGTGAAAAAGCATTGTGTTATTTGTATTTTAAATATCTGTTGAGGGAAGCTTTGACATAAGTTATGAAAGTCTACTTATTCCTTTTATTTGAAAAGTTCACTTGGTATTGCACCACTGTTCTGAATCAGAATATCTCTTAAACTCACCTATGAAGTAGAAGGCAATTGGCTTTCAAAATTAAACTAACTGCCACTTTCCACCTTTGCTGGTTGTGAAATCAATAGAAAATTGCAATATTGCTGCTAGTACTTTGGTCTCCATTAAAATACTAGAAATCATAGTGGGTAAATTTTGACACTAAAATCGTGGAATGTTTTTGAGTTGCTGCCATAGTAACTGAACCAGAGATGCATGACATGTTAAATAAGTTACCTGTATAATGGTGAATAACATCACGCATTTGTTTGATAGTTTAATTGATTTTATTACCATTCATAGAAAATCACTTGCTGCTGTGTTAGTCTGCTCAGAGCTACCAATAACTGAAATCAAACTTATGGTAGTAGTGAATTTTATGTCTGTTTGCCACTTTGGTTTGTGGTAATCATTTTAAATAAAATATTTGAAGTAGACGTAACTTTGGGCTCATTATAGCTTTACCTTCTTCCAATTGCTGAATATATATTGATTGCTAATTGAAATACCATAGCAAGATGGAAAATTTTGGCATGTTCTCTCTATTAAAGACAGATTGGATAATTTTTTTCACATCATGTCTTCCTAAATAAAGTCAACCAAATCGTGAAATAATGATACTCTTTTATTGAACTGCTTCTGATACATATTTGTTTTTGCAGGTTACAAGACGAAGTTACGGGGAAAGCAGAACCAAATGTGCAGCCGTTGACGATTCTTCAAATCAAGCAACCAACTCAAGAAAGGACGACTGTGAAGATTCTTCGAAACTCAAGACGAGGATGTCGGCATGAAGAAATGAACTTACTTTGTATTTGAAATTACTTTGAACTTACTTTTGCTAATGTGAGCAACGATTGCTTCATGTGGAGGAGAGATCAGTCACAGTGGAACATGGAATGGCCCGAGGTCCTGGTACGCATTTCTCGGGCTCCTTTAGTGACATGTTATTGAAGGTTCACCAGGCCACTGCTTGCTCTCGGGTCCTGTGTTTCATCTCGTCGGCTGTGATTGAGTTCATATGAAGTGATTGTTGCGTAGAGTCAGTTTATGAGGGGTTTTAATTAAACTCCTCTTGACAGTTAATTTGACTAGTTTTTTCCAGATGGAACTTTGTTTGACCCCCCCAGAAATTTTACTTGGGCCGCATCACATAGGGATCTCGAGATAGCCTAAAAAAGGGCCTTTTTGTACAGGCCTCCCATTGGCCAGCTGCTGTTGCTTCTTTTTGTTCTTCTTCCAATAAAGCTTGTTTTCTTTATTCAACTGTTTGTTTGTTTATTTTTTTTTTTTTTTTGTTGCCGATGTTCCACTCCACTGCTCCAAGTCCCAACTCGGCTGCTGCGCCTTTGAAGGCGCAGCAGCCGAGTTGGGACTTGGAACAGTGGTGGAACATCGGCAACAAAAACCAATTTTTTTTTTTCCCCCTCCTTGGTTGTTGGCTTTGGCTTTCCTTGCTCAAGCAGCTCACTGGTGGAAACCAATGAGCTGCTCGAGCAAGGAAAGCCGAAGCCAACAACGAAGGAGGGGGGGGAAAAAAAGTACAAGTGCTGAAAAGTAAACAAAGCATGAATGTCAACAACAACAAAGAGCAGAAGACACAGTATGACAAAGTGAGAGGAACACTGAGCTGGCCAAATACCAAGTCCCAAAAAAAGAGAAGAAGAAATTGGCCATTGCAGAGCAGCACAAATGTCAACAAAATTGTAAACAAGAGCAGCCAAAATTGTAAACAAAGCACTGTGTTCCTCTAAATTTCTCATACATTCAGAGAGAAGGAAGGCAGAGCGAGGCGAGGCATAGGACCCGCTGGGATTCGAACCCAGCAGTGAGACAAGTCCCACTCCAGGAGGCCGTATTATACCAAAGCCAGAGGGGAAAACAGCAGAGCACAGAGCAGTAAAAAAAGTATCCATTCAAAAGTTGAAATACAAAAGCAAAGAGAGAGGAATCCCCTCTCATTCGCCCCCTCTCACCCACACATTGACCTTCAGGAGTCTGGCCTGGGTCAACATGCCAGCAAGAGGGGGCAACTACAACAAGTTGAAAGCAAGCAAAAATTTACATTTCAAAGGTACAAGAGCAAGACACCCACTCCTCACACCCTGACCATGAGGAGTCTGGCCGAGGTCAAAGTGCGAGGAAGCAAGCAAAAATTTAGATTTGAAAGGTTACCACTAAATGCCTACTCCTCACACCCTGACCTTTAGGAGTCTGGCCGAGGTCAAAGTGAGAGGAAGCAGGCAGGCCAAATGGCGCAAAACAAAGCATTCAATGGATACTTTTTGCAATAGAGCAAGTAAAGAACAGCAGACACAGGGGCAACAGGGCAACACTCATATATCAGGAAGCAAAGCCGTCACTCATCTCTGTTCTCCACAAAACAAGATTTACTACTTTAAAAGCCTCTATCCGAATTATTAAATGCATCCAGCATCTGACTAGTTGGCAAGATACCACCCTTAAATAAGATGGATGGAAAAGTGAACAAGTATTATTTTTAAAAAGCCAAATACCTTAGAAAGGTAATTGCACATCGATAAAATGCTGATGATATCTCTCATGGATATCAGTTGGCAAGATACCAACCATAAACTAGATCAATAAGTGAACAACTAGTGTTTAGACAATTGACAAACAAATTCTGGATAAAGACGAGTGACGGGCCATGCACTTTTAACAATATTGCATTTAAAACAAATAAATCTACACAAGACTATTGTATTATTAAGTTTGTTTGAAAGCTAGAAGGCGTTTTGAGAATGAACATGACTTACTCCAAATGATAAATATCTAAACAATACTTTCAGTTCTTGAAAAAGAAAAGATCTCATTTACATTTAATTATTCTCACTACGAAGATGCAATATTGTTCAAAGAAGAAGAATCATCATGAGCACAGAACTGCGATTTCAAAAGGAAGGATACCCACTAATGCAACAAGCCCTATTGACTCAGCCAAGAGTCCTAGCTTCCCTATTTTCCCCCCAATGTTAACTTATACAAAACCCTTTGATTTTGAAATGAACACGCAAGTGTGCCTGATAGAAAATGCTACTACTGTTGTAGGCTGTCTGTCGCCTAATCGGAATCCATCTGGTCCAAGATTTCCTCACAGAGAGTACTAAGGACACCCCCACTTTCACATTTAAACAAGAACAAAACGTAAAATAAATTTCTGATTCACACTAATGCCCAAATTAAGAGCTTCATGGATGAACCATAGCCTTAGCCTCAGCCTGTGTAGGCATGAGTTGACCTAACCTTCATAGCTAACCTCCCTTGGGCACTACATAATGTGCTACAAGAAAATTACAGCCTTTCAAGGAAATAACGACATTCCGCTAATAAGAATATCATTGAAAAGTTACAACCAATGCTGATGGTTGATTCTAAGCTTACGGTAGGCACTCAGCAGAAAGATGAACCATTACAGGAGCGAGGATGTTCAGTTTATCCTCACCGAAACAATAAAATATGTGATATTTAAATATAAAAATATCACACTCCTCCCAATTATTGATTAATTAAGGAATATTACGTTTAAAACAAATAATATCACAATTACACTTACGAAACTCTGCCGCACACGCCGCACACCGGCGTCCGCCATGATCCCTCCGAAAACAACATACACCTTCGGCTTCCGGCTCCGGCTGCAGAAACTGACGTCACTTGCCCGCCATGTTTAGTGCCATTCAAAATACGATTCAGAAGAAATACTGCATTTCCTCGCAGACAAACCGGATTTTCGGACGAACTGACCCTTGAGGGTTGGTCTGGGGTCCGTTAGAGTCCCCCTGCACAACCCCCGTCATTTCGATGAATATTAATTTTTGGCCCAAAATCGTAAAAATGCAAAGGCTATAGCCTTTGCGTTTTTGCGAATTTCGGTCGAATAAAAATTGTCTCGGATTTCGACCAAACTCCCAGGTTACCTCCTTCTGGGACCAAAAAACACATAGCAAGTCCTAGGAGTCCTATTCCAGACTTTGTAAGTGAGAAAATAGGCCCCTAAGCCACCTCGCCCGAACACATTGCGCGCTATTACGAACACTGCATTCCCTCGGAGACAAACCGGGTTTTCGGACGAACTGACCCTTGGGGGTTGGTCTAGGGGTACGTTAGAGTCCCCCTGTACAACCCCCGTCATTTTGGAGAGAAAAAAAAATTCGACCCAAAATCGTAAAAATGCAAAGGCTATAGCCTTTGCGTTTTTGCGAATTTTGGTCGAGAAAAAATTGTCTCGGATTTCGACCAAACTCACGGGTGACCTCCTTCTGGGACCAAAAAACACATAGCAAGTCCCAGGAGTCCTATACCGGACTTCGTTAGTGAGAAAATGGGCCGCTAAGCTACCTCACCCGAACACATTGCGCGCTATCAGGAATACTGCATTTCCTCGCAGACAAACCGGGTTTTCGGACGAACTGACCCTTGGGGGTTGGTCTAGGGGTACGTTAGAGTCCCCCTGTACGACGCCCGTCATTTTGTAGAGAAAAAAAAATTCGACCCAAAATCGTAAAAAATGCAAAGGCTATAGCCTTTGCGTTTTTGCGAATTTCGGTCGAGAAAAAATTGTCTCGGATTTCGACCAAACTCACAGGTGACCTTCTTCTCGGACCAAAAGACACATCGCAAGTCCTAGGAGTCCAATCCCGGACTTCGTTAGTGAGAAAATGGGCCGCTAAGCTACCTCACCCGAACACAATGCGCGCTATCAGGAATACTGCATTTCCTCGCAAACAAACCGGGTTTTTGGACGAACTGACCCTTGGGGGTTGGTCTAGGAGTGCGTTAGAGTCCCCCTGTACAACCTCTGTCATTTCGGAGAAAATTAATTTTCGGGCAAAATTATTGGGGCGTGTCAAGGACCGCGCGAGAGCTAACTTGCTTATTTTAGGTTTCTTTCAGGACTAAAATGGAAATACAACAGCAACCCTTAATGGCGATATGATTTATTACCAATTGAAAACAAGAGTGGAAGCGCCATTCATAATTATTTTTGTTAACAATTTTTTCCTTTCCTTTTTTAATTTTCTTTCGAATGCTGGTTACCAAAGGGTAAATAACAGAAATTGCATGAAAAGAAGCTGGCTGAAACACCAGATTGGTTTGAGTAATAGCAGGCAACAATGCAGGCAGGCTCCTGATTACCACATATTTCTTGTCCAGTAATTCTTTGCTCGTAAGAATCAGTATTTAAAAAAAAAAAAACAGAAAAAAAACATAGCTTTAAACTTTGAAACAGTAATAATTGTACAATATTTACAATGACAAAGAAATATCTTTTTTTCCTGAATGTTTGGTTGGAGTACATTTCTAAAGCAGATGTATCATCTTTATGATTTACCACAGACATGTTCTTTGTTACACACCACAGGTTTGACTATAAATTTTCTGTTTCAAATAACACAGGAAAATATCAACATTTTGACATTAAAATAGCCTCTAGAGTAGATGAAAACAGACCACTCAGAAGTATATTGAAAAGAAATCCTATTTTACATATTCAAGAGCAGTCAAGACACCTTTATAGAGAGCTCTAGGTCAAACAAAGCAAGGAAGAAAAGCTGCTAAAAATTTAAGTCACTGTTAGTCAGTCAGTCAGCAAATCCATTTAGTACAGCTCTCAAAATGTTCCAAAATGTTTGCAAGACAAAATATCACTTCACAATAAGCTGAATACTTTACAAAGCAGCTTGGATCTTATAACGAGGCTGGGACCATAAATATTATGGCCATAGTTGTATTTGGTATAATTAGCAGTTAGTATTAACAATTTTAGAAACAAATCTAGTAACGAAACAGAAGAAGAAACATACAACTGTTACGTTGGGGAGGGGTAAGTGTATCTATTCTAAAATACAATTAACAAGTGCTTCTATTTTTATTTGTTTTTGAATTAAAAAAAAAAAACTATCCACAATTTCTGACAGTCAAATAACAGAAAGTCAAGATCCCTGACTCTACTTACTGAACTTTATACAGATACGCTAAGATAATTGGTCACATTGCTATTTTTGTTCAATTTCACAAGTGAAAAAATGTTTTGTCTGCTTGTAGACTTAAAATTCTTGCTCCCAGTATAATAGTAAACTAAATGAAACATCAGGATGCTTGATTAAAAATAATATACTGAGGAAAAAGAAATGCATTTATCACTGATCAGGTCAAGGCAAGGCACAAAGATTAGACTTAATAACAAAACATATGCTCAGATTGAAAGGCTTTAACAATGAACAAACCCAACTAACACAATGTAGAATATAGGGAAAAAAAATAAAGACCATAAGGCAGCTCTCTCTAAAAGTAATCATCACCTCATAGCATTGTACTTTATAACCAAAGCATATATGTTGCAACTACCTATAATTTCAAGCATTGCCAAAATAAAACATTAACTTGGCAACTTTGAACATTTGATGTCGGTAGAATCAAAAATTATGTTTGCTTGCACTTCCTAACAAACATTTCAAATGATTGTGAGAAAACTTAATAAAGCATGTCTATATGGAATGTAATGGAAAGGTACTTTACTAGGTCTGGATGCCTCCTTTGGATAAACTAATCAATTATTATATATACAGAATAAAGTTAAAGTTTCATTTGAACATTTTAACAAAATAGCTTTAGTATATGCAATGGGACAACGTATTTTCTACACTGGTGGTAGCGCCCAGAGTGTTGCTGTTTTATCAGCACTAGTGCTTAAGAAAGAAAATTCTGTTGGGTGCCATCGCCCTGAAATAACTTTATCTGCATGTTGGGCAACAACCACACTTGGCAAAGGCATGGTCAAGTCACCTAGAAACAGCAAGAAGGGATGTCAGTTTAAACCATCAAACAAGACCATTATAAGTTTAAATGAAAGCATACCTTGGAGGTCGGTAAGAACCAGCTTATTGTCATATCCCGCAGTGAGAAGATAGTAAGCGCTTGGCGAGAATCTAATTGACCGGATATCTGAAGCATGAGGCTTGAAGCACTGAACAGTTCGACCTCCTCGAACGTCATAGAGAACACAGGACGCATCTTCATGACCAGAAACCAACAGACGACCTGACGGGTCCATACATATAGCAGCAACAGGAGAGCCCATCTAGAAATAAAATATGGGGCACATTTATTTATAGGTACAATTAATTAATAGCATATAATACTAAAATAAGAAGAATTGTAAGATTAAAAACATTCTTACCCTGTTTCCAGGTTGTGTCTGAGGAGTAACCATATCTACACAGCCTCTGGTGCGCAAATCCCAGAACCTGACAGTTTTATCCTGCGATCCACTCACAAACATGGCACCCCCCCAGTTGTATAAAGACAAAATGTGACCTGGATTTGCAAATTAAAATCAATAGGTTTAGAACATTTCAGATCAATTTCGATTTTTCTTCTAATGTAGAAATTATTTTTTATTTTTAAAAAATACTAAGTAAATAGAATACCTGAATGACCGCTAAGAGCTTGGTATGGTTGTCCAGTGGCACAATCGGTCACATAAATTTTGCAGTCACCTGCACCACCACTAATTAAAAGACTTGACTTATTACTTGTGTCTTCAAGGAAACAGACATCACGTACTGTGCCATCGTGCATTGACAACTCAATTTCTTGTCCTGAAATGGAGTAATATAAAATACAAAAAAAACTTGAATGCAGTATTACCAAGTCATAAAAAAAAAAAAAAAAAAGAAAGACCATAATGTTTATACAACATTTCACTTACCTTCCAGATTGGAGGTGTCTGCGTTGAAGCGCATAAGTTTCACTGTCTTATCGTTTGACCCCGTTGCCATTAGATCCCCAACAGGGGACCAAGCCATGCAGTAGATGGAGCCCTTATGATGCCTGGTCCTCTTGAACAAGACGGTCGGCTGGTATGTCACATGGTCCTCTCTGAAAACAAGAGATGATTCAGATACGGTTTATGTGTACGAATAGAAATTCACTCACCTACAAGTGTGCGACATTCACACACATGAGTTACTGACTCACCTGAGGTCGCTGAGCTTGGGGTAGGCGCAGATGCGCAGGGTCTTGGAGTTGGAGCCGACGGCGTACACCTTGCCGTGCGGGTGGAACTCTGCGCACCGCACCGCCTGCACGTCCTCCAGGGCCGTCACCGCCACAAACTTGGGCCTCCCCGGCGTCCCGACGCTGGCGCCGCCCGCACCGGACCCGACGGGCTGCAAACGAAAAAAAAAAGCAAACGCAACATGTTAGCGAAAAACGTACAACCACCGTCCCGCTCTCCAATAAAATCTAAACTTTCAACGGCATGTACACGGAAGTTCAGAGCAAACTTGCAACTAGTCACGAGCGACCGCGGTAAATTTTAGTGTACAAATGACGCAAATTTGTGTAAATTTTCATGAATTTTTCTGAAATTTTATAGATTTTTTTTTTGAAATTATTGCTTCAATTTTCCCAAAATTTCTCTGAACTTTTCAGAATTTTCCTGAATTTTTATCCCCCTCCCCTTCCTCCCCCGTCACACTCTCATCATACCTTGCCCAAACCCCCTCCCCCCCACCAAAAAAAATGTAGCGTGACGTAATAAATAAACGGCCCCTAAGAGCAATAATCATAAGATGTACCCATCTTCGGACTGGTTTCATTTCATTCTTTTTTCTGCAGTCGTAAAGAGAACAGTGCCTGCTCTTGTACGTCATCGCCTCGTTACACGTCGGCAAGGCTCTCCATGGAAGGTAACGTGGCGCGGCCCGGTCAGGCCGGGCCGGAGCCGGGTCGGACCAGACGGAGGCACTCCATGAATGCGCTGGAAACCCATTCATAAACTTGGAACATGTCAGTGTGCGGATGTTCCCAGTAATTTCAAATACAGTTCCATGTAAATATCGTATAAAAGAGTCATTCACTGGTAAAACTAAGGCGTAGTTGCACGCCTTTTTCAAGCGTACAGCTACGCTTGAAGACCTTACGCCCTTCTTGAAGCATACAACTACGCTTCAAGAAAATTCCCCCATGCATTTAGAAAGGAGGAAAAAGAGCGCATGAGCTCTTGTACGCTTCAAGAAGGGCGTACGGACGGTACGCTTCATGAAAGGCGTACGCAACTACGCCTTAGTTTTACTAGTGTAGCGGCGTTTTCAGTAGTGCGCCTGCAAGAAGTGTGCGACATTCACACACTTGGGTTTCCAGAGTGAGGGGCAGGGCGGGGCGGGCCTATCATCACCTCGCGGGTAGCAATGGGACGGGTTAGCCGACAAAGGGAATTCCCAGGCGGTGCGGCGGGCGGACAGGGCGGGGCGGGGCGGGGCGGGGCGCGGGGCGGGGCCGGGCGGGGGAAGGTACTTTGACGGGTTGCCGGCCGCGCCAACACCTCGGAGCGAAGAGGGGCGTGGCGGGGCGGGCGGCAGGGGGATTGTTTTCGTCTGAATAAAATACAAAGACGTGCTTTCAGCTGGGAGAGGTCTGGCGGGGCGGGGCGGGGCCAGAGAGCGAAGGGGTAGGTAAGTGAACATGCCATGCCACGCCCCGACACGCCCCGCCCCGCCCCGCCGGGAGGGACTCTTGCTCACTTTCTCCTTGCATGCTCTTGACACACGGGACAGGACAGCCACGGGGCGCCGCCCCGCCCGGCCCTGCCCTGCGCCGGACGTGTATGCGCAAATTCTCTCATTATCACACTGTCTTAATATCTGAGATTTCGGGTAGAATAGGTCGCCCAAACTCAGTAAAGCGGACTGCATCTGCGCCTGCCTGCCTACTAGGCACCACAGGCGCGTACACGTTGCCTAGTACGCAGGCGCCGATGCAGGCCGCTTTACCCCAATGTGTTGGGCGACTTATTGCCTACTATACTGCCGCCGCCGCGCAGCCCACTGGGGGTCGGGGTCACCACACACCCCACCAACGACTTTACTGCTGCACGGGGCGGGGCGGGGCGGCGCAGGGCGGCGCGGGGTGGGGTGGGGCGGGGCGGGGCGGGTGGCGCTCCGCCGGCGTGGCGGTGCGTAGTGTGAGCGGTCAGAGTGAAAGCAAAAGTGCCTCGCAAGGCGGGGAGGGGCGGGATGGGGCGGGGTGGGGCGAGGCGGGGGGGGGCGGGGCGGCGCGCCGCGGCGTGGGGACTTAAACGCACAGCGCCACGACAGACACCTGCCGCCGCCCGGGCCCCGCCCGGGCCCAGCCCCACCCCGCCCCGCCCCGCCCCGCCCCCGAACCGAATGTGACAAGCGACAAGAAGTTCAGTCAACCCAAAACCAAAATTATTCAAACAAGATAGTCCATCCGACCTTGGAAGGGACGGCCGCGAAAACCGCGGTACTAACAGTAATAAATAACATCTGCTCTCCCTGCAGGCAAAAATATCTCCAGATTGTCCAGTGACAGTAATAAAGCAGATCGGCATTTTGTCTTAGGCGCAGCGGGGAGCAGGTCAGTGCTGTTCGGAGCCAATAAGCGACAGGGCAGTGCAGGGCGAGGCCGGGGCGCCAGCCAGCGGGGCCAGCGGCGGTCAGTGAAAGTGACAGCGGAGGGGCCGCGGGGCGGGGCGGGGGCCTCTCCCCTCCCCACCCAGCGCCCAGGCCCCGGGCCCCTCGGGGGGCTCAGCCCGGCCGGCAGGGCAGGGACAAGGCCGTGTGCCGGCCGCCCAACACCCGCCGGGGCCCCCCGGCCCAGGGTCCTGCCCCGCCCCGCCCCGCCCCGCCCCGCCCCGGCGCCACGAGCCACGACAACGGTGCTGCCGTAACCCATGGGCGGGTATTCACTTCTGTAATACCCTGTAACCTGGGTATTACAGGACATTACGCGTAATGCGATACCGAAAATTAACCAAATATGCTCAGACATGCTAGAATTTTTCATGTAAAGCCGGTGTAATACCGTGTCATAAAAAGTACTCTGGACAAGTTTTCTTGTTAGTGCATACCCCTTCGGGGGTATTACCACCGGCACCGGTGTAATACCGAGTAGTCTGCACAAGATTTCTTGCAGTGAATACCCCCTGCTCGCCCATAGCCCATTAGCAGCAGCAATAAGGGTAGGAGCGGCATCAGTCTGATCGGCTTCCTCTCCTTCCTCCCCTCCCCTCTCCCCGCCGCGGAGCGCCGAGTCGCGCGGCTCATTCCGCGAATATTGCCGACAGCAGAGGAAACGCTACGCCGCCGTCCCGCTGCCCCGCCCCGCCCCGCCCCGCCCCGCCCAGTGCGGACGGGAGCGACGGCCAACGCGGACGGGAAAAACGGGAGAAAATCGACGGGAAGGCAAAAAAAAAAGTTTCAGAACGGAACGAGTGACCGCAGATGTTACACACATTGTACATCTGTGAGCTCACAGAGATGTCACATTGTCATGACGTTTCTCTTCTTGCTTCAGACAAGTATCATCTGCTAAAAAGTCGTGCACGCCCAGCGATCCGCAAATGAAAGGGTCAGTGGTGCGGGTCCGTGACGCCTCCGGGCGCCCGCGCGGGTAGGCAGACCCGCCACGCACCCCGGCACAGCGGGCCGGCCCAGCAGACAGGACCCGGGGGGCGTACCCGTACCCGTATGCGGCGGGGCGGCGGCAGGTGGAGGTTGTCGACGCTCTGGTGGCGGCCGAAGCGCTGCTGCTGGTGGCCGAGGCCGGCGTGCTGGTGGCCGAGGCCCGGGGCGCCGCCGGCGCCGTCCTCGCCGCCGACGCCGCCGCAGCCGTCGAGCGAGCGCGAGCGCGAGCGCCGCTGGCACGAGCAGGGCGCCGCCGGGGCGTGGCCGTGACCCCCGTGCTGGTGGCGGTCCCTCCGCTGCTGCTGCTGCTGCTGGGGGTGGCGCAGCGCCGGCGCCAGGAAGTAGTACTCGCGGCCCTTGTTGGCGTGCGGCCCGTGCGCCGGCCCGTGCGCCGGCCCCAGCCGCCAGTCGGCCTGCGAGAAGGGCGCGCCGCCGTGGCCGAGGAAGGGCCCCAGGGCCAGGGGCGACCCTAGGGGCCCGGGGGGCCCGTGGTGGAGCATAGGGGGCGGGGCGGGGCGGGGCGCCCAGGGGAGCCCCTGTCACGTCATGGCGCGGGGCGCCGCCGCGGGGTCGTCTTCAGCACACACACTCACACACGCACACTACACGGTCGAGCGCGCGCGCACACACACACACAGCCTGCCGGCGCACCAGGCTGCAGCGGCGCGAGCTCCTGCCTTTCCTTTCCTTTCCTTTCCCTTCGTTAGGACCTGACCTGCTCCGGCGGCGGCGGCCACTGCACTGACCACTCCACTCCAGTGGCTACTGCCCCTCCCCCCTCCTCCCTCCCTCTCTCCCTCCCTCCCTCCCTCCCTCCCTCCTTCCCTCCCTCCCCTCTCACGGGGGCCAGCCGCGCGGCGCCGCCTCGCGCGCGCGCGCTCCGCCGCCACCAAACGACCCATATTTCAAGGGGCCGTCCGAAAATTGAGTTACGGTGACTGATAAAGGGGGCCTGCCTCCAGGATGGTCAGTCGGACTCACAGTGTATAAAACTACCTTTCTTCCTCGCCCAGCCTCGTAAAGGTTTTACTTTTCGGCGGAGATGATTCCAGGAATCAATAATACTTCTCTTTAGCAACGCTTTATTATTACCAAAAAACATTATCATTAAACAATTCTGCCGTTTTCTTACTTAATATTTTTTTTCTTTAACGGAATGGCGCTATGTTTGTGTTGCATCACCCCAACAAAAGGGCGGCGGGGCTGCGACCGAAGCAAAGTGATTCATCACATAAAGGCAGAGCTGAGCGGAGGCCAGCGGCGGGCAGGGCACCGCAGGGCGGGGCGGGGCGGGGCGAGGCGAGGCGGGGCGAGGCGGGGCCGACACAGACTAGAGCTCACTAACTGACACTTTGGAAACAAGCGGCCGTGTAAAATGCCTCGGCCGCTCTACAACAAGTCGTCTTCTAGCCGAGAGAGACAGAGAGAGAAAGTTATACTTTAAAGGGTAATCCAGAATGATCCAGATCGTTCTGTTGCCTTCACAAAAGAAGAGTTAAAAATCATTGTGAAGAGGTCAGAAAGAAATCCAGATATTTTGGCCTTGAAATGCCCGAAAATGTTCATGCTACTTTGCCGCAAATCTGCTTATAAAAGCGGCGCGGTACAGTAAAGTAATACCTTTCCGTTAACTGCCTTGGGACTTTCTCTAACGCAAAGCGGCCCTAAACTATCCTCGCGCCTACTGCCTAGACAAGCGTAGCGTGGCGCGGTGAGACGTGGTCTGGCGTAGCGCATCAAAACAAACGCAACCCGCTCGGTGGCCAGGCCAGGCACCTCTCTCTCTCTCTCTCTCTCTCTCTCTCTCTCTCTCTCTCTCTCTCTCTCTCTCTCTCTCTCTCTCTCTCTCTCTCTCTCTCTCTCTCAGGCACGCAAAAATTTAGAAATACTTAGTACACTACGAATCCTTGCGCTTCAGTAATCAGCAGAAAAGGCTCCTTTGACAGTTCCTCTTTGATTTCAATAGCAGAAACACTTCTATAATTTCGAAGGAGAACCGATTGATCCAGCTTCAGCCTGCCCTTTAGAGCGTTGCAGGGCGAGCCTGCCGGCCGTGGCTCCCTCCCGCCACTTTTTCAAATGTCACACAGAAGCGGAGTGGTGGCCTGCAGCAGTAAAACTACTGAGCCTGCTGTCTGCTGCTTTGTTGCGGCTCCGTTAGCGAGGCTGGTTGGGAGTGGAAATACCAGAGCAAGGTCGCCGCGGCGGGGTGGCGGCGGCGGCCTCAAGTACGCGTGCTGGTTACTCTCGACCCAAGTGCGTGAGTGTCACACACTTGTAAGTGTGTGAGCTCCCGAGATGTGTTTTCTTTTTAAAATATGAATAATGTTTTTTTTATGAAATACATGAATAATAATACAGCATGTAAAAGTGTTCAACATTGCGTTCAACACTTCTGATTTACAGTGTTCTCTAAGATACCAGGCCAGACCCGACACCTCGCCAGATCTGGGCCCGAGCGGGACGCGATGACATATCCAGAGCGGGACTGTCGGGCTGGCTGCAAAGCGGTCCAGGACGCCGGGCTGGGCCGGGCCGGGCTAGCCAGGGCAGTACAGGGCCAACCTCGGGGCCAGCGGGCCGGTCAGGCTCAGCAGCCTGCAGCTGAGGGCAGGGCAGGGCAGGGCAGGGCTAGCCAGGGCAGTACAGGGCCAACCTCGGGGCCAGCGGGCCGGTCAGGCTCAGCAGCCTGCAGCTGAGGGCAGGGCAGGGCAGGGCAGGGCTAGCCAGGGCAGTACAGGGCCAACCTCGGGGCCAGCGGGCCGGTCAGGCTCAGCAGCCTGCAGCTGAGGGCAGGGCAGGGCAGGGCCGGGGCCGGGCTAGCCAGGGCAGTACAGGGCCAACCTCGGGGCCAGCGGGCCGGTCAGGCTCAGCAGCCTGCAGCTGAGGGCAGGGCTAGCCAGGGCAGTACAGGGCCAACCTCGGGGCCAGCGGGCCGGTCAGGCTCAGCAGCCTGCAGCTGAGGGCAGGGCAGGGCAGGGCCGGGCTAGCCAGGGCAGTACAGGGCCAACCTCGGGGCCAGCGGGCCGGTCAGGCTCAGCAGCCTGCAGCTGAGGGCAGGGCAGGGCAGGGCCGGGCTAGCCAGGGCAGTACAGGGCCAACCTCGGGGCCAGCGGGCCGGTCAGGCTCAGCAGCCTGCAGCTGAGGGCAGGGCAGGGCAGGCTAGCCAGGGCAGTACAGGGCCAACCTCGGGGCCAGCGGGCCGGTCAGGCTCAGGTGGCTGCAGCAGGAGCCGGCAGGCAGAGCAGGGCAGCTGAGGGCAGGGCAGGGCAGGGCCGGGCTAGCCAGGGCAGTACAGGGCCAACCTCGGGGCCAGCGGGCCGGTCAGGCTCAGCAGCCTGCAGCTGAGGGCAGGGCAGAGCAGGGCTGCCAACTACAACACTCACTGACTTGAAACACGATACAGAGAGAGCCCACGCTTTTTCAAGCTGCCGCGGTCAAAGCACGATATAATCATTTGTAAAAATTGTAATAAAAATGCTCAGCAAACGCTATGAGCCGAGTAAATTTTTCTTTGCATTTTTTTAAAGTGTATATTTCAATGTATTTCGCTGTATTTTGAGTGTATTTCTGAGTACGCGTTTTATTTTTTTTGTTTTTTTTTCGAGTTGACCGCCCCTTTAATGCGAGCAAGTGTTTCTGCGCTAGTCATCTTTTTAGAATAAGAGAAAGAAGGGAAACCAGCGCGGACGTCGCGGCGGATGGTAAAGAATAAGGGCCCAAGGGTGACGGTGGGGACGGGACGGGACGGGGGGACGGCACTGTGAGCTGAGGCGCTCCGGCCCGGCCCGGCACGTCAGCAAGTCGGCCATGCAGGCCCCGCTCCACGTTCACATGGCTATTAGCATTCGTGCCGCCGGCGGGCGCACGGCTGGGGCGCAGCGCACCCAGAGCGAGGCTAGGGGCGAGGCAATTCGGCGGCGGGACCGAACGTTTAAGAGCTCTTAATCACAGAGAGCACCCGCTGCAGCCGGCAGCCTAGCCTCGCTCCAGCAGGCGCACGGCAGGGCAGGGGCAAGACGAAAACCGACCGACCGACCGACCGACCCCCATACCAGACGTTTCTAAAGGTGCCCCCACAATGAACTCTTGGGGAGGTGACAGCACGAAAACTTGGGTTCTAGGACTTTAATTCCTGCTTCCACCTGCGCTTGGGCTCTCCGGGTAGGCCGCCACCTTCACATGAGTGCTTGGCGGGTTGGCCTATCCAGTGTGTCGCAGGCGCCCCGCCTCGGTATCGTCCTTTGTGGGGGCGCCATAAGATCGTTCAGAGAACGATAAGGAAATTGAACAAGAGTAGGGATGAAAAGTGATGCGGAATACTAGTTTTATATTTTTTTTATAAATTTTAGAGCGTCACCACATAACGCTAGGGAGTCCTTGATCCAGGCACCTGCTCTGAAATTCCCCCCCAGACCAATTTTCGCCGCAAATTAAATTTTCTAGTAGTATGCGTTTTCGGGTGCGTCTGTCTGTCCACCGTGCCGCAGGCAGGCAGGCAGGCCCTGGACCGGACCGGACCGCTCGTACTAGCGTCGCGACGCGTCGCGTCGCTCTGCACGGCTGCCAACTTTCTCGGATCGCCGCGCCAGCAGAGCTGCTGACGGCCGGCGACGCCATGCGCAGCGCCACGCGACGCCGCGGAGCAGCAGAAACAGACGTCGCACTGGAGACCCAAGAGTGTGACTGTCGCGCACTTTTGGGTGTGTGAGTATCCCTTAACACACTATCAAACAAGAGGCATAAGGCGTGTAAATTTTTTTTCCCATCGAAATTATTTTTGAACACTTGTAGGGTGCACGATGTGCTCGAATGATGGAAATTCACACACCTTCAAGTGCGTGCGACATTCACACTATACATGGGTTTCTGCGGGAGATGGCACGAAATTTTTATTAGAGTTATAAAAAGTGTCATAGAGGCTGCGCAGAGCCGGAAGGAATAGAGCGGTTCAAAAGAGGCTCATGGCTGGTTATTTTCACGCAGCACCCAGTTTCACCTTCTGATCTGGGCGGGGTGGTGGGGGTAGGCGTTAATCACGACAAGGAGGTGTGTGGGGCCAAACAGCTCTGGCAGGGCGGGGCGGGGCGGGGCGTCAATCCTCGGTAGGAGTGGGCCCAGCCCGGAGTACACACGACGCGGGCAGTAGCGCTGGCGCCGACCAGCCATTCAATTAACGGAGGAACGTAGGAAAGAGTGAGTGGGAGAGAGAGAGAGAGAGAGAGAGAGAGAGAGAGAGAGAGAGAGAGAGAGAGAGAGAGAGAGAGAGAGAGAGAGAGGGGATGAGTCCTCGAGGGAGAACAAGAGAGACAGAGAGCTAAGAGTAGAGGGGAGTGAGCGAGTAGCACGTACCAGTGGGTTGACACTGTAACGAGAGAGGCGGGGCGGGGCGGGGCGGGGCGGGGCGGGGCGCGAGCCTAGTGGACGCGTAGCGCTACAACAGGCTGCCAGGCAAGCACTGCTGGAAACGCCGCATCGCCGTGAGAACACCGCGCCAAAAAGGAAATCGACACGGCCAATAAACGCCAATAGGGGCGAGGGATTTTCACGACAGATCGCACCACCGACTCTGAGAATAGGGAATGAAATAAAACTGAAATCAGATACAGAAGCAGCTCCTGCCGCACAGGGATCTGGCCTGGGCTGGGCGCTGGTTTTAAGCGGAGTGGAAAAATTTGTCCCGTTTTGAAGTCCGCGGTTACGTGGTGTGTGAAACCTGGCGACGGCCTAGTCGAGCCAGGCCGGAGGTGACGAGCAGAGCGTTTAAACAGAGAGAGAGAGAGAGAGAGAGAGAGAGAGAGAGAGAGAGAGAGAGAGAGAGAGAGAGAGAGAGAGAGAGAGAGAGAGAAATTACATGCGGTACGGGAGCTCCCAGCGGGGAAGGGCTTACAAGGACACGTTCAGGGATTGACAGGCAAGGCCGCGGGGCAACGGAGTGACGGGTCTATTAATGCAGGTTCAAGTGAGATCGGGTCAGGGCTTTTAGGTCGTGTCGTTAATGGCCCCACTTCAACATTCTCCCGACGTCCACCACCAGGACCTCGACCTTCCTCCAGGACCTCATCTAGGACCTCATCTAGAACCTCCTCCAGGACCTCATCCTTCCTCCAGGACATCCAGGACCTCCAGGACCCCCTCCAGGACCTCCTCCAGAACCACCTCCAGGACCTCCTCCAGGACCACCTCCAGGACCTCATCCTTCCTCCAGGACCTCCTCCAGGACCGCCTCCAGGACCTCCTCCAGGACCACCTCCAGGACCTCCTCCAGGACCTCCTCCAGGACCCCCTCCAGGACCTCCTTCAGCCCGCTCCCAAGTGGTGCAAAGAGGCATCCGCCGTGCCACGCTACGCTATACGGTTAATTGGACTCGCCAGTTGATCCCCTTTAGTCGCAGCCAGTGGGACCGGGACGAGGCGCGCGGTGAGGCGCGGTGAGGTGAGGGCAGGACAGAACTACCCGCCCCGCCCCGCCCCGCCGGCACACTTACTTACGTGCCTGCCTGCAGAGTTATTCGAGTTTAGGCTCAGAAGCTGCCCAGCCCAGGCCAGCCGGACACTATCAGGCTGCTCATCAGATTCTCCAGCAGATTATTTTTCACTCATTACTTTACGCTTCCCGTTTCCAACGGGACTCACTCTACCACTACAATATTTTGATATACCTGTATACACATATTAGTGAGGAAAAAAAAGTAATTTAAAAAAAATTAAAATGCTGATGGCAGTGCGCATTGATAGCCTGACGGTTTTGCCCTTTCGCATTGCCTACTGGTCTGCAGTGACGGCGACGACAGCGACCGCCGCGCCGTCATAAACAGCCTGGCCGTCAAAGAGAGCAGCCAATCAGTCGAGCGAGCTGGGACGGCCGACCGACCATCCGCAACAATTATTTTATTACTATTATTACTAGTTCTGGATGGATCTAGTTTAGCCGCTTGGCGGTAATGTGCCACCGGAGACGATGCGGGTCGCGAGGATGTCCGGCAGCGGTATAGGCAGCAGCAGCAGCGGTAAAAAAAATTTCCAAGCACTGCATTACTCTTGCGCACGTTTTTTTTAAATTAATTTTTTTTATTTTTTGAAGCCAACAGTTTACCATCGTCACTCCAGCATTAAAGTCTCCGCACCCGGCAATGTTCAAGTACGAGACGAGTAATATTCTAAGCGGCCGCAGCTTACAAAATTGTTGGCAGCGCAGCGGTGTCGTTTCGACACCCCAACGCCTATCGCAATAAGCTTGACCGCGCCAGTTTAATCGTTATGCAGTGGACGCGGAAACTCTCGACAGCGACAACAGAGAGCCGGGCCGGCCTGGCGAGAGTCCTAGTCAGCTGTGAGGGTTCATCCAGGGAGCCTGGCAAGCAACACTGTTGCTGTAAGCGTTATGGGGTTTGTTTGTATAAGGACAAAGGAGACAAGAAGACGTATCCAGTGGTAAAACTTCGCGGCATAAAATACTCTCTCTCTCTCTCTCTCTCTCTCTCTCTCTCTCTCTCTCTCTCTCTCTCTCTCTCTCTCTCTCATGTGCTGCGCACCGAGGCGTGTCCGCACTGCCCTGTCCTGCCCGCCAGGAGGGATGCCACAGCGTCGCTTCAATTTGGTCCTCTTAGGCTAAGAAGCAGGTCAGGCAGGCCAGTTCACCTGTCCGGCTTCCAGGCCGCCGCCGGACATCTCCAGCGCGTGTCCAGCACACGTACCCTGGAAACCCGCGCAGGTAAGTGCAGTGCACCTCCCGGAGATATTCAGCCCGCAAGAACGCCTCCTAAAGTACATCTCGAAACGCCCCATTCAAATCTCCAGCGCAGCTCTAAACAGCAGGCTAAACATTTAGTTACTGGACGGTTTCTGACAGCACGTTACGTTGGAGGGGCGGGGCGGGGCGCGGCTGCCCGAGCAGCCTGCCTTACGTTTCTCTCCAGTGGACCAGTGACTGGACTCCACTCCTGGAGAGAGCGGACCGGACCAGGCAACCGCTTCTCCAGTGTTCTCCAGCAGCGGCGGCCAGCGCAGCGACTGCAGCGGCACCACATTTTTATTTGCCTGAATTTCGTCAGCATCGGATTGACGCCGATGACGCAACAGCCTCCAGCGTGCAAGAGGGAAGGCCGCGGGCGCAACGACAATAACTGCTTCGCTCGCAATTGTCATATTCGAAAAATGTAAAATAAAAATTACAAGGGAAAAATAAAATCGATGGTCTGTTTTTTGAGGCGGTACTGCAGCAACGAGATCGCGTTATGGTAGAACAAGTTGCTGTGGGGTCAGCGATGATTCATTATCGACTGGATGGAGCCGCTGGAACCGGCGGAGAGGGGAGGGGAGGGGAGGGGAGGGGAGGGGCTCGACGGAATGCGATCCGTCCATCTATCTGATGACGGAGTACCGTGAGCGGCAAAATTCCTCTCGGATCTCCTGCATGGCCAAGAGCCACCGTTTTTGCAGGCGCCGCGGGGAAGATGCTCGCTAACGCAATCCACGCGAGAGAGAGAGAAAATTAATTTAAAAAAATTAAAAACGAGGAGGAAAGTCAAAATAGCGATGAGCGCACTTAGATGCGCCCGGCTCTGCACCCACCCACACGCTTTTCCCCGCGAGCGCGCTATATTTAATGTACGAGTGAGAGAGAAGAGAGAGAGAGGGAAAGAGAGAGAGAGAGAAAGAAGCAGAAACAAACTGCGAAGATAAGAGGAGACTTTATGTGCTCCGGCTAGAGCGGTAAGCAGCGGAGCGCGGCCAGAGCGGGAGATGCGGAAACGGAAGAGAAGGCAAGCGGCTGGCCGGCCCGCGAACGGAACGGAACTGCTATTGGATCGGCAAGAGCAGAAGGTGGGGCGGGGGGCGGGGCGGGGCGGGGCGGGGCGGGGCGGGGTGGGGCGGGGCGGGGCGGGGCGGGGCGCGGCGGGGCGGGGCGCGGCGGGGCGGGATCAAGGGATCCCAGCTGCGAGGTGGACGAACTCGCCATCAGCTGATCGCGCCGCCGCCGCGCCGCCGGGCCCTCTGCAGGTGGCGCGCTCGCGCGGCCGCTATGGTGAGAGGGAACCGCGAGGCGCGGAGTAGCGACGCGGAGAGCACACCACGGGCGCTACTCCTCGAGGGGCGGTGTATCTTCCACTCTGGACAACAGCAGCACTGCCGCTGCGGCGATACCCCACGCCGAACCGACCGCAGCCGCTCCCCCGCCCCGCCCCGCTCCGCCGCCCACCCGCAGCTTCCCGATCAAACAAGCGTCAGAATACGGTCGAAAGTTATCACAAAATATCGTTCATATTTAAAATTAGCATCGAAATCGAAGAGGAAATTTTTCTCGTCCAAGCAATTTTTCCCATGTGGAGCGGGGAAAAAAAAAATGGCCAGGCGCCTGCCAAGCGACGGGTAGGCAACCCCAGCGAGCCCCTGCCTGGCGGGCGGCCAGCCCCGGCCGCCGTAGGCGTTCCGGTATGCGCGCTGCGGTGCCCAGAGCGGGGCAGAGCGGAGGAGGCGGGGAGGCAAAAGCTTATCATCGACACATCAGCACATGCTCATGTTTGGAGCCGCCAGGCTTAGCCAGTTGTTCACGTTAAAAAAACAAATGTGATACAATATTCCAACGAACGGACAAGAGGGGGTCTATAAAGAATGCCATTACTTTGGCAATACTTATGACTTACGGTACTCGATTTTCGAGAAGGGTCTAGACCGCCCTGCAATCAGGGAATTTCTCACCTGCAACAGACAGTAAAAAAGGGGCACTGAAGTCGGCTTCTCTTTCACGTGGGATATTGTTTGCGGGCGGTGAGCAGCTTTGGATCTTTGAAAAAACCGGTTCCCGAAGGAAAAGATGGCTTTAATAATGGGGTCTCCTATACTCCAGCACATTTATGCAAGGCAAATATACTCTTCCAACGCCTTCCGTAAAACACACACACATACACGAACATGCCCCACCTCACACTCGCGGGTGTGTCCAACACAAACGTGCCCCGGGCAAAGAGCACGACGATAAAGCCGCCAGGACAGCAAGCGTCTTCAGTTTTCCTAAAATACACACACACACAAGGCGCAGCCGAAACACACCGAGACGCTTCCATGGGAAAATATTCAAGGAGGAGGAAACACGGCAGGCACATACGTGACAAATAGCACCATTCCTTTGGATGGAGCTTGGTTTGCCTCTAGGGGCACTGCGCTCCGGAATGCAGGGCACATCGCTGGACTCAACATCTCAAGAAATCCACTATTACTTTGTAAAAAAGTATATGGAAATACCACAAACGTTTTTCTTAATGTTACGGCATTTTGCGGCAGGTGAATTTTGCAGTCAAAAGTCTTTTTCAGTGTCCGAAAATTTTGCAATTTTACAGACAGTCGCCGTATTTATCCGTAATCTTTCATCGCAATCAGGCGGCAAAATCAGCAAAGTTTTTAAAAAATTGAAAATTAAAAATGTCAGGCAGACGAATGCTAAGTTATATACCTTTTAGGAGACGAAAAGCTAAGAGGTAAGAGATGAGTCAGGCTAACGGATGCCACAACGGCGAGCAGTGCTTGTTTGCGGGGACATCAGGGGCGAGGCCCCGGCCGGGCCGGGCCGGGCCGGGCCCAGCAAAGGGACTGAGCTCTTTGTTTTAAAACACTTTTTGTTTTAAAACACGCGGCAACCATGTTCCGCCGTAAAACAGACCAGACCGTCGCGTCGCGCCGGGCGGAAGAGGGAGGAGCTCGAAGGGTCTCCGAGGAGGGCCCTCGACACCGTTAAAAGTTATAAATTTTAAATAAAATTTAAAAAAAAAAACGATTCTCTGCGTGAATAACTGTGCATAAAGCTTAAGCACTACGTCAGTTCAAAACCGAATCATAGTTCGTGCCCAATTTAGGAAGGCAACAAAAAAGTTTGTGTGTACGTGGCTCAAGTTCTAGCTAGAGAGATGCTTAACTATGGTGGGCATTTTAACGACACCCCGCCACTCAGTTGCGGTCTGCCAGTCCCGTTTGGGGAACCTCTCCATATTCTCCTCTTCTCTCTCTCTTTCTCTCTCTCTCTCTCTCTCTCTCTCTCTCTCTCTCTCTCTCTCTCTCTCTCTCTCTCTCTCTCTCGCACCCGCAGACGGTCGAGTATGGGCCGGCGGGTCGGGTCGGGGCTCAGCTCAGCTCGGTCCTCAGCACTTTCTCTGATCATGACGCAATGTACGTTGCAGGACGCCGGCCTAGCCTCGCGCAGGGTACCCACACTGCCTATTTGACATCGGCACAAAGTCACGACAAAACGACGGATTGTATCTCAGTCCCTCCCTTCCCCATTCAGGATTATCGCAGCACGCATCGACTGTTTTTCCTGTTTTTCTAGTATGGCCCTTCCGGCAACAACATACTTATTATGTTGGTATATTCAGGAAAAAAAAATGCCCAGACCGAAACTCTTGCCAATAGATGACATGCCAAGAAAGCGCAATTATGTCACCAGAAAGCAAATGAAGGGCCCCGGGTTCGTGACTTAAGAATAAGTCGTGACACTGATCCAAGATATTTCCAAATATTCTAAGCTACATACGTAAAACTTAAGCGTACTTGCACTTTCATGTTTTAATGTGACACGAATTCTACACGGGTGTTTTTGGTCAACGAGCAGGGCCCTTTTCGAGTGGGGTACGGGGGAGGGGCGGCGCGCGCGGCTCGGCACACATCCGAAGGAAAAAAAGAAAGGAAAAAGCGACTCGGTTCACACGAATTAAGACCAGTACAGCTCTGCGGCCCCGGCCCGGCCCCGCCCCGGCCCCCGTGCCACTCCAGGACACCAGAGTGCTTGGCCCGAGTCGAAAGCTCGTTTTCCCGCCATCACAATGTTGCTGAGAGAAAGAGCGAAGCGCGCGAGAGAGAAAGACAGAGAGAGACCTTCAGGTGAGAAGACTATGGGGCCTAACTCCGCGCGGCTTTATAGGGAGCACGGCCCGAGGCGAGGCTAGGCGCGCGCCGAACAGAATCGTCACACAGTGTCACGGTAAGGAGGGCGTCACCTCCCGCTCGTGACGGGGCCGACCACCTGCAGCGTCAGCTAACGCTAGCACGGCGTGGCGCACCGTGACGCAGCGTGACGCACCAGGCGGTGACTGTTCTCCTGCCGCGTCACAGAGATTACATCCACACAGACGCACCTTCACCAATTTTTTTCTCAATTTCAATAATTGGAAAACTGAACCAATCTTCAAACTCATACAGGGATTATGAACCGAGAGCGAGCAAGAGAGAAAGAGAGAGAGGAGAGAGAGAGAGAGAGAGAGAGAGAGAGAGAGAGAGAGAGAGAGAGAGAGAGACAGAGACAGAGAGAGAGAGAGAGAGAGAGAGAGAGAGAGAGAGAGAGAGAGAGAGAGAGAGAGAGAGAGAGAGAGAGAGAGAGAGACGGACTTTCTTTGTCACTCTCGCATGACGCGCTCCAGAGGTGAGGGTGGTGCCCGCGCTTCGCTTCACGCATCACAAACGTCCGCCCCGCCCCGCCCCGCCCCGCCCCGCCCCGCCCCGCCCCGCCCCGCCCCGCCCCGCCCCGCCCCGCCAGTGTCAGCGACACGCCTGGCCCGGCCCGGCGCAAGCGTGGCCACGCACCCGGCGACACATAGGACCGAGTGTCAGGCAGGAACACACACACACACACACACACACAGAGCTGACGCTATGAACGAGCAGAACGTCACCCGCTGACATTTCTGTTGCGACTCGCGCGACAGCGGGGCAGCTCGCTCGCGCGCGCGCGGAAACTGTCGACTGTTTCTTTTCCCCCTGTTGGTCGTGTGTGACTCACTTACTCCACATGTAACTATAATAAGGTAAAGCGCACCAAAGTTTGAGGCCAACAGCACGAAAAAAATATATAATATATAAAAGTTGAAACAAAACTACTAAGAAATTGGAAGACATTAAAACTGAATTTTTGTTAATGACAAAGATGACAATAAATGTCAGCAAGCAGTTCTAGTTGTCACTCGCTTGCTGTCTTTCCTCTCTCCCTCACTCACACACCTTGAGGATGGAGGCGCGCTCCTCCCACAGCGGGTCGTCCCACCCCCCGGAGCTGGACGACGACCCCCTGCGGCTCGGGTCCCACGAGTTGCGGCGGCCGCCGTCGAGCGAGTCGGTGGAGAAGCGCCTCTTGTCGCGGGGCGGGGCGAGCACGCCGCCGCCCGTGGACTCGCGGCGCAGGGTGGTCGGGAAGGCGCTGGGGTGGTCGAGGGACTCCTTGGGGAGCGGCGACAGGCTGCCGAGGCCGCCGATCGAGTCGCGGCGCCGGGTGATGTAGGTCGTGTGCGGCACCGAGTCCCGCCGCGGGCTCACGGAGTTCCGCCGCGTCCTCAGGATGTTCCCCAGGGAGCCGCGCCGGCCGCCGCCGCCGTGCACGTCGCAGTTGCGGTCGGCCGACACCTCGACGGTGACCTGGACGGGCGCGTCCAGGAAGGCCGAGGACGGGCGCCGCGGCGGCGGGGGCGCATCCTCGCCGTCGGACAGCTTCACGTCGCGGAAGAGCGCGTCGAGGCGGCGGACGGCCGCGGCCGTGCTGGCCATGCTGGCGGAGTGCTGGGGCTGGGGGGCGCGCGGCGGGCCTGGAGCCGGGACACGGACATGGGAGCGCTCGCGGGCGCGGCAGAGACGGTACTGGCGGCCGGCCCGGTCCCGACCCGGCACAGAGCCCCGGCGCGGCCCGGGACCAGACGCGCAGCCGGCTCGGCTCGGCTCGGCTCGGCTCGGCTTGGCTCAGCTCGGCTCGGCACGGTCAAGGATGGCGCGCAGCCCGCCCCGCCCGCCCCGCCCCGCCGCCACGCCCCCACCAGCGTTGTGCACAACAGAGTGCATGCGTCGTGCCCTGCCCTGCCCAAGGGTACCGCGGCGCCGGCCGATCGGGTCATGGGGGGTCAGCACCACCACCAAGACAGATAGCACGCCCGCCGCGCCGCACTCGACACGGTGAGTGAATGTCACGCACGTGGAGGAGCGTGTGCATTCCCATACGGATACATACTACTTGGCCCATTCAAGAGTGTGAGAAAAATACCTAACCAAAATGTACACACACCTCCTCCATGGATACGAGTGGAAATAATTCACATGCCTACAAGTGTGCACGACATTCACACATTTGCGGGTTTCCGTAGTGTGACGCCGCGCGACGCCTGGCGCCGCGACGCCCTCGCACTCATTGTCTCTGTGCGCGCGCCGCCGCCGCCGCGGGCTGCCCGCCGCCCCCCGCCGCCCCCCGCCGCCCCCCGCCGCCCCCAACACGGCAGTGATCTGCGATAGCAAACCGCGCGTGACGGATCAGCGCCGCCCCCGCAGTTTTTTTTACGATCCGGACAGATAATATGAATGTCAACAATCAAGCGTACACACAACTGGGAGCGGACGGAGCCCCTGCCAATCGCAGCATAGGCCGCCCGCCCAACACGCGTGCAAGCGGGTTGCCTACCAAGAGCATGGCAGGCGCCTCCGTTGCGCGGTCTTCCTACAATTTAGATAAATTTCTACAGTAAACTTCCAGTTTCGCCTTCTTTGGTGGGGAATTCATAACAGAGACATTGTCTTCCCGAAAGAAATACAGTGTCATAAAACACGAAATTTAAAAAAAATCCTCAAGCACGCAGATGTATGATAGGGGGCGGGCAACAAATCACACGGCATCGAGACTGGCGCGGCGCGGCGTACGCGCAGACAATGAAATAACCACATTAATCGCGTTGCCTACTGCTGGCCAGCAGGCACAGCCTATGGCGCGCACATTCCTCGGCATCTCAATTCAAGTGGCTGGCTGCTCCTCGCGTCGGCGCGCGGCTGGTATAGTGGTGGCATCAGGTGTCCTGGTCCGGGTGGCGGGGGAGGGGGAGGGGGACGAGGGGGCACTCCAACCTCGAGCGGGCCTTATTAGGATGGGCCTCACCGCCCGGGCTGACGGTGGCCCCCTTACGCCCCCCACCGCACCCCGCCCCGCCCCGCCGCGCCCCTGGCCACTATATACGCGATGGAAAATAAAAATGGACTGCACCGCGCGCATCGTGCACCAGCTGATGCAGTGAGCCGAGCCCAGCCGTCGCAAGGCTGCGGAATAACGAGAGCTCGGCCAAGTCTCTGGCTCCGACATTAGCGCAGCGCCGCCGAGGAAAAATTCGCGTGACGCAATGATTCACACTAAATTTGGGCAGGATTTTTTATTTTCTATTAAAGAGATGCGCAGTTTCATCGAGTCCTATACATTAAAGTCATAAATGTTCGTATTGCACAAATTCGTGCAGCTACGAAATACAAATAGGCATATAGAATAATTCAGCATTTAAAAAAAAATGTGTACAAGTACTGCTTAACGGAATGAATGGTATTCCAAGCGCGTCTGGAGGCGAGATTACTCCCGCTGTGCGTAGCACAGATGTGACTCCTATTTTTTTTAAATCAGCCATGGTGCCGCTTACACATGTGTTCCTGCTGAGGTTGGCTCTCACGTCAGACAACTATTACTAATAGCATCAGCAGGTGCCCTTCGTCCAGCCGTGCGGTGTAGAGCCGGCAGGTCCACCCCACCCCGCCCCGCCCCGCCCCGCCCCGCCCCGGCGCCCCAGAGCGTCTCTCCCACTACCGAGGAAGTCGCCTAGCCTTGCTGCAATAACTAACTACTTTCTCGTTTGCGCGCCCCGCGCCACGCCAAAGCGATTATCCTCCAACAAGATACATACGGCGGTGGAAGCGCGAAACAAGGAGGCGGCCGGGGACTCTGCGATATAGAAGCCCTAATCAACGCCTTGCATAAAATTAGAATAAATTAAGACGGACTCAAAAGCGACGCGCGGAGTAAAATCGCGTCATAATCTGTTCCCTCAGATCCGCGAGCGGATCTGCGCGGCGCGGCAAGAAAAGAATCCACGAAGAAGCGACATGTTTGGGCATTGTGAGTGTGTTTGTGGGGCCGCCCCGCCCCGCCCCGCCCCGCCCCGCCCCGCCCCGCCCCACCGCACCCCGCCCCGCCCCGCCCCGCCCCGCCAGGACAGCCTCACTGCTTCCAGAACCAACCCCCGCGCGCCTCTACACAACACGCCTCTTGATGACACGGCGAAAGCTCGCAAACACCTCAGAGCTTTGGTATGATTCATAAAAATGGTCCACTGTTAAAAAAAAATTGTGTGAATTTCTCCAACCCACACACACACGGCACCATGTCAACACTAGCACGCGTTGTGTTCCGGACCAGCCCAGCCCGGCGCCCCGAGCGTGGCAATCAAAAAGCGAAAACATTTTCGCACTTCTAGCAGTAGCCATGGGTGAGGTGGGGCCACGCCCACTCGCTGGGGCAGGTGCTGCATACAATTTAGAGCCATCAGGCCGCGAGAGCCCCGGGGCGAGGCGCGAGTCCACACACCCGGTAGCAGTGCCAGGAGAAAGGACAGCTTACCATCTTGTTATTTTACAAGATATTTTCTCTAGAAATTTTCAAAAAATAAATAAAATGGGAAAATTTGTCGGCGCGACATTAAAGCACTAAACATGGGAAAATTAACAACGCTCACTAGAATACATTATTGTATTTTTTTATATTTTTATCTTAAGAAACTGCGTCTAAGGAGTCAATTACCCGCTTAATTCAGGAGCATACAGTTCTCCGTAGGTGAGTCACACATGAACATTTGCAAGCAAGCACTGCCCCGGACCGCGAGACGGGTGGGATGCGTTGTGTGTGTGCGTGTGTGTACGTACAGCGAGTTTGCAAGTGAAGTAGCCATGCAGCAGGGCCCATTACGCTCAGCCGACCCATTGGCCGAGCCGACTATTAAACTGGAATATACGGTACCTGCAATGCCACCAGCACACAAAGAATGCAAGCGTGCAAGTGTGGCACAGTGGGCGGAGGCTGGTGGGAGCGCGCAGCCCGCCTTAAGACCGTTTGTTGTATCACTGCCGGCGCCAGCACGCGCTAAGACACGACAGACTACGAGCTTGTTTCTTTTTGACTATTGCTTTCACCCCAATTTTTTTTAAAAATAATTTCCCTAGTTGTCAACTTAATTTACGACAAAATACTAAGAATTTTTTTTTAGATTTCTTTTTTTTTTTTCAGGATGTGCACACGCAAATATGCAATATGCGGCATTGAACTTGCATACCTGTACCGCTCTCTCACTCGCCCCCTCGTGCAGCAGCAAGTCGTTGCGGTACAGACCGACGACGTCTCATGCGGTAGAGTGACACACTGTGGTCAGAAAACTCTTAAAACCTAGCCCCGCCCCCCGACACACACACACACACATTTCCAAACCGACAGCTTTCCCCGTGCGCGGGCGCAGGGGGTACTTGCTTCTGCTGCTATATACCTCCAGAGTGAAAGGACACACGCATGCAAAGAGGAAGAAAATAAAAAAGAGATAATAATAATAATGATGATGACAGGAATGCAAAACGAGACCAGCAAATACTGCCTGTCAGTGAGAGGGTTGGGCCGGGGCTGACTCTCTCAGTCGCACATGCTGAGTGCGCGCGCGCGCGCGCGCGTCGCCAAACCGTCTGACAGGGGCGATGCACATGCGAGACAAGCAGGTTCGGCGACAGGACATGCAGCAGGACGCGACAGGACGCGACAGGACGCGCAGGGGTCAGCGCCTGATGCCTATCTCTGCAGGCGCGCGCGTGCGCAAGCGTGCGACAACAAGCGACGGCACACGCTGATTGGCATTTTCGCAAGTGCGTGGTATGTATTACGCTCGCGAGCGTGGAGGAGAAATTATTCCAACACTGTCGCATGGATTTGCATATATTTTTTTCCTCAAGAAATTTTCATGAGAACCAAATTTTATATTTATTAACAAAAAATAAATCTCATTGCACCTACTCTGCAAATCTAACTGTTGTACTACATGACAGTTTAAACTGCAAGACTAGAGTCTTGCAGTTTAAACTGCAAAACTCGGCAGTCTTGCAGTTTAAACTGCAGAGATTTGCAGAGTAAGTATATGCGATTTGCGCGCTGCGGTATTTTTCGCCGTACATTATTTATTATCAGAGAGAAGTGACGGTGAAGGGTCGAGGAGGGTCATGGAGGCCAGGAGAGGCAGCAGGGCCGGGAACAGCAACCTGCTACAAGCAGACGACAAGGATGGGATCATCCCGAAATTTGCGACGGATAGCCGGTCGGATGGATGGTCGTGTTTAAGAGGCGAGCTCTCGCTCCACAGGGAACCTGACCTGTCCCTACACTGTTAATTTTTTTTTTTTGTGCTGCGTCATGCTGCAGGTGCAGGCAGGCACCCGGTCACAGGTCTCCAGGTCGGGTCGGGTCCCACGGCACGGCTCTCATCGCGTCCTGGAGATGAACGCAGGGCCATACACGCCAGGCCACGAGGTCCGGCAACAACTACGGGAGGTGATTTTTTTTTTTCTAACAGAGAGGGTTTACGAGAGAACGAGAGAGAGAGGGGAGAGGGGGCAAGAGACTGGCGGCTGCAACAGCGTCCAGCAGTACTGCTGCAGTATATTCTGGACAGCAGCCGGAAACTACCCGCCGACCGGCGCGCACACACAGGTGGACGGTGGCGCCAATGGGTCGTGGAGGCGTGGCGTGGCGCGGCGCGGCAGGGCCGCTCCGACTCTACAAGGCATCAGGCCTTCACTCAAATAGAGGCCACAACAACAAATAATATATCACGATACGATACGCGAACCGAACCGCGGCGGAACCGTGCCGCGCCCGCGCCTGCGCCTCATTCTGCCTCTGACAGAAACATTTCTAACGCGTCGCGACCCTCACGACTAGGAAGTCCGACCCCCCCACCCCCCCAAAAAAAAAAAAAAAAAAAAAATATGGGTATTTAAAACAAAAACAAAAAAAAATATGGGTATTCAAAACAAAAACAAAAAATTATATGGGTATTCAAAACAAAAACGCACAGTATACTGTAATCAGATATTTTCAACTGATGCATACTTACAAGTGCTGAACGGAGTGTTCAACACTTTTAGATGCTTCGCTAAAAACACCCATGTGTACTTCATAGGAGAGGAAAGTGTCCAACACTTCAGTGGCACACATTCTAGTGGCCAGTCTGTGAGTCCAACGCGCATGATGGCCGGTATAAAATACATGGGCTTTTGACCTACGCATGTGAAAGTGGTCAAGACTGGCGAGTGCGTGTCAGCCGAACACTTCTGATAACAGTGTAGATTGTCGTCCAGTGCAGAACAGTGATTGCTCACGCACACCTGCCCACGGCCGACGACGGAAAAATAATTCGATTGGATATTTGTGCGTGGCGGGGCGGGCGGGCGGCGTGGTACTTATTGGCAGAACTGGGCCGGGCCAAAGATGGTCCGCGCCGGGACTCACTCAGGCTGCTGCCTCCTCTCAATTATTGGAGCGAAGCTCCGCCCTGACGCCCGGCTGAGGCCCGGCTGAGGCCCGGCTGAGCGCCGGCTGAGCCCCGGCGGCGGCTCGGTGCGTGGGAGCCCCGCGAGCCAAGCGCTCTACTTTAAATTAAAGACTCTGCTCCTAAAGAATTGGCGACGCGTTGGACGCGCGCGCTGTCGGTCGGTCCGCTAGTGATGGCACGGCGGTGGAGCCAGGACGAAGAAACTGCGTGAATGCCACACACTTGTAGGCGTCTACCGGCGCCCCCACAATGGACGTGACCGAGGCGGGCGGAGCTAATGGTAGCGCCTGCGACACACTGGATAGGCCAACCCACCAAGCACTCGTGTGAAGGTGGCGGCCTACCCGGAGAGCCCAAGCGCAGTGGAAAGCAGGAATTTAATTTGTGGTACCCAAATTTTCGTGCCGCCACCTCCCGGGAGGTTCATTGTGGGGGCACCTTATGAACATCTATTCGTACACCTGAATAACTGCAAGTGCGAATTTTTCTACAGAAATTTCACAAACCCTGCGCGCGCGTTCGACAACCACCTGTTGGCGGAACGTTCCCGAAACTGGACGAGGCCACACAGACATCTGCTCGGAAGTGTCAAATGTCCAAAGCCACGGCCTGGGCGTGCAGCCGTGGTGGACAAGCTTCCGTCCTGCCTGATCAAGAGACTCGGGAGGGAATGTGTGCGGTGGATCCGTTTGGTCAGCGAGGGCCGGGCGCCGGGCCGGGCCGCACATGGCGCGACATGGCGCCATCACTTTTCGGAAACACACGCCTGGCAGCGTGCGTGGGGAAGTCCGGGTGCGGGACGTCCGCTACAGCGTCCGCAGGGCGACCCACCACTCACGCGCGAAATTTTTAAATCACAGTTCGTATACTTAAACTTTAATAGTTCTCTATGTTGTTGTATTTTGTAACGAAAATTTCAATCACAATTCAGAAAAAAATACGGTATCAAAATTTAAAAAAAAAAAATATGAAAAGAAGAAAAAAAAAAGCAAAATTTTGGATGATTACAGAAAAATCCACAAATTCCACAGACATTTTGTCGCATTTTGTACACTGAAATTCCCCTCCCTCTTTGAAAAAATAAAGAAATAAAGAATAAAAAGACATTAGCATTACACAGCATCCCACGAGGGGGCGCCTATAAAGCATCGCTGACAATGTGTGTGTGTGTGTGTGTGTGTGCAGGCTGCACCCGCGCACGTGCTGGCAGCACGCGATGACACCACACGCCCAAAACGAGATTCAGGAGGTGACACGGCAGCGCCGGGTGACGGCGGCGATACGGACCGCGCAGTGCGCCCCGCCCCCACCCCCCATCAGCACCAGCAGGTGTTTCGCATGATTACAGGTTACCAGAGGTAAATATAAAAGTGTGGTGCCAGCACTGACAGTTGGCCAGCCTGCGAGCGACGTGAATGACAGTGATGCTAGAGACGGGCAGGGCAGGGCGGGGCGGGGCAGGGCTGCCACAACAACAATGTGCGCAGCACGGGCCTGCCTGGGCGGCCTGGCCTGGCGTGGCGCGGCAGGGGGTGCACCCACGCAGCCGCAGGAGCCCCGCCCCGCCGGCCCCGCCCCGCCCCGCCCCGCCCCGCCCGCCACGCTCAAGGACACCCCGCCCGTCCAGGAGGTCAAGAGCTCTGCGCTGCAGATAAAGAGAACGCCACCGCCGGCAGAAGCAGAGCAGATCAGAACGCCCGCCCCGCCCCGCCCCGCCCCGCCCCGCCACATACTAGAAGCCAAAAGAGTGCCGCCCACTCCACGCCCGGCCCGAGCCGAGCAGGTGCGGTGAGCGGAGGTGCTTGAACCCCTTAAACACTTCACGAAATAAATAATGATGGTAACAAGAGCCGCCACACTCTATAGCACTTTAAAGTGCGTGACGAACCCCGCCTGTCACGGCGTGACGAAGAGTGACAGCCACACCTCCAGCGCACGCGACTGTATTTACTCTCAATCGACACCAGCTCGATAGTGTCACATGATCCCTCCAAGTGACATGCCACCCGCGGAGCCGCCGCCGCGGTCGGCCCAACAGGATGAGAACAAAAATGTCTAATAAACGACGATATCGTGGCAAGGATCTCGCTATGGATTTTATATTTTTGTCACTCCCATTTGCCACCTTACTAGCGTAACACAAACAAATTCGTTGTGCAAGACGTGTTAAGTTGCTTTTTTAGCTATGATTATTGTCTTTCAGACGACAACTTTCCTTTCTAGTGCAGGCCCCCTGCCGAGCGCGACAAGACAGTCGTCGCCAGTGAGGCGCGCGTAGCATCAGGAGCCGTCCGGAACACGATGATCCCGCTCACGAGAGCGGCAGCCGCGGCAGCCCGGAGTATCTCGAGGCAGGGGGTATCGCTATACGGCGGCAGCCCCCCCCCCCCACCCCTTCTCCTCTGCCCCACCACCGTGCAGCGCGCGCCGCGCGCCGTAGGCATCCCATCGTGCGTCTGTGCGTTGGGTTTGCCTACTCTGCCGGCCGCGCTGCTGGGGGTCGGGCAGACAGACCACTAGACCAAACCGCCTGCCGCATAGGCGAGTACTGTAAGAGTACCATAAGACACGCGGAGGCGAGGGGGAAACAACACTGAATTTTTGTGTACAAATTTAGTGTGAATTTCTGTAAATTTCCTGAATTTTCTTAAATTTTCCAGAGTTGTTTTGGAATTTTCCTGAATTGTTTTGAGTAACAAGGTGCACCAAAATTTCAGATTGCTTCCCCCTCCGGCGGAGGACACCATCAAAAGTCTACAATGCTGGTCCCAAAAATGATGCATCACTCACCTTGACCGTGTCGTAGAGGCTCTGGTCCTGGTCACACGACAGGTTCGACCGCTGACTTCTGAAAAAGAAAAATGAAAAAAATATAGATAAATAAATAAATAAATAAATAAATAAATAAATAAATAAATAAAGGGAGCGATTGGATATTCGCACGTGCCTACAAATGTGAGACATTCACACACTTGGGTGCAAGACTTACATGATGGAGTCGCCGTTCATGGAGATGCCGGAGGTGGAGGAGCTGGCCGCCGTGGACCGGGCGTGGCCCCGCGCCGACGACAGGCCCCTGCGGACACAGAGCGGCGCGGCGGCGCGTCAGAACGGAGCAGGAGGGGCGGGGCGGGGCGGGGCGGGGCGGGGCGGGGCGGGACTAGGACGAGCAGGGCAGAGGAAGTTCTAGTGAAAGGAGTCGGACTGGCCTGGCCTGGCCTCGCGGGTCCGGGTAAAGGAAGGGGACCAGAAAGGCGAAATTTTTAGACGTGACATCGTCGTGACATATCGTTCCAGTCTCGGGGGGACTGCGGGCTCCTACAGCCGAGAAAGGGAAAATGATGGGTGAGAGTCCGGCAAAACCTCTAAGTCAAGTTTCAATTATTATTTTTTTTATTTATTTTTTACATATTTTTTTTTTTAGAGTGAAGAAGAGATAAGGATCCCGTACACGACCCGAAAATTAGGCAATTAAGAGCGGCATTAAGATCAACACTGCCTCCTCCTCCTCCTCCTCCTTCGCGCCCGCAGTTTTCGAGTGTCGACGGGTCGGTGGGTCGGCGGGGCGGCGGCTAAGCGCCCTGCCTCACGCGAGGTGAGCCCCGCAGAGTCAAGCCCAAAGAGTGCGGCCCGGCCCAAAGACCTCGCGGCCTGCGGGCAGCCGCGGCCCTTGCATGGGCGCTCAGCGGGGAACTGATTGGCGCCCCGCCCCGCCCCGCCCCACCACCCATACCACACACTGAACGCACGCAGCTCCATACAGATTTATGTATGTGCTCCTCTTCATCCTTGTCCATACACATCACGCAATTTTCTTTAATAGACGTGTGTAATTTTATTACGCGCGATTAAAACAAAAATTAAGTAAAGTGTGGCCTACTTCCCCTGCCTTTTATAATCGTCTATTTTATTCACCTCTTTAACTTCCCCACCGCGGGCTGGCCTCGCGCCAGGCATCCACATTTAAAAAAAAAACTATGATAAGATATAATTTTTTAATTTAAAAAAATCTTATTCTTCTTTATCTTTTTTTTTTTTTTTTGAAGTGTGGCACCGCGGCGGCGCCCGGCCGCGCCGCTCTCTCGTCGCCAAAAGCGGGTCCGTCCCGTCCCGTCCAGCGCCGGGGCACAACGACGCTCCAAACCGGGAGGAAGGAAATGCTTGGCGGCCGAGACGGACGTACACGTACCGCACCGCGCCGCAGGGGGGGGGGGGGGCGTCACGCTTATAGAGCTCTCGTTAGAAGTAAGGGCGTCACAGCCGGCTTGGCAGGCTCGCGAGAGGAGAGCCACACGCCCGCCCCGCCCCGCCCCGCCCCGCCCTGCCCCGCCCCGCCCCGCCCCGCCCTCCGTGAGTCACTGAGGTGATGAGTAGTGCCCCTGCTGGCAGAGTCTCGCGCCCGCGCGCCTACACGACGATATGGCGCACCATAGAAAAATCTACACGAGCGATGGCTGTCTTCTATCAAAACCACCCCAAAAAACCGGTTTCATTTATTTATTTATTTTTACATTAAAAATATTTTAGGTTATTTTGAAAGGAATCATCGTTTTAGTCCGTTATAGCGAACAGTGAGGGCTGTGCCGGCCGCGGTCACGGTTCGGCAGAGAAAAAGAGGTGCGCTGGAAAGGGGGGGGGGCATATCAGCCACCTCAGCCGTCGTGGTGGTGAGGCGAGGCACCTCCGACTGCAGCCCAGCGAGGGGGAACGTCTTGAGCACACAGCAGGCACAGGCGGCATGCGCCCGCGGAGGAAACATTGTGTGTGATCCTCCTTAAGAGCACGCGGGGGCGCGGCCGCACGCGCGCTGCCAGGGATTATTGAAACGGGGGTGAAAATACCGGATGTGACGGGATTTTTTTCAAAGGGTTTTGGGGAGGAGAGATTTTAGAACACGGTAAGTGATCGCTTGCATATATCAGTCTCGGATGATGACAGAGGAGCACCACCACCGGGCCGCCCGCCCGCCGCACACATGCAAACGGCACGGGCGGGGCGGGGCGGGGCGGGGCGGGGCGGGGCGGGGCGGGGCGGGGCGGGGCGGGGCGGGGCGTGGCGGTCGCCTCCGTGGGCGTACCGGTGCGGTGCCCAGCAGACCGGCCAGTCGGCCCGGCGCGGCCCAGCCCAGCCCACTGGCGCCTACGCCGCTGCCTGGCGGTGCAGGGCGGTGCGGAGGCTGGGGCTGGGGCTGCTGGCGGCTCTCGCCTGCATTATACAAATGCTCGACATTCGCATTTCCGTCGCCGACGACCGACAAGCCCACGTGATCCTTGACGCCGATTTCGCGCTCAAGTCGTGATTAATAATTACTCTCGCAATGACTGGGGAAAGTTTAAACTGCAGGAGGAGCAGTAACGCGGGCGCCGTTATAAGATAAAAGAGGATCGAGATCACAACGCGTTTGGGAGGAATTTATAGCCGCGGCGGTCCTAGCTCGAGTTGTGACGAGCACATAGAACAGCGAAGAGGAGCTGTGGAGAACTCTACGACGCCAGCGGCCGGCGGCCGGCGGCGGGGCAGGGCGCGGCGGGGTGGGGTGGGGCGGGGCGGGGAGGGGCGGGGCGGGGCGGGCGGGCGGGGCGGGGCGGGGCGGGCGTGGCGGGGCGTGGCGAGGCGCGGCGGGCAGCCGAGGGCCGGAGGCGACATGAGGGCGCTGGATCAGAATGGCCGAGCGAGGTGATTAATTGCCACCAGGCGAGAAAATCGTGAAACGTATAAAAGCGGTCCGGCCTCCGTCAGGCCGCGCCCCGCCCCGCCCCGCCCCGCCCCGCCCCGCCCCGCCCCGCCCCGCCCCGCCCCGCCACACCGCGGGATGGGCGGGGCGGGCGCGGACACTCACCGCTCCTCGGCGAGCCTGTTGTCGTGGGTCGCCTCCTGCTGGTAGCGCATCTTCTGCCGCTGGTACTCCTGCAGCAGGTTGTTGCCGCTGTCGTAGCTGGTCTCGGAGGCGGAGGCGGCGCCGGGGCTGGCGGGGCGCGCCTGCTGGGGGTGGCCGCCGTGGTGCGGCGCGGGGGCGGGCGCGGGGGCGGGCGCCGGGGGCGGCGGCACGGCGGGCGGCGGCATGGACACCGGCCGATCCGTCAACGAGTCCCTCCGCGAGGACCGCGAGTTGGCGGGCGACTCGCGGCCGCGGTGCTCGGGCGTGGACGTCAGCGACGAGTTGACGGTCGACGGCTGCTTGTTGCTCGCGGCGACGACGCCGGCGCCCTTGCCGCCCTCGGCCGGCGCGGGCGACTGCTTGTGCGGCGTCGACGTGGCGTTGGCGTGGTGCATCTCCTGGATGGCGGGCAGCCCCGGGTACAGGTCGCCGTAGCTGCTGCTGAGGAAGACGTCCCCCTCCGTCTCGAACAGCCGGTCCACCGACGTGTTCATCAGCTTGTTGTTCTTGTGGCCCGTCAGGTGGAACGAGGCGAACGACGACCGGCTCATGGCGTCCCGGGCGCCCAGCGCGCCGCCCAGGCCGATGTCGCCCGTGGAGAGGGTCATGAGCGCCGAGCTGACGCGGCCGAGGCCGAGGCCACCGAGGCCGCCGAGGCCGGCGGGCAGCAGGGACCGCGTCATCATGTCGGCGGCCGAGCGCGGCCGGCTCAGCGGCATGGCCGAGTGCGGGAACATCTTGGGCTTGATGGGGGTGACGAGCATGTGCTCGGTCCAGGACGTCTCGAGCGACGGCCGCTCCAGGCGCTCCACGTCCACGTTGAGCGTGCGCTGCTCGAACGGCACGGCGAACGTGTCCGGCGGGATGCTCTGCAGCCAGGACAGCAGGCTGAGGTCCGAGTCGCTGAACCCGGCCGAGCCGTCCAGCAGCCGGCCAAAGTTCATTTCCTAAGAAGAAAAAAAAAATCCAAATTTTAAAAGATCTGATTATTTATGAAACATTCTTAAATTCTAATTCAAGTCAAAATTCTAAAATTTAAAATTCTTAAATTCCAATTCTTTCACCAAAATTCGATATTTTACCAATTCCAAATATCGCGAAAAATCAAGAATCCGATATCTTAAAATTGAACTCCTTACTTGAGATCGCTGCTCCGGGGAGCCGGTGGCCTTGCCCTGGCAGTAGGCGACGCACGACTCGTAGAGCACGCCCTTGATGAGCAGCTGGACGAGCCGGTCGTGGCGCGCGCACTTGCTGGGCGAGTTCACATCGGGCGGCTTCTTCTCGCCGGGGAGAAATTTTTCGACTAGAGGAAAGACTTCCTGCAAGCGTAAAAATAAAAAAAAAATGAGTAAAACGTCGGTAAAAGGTGGGTAAAAGGTGGGTAAAAAGTGGGTTAAAAGTGAGTAAAAAAGTGAGTAGAAGAGCGCGTCACGTCGCGTCACCTGGAAGCACTGCACGCGGGCGTTGCTGGGGTTCCAGTCGCGGTACTGCAGGTGGTCCGTGAGCCGGGGCAGTGTGAGCAGCAGGCACAGCTGCGAGTACTCGTCCTTGCTGGGCGCGTACTTCTCCAGCTCCTTCATCACCTTGACCACCTCGTCGACGGCCGAGTCCATGCCGCACGCCGCGCCCATGGCGCCGTGCAGGCCCGCCTCGTTCTTGATGCACAGCAGCTCCACGTACTTGTGGCGCAGCACGGCGTACTGCGGCCCGCAACACAAATGTTTAATTAAAAAAAAAACAAATCCTTAATATATCTTGTTTTTGTAACCTTTCATCGCTTAAAAAATATTTGAATTTGGAGAGAAAGTTCTAACTTTGGTTCTACTGTAATTATTATTTCTTTTTAATTTTTTTTTTGAAAAGATGGGGGGCCACTCGACACTCACCTTAAACCTGCGCATGTCGAAGGAGGGCAGGGCCTCGAGGGGCTGGATGAACTCGAGGACATCGTCCCACTGGCCGTCGAGCACCAGCTGCCGCAGGAACACCACGTCGTCCGAGTACTCGCCATTGATGACGCCCGTCTCACGCTCCACGCTCAGCTGGGAGATGTGCAGCTGGCGGTTCTGCAGGAACTCGAGCGTGAGCCGCACCACGTCCTCCTCTCGGAGCGTGAGGTGCGCCGCCGGCATCACGTACCGCACCACCAGCCTGCGCACAGAGCACACGCACGCGCCTGGTTTATAAAAGAGCGTGAGAAAGCCAAAGGGACAGCTGTCACCGGTCACCTACGTTCAAGGGGGAAACAGCTCGGAATTTTAGAGAAGAAATGCAGTGAATTTTTCTAAATTTTTATTGAATTTATTGCAATTTTTTATTCAATTTTTCTATAACTCCTCTGATTTTTTCCGAATTTTACTAATTTTTTCACAATTTTAAATTTTACTGTTTTTAAGGTGTACTAAAAATTTTAGAAATGTTTCCATCTCGGTTTCAGCACATGTCTTGGATCCTATTTATTTATTTACTTGGTCCACTACAGCTTCGAAAGTCTTGGAATAGTTTTGGGAAATTCTTTCGCTGCCCGAGGGGAGCGCTACGTCCACGCGACGCAGTCCAGGCACGAGACAGCGCCAGGTGGACAAGAGACGCGGCGAATTGCAATAGCAATCCGTCGTCGATCAGCTCGTCGCCGATCAGCTCGCGGAATACGCGACAGCGCGCCGCTACGCCGCCGGCAGATGGGGCAGCTGCAGGTGTCCCCTCCCCGCCACCGCAGATGGGGTCGAGTTGGACAGATTGTTGTGGGACAGTCGGCGAGGCGACAAACCACGTGATTAACAGACCGGTGGAAGCAGGGAAGGACCGCATCGTCCAGCACGCCCCGCCCCGCCCGATAACGACTGAGGGCGCCCCGCCCCGCCCCGCCCCGCCCCGGCGGTCAAGGTGTTCGATTCGACTCGCGGTGTGGTCCAGCCAAGAGCAATTAGCTGGCCAGGGGCGTGACAAGTAGATAATGAGGGGGGAAGGCGGGGGGATCTAAAGGAGCCGGTCCCTATAGGCCCCGCACCGGGACACAACCGCGTGCCGCGGGGATCAGCACCGCTGCCTGGGATCCGTAGGAGGATCCGGTATACATACGTCATTCCCTCTCAGCCCAGCGGCTTGATTTTTATAACCTCTCACCGAAAAAGAAAAAAAACAACAAATGTCTGACTTAACACATGTACAGGTAGTACAGGGGTTGTAACAAATATTAAAGCGTAATAATGCCTTTGTACAGGCGATAAAGCAGAGTGTTAAACATGAATGCCAGTCAATTGATGGCAGTTGTAATGCCTTTCCGTAAGGAAGAGCTTCTTATGTCAAAGAGTTTGGAGGGTGCCTCCGATCACCTCCTACAGCTCCCCGGCCTGCCTGCACAGCTGAGAAGCGCATCTTGCCGGAGGTATTGCAAGGCGGGGCGTGGCGGGGCGTGGCGGGGCGCGGCGGGTGTGGCGGGGCGTGGCGGGGCCGGGCGAGGCGTTCAGAAGCGCACTTTAGCGATGCATTTCCTGGGTACGTGAGGCAGTTCTGCAGCACAGCGCGTCGTTCCACTCGGTGCCTTCTCCTCAAAACCCCCACAACGCCCCGCCACGACACGCCACGCCACTCTGCGCACACAACAAACTATGGCCCAAGAAATTCGCGCCGAAAACTTCAAATCTCTTTTTTTGCAAAGACTTGAAACCTAAATCAGAGCGCCGTGAGACGTCTCCGTGCCGTACGACACCGACGCGGCCGGCTCACTTCGACCCGCATCGGAAATAATAGACCCAAGCGCATCACATCACACATTTCCAATCTGCCATTATTCTCCTATCCCGTCATGTTTCGTGGCCCCCGCCGATGTAACGAGACGCCCTGCGCTGCCCTGCGCTGCGCCCGGCCAGGCCAGCCCGGCTCCCTCCCGCCTGCTAGGCATTTCGAGCTAATTAACAGAGGAATCGCCGATGCTAATCTGCGCCGCCAGCCGTAGCCCCGGCCCGGCCCGGCCCGGCGGCCGCAGACAGAGCTCCGCGGAGCAGCGGCGGAAACCAAACACTGCGTTGACCGACCAGCAATTATTATTACACTCGAGCAGTGGCGTAGCCGCGCACCTCTCTCTCTCCCTCTCTCTCTCTCTCTCTCTCTCTCTCTCTCTCTCTCTCTCTCGTCCGAGAAACAGTTGAGCGCACCCCACGACTACTCCACCAAGAATACCTATTATTAGTGAAAATACGACCTTTTGAGGACTATATTAGTGACTGCAAGTGAAAACTAGTTTTGAAGACTCTGTGACATTGGTAGGAACCCGCGGGACGGCCGCGAGCGGGCAAAAAACCCGATTTCCTGGGCTCTGTTGGCCTCCCGCCATTATCTCTCGCCTTGCACCCCCGCATAACCCACAACCAAGCCAGCTCGACGACCAGCATCGACTCCATGGACAGCCACAGCCTCTACAATTCCAACCGAACCCGGACTTATGCAGCAGCAACTATTTCCAACCCTGGTGAGACCCCAGAACGCCCAAAACTATCAAACCTAACCTACAACCTACTAGTTTCCAACAACAACAACATCAGTAACAACAACAAGACCATGCAGCGCCATTGTCAACAAATGAAGAGCGCGTCTCCAGCAGACGACAACAATTCTGTAAACACAGTCCGCGCGTCCTCAGCAGACGACAACAACAACTTCAATGCCCCAGCAACATCAAGAAAAATGGCAATTGTGTTAGAAAATACTCAAGATTTTTCACAAGACCAACTTCTCCGTGCTGTCGCCGACCTGATCGGCGCTAAGAACATTCAGTACTGCTCAAGACTAAGTGGAGGCCGCTTCTGCATATATCTGTCCAATGAATCCGCCGTCACAGCTCTGTGCAACTACGGCGGTGTCAACGTAAACGACATATTTTTACCCTGTCGTAGGTATTTTTCCGCAGCTACAAAATTTATTATATCAAATTGCCCACCTGAAATGACCAACGAGGCCCTACAAAAAATACTCGAACCCTACGGAAAAATAGTTTCAACACCAACCAGGTTAAGTGTCACAACCACCCATGAAGATTTAAAACATGTTAAGACCTTGAAAAGATCGCTGTACATGGAAATTCCAAATAATGCCCCACCATGCCCGGAAGTAATCAACATCACAAGTGCGGAAGGAATAAAATCCACCCTATACATAGAAGACTGCAAAAAAAGACAACAAATGAATGAAAATTCCCAACTCAAGATTACACACCTTCACCACCTCAGCGCCACCCCATTACCAAATCAAGAAATCCAGTAAAACTATTATTCAGCAACTCTCAACCTAACCTTTTCAACCCGAAATTCTCGGAAGAAAAACCCGGCCAAGAAAAATCAGTGAAGCAAATAGAAAACCTAACCTCAAAAAATGCCCGTCCGCCTTCCGAAGCCTTCGATCCAACATGCCATCACACTCACACCAACCCAGCTGTGTCTACCCCCCGCCCTTCCCCCCTCTCTATTAGTGTACCCCCTGAACCCCAACCAGCTGATCAGAACCCAAAGAAAAGACTTCTCTCTCCCCAATCCCCTCAGTTATGTACATCAAAAGTTTCAAAACAGACTATTCCTGAACAAAGTGAATGGGTTCTTGCCCCCTCTTATGACTCAAATGAACTTAAGAAAACAATATCTCTCATGTCTTTCAATGACAAATTATCTAGTACCCATTTTAATTTTTTTGTGAGACAGTGCCAGACAGGTGTAAACTGTATTGAATTAGCAATAAGGCGCAAACTAGACATTCCAGAAATTATTACTAAGCTTTCTCAAGCCAAACAGCTTACTAGGTGTCACAGCTATAAAACACTTTTTGAAACTTTACAAATGTTTTTGGAAGAAAATTCAAAATAGTCCACTATTGTAAATACAGTTATTCTAGTAAACGCTTTTCACCATGTGAGAACAATAAAACTGAGACCCATTTTCCCTCACTTAACAACATTTTTGTATTTTCTATAAATATTTTAAATATTTACACATTAGGACACAAACAAGCAGCATTGCATGCTAGCTGCACACTGCACAATAAGCTTCTTGTAACATTAAACTCACCTTCCTGTCCTATATGTATACCAAAATCCCCCCAATAAATCCTGTTTAAAAACTAAAAAAAAACTCTCTCTCTCTCTCTCTCTCTCTCTCTCGGCGCCACTCCAGGTATTGTACCCGAGGCGCCGCCGCCCCGGCCGGCGAGGAACACAATGTGATGCAGGCGTGTTGTGTTATCAGCGCGCGCTGATACACCGACCTGCCCAGCCTAGAGAGAAGTTGCGAATAATCACCAGAACCAAACCAGAAACCAGACAGAGGGGAGGCACCAAGCCAGCGCGGCTACGACTTCCTCTTTCCTACATCATCCTTTCTCCTCCTCCTCCTCCTCCACCTCCTCCTCCTCCTCCTCCTCCTCCACCTCCCCCTCTTCCTCCTCCTCCTCCTCCTCCTCCTCCTCCACCACCTTCCTCCTATCTTCAATTTTTTTTTCACGCCGTGTCATCCTTATCAACCCTACATCGCATCTCCTTTTGTTCCTGTCCCTCCCTCTACCTCCATCACATGTTAGTCCTGCTTCACGCCGGGGATGAATGGAAATGTATGGAAGCAAATTGATTGACAAGCCGGGGCTGCTTTCTCTCCCGCGAGTGACCACTAGCCTCCCCAGCTCCTCACACACACACAGAGCCACATCAATTATAAGCCACACTATCCATACATATCTCCTTTTTTTCCCTCCGCAGCCGTGCTGGTTTCCTTATGTGACGGCTACCGTGCTATAGCATGTGCCGTCACAAAAAGAAAGAAAATTGCGTTGGTTATTCATTGATTTACGGCTGGGGATGATTGATAATAGCCCTTTATGTACTGCGAAGTTTCTCAAAATCCCAGCCTCAGCCACAGCCAGCCAAAGAGAATCTTGGATGATGCATCCAATGAAAACTCTAGTATTAGAACAAGACTCAAATCCTGGATCATAAATCCAACCTTGGATTAAAGACACTAGTCTAGGATCAACTCGTCGATGGCATCAAAATTTGTGTTCCCGGAACTAAAATTTATTCGGTTCCAGCAGCCGAAAAGTTCAATGATCACGATGATTCTGACAGATCAAACAACAGTAAGATCAAAGACTTGCCGACTGCAAGCGAAACCTTTTCTCAGTGTAAGTCAGACCACGGCAGCCGTTCCGACTCACTTGTCGAGGCTGCGGACGCTGCTGCTGTGCCTGCGTCGTCTGCTCCAGGTCATGGCGTGGCGCGGCGCGGCGCGGCGCCAGCTATGAACTTCGCGCTTCAATGAGAGGCGCGACAACTGAGGGCGGCGGCGGAGGCGACGCACCGGGCCACCCGCCCGGAGCACAGTGGGGGAAAGGGGGGGGGGAGGAAGAGATCGCGCCATCCAGGTAGAGTGAGAAGCGATGGGTAACGACTCTGAAATATTTCTGCACCACAACGCAATTCAGGAATAAAACTTTTTTAAAATAAAAAGTTTCGAAAAAAAAATTGTGATTTTAACCACCCAAAAAATCAGTTAAATTTGGGCTAATTTAGGACCAATTGTCCTTGATTTGAGAACGGGTTCAGGGGCGTCATAGGTTAAGGCAAATTGCGTGTCACAGATTTTCATTCCGACCCTGTCACGCCCGCTTTCCTACCTAGATATAAAGAAACTTTAGCCCGGACGGACCGTCGCTCAAAACTTTAGAGGGTCGTTTATTTTATCGTGACAGGCAGCGGGGTGTCGCGACCGGGTCTGCTTGTGGCACCTGTTTGTGAGGCTACCGTGCCGGCCGGGCCGGCTCACCTGCCGAACGTGATCTGCTGTGGAATAAGCGATTGACCTACTAGATACATCCGCTTCTTTTTCACACCCAATATCCAAGCGCAGCGGGCAGGGCAGGGCAGAGAGCGTCTGCTTAGCATGAGCACGGGCCCGGACCAATAAGCCACCTACTGACCATTTACTTAAGGACTTAAGTTAAGGCAAGTATGTGTTCTTGAAACACCGTACGCAAAAGGATCTAACAATTGGGCACACTTTTGAGGAGTGCAAGAGCTAGCAACGATATGGCAATCTTAAATCTCCTAACTTGACAGAATTGCCTGCACCACCGAGAGGCAAATCGCGCACTGACATTATAATCACCATTGACTTATGTCATTGCAGACTTTCTTGAAAATCTCCAATAGTTGAGAGCACAATAACGGCCAGCCTGGCTGGCCACACTCGCTCACCTGTCGTGCCGAGAGGTCCCTACACACCATCGCCCGCGGCCACCACGGGGAAGTCCCAGGTCATGCTGTGCATGATCAGCTGGGCCGTGACCGCCTGGAGCGCTGCGGCCCCGTGAGAGCGCCGCGCAGGATCGAGAGGTCGGTGCGAGTCGTCGGTGTCTTCGGATCCTTCCTCAGCACACACACACACACACAGACACAAGTCCTGGAGTACGCACAACGCCGCGAGGGCTCTCACAAACGAACTCTTTCGCACTGATTTCGCGGTGATTGCAAATGAATAAACGCGCACGTTCACACAAATTTCTGCGTCACTAAAGGGGCCATGTCCACGTCAACGTTTCGTATATCTATTAGACACAATAAAGTCAGACAACTTAAGGAGGCGCTCTCGTTTAGTTTTTTTTTCACTGTCCCACGTTGCTGTCAGCACGAAAACCAGGCCCTCGACGCAACTAGTTCCTCGAGAAGCCCACACGAGAAAATTGCTCCATCAAAAAAACCACGCCACGGGGAGGGAGGAGGACTGCTAGGCCCGGTGGTCCTGCGCCTCTCTCTCTCTCTCTCTCTCTCTCTCTCTCTCTCTCTCTCTCTCTCTCTCTCTCTCTCTCTCTCTCACGGGCCCCACGGCTGAGGTGCGCCTCGCTCGCCGGCCGGGAAGCAACTGCACCGGCCAGGCTGGCGCCACGGTCAGGGCCCGCGCCGGGCCGGGCCGGGCCGGCCGCGCTCAGCTGAGCCGCGGAGGAGGAGGAGGAGGAGGAGGAGGAGGAGGAGGAGGAGGAGGAGGAGGAGGAGGAGGAGGAGGAGGAGGAGGGGGGGCATTAGCAAGTTATCACGGCGCGAGGAGGGCGCTGCCCCCCCGACCTGCAGGCCGCCGCGGCGCCAGGACAGGGCACAAGGAGGGCATGTTTGGGGTCACACGCACGCAAAAAAAAAAAAAAAAAGCAAAAATAGATTAAACAAAGTAGTTCTGTGCTACTGACTTAGCTGGCCAATTGAGCACCTGCGCCCAAAAAAATGGCTCCAGGAAAAAAAGCAGCATTTAGCTGCTCAGCTACCAGATAGCTGTGTAGCTAATAGATTCCAGCATTCCAATAATAATAAAATTGTACAAATATACGATAAAATTGTTAAGAGCATGCAAGCACGCACACACGAACCTGTTATATTTTGTGTCTAATCAACCTGGCTCGTGTTATTAAGTACAGAGACGCCATACCACCTTCGCCTCTAATGCTTTAAAGTAAAGACAAACTACGCGCCTCAAATTATCTGGATTCGATCAGGCCAACCGAGGCGGGGAGGTGAGTGACAGAGAGACAAAAAGGAGTAAACTCGAATAGGCACTCTCCAGCATACGTCACTCCCATCCGGCTTTTATCGGCGTCGCTCGCCTCCACCGTTTACGGTATTTAACCCATTGAAACGCGCCGCCTGAAAAATGAGTTCTTGATATACGAGTCAAAGTCCATCGGGTCACTGCAATGCGCTAAGAGCATAACACAGTACCAATGGACGTGGAATGACGAGCAGGAACTCGTTTTCCGGAGACGTCTCAAATGTCTCAAGGAAAATCGCCCATTTCCTTCTGGTATTTGATTTGTTTTTTCTGAGAGCAAATGAACGGTCTAATAGGTCCGCCAATGTTTGGGTGCCGCCGCGCCGCTCATGAGACTCTCGGGGGGGTTGGGAGCCCACCTGGCTGGCAGCGCGCCTCACTGCAGCAGCGGGGAGACCCAGGGGAGACTTTAAAGTAGACTCCCCAGTCAGCGAGGCTCCCACGGCAACAGCCGAGGCGGCAGCGGGAGGCGGCGGCAGCGAGAGGCAATCGGATAGAATGCATTTGGCAAGAGATTGGAAGCGATTGCAAAGGACGCAAGCTGGGAGCGCCACCACGCCGCGCCACGCCACTCTCAGACAGGTGAGGATAGAATGCCATGCCGCGAGCAGGGCAGGGACACAGACATTTTCATTCACGCTGCAGTGCAGCAGTCAACACACAAACTCGAAATAAAAATCCTGAGCAATGTCACTTACTTGCTTCGAAGCCAATCAGTCACAATTTTCGATGGAAAAAACGTCACGCCATTTTTATACCGATTGTATACTGACTGTATACATACGTGATTGCACCCCTTCATACCTAAAACGTGCACATGAAAATTAACGCGTCCAGTCGTGCAATGATTTTGTATACGGGACAATAAGTGCTGTTTCCACTTCGAATGACATAAGACCCACGACCAATTCCTTAAGGCTTTTTTAGCCACGCCTTCCTCACCCACCCCTTCACTCACTCAAACACGGGCGCGCGCGCGCGCACACACACGCACACATTTGCGAGCGTGAAAAAAACAGTGGTGGGTTTGGCGCGGAACGGACACGCGTTTCGGTTGTTGTTGTGTTTGTTTTGTTTTTTATTCTTATTTCCTCCTTCGAAAAGCAAACCGTAACGCCTTCTTTTCTCCCTGATAGCAAACATTTTACGGGAATAACGGGACGACCGCTTCCATTTCTTTCTCAAGACATACACCAAGTACAACATTGCACTCGAGACATATCTCTCTCTCTCTCTCTTCATGAGTGACGAAGCACAGGAGGCTTTAAGGAGCTGAAACCGCAAGCTTAAGCCGCGCTGCAGAGCCCAACAACGCATGTAATAATAAAGTGCAGCATCCCAGGACGGGATGTACGGTCATTGTGTGGTGACACACCCCAAAATTAAAATGACAAATTCGGGAAAGGGGGGAGGTAGGGGGGAAATAAACTTTTTTCAAAATATAATGGCGCCCCCACAATGGACGTTACCGAGGCGGAGCTAATGAGAGCGCCTGCGACAGACTGGGTAGGCCAGCCCGCCGAGCAGTGGTGTGAAGGTGGCGGCCTACCCGGAGAGCCCAAGCGCAGGTGGGAGCAGGAATTAAATTCCTGGTACCCAAATTTTCGTGCCGTCACCTCCCGAAGAGTTCATTGTGGGGGCACGTTAAGCTGTTTCAGAGGGCACAACGGCAGCACACACACACTGCGAAAAATGTTTGAAGGTGGTACGGGAAAATTTTCCAAATGAGAAATTGCAAAATTTATTATTCCCGTCGTAAATTTACAACATCAGTCGCAAATCGTGAATTACGATAAATTTTGTAAATTTAGATAGATATTTTTCACAGTGCACAAATCCTTTCACACGACCCCGCGCATGCGGTATCTCTTTCGGCGCCTCTCTAACTCCACAATCGCGTGGTCCAGCAGGATGCTGAGGGCCGGAAGGAGGTCGCGGCGAGACAAGTGCACAGCATCCATCATGTACGACCTGAGTAAGTGCGCAGCGTAGCGCACACAGCGAGCTCAGAATACCTCTCGCTCAAACCTGCTACACACATCAGGCCGAGTGATTTTTTCTCGTCCGTCTCTCTCTCTCCCCCTCCCTCGCTCCCTCTCTCTTCTCTTTCTCTCAGGCCATTGGCGAGCAATTACCTGACAAGGCAAGGCCGAGCGCCCGTCCCGTCCCGCCCCGGACGGCTCATCTGCTTTCACTCAGAGGGGCATTATCGGCGTAAGTCACTTACGCCCCTCGGCGCTCACACGCCCCGCGCGCAAAGGGCCGAGTATCTTTGAAATTTAATTTAAATTTAATTTTTTGAACACATTGTTTAGCAGGGCGGAAATAGAACAAAGACAAAAGAGAGAGTTTTTTTAAAAAGAAAAATTATGACAGTGTGCGACGGCAGTACCGAGGAGCAGAGCCAACGCCGTCTCGCACCGCCCATGCGCGAGTGCAGAGGGCGGCCCACACAGCGCCCCGCCCCGCCCCGCCCCGCCCCGCCCCGCCCCGCCACACCGCGAGGAGCAAGAGCGAGGCGACGTAACAAATTGTCGCTCGCGCTCTGTTGTCCCTGCTCGCTGCTCGAGCCGTCGCGTCCTATTCCGAAATAATAACGTTCCGAGGTGACGTACGGCACGTGACGGTCGTCACACTGCAAACCCAAGTGTGTGAATGTCACACACTTGGGGGTGAGTGAACGAACACTTGTCCCTTTAAAAGTGTGGCAAAATTTCCCGTAAGAAAATTCACACGTTTTCTTGTTAAAGTGTGCGAACGGAAATTCACACGTCCGTGACAAGACGTTCACACACTTCTTGGGCGCCAGGCCAAAATAAGAGGACAAGATGGGAGGCAAAGGAGTTGGGGGTCGGCGAGGTGTCCGACCATGCACGAGCTCACGCCAGGACCAGGGGAGGCAATAGGCAATCAGCGAGAGCGCACGCCGCAAACGATCCCGTCCACGTCCACCTCGTCCGGCCAAGCCAAAATTGGGTCCAATTGCGTCCCCGCCCCGCCTCGACCCGCGCGCGGCGGCGTGGGCAGTCGACCTGATCCGGGCCGGAGCACGACCGGAGCACCGGCGGGCGGGGCGGGGCGGGGCGCCTGGAACACCCGCAGAACGCCGCCGGGGCCGGTCGCAGCGTCTAGAGAGAGAACACCTAGCGCGCCTGGTGGAACGCGCCTCAAGCACCAGGAGCGCGCTCCAGAGAGCGCCAGGAGTGCACCTGTGGAATGCCCAGGGCGCCTGGAGTGCACCCGGAGAACGCCCGGAGCGCCTAGAGTGCACCCGGGGAATGCCCAAGGCACCTGGAGTGCACCCAGAGAACGCCCGGAGCGCCTAGAGTGCACCCGGGGAATGCCCAGAGCGCCTAGAGTGCACCTGGAGAACGCCCGGAGCGCCTAGAGTGCACTCGGGGAATGCCCAGGGCGCCTGGAGTGCACCCGGAGAACGCCCGGAGCGCCTAGAGTGCACTCGGGGAATGCCCAGGGCGCCTGGAGTGCACCCGGAGAACGCCCGGAGCGCCAGGATCAAGGCGTTAATGGGTCACTTCCGGGGCGCCTTCCTTCCCTTCCACTGCCCCTGGACAAGCTTGGCTGCCCGGCCCGGGCGCGGCCACACCAGCTATACAGCTCTGCAGCGCAGGGCAGCGGGGGGCGAGGGGCGGGGGGCGGAGCGGGAGCGGGGGCGGGGGCGGGGGCGGGGGCGTCGACCCTAACACACCCCGGTAGACTAGGCTACGCAAGTTTAGATCTTAGCACCAGCTGTAACAGCATGCGGGTCTCCCTACCCACGCAAAGTGCCGTGAAGTTTATGGGACTCAAGATTATTATTTTTTTTTCCTATCTGATTGTAAGAACTGGTACATCAGTATTTCACATAAAAATAAGCCTTTCAATCGATTATTATGCTATATCTGTGAGACACGCTCTACATCAGTTCTTTAAAACTACATTAAGAAAATAACGCAATAACCATTATGGCAATAATTAGCACTAAATTGTTATGATACACAAGGGATGAAAACACTTAAATTCATTAAGTGACTATGACATACAATGCCATACAAATTCATTCATGCCTAAGAAGATTTTCAATCGGGCTTTGTGAATCCAATGGTCTTGCAAATAAAACTAAATAGGAACATTGCCGTTTTTCATTCAACCCAGAGGTTATCACAACTCCTTGGCTGATTGTGTTAAAGATTAAGTTGTTAATCAAGAACAATAATGAACAAATCCAAATGGCAATTCTTAAAAGAAGGAGCGTCATTGATTGTAAGATGGAAAAAATTTATAATTCATAAAAGAAGGAATAAACTCTTTGAATGAGACTTTGTCCCTGATCTCTAGACCGCAAATGGCAATGCATGTGCAATTCTGTGCAATTTAGGGAATAGGTCAGGGCTTACCACAACAAAGAGTTCATGGATAATGTATGATCAGAAAAGATTGAACATGATAAAATATTTCTGCAGGTTAGGTTCTCCACCTCTCAGCGATAGAAACAAAAGACCCGGCTTAATTTCAAAGTTGACATTAAATTGAAACCGTTCTTTTAACCAATTCGAAGTATCGAAGGAGTGATCGACTGCAGCGCCAATAACCGTAGCAAAGATATGGGGTTTAAACAATGTCACTTGAAAGGGGTTGAAGGGTGATCCCACCCTTAACAAGAGACCTCCTGAATACATAATTGCAGAGGTTCAACTGCTTGAAATTACCCTTACCTGAGAGAGAGTGTACGTCGGAGCTCAGCTTGATGTGCCAAACTTGATTCTTGGTAAAAGGGGAAATTAAAATCCTTGAGAAAACCACTCTATTCAATCCTAGCACCACCGCCTGTCAGTGTATTTACATTATTATTTGGTGTGTTTGGTGACGGGGCCGCAAGGGAGCGCCACAAGTCTATTTATGAAAAATTGCTATGAGAGTACACAAGCCGTGTTTTGTTTTGTTTTTGTTTTGAATTCAGTGTCAGTGTTGACATTTGTGTATCTACTTTTAAAAGTTAAATTTTATAGTATCTATCAAATGTCATTCAAAAGAAAGAGCTTGGGTCAAATGTCTGAGTTAAGTTTTCGTGTCTGCACTTTCAGGATTAAGGTTTTGGACTCTTAGTTCCTGACTTGGTAAAATAACCTAGACCACTAAGAGACTTATCATTGCCATTATCAACAAAAATCCGCAAACTTCGTTTTAAAAAATGGCTCATCCTTCTCCTGAAGCAATTATGAATCTAAACATAGGTATCTTGGGTCATGTTGATTCTGGCAAAACTTCGTTAGCAAAAGCTCTCAGTGAGGTGGCAGGAACTGCAGCATTTGACAAAAATCCTCAGTCACAAGAAAGAGGAATTACAATTGACCTTGGATTTAGTGCTATTATTGTTGATATGCCAGCACACTTATGTGCACAAACAGAGAAGAAGAAACTGCAGCTAACGTTTGTGGACTGCCCTGGGCACGCTTCTCTTATAAGAACCATTATAGGAGGTATCAGCTCTCCCATAGCACAGCAATAATCAGAGTATTTTATTTATCACTTAAAGGAGATCACAACCGGGCCAGTAATATTTTTTTTAAATTTCTTTTTTTGCAGGATCTCAGATTATTCACATGATGATTTTAGTTATTGATGTGACAAAGGGGATGCAGACTCAAACTGCTGAGTGCCTGGTAATAGGAGAAATTATGTGTAAAAGTATGATAGTTGTGCTTAATAAAACAGATTTGTTGCCAAGCGAGAAAAGAAATGCATTGATTGAAAAGGTAGAAGTAGTCCTTTTTCAAAATTTTATATTGTTACACTGTAGAAATCTCTCTGATCGAGACATTTGCAGATGAAGAAGAAAATGTCCCTGACTTTGGTTAACACAGTATTTAAAACAGCACCCATTGTTGCCTTAGCTGCTAATCCTGTCAGTGCAGGAACTATTAAAGAAAACAGTGAAGGTAAGTTTCATTCACCAAAATCAAATAATATTGAGGTTTTTTTTTGTTGTTTTTTTTTTATTTTTTTTTAAATATATATCTCTTTCTGTTTACTGGACCTTTGTCTGTTCTTCTCAGATTAATTCTGATTTTTCTTGTCTTCAACCTTACATTTTATTCTCTTTGCAAGGATTGTAAGTTCAATAGCCTTAAGTGTTAACTTGATTTTAGGAAAGTGTTTATGTTTTAAACTTCAATTTGCTTTCCAGGTCTTGCTTCTTTGCTCAACATGCTGAAAGAGATGGCATACATACCGAAGAAACAGCTTGATATGCCTTTGGTATTTGCGGTTGATCATTGCTTTAGCATTCGAGGTCAAGGCACAATTTTGACTGGCACTGTCCTTCAGGGAAAACTGTCTTTAAAAGATGTAGGTAATCCTAAATTTTTTCAAGAAATTTCTTTTTGATTTGTTAAAAACATTTTCTGTTTAATAGGAAATACAAGTACCAGCCATTGGCTTCACTGCCAAAGTGAAATCAATGCAAATGTTTCGACGGCCAGTGACTTATGCAGAAGAGGGGGATCGTCTAGGACTATGTGTGCCACAACTTGACCCTAAACAGCTGGAACGGGGTCTTGTTTGTCATCCAAACTATATTCCTTTTATGTGGGCTGCAATTCTCAGTGTGCGGCGTATCAAGTACTTTCAGGGAAATGTAAGGACCAAGGATAAATTTCACATTAGCATTGGTCATGAAACAGTTATGGCTACCATTACAGTCTTCAATTCACTTGAAAGATCTCTGAATTCCAGTAGTTCATTTGATTTCAATTCTGATTTTCAATCAAAAGATGAACTTCTACAGGGTGATAATAATTTCATGCTTCTTCAGTTTGAAAGGCCATTATTGGCCCCACCAAATAGTTTAGCTATTGGTTCTAGGCTTGAAATGGATATAGATGGACATGCATGTCGTTTGGCATTTTTTGGTACAATTGTTCATCAAGTAGCAAGTAAAGATTATGAAAAAGATTTTCTCCCTCAACTTAAAATTTATAAAATCAAAGAAAGAAAAGGCACAGTAGAGCGGATAGTTAATGAAAACGCAGTGATAGTAAAGAGCCTTATTAAGAAGGAGACCAATGCACAAGTTTTCGTCGGCCTTAAGGTTGAGTTGTCAAGTGGAGAGACTGGGGTGATTGAAAGTACTTTTGGAAAAAGTGGAAAGCTTAATGTGTATGTTCAGGGTAAGCCTCAGTTAAATTTTAAGTCTTTCATTGTGATAAGATTATTCTGATAATTTATACAAGATTCAATTTTACTTTTCAGATGGGTTAAAACCAGAAACAATCGCTCAATACAAAAAGGAAGAAACAAAAAAGGCGGCAGGTGCTGTTAATCCTGTTGAAGTTGTGTTAAAGTTCAAAAGATACATATTTGATACCAACAAAAAAATTGTTCAGAAATAAAAACAAACGTATAAATAATATTTTAGTATCACCACTTTTTTCCCTAGACGAACGACACTAATTGCTTCAAAATATCCAGAATTAAAAGCAGGGTGTCAAATGGGTTGCCTACACTCACGGCGCTGACAGGAGGGGATGGGAGGGGGAGGGGGAGTCTGGGGTCTGGTGGGGAGGTAAATACAGGCAGACGAGATTCAACGAACGTCACAGAGGCGGATGTCGTGTTAAAATTCTCTGTCATTTGAGATTTCTTTCCTAAAAAGAAAACATAACTTTAGAAAATGGCAGGGCCGGCTTCTATTTTTTCTCCTCGCTTAAAGGCAGGGATTCGAATGTCAACAAAACTAGATGCCGATGGAAATGAAGTTGAGGTTAGTACTGAATGGCAGTTATATAAGTCTTTTCATATACTTAAATAATAATTAGCAGTGACAGTATTATTATTTAAGAAATTGGGTTCGACTGTTTTAAAAAATTATCCTTGTGCATAAAATATTTTTCAAATAACCTGTTTTCTCAGTTAACTATATGGTCTATTTTCAAAAATAATACTTCTTTTTTTTTTCTTATCTATTTTCCCCTTTACTGAATTGCTGGATCACTGAAGTATCATTATTTTTATCCTGTTAGGTTGAAGTCCGTGAAGATGAGGAACAACAAACCAAACTCCAGGAGACGCTCGATCTTCTGGTTGCTGCAGGATACTTTCGAGCTCGAATCAAAGGCTTATCTCCTTTTGATAAGGTAAATTTCATTCGGCTCATTATTCAATATTTCATTATATTTGTTCTGCCTCTTAAATTGCAATGTTGTTTAGGTGGTGGGAGGCTTGACGTGGTGTATTGAGATGTGCAACTTTGATATTGATGTGGATCTTCTTTTTCAAGAAAATTTGACTATTGGTCAAAAAATGTAAGTCTTTAAGTCCTTAATTTTGACCTTCTAAGACTGCAGTCTTTTCCCATATCATTTACTAGTTGAATGATTTTTTTCTTTTCCAGCTCATTAACTGAAAAAATTGTTGCTGTTCTACCTCACATGAAATGTCCTCATCGTATTGAACCTCATCAAATCCAGGGTCTTGATTTTATTCACATCTTTCCTGTTATTCAGGTTTGATCCTTTTATCCTAACATACTTTTTTTTGCGGGGAAAAAAATGTATTTTTTCAAACAGCACAAAATTTATTCCATTACAGTGGCTTGTTAAGAGGTCAATGGAAACAAGAGCTGAGAGGGCAGAACGAATGCGCGCTCATGCAGTTGATCAATATAAACGCTTTTATGGTACACAATCTGACTGCTCTCACATTCTTTCAACTGCCTCTAATGTGCGGCAAGTGCAGGTTTGTATAATTGACCACTATAATCATAAATTTAGTTGCAATTATAATCTAACAGAACCTTATGTTTATTATATTTAACATAATCCCTCCCCTCAAAGGAAACTTTTCGACCTCAGAGACGGTTTAGACGGCAACTTCCAGCTCAACCTGATGAAGACCTTACCACTCGTGTACATAGCACACTTCTAGAGTATGGTCCTCTGTCAAGTCCTCCCGTTGTATGTTTTAAAGCTTGTCTTTTTTGGAAGTGTACCCCTAGACGACTTGTCAACTCATAAAATGTGTATTTCTTTGTGAACAGAGGCAAGGTAAAAGGCAAGAGGAGGCTGCTGATTCCCAATCAGAACTCTCCTCCCAGCTTCAGGAACAAGAAAAAGCTGAAGAGGTAATTTTCAACTCTCTCACTACCTTTTTTCTTACTTTTTTAATTTAACCATTTGAACAAAAGGATTTTTTTTTTTTTTTTTTTTTAAATGATTGTTTTTGTAGTTCTTTGCTTTTCATGCAGTGTTTTGAGTTTCTGAGTGTGTGCTGTTTGCTGTTGTTATAGGTGCTGCTTAATTCATTTTATGTTGATTAAAATCAACCCATACTTTTTCCTATGTTTGCAAAAGCTTAATGTGTGTGTCTTGTGTGTCATTAATTGTTTGTTAAAAAGTAATTGCTTAATATTTTGTCTAGCTTCGTCTGAAAGCTCTCATGAAGAATATGGCATCAGCAGAAGATCAGGAGGTAAAAGCTTCAGTATTAGCAGCATGAATTTTTCCCTATTTTTTCCCCTCAATTTTAGTCAATAATTACCAGATTTGCATGTGATTTTTTTAAAATTTTAACCCGGATTAAATCACTATTTGGGGTTTAGTTCCATTCTACCATATCTGAAAATATTTTTCTTTGTTTCTATCAGAGTCGGCTTTCAGCTGGGTTAGTCGGCAGTATTGTCAATCTTCAAGCAGAAGAGATTGCTCAAGCTGCCCGTCACTATGAAAAGCTACAAGCTACTTTTGAGGTAATGAAAACTGATGTTGCACGCTCACCATTTCTAAAATTTTAATTTGTCTAGAATGGCTTTCAAACTGTAATTTGCTTTTAGGCTGCACCCCAAACAGCATCAGCCAGGGCTCTACAGGCTTTAACTCGCCAGCAAGAAATGCTAAAAGAAAAGGAGTCAAAACTTCATGCAGAAGCAGAAGAGCTCCGGAGCTCTCTTCAAGAAGCAGAAAATCGAATAGATACTGCCAAGAAACAACAGTCAGAGCTCAATGTACAATTGCAGCAGCTTAATATTTCAGGAAATAGGAGGTAAAACACTTCATTCTTCTCCCATTTTTAAGTACAATGGTATCCTATTTTACCAACATAAGTCAATTTGTGTTTTCAGTACTGTGCAGACATTACAGACCTTGGTAGAGACTTATGATAGCTTAAAGGAACAAGAAGCTCGTTTCCGTGATCAATGCAGATCTGAGCTGGCTCGCCTGCAAGCACTTGCTGTGTAAGTGTTTTTAAAGACTAGACTAGAGGATTCTCTTTTTGCAACATTTTTCACCAGAGTAGAAGTATGATATCATTTATAATTTCAGTGAGGCAGCAGAAGGCCGCACGGGAACTGAAGGTGTAGACGTAGCTGAGTTGGGATCTACTCTCGCATCTGAAAAAGAGGCATTAGTTGCTGTGAGGCTTCGCTTGGCTCGCGCCACACGAGCAGCGGCATCACTTCAACGTCAGCTGGATGATGTCCCCGGTCGCGCTGAGTTAGCACAGTACCAGAGAAGGTTCTTGGAGCTTTATAGTCAAGTTGCTGCCAAGCACAAAGAGACAAAGCAGTTCTACACTTTGTACAACACACTGTCAGACACAAAACTGTATATGGGTAAAGAACTGACATTATTGGATTCAATCCTTGAGAATTATCACGAGTAAGTTTTTTCTTCTTTATAAAAAAAAAAAAAAAAGCTTTTAAATACTCTAAATCCATAAACTTGTTTGTTCACAGAGCACTTTCATCCCCATCAATGAGAGAGCAATTCATTAAACAGTTTGAAGGCATTGTTGAAAATGTGAAGCAAAATAAAATGAAGGTAAGTCTGTGTGTAATAACCATAGATATACGTAGTATAATTTGAGCTTTGCTGATCCTAAAATTGTCTTATCTTAGATTGAGCAGCGTCGAAACGAAGAACGCATGAGAAGAGACAAACTCAACAAGCAGCAGGTTGCTCTTCTAGAGCTTGAAAGAAGTTATGTAGCTGCTGTGAGACAGTTAACTGTTGAATGTCGCAAGAATGCTGTCCTTTTGGCTCAATTACGAGCATCAGAGACAACACATAAGTAATGTAAATTTTTGCCACAGTTTTGTATATTATTTTGAACATAAATATTTATGTTTCTAGTCCCAACTATGTGAAAATTGTTTAATTGTGATACTGTACATTATCTTTAGACTGTTTAATCTCAGGGGATTCATTAATTAATTTTTCCTCCTACACAACTAGTGATATGTTGAGGTGATTGTTATACATTTTATGAAATTTTCGCCATTTAAAAAATGAACAAAATAAACAAATAAAATACATCTGTAAACATTCCAATGTGTACATTTTACACTAGTTATTACAATGTTGTTATTTGTACTTGTAGTTCAACTTTTGAATAAACTTTTGAAAAATAAATATTTTGTGTAAAGACAGTTTAAATCCCTGAAAGCCATCACATTTGGAAAATATTCGGAAGTAAGCCCCCCGCAGGGATGTTCATCCCCCCCGGTGGTAGAAGAACGGAACTAGGACCCCATGCCTCCGGCCGGCCGTAGCCGCCACCTCCGCCCTGCCCCCCCCAGCCCGCCCCCGCCCCGCCCCCGGCCCCGGCCCCGACACGCGCCGCCATAGGCTCGACGTACGTATGGGACGGCTGGGCCTTAAGACCACGACGCCGGCCGCAGCGCACCGCGCCGCACAGGAGACCGAAATAGGCTCAAGCGCATATGGCTCCCCCTTGGTGCTCCTGCTCACTCTAAAAAATATCTTACAAATTATGTCATAAATTAACGAACGGTATCGTAAATTTTGCGAAAGCCAATTGGTGTTCGTTTAAGAACGCCTAGTCAATAGCAAGTGTCATTACAATTTTTTATGGCATTTTTCGTGAAGTTCCCGTAACCCCTCCAGACATTTCTCGCAGTGCTCCTGCCCTCACCCGCGCCGCCCCGCGCCGACAGACCCTCTCCTCTACCCGTCTTGGCCCGCACGGGCCGTGCAGCCATTGCGCACAGGCATTTCCCACTTCCCACTTCGCCCCGTTGAGCCCCTCTCTCGAGACGGGGGAGGGGGGGGGGAGACCGCGGAGACCCGGCACGCCGCCTCGACCGCGGCCAACACTGACCACGATAGCGCCTTATGACCTCCGCGTAGGCAACCCGCCCGCGCGGCTGCGGTGCGGTACGGCCTACCCACACCGGCGCACGGGGGCAGGGGCCTGCTGCCACCCCCGCAGTCGGTAGGTAGAAGCAGTAGAAGGGGCTGTCGCGTCGGTGGGGCGGGGGCGGCTACCACGCTCTGCGCTGCAGGCAGATTCCGCAAAGTGCGCTTTGGAACGAAGCGACGGTATGGTCTACGCGTAGCGCCGTACTGGGGGGTCAGGGGCCCGCCGGGAAAGTAGCTGAAAGGGGCCCGGAATTGCCGACTTTCAAGGGGCAACGGGACTTAACGTGAGCCGGTGCAGCTAGATTGTCCGACCTATCTTTGTACGACCTGGCAATTTCCCCGAAATCCGAAAAAGCGCTGTCCGACCTGGATTTTGTCCCACCTAGGATATAGTGACAGCCGCAATAATTGCGATGTTTGCCTAGGATGACTAACATTGAACAAGACAGTCGAGCTGAAACACTTACCAGCAGAGCCCCCGGGGACGTTTATCCGGTCAACGTTATCCACAAAATGGCAGCTGATAGGTTACCAGCGGTATGACGTGGGCCATATTATTTGCGATCTTGACATCAAACAGTCCCGATTTATGACTTTTGCCGAAGAAAAGTCTAATCTGAAACTACTTGAATATCTTATGTTCACGCCGATACTTTGCACAGATGCTAAAAGTTTTGTTCAAACCGCGAAAACGAATAAAAACGCCGTACCCGTACCGAACGAGACAAAGCGACACTGATCCCTGTTCATTTCAAACTGCCCATACAACCGTAACTGCAGGGCTGCCAACTGTAATCCAACCATACCACACTCGTTACTGATGCATTAAAAATTTCGGATTTGAGCGGATGCGCTTCTTGCCATTTTAGCAATGAAAGCAGCTAACGTGACGAAAAAGAGACTTTCCCGTGAATTATTATAATTGTATAATTTTTGACGAATTTTGCAGATCTGAAAGCTGTTACTGAGCCTGGTCGGGTCAGGACGGGGGGCGGGGCGGGGGGCTCTCGATCCATCACAAGAATCAAGAGGATCTTCTGCTGGGACGTACAATTTTTCGGTCTGGTCCTCTATGTTACATATTCCTTCTCCAATTTACCCGTGTAAACAAGGTCGGACAAAATCCAGCTCGGACAGCACTTTCTCGGATTTCGGGACTGACCGCTACCGACCGGAGAGGAAAGCGCGGGAGCGGTTAGTACACCTGGCCGACACCAGGGTGACATATGACGCGTGCGAAGGAGCCACCGGGAGTGTCACCAGTCAGTCACCACGCCGCACCGCTGAGCGAGCGGAGTCCGGGCACGTCCGGGGCCGGCCGGAGCCGGCAGCGCGCCGCGCGGGATACAGAGCCCACCGCCGCAGGGCTACGTCCGAAGGTGCGCTAGCGTTTCGGTTCGGCAGAACAGTTACTAGTGCAAGTTTCCGTGTCCTCTAAAGTTTTCCGTCGCGATATGCTGCGTCCGCGTTTCGGTCCGGCAGTAGTGTCCAAGTGTCCGCGTTCTCTCTAGCAGTCTCCCGTCGCGATCCGTTCCGTCCGCGTTCTGTCAAGTGTTCCGTCGCGATATTGTTTTGAACTTGAGCTACATCTTCACATCTCGATATTGCCAGTAACATGGTGTTGCTGGCTACTTCGACGCCGGGCAGCCGGTGCAGTGTGTGTGTGTGTGTGTGTACGTGTGTGAGTGGAGTGTCAACAAAGTCAAATGACATCGATAATGGCCTGTAAAGTGAATCTGCCCTGTGAACAGGGCTTGTGAAGTGAAGTGAAGTGAAGTGATTTGTGCGTGAAGTGCGCAACTACGAAAGTGCTTCGCCGTGCTGCACATGGAATACGCTGCTTCGCCGGTTCAACGTGCTGTGGTGTGTGTGTGTATGGAGTGTCAACAAAGTGAAATGAAATCGATAATGGCCTGTAAGTGCAAAGTGAATGTGTCCCAGTGAACGCTCCGCGGAGCCTGTGAAGTGAAGTGATGTTAATAGTGCTAGTGCAACTACGGAAGTGCTTCGCCGGGCTGAATTTGACTACGCTGCGGCGCGGCGCGGCGCGGCGCGGCTGCCCTTGTTGTACCTCGACAACACGTGGTGAGTGCACTATGACTAACCATTTATTTTTACAGGGTCACACTGTCTACGTTGTTGAATATTGCTTTCCCACCGTTGAGTTAGGATTATAGGGATATTAGGCTAAGATGATGGGATTCTTCCCTTACCCTTCCCACTCTCACAGCAACACACATGGTTTATCACTTGTTTATCATCAATTTTTATAATCGGAAAACAATAATTTACCGGAGACATATGGAGACTTATGTTTAACAACATCGAATAATTGTTGAAGAATGAACAATTTCTTCGGAGATTAGGGTGAGTACCATAAAGTGACCTGATCGTTTATTAGCATTGCCCAATTTCTAATATTTATTTTTGTTTCAGGCTCATAAAGGTAAAGGTACGTAATTTTGGGGGGAGTTTTTAGGGCGGTGCAAATCCCCCACTACCCTACTGGTCTTCAGGTTTATTTAAAGAGGGCCTATGACCCTCTTTAGGTTTATCCTGTGGGCTTGTTAGGGTGCCTATCCGGGCCTGTATGAAACAGTGATATATGTTTTTTTTAAATAATGTCTAAATGATGTTATGAGGATGTCGCATGTCTTTCAAAATGCGTCATATCAGCAATATCATTTTGATGTCATTAAAAAAGAACATTTCTCACTGGGTAGTGCAGGTGAAGGGCAAACTTGTTTGCAACCTTCAGTGGTAACACTCCGTACGGGTTTTCTCCTCCCTTGACTGACAAAGTGTAACAACTTATGTGTAACGTAAACTAGTCAAAGGTAGGGTAAAGTCAGTCAAAAACCAAAAAAAAAAAAAAAAAATCATCACCATCACCAAGCTGTATGACGCTGTTTCCACTGGAGCTTCGCCCTGTTTGTTGCCCTGCTGACGGTGATCGTGACCAGCTCAAGACATTTTGGTAAGTAATGTTTTACTAATTCTGTCTAACCATACTGTGCCTTTTCGAGGTCTACAATTTTCAGGGCAGGGGCACGCAGAGGACCAATAGGACAAGATAGTCAACACCACAACTTTGCGGAATCTGCCTGCAGGTGCCGTGCCGCGCCGAGCCGCGCCCCACGTATCCGGAAGTAACCTGGGGCGACAGCGGAAGAAGGGGGGCCTCCGTCGCAGCATCTTGGCTCCCGCACCGCGACATGGGGCGGGGCGGGGCGGGGCGGGGCGGGGCGGGGCGCCCCCTGACACAACCACCGCGGCCGCGCTCGCAACCACCCTGTGCTGGCGGTGCCGCGCAGCGCCGTGCGGGGGCCCGAGCCGGGCCGGGCCGGGCCGGGGACCACCTCGACCACCGGCAGGAGTCGGAGTCACCCCCTCCCATCCCCTCCCCCCTGCGCCGGGCCGGCGCGCCCCCCCGCACCCGCGCCCGCCTCGCCACGCCCGAGGCCCGCGCCCAACCCCACGCCCAGATATTCCTGTCGCGCGCTGAGCGGCGGGTCGGGTCAGGAGGGACTGACGAGCTGCTCTGCGCCGCTCTGCGCTGGGCTGCGCCCCGCCCGCCTCCTGCAGCCTCGCGGACCCGCCGCGGCTATGCCATGCCGAGAGCCTTCCTGATCACCCACCGGCGCTACCGGCAGGGCGCCGGCCCCGGCCCCGGCGCCGGCCCGGGCCAGCAGCCCGAGGACCCCGCCGAGGACGCCAACGACTCGGAGGACGGCGCCCACGACCAGGACGAGGACGGCGTCGACGTCAAGCAGCTCGAGGCCGAGGATGAGGGTGAGTGACTGAGGACGCAGCGGAAACTGAAGTGTGGTGTGTCGCGCATTTGTAGGTGCGTTCATCTTCTTTCGTATACTCTTTCCGCTTCAAGTTTGGAAAACTCACACCTTTCCCTCGTCAAGTGTACGAATGGAAATAAACCCACCTACAAGTGTGCGACAAACACGTGGTTTTCCGCTGTGTGTGTGTGAGGTCGATCGCGCCACACTAACCGTGCAGTAATCTCCAAAACTCCTAATCTCCTAAACGAAGATCAAGACTGAAATCTGTCGCGCTGTAGCCAATGAAATCGAAGGTAGCGCGTGAGTCTGGGATGCTTCGCGAGAGGAGGATGGTTGGGGTGGGGCTTTCCTTGGGCGAATTTTGGCAATGAGTGTCGACAATCGCGAGCCAAAACGGCACGGGCCGGGCCGGGCCGTGTGCGGCGCGGTGCGGCGGCCGCGACTCAACAGGTGTTTGGCCCCGCAGCCCGCAGCCGCAGCGGGGGAGGCCGGGAGGGAGGCGGGCCAGGGGGTGTTCTTCGCCGCTCACCCCCGACCTCGGCCTCGGCTCACCGCGTAGCTCCCCGGCTCACCTGTGAAGCCTCCACGGCTCACCAGCGAAGCTCACCTGTCTATGTACTGTAGTTCCCTCGGCTCTAAGTTAAGCCCCTCTCCTCCACCAGGACCCGCGGGCGACTCGGACTCCTCCGGCGGCGGCGTGGGCCTCGCGGACCTGGCGGGGCTCGCGGGCCTGGGGCTGGCGGGCTCCTGGGGCGTGCCCGACGAGCTCTTCAACCTCACGCAGCTGGCCGAGGTGAGCCTGGCCGTGAGCGCGGCCGCGGCCGCGGCGCAGGGGCACCACTTCCGGGGCGGCGACCTGGGCGCCGCCGACCACCAGGCGGTGAGTATCACGTGCTGCAGCATTCACACACGTGGGTCACCCCGCGAGGGGGAAACAACTCTGAGTTTTGTACACCTTGTAATTCAGAAAAAAATCAGGAAACATTTAGAAAAATTTAAAAAAAAATCAATAAAAATTCACGAATATTCAGAAAACAATCAAAAAAGTTCTCGACATTTGTACGTCAAAATTCAGAGTTGTTTCCCCTCGGGGAAGTCACCAATGTGCATGTCCCGGGCTTGACGGCGACCCTCGGCGACCCGCAGGTCCGCGCGAGCACCCCGGGCGGCAGCAGCAGCAGCAGCGGCAGCAGCTCCCCGACGGGGGCGGGGGCCGCGGGCACGGGCGCGCACGGCTGCGTGGACTGCGGCAAGCGCTACTCGACGGCCAGCAACCTCGCCCGGCACCGGCAGACGCACCGGTCGCTGGCGGGCCAGCAGGCGCGCGGCTGCCCGACCTGCGGCAAGCTGTACGTGTCCATCCCGGCCTTCGCCATGCACGTGCGCACGCACGCGCAGGCCTGCCGCTGCGAGTTCTGCGGCAAGACGTTCTCGCGGCCCTGGCTGCTGCAGGGCCACCTGCGCACGCACACCGGCGAGAAGCCCTTCAAGTGCGGCGTGTGCAGCAAGGCGTTCGCCGACAAGTCCAACCTGCGCGCGCACGTGCAGACGCACTCGGACGCCAAGCCGCACGTGTGCGCGCGCTGCGGCAAGGCCTTCGCCCTCAAGTCGTACCTGTACAAGCACGAGGAGGCGTCGTGCCTGCGCCAGGGCCACAACCACGGCCACCACCACGGCCTCGGCCCGGGCCCCGGCGGCCAGGCGCAGCGCCTCGGCCCCGGCCCCGGCCGCGCCAGCCGCTCCCTGTCCTCGTCGCCGCCCTCGTCGCCCGACATGCGGTAAGCTCCGCCGGGACCAGTGCTGCCAGAAAAGTAGGCAACAAGTCGCCCGAACACTGTAGAGTGGGCGCCTGCCTAGTAGACAGCACCCTACCACAGGTGCGTACCTGTTGCCTAGTAGGCAGGCGCAGATGCAGCCTGCTTCACTCTGCAGTGTTCGGTCGACTTATTGCCTACTCTTCTGGCGGGGCGGGGCGGGGCGGGTCTTCCCCCTGCTGGCAGTGACCCTGGCCCTGCCCGAGGCCCGAAGCGTAATGCAAATATTGTTGGAACCCGCGACAGTCCACGAGGTCCTGACGGATGGAGTCGGGCCAGACTGTCGCGGGTTCGAATCTCGCCGTCGCGTCGTAGGGCCCCGTGCTCGTGGCGTGTGGTGTGGCGTGGCGTGGCGAGGCGCTGCATCGTTTTGGCTGCGCCTTCGGGGGCCCCCGGGGAGGAGGCCAGGAGGGGTTGTGGCGCAACCTGAGGCTAATGTCTGTTCCAATCAGGCGGCGGTAAGGGTCCGGACCGAACAGGGCGTCGGTTGCACTCAGCGGGGCGTAGATGGTCGCGTGTCTTAGATTTTACTCTCTCTTGTTCCTCCATTTGTGTCGTAACATTACGAGAGATATTTTTGTAAAATAGGAAAATCCTATAGGCATAGGGAGATTGTTTTTGTACTTGCGTAGTGTGGCTCTGTCTGTTTGATAATCAGTAAGTTTAGTCCTTATTGTATATAGATAAGGTTCCCAAGTGGAATATTGCTGGGACGAGACCAGCGGCGTATTTCTTCTTGGGGTTTCGAAAGCTTTCTTCCCCCGAGTATCAAAGCAGATAGAATGAAAGCATTTGAACTGTCCGTCTTGTGATACTTCATGACAATAGTATTATTAATTTAGGCCATACTGCTGTAATTTTGAAAGTAGTGTAGGCAATCATATTTGATACTTGTACTGCGTGTTATTCTTTTTATGTTGTTATTTTAATTATCTTTATGTTTCATGGACGAGAGTGAAACTAGTCGTTTTTTGGAAAGATGTATGCTCTAATTGCTTACAGTACCCCATCTCCCATTGTGTTTTTATAATTTAATTTTTGTTTACCTATTTATTTTATTTATTACTCACCTAATCCAAATAATGTTTTCTTTTTATTTCTTGATTGTTATGTTCCCTTATACTTCGTTTCTGTTTTATTTTTTATTTACTGCACAATCTAACACACTCTGGCATGTACCTTGTACGATACACTTTTGTTCTTCAATATAACGAGGCGTTGAGAGATGCCGGGAGTACGGACGGAGTGGTTCTTCCTCAGATCAACAGTTGGCAGCAGGCCGCACCTCTCCTGCCCTCCCCCCCCCCTCTGTTCCCCCCACAGGGGCGGACAGGACAGGCGAGCTATTTTCATCCCGCATGCCGCTGCCTGCCTGGCCTGCGGAGGCGCGCCGCACCGCGCCGGGGGAGGGCCCAGGGTGGCGCGGCGTGGCGGGGCGTGGCGGGGCGTGGCGGGGGAGCACGTGTTGATGTAAGGTGGTTGAGGACTCCTTTGCCTCACCCCACCTCGCCTTGCGCCGCCCCACCCCACCCCGCCCCGCCCCTCGCATGCTGGTGCGCCCCTGTCCCACCCCACGCAGGAGGATGACTCGGGATACCGTCTGGAATAAGATCGAATTAGACCGTTTGTCGACGACGTTCAACTTTTTGCACCTGGAGATGCCTGACCATACACAGAAGAGTTCACAAAAAATATCTTAAAAGTAGAAAACGATTTATTAGTCTTATAAGTAGAAAACTAGTCGATCAGCATCCCTACTCCAGGGAAGTCCCAAGTCCCCGTTTCTCCTATGGATCAGGGCTCCTGGGTCGGGTAGTTACCGGTACCCTGGCAAGCGAAGCTTCTAGTTAGTTGCAAAAGAGTAGACCCCAGGGAAGGGGTAATCCAAGCCATCCCCTACCCCCTTTTCCAAGGGCGCCTCAGCGGCTCTTTACTCTTTCTCCCGGGATGTAAGATAGGTTGCCTATCTAGCCGGCGCGGAGAGCAGCCTGAAGCATGAGTGGTTTTCGAGAATGCTCAAGACATTTATTTCTAACGCATACATGGAATAAAAAAATAAGATGAAGGCATATGTCTTTGAGTTAAGTTTTAATAATATATTTCTTACAATATCTCATACAACAATACAATGATTTGAGAATGGGAATGTTGACATCTCCGCATGAATACCAAATTGCAGTACTTTACATTCATGAAATCATTTACCATTCTTAATGTTATGCTTGCTTTGAAAATCCCTGCTTTCAATATACATTGCATTTAGTTGCTGTTGACATCGTTGACATTTCCTCGTCCATAGCTACCACAGTCAAAACAACATGCAGCTCCCATAACTTTCAAACCAATTTATCTGAAACAAACCTATCTCACATAGATAAAATTCAAAAACAAAAGTTCTTTCAAATAAGAAAGAAATTCAAAGAAAAACAATGTGCTCAAAAGCTTGGCCAAATTATAATTTCCACTCTCACACTGCATAATATACAAAAATATTCTCTCTACTTTACATAGCTTGCTAGCTAGCCACAGTGGATGCATTGGTGCATAGGGCACACCAGCTATCCTGTGCTTAGTCTAGCATGCATTCAGGCAGTCGTTGCTGGTCTCTGGCTGTCTTTCCTTGTAATAGAAGCGTAGCCTCCAGGAAGGTTCAGACAAAATTAATCAGGTCCCCTAGTTCCTCAGATATTTACACCTACATACCGCTTTAATTCCCTCTCATGAATTTGACATATAGTAAATTATGGGTAGCTTCCAGGGCTTAAATGGTATTCATTTGGCACAAATAAGCAAAAGGAAACCACCAAAGTATTTTACTAAGATTATACAACAATTAGAGGGACACGGAGCAGTCATATCAGTCCAGCTTGGAAGCAGTTAAGGATGGTGTACACATTCAGAAATTTGGCCAGTGATCCACAAACCTTTACTGACTTCTAAGCTTTCAACCTGACAATTTCTAACAATAACTACAAAAACAAAAACAAAAAAAAAACTACATTCTTTTGGAAAATATTTACATTGTTATAATTTAAGAAAAAAATATTAACTCAAAGTTAAGTGTTTTAGTTAATTTCTATTAATAATAGAAACCAAAAAATATTAGGCAATAGGTTTAGACAAATAAACCCTGGTGTAGATTGCATGCATTTGTTTAATAAAATACCACCAGTGATTCATAAGAACAAAGAGATAAGGCACAGAAACTGTGATCAGCACATACAATCAAGCTACTTTCTTAAAATTTTGATTTTGGCCCAACCTGGCTCTGGCCCATTTATGTTTTATAGTCTAAAAAGCTTTAGACAGCTTAGCATCAAGTTCGTGACACATTTCCACTAACTAATGTCAAACAATATCTTTCTCTCTCCCTTAAATATAACAAGTCTTTGGCAAGGTGGAATTTAAAATATTTACATTTAGTACACACATAATTCACGTTCCAAGCATTCATTCACACAGCAACTAAACAAATAAAACCCAGCATGACCTAATTTTGTAGTCATTGCGCAGAATTCTGTTCAAATATGGACATTGGGAAGATGAGAGCCACATGTTTTTAAGATGAAGTACATCACAATGTATACTAAACAGTAGATATGACCTCATCATATAAAATACCCTATCAAAGCAAGCATAACATTGTACAAGCTCAGTAAGCTTCTTAATAATTTTGACTACCAGACATCTACAGAGTAGAAACCTCATGTGTTAACAATATTTTTGTCTTGTTATAGTAGCCCTAAGTGTCTTCCAGAATATGCAATTAACAATCTCTGGTATGTCATTCATGTATGTAATTTCTTTGAAAATAAATGGCACGAATTGAATGAAGTGCCCACCAGGCTGTCAAGATGCAAAAGGCACAGTAAATTTAACATGGTTGTCTGTTAAAAAGTAATATCATAGCTATGTTTTAGATTAAAACTTGTGATACATTTTATTACAACACATAGAATTCAAAATAGTAAGAAGCAGAGATGACTACAAGAAAGAGCATTTTTAAAAAATGAAAGAATAAAATAATCAGCAAATTAGAAATCTATCATGACTAGACACTGAAGTTTGCATAGAATATAAGATATGCAATATGTAAAGACTTGAGCAAATATTGCAATAAAGCAAAGATCTAGCAAAATCTGAGTACTTTTTGAAATATCTGGTACCACTTCAATACCTCATTCCTCATAAAATATATGATACAAAAGAAATATAAAATTATACATGTTGCCAACTGTAGATGAAAACGGAAGACTGAAACAGCAAGTACAATAATAATTTATACATTGCAGCTGAGTACCTACGAAAATTAAATTGAACAAAACTATTCCACAGTAATTTTTAAAAAAGAGATGCTACTCTAAACATGACCTGATATGGCTTATAAATTTATTATAAACTAGCTAGAACATCTACTTTTACATATGATTAGCTTATACAATTCGAGTGTGGAAGAACAATTTTGCCTTGTTAAGAGCAGTTAACTTTGGTTTGACTTGATTGAATTCAGGACCTTCAGCTCTCTAAACATAATCACAACACAATTTGAGAAAACCTAAAAATTTGGCGATGATGAATGAGCGAATTAGTGACCAATTTAGGTGATGACTGTAGGCTCCTGGCGACCAGTGAATTCTTTGAGTTTTGACAATTCCAATGCTATCTCCACCAAAGGCTTCAAAATATCCTGTCAAGAGAAAGATAAATTTAGAATGATTTTATTTCTATATTTCATATCAATATGTTTCAATCATGGTTAATTACCTGAGCATCGGCAGAATGCTTGCTTTTGTCTGACTCATAGCTGTCCACATACATACGGACAGTTGCACCAGAGCTACCAGTTCCACTAAGACGGAATATCAGGCGAGATCCATCCTCAAACAACACTCGAATACCCTACAAAAGTATTAGCATTTATGACACAAACAATACATGTGTATGTATTTGAAAGCAAGATTTATGGACTAAAGATATATATACCTGTTTTGAAGCGGAACTTTTGTCAATTGGGTCAATGTAAGAGTAGTTATCTCCTTCTTTGACAACGTATGTTTTGCCACCATTGCTGTATTTAGTGCCAGGGAATGTGGGCGAAGAAACAAGTTCCTCCAATTTCTTCATCATCTCATTACAGGGATCAGAGGCACAGTTTTCATAGTCATATCTTTAAAAAAATAATAGAAAAGGTTTTAAAAAACATGATATTAGGAACATGCAGTATTAGAGAAATATTTGAATCAAATATTGTAGAAGTGTATAGTTAAGCAAACAATGTACCTTGTGAAAAAGTTTCTGCCATAGGTGGCCCAGTGAGCCATCAAGGTGTCCTCAACTGATTTGCCAGTGTGAGCAATGACTGAAAGCCACGCCAAAGCTGCCCAGATTCCATCCTTTTCTCTGATATGATCAGAACCTGTCCTGTAGTGATATTTCAAAACTGTCAGGTCTCAATATGATAAAAGTATAGGTAAAAAAATAGTAATTGCTCTATGAGTACAAAACAAATGTAAGAAAATATTTTACATACCCGAAACTTTCCTCTCCACATAGGGAAAGACGACCAGCATCCATTAAATTACCAAAATATTTCCAGCCAGTTGGGACTTCAAAGAATTCTTTTTTAGTAGCAGCAGCCACGCTGAAAAGTTTAAACATTCATTTCATCTCAAAAATTGCACTTAAACTTGGACTTTTTTCCAATTAATGCAATGCATTGATGAAAGTCTACAGTACTAAAAGCCTAACTTACCGATCAACAGCTGCGCCAGTTGGCATACTACGTGCGTAGCCCTTCACACCAGTCTTCTTGAAGTAAGGGATGCAATCTAAATGGGCAGCTAGGACAGCAAGAGAGTCTGAGGGAGTGACGAAGAATGCTTTGCGGCCAAGAATCATGTTCCTGTCCTGCAATGAAATGTAGTTAGCTATACTGAAACAAAATAATTGGTTAGATAGAAGATAGGAGGAACACCTACTCCATCACCATCGAAAGCTGCTCCAAAGTCGTAATTTCCACTAGCAACAGATTTTACGAGGTCAGCTGCATATGTAAGGTTGGGGTCTGGGTGGTGGCCTCCAAAGTCCTCAAGGGGTGTTGTGCGTACTGTGTTGTCAGCAGGGGCACCCAGTTCTTCAACAAATATTCTTTGGACATAGGGGCCAGTGACTGAAAAACAATAACCAATCTTAAAAAAATGTGAATAATGAAGCAGTAAGAAAGAATGAATAATTAGTGATTGACCAAACCTCCATTCATTGAGTCAATGAGAACCTTGAATCCACCCTGAAGAAGTTTCTTCAAAGCACTGAAGTCAAAGATTTCTTTCATAAGTTCTAGGTAATCAGACACTGAGTCGATAATCTCTACAGTGAACGTTTTTCCTTCAACCTACACAACGGAAACAGTAAGATTAAGACTAAGAGAAAATTAATGAGGGGTCAACAATCTTTGATAAATATACCTCAAATGTTTGGACTCCAATTTTGTCAATGGCACACTTCAGGTCAGGAACAGTGGAATAAGAAGCTATTTTCTTTGTGAGAGCAAAAATTTCATCGGTGACACCATCAGGAGCAGGACCTGAAACAACAATCAGAATAAATTAATGAAATCCTGTCAAGACAACAAGTACAGCAATGGTACCCGTATTTTGTGAAATTTACCGCCATTAGAACAGTTGAATTTAATTCCAAAGTCGTTGTCAGGGCCACCAGGGTTGTGGCTTGCCGTCAGAACGATACCGCCGGTAGTTTTGTACTTGCGGATCAAACATGACACTGCAGGAGTGGACAGGATTCCATTTTGACCAATCAACAATTTGGACACCTGCAACAGGATAGAAGAATGCCGAATTAAGCAAGAGGTCACCAAGTACCGTAGGGTCACGCCCCACTAAACGAAGACCACTGTCATCTGCCAGACCACGACTGTCAGTGTCTCATTCCGTGACACTTGAAGGGACCGTGCGAGTGAGAGAGGTGAGGTTAGCAGGGCCAAGGGCCCAGGCCGGCCGGCCCGCGGTCAGGTTGGGACAGGGCAGGGAAGGGCAGGGCAGGGTCACCGTGCATACCCCGTTGGCAGCCGCAATCTTGATGATCTTGTCGACGGCCTCCTTGCCGTAGTAGCGGCCGTCGCCGCCCACGACCAGGGTGCTGCCGGCGCAGTCCTTGCCGAGGGCGCTCAGGATGCACTGGACAAAGTTCTCGGTGTAGTGGGGCTGCTGGAACACCTTGACAGCCTTGCGCAGGCCGCTGGTGCCGGGCTTCTGGCCATCGTACACCTTGGTCTCGACTTTGGTGACTTTCAACGACATTTCGAAAGACAGCCCGAGAAGTACGGGGGGACCGCAGGAGGGATCAGCTGTGCAGTGAGCCGACCGACACGACTCGCAAGAGCAGACTGAGGCTGGGACCGGACCAATGACCGGCCGCGAAGGACAGACAGTCGAGGCGCGGCGCGCCAAGGTGCCCTTGGGGCAGCCCGGCCCGGTCGATAACGCGGGTGGCAAGACTGTTAGGACCCGGCCTGGCCCGCACCCTCGGCGAGGGGGAGAATTTTCACCGGGAACGGTCCCCTGGGATCAAACAGATTCCAGCGAAAACTACCGTACACGGCCATCATTTGTCATTTCCGTCCTGTCATTCAGCGCGGTGATACCCCTCGCCTCCGGGGATTTTTCGCTGTCGTCAGTCGCCGTCGTCTGCTTTCGGCGCTGCCAACTCACGCACGGCATCGGAAACGCGGATTTTTGTGAGAGTTTAGCGCGCGTGCTAGGGTAATTTAAAATTTTATTACGTCTCGATGCGACGCTAAGTTTGAGAAGAGTTTTAAATGGAGGCAGGGTCCCCGCGGGTGAGCCTGCGGCTCCCCGCCCACGCGCCGTCACGTTGGCAGCGCCGGACGCGCCGACCAATCAGAGACGGCGCTCGGCCGGCAAGTTTGAAGAAGGAAGGAGGAAGGCGCGGGCGTGCCTGCTGCTTACGTAATCCAAGCCGCCTCCGTGTTTATGTAACCCTCCTGAGCCGAGCGGAGCCGAGCGAGCGAGCCGCCGAGCCACCACGAGCTGCACAAGACACCACAAGCAGACAGCGCCATTGTCCGCCCTACCGGCCGGGGCCCCTACCCGTCCCTTGTTTTGTTTGGCTTTATTCTCCCTGCCCTGGCCGCCCCGCCCCGCCCCGCCCCGCCGCCGAGGCGCGCCCCGCCCAGCGCGGGTGCCCAGCCCAGCCCGGTGCTCTCAGTCGTCGAGTTCCAGACGGCCTGGCATGGCGGGGTGGTAGTCGACGCGAAGAGCACAGCCGCAGCCCAACTCCCGCCTGCCTCCCGTCCAGGACCATGAGCTGCTGAGCGCCTCCGAGCACCCCGCCACACCGCCGTCCACACCGCCAGCGCCAGCAGCGCAGCACCCGCGGCCGGCCCCGCCCGCCCCGCCCCGCACCCAGCGAGCTCTCGGCTCGGCCAGGATCACGATGTACGACAGGAACTCCCGGCCGTCGTGGCGCCGCGACGCGGACGCGGACTCCGGCAGCGAGGCGCAGCCCCTCCTGTCCTCGGACGCGAGCCGAGGAAGCCGCAGGAGCTTTGTCGGGTGAGTGGCGATGCGACGCGACGGTGTCCCGGTGGAGGAGCACCTGCTGGTCTACTATCTCTACATCTATCTATCGCTCTTGCGTGCGCGTGTATCGCGAGGTGACGGTGCTTGTTTTATCATCCTGAGCGGGACGATAGCTATGAGCCTGCGCGCTGCGCCCGCGGAGTGAGGTTAGGGGAGGAGGTCCTTCGAGTGGACCAGCACTACCGGGAAAAATGAAATCATGTCGAAAATCACACGGCACGTGCAAGACTTAAAATGCAGACCAAACAGAGGCAGAGACTTTGATAAGGACACGGCGGGCAGCTGTCGCGGGGGAGATTAGACGACAAAGTGATTCCGCAAAGTGCACTAGAAGGACTTCTACCGGGGACCGGTGCGGTGCGGTGCGGTGGTGGAGTGGAGTGGGGACACCGGTTTCGCCAGTGTGTGACATGGAACACCGAAGAGGCGAAATCGGAGCCGTCTCGACTCCACAGTGGCGGTCGCCAAAAAAAAAAAAAATCCTAAGGATTGTGGACAAATTTAGCTTGGGCTGGAGCGCGTATCAGGGGTCCGTAATAAACATAACTTTGTTTTGCGTTAGTTATTTATCGTAACTTTTCGAAATAAAAAAAAAGTAACGTTATAAGGCACTTTTGTGTTAAGTTACGGACCCCTGGCGCGTGTACCTGTGCGGGCGCCCGGTGGGTAGGCCGGCCCGCCGCGCACGGCTGCTGCACGGTGGCCTACCTCGACCGGTGCGGCGTTATCTGAGTCACGCGTTCGTCACGGCACGCGCCAGCCCCGCCCGCACGCCTGCGGGGCCTAATCCGCTTACTGTTTTACCGTTACTGATCCGTCATAAGCAGGACGAACATGCCTGCTACCGGCCCGGGCTGGCATGCATGGCGGTAACGAAAATCCCAAGTATTGGCCCGGGCCCCCTGGGGGTGACGGTGACACAAGATTCCCGCGATCACCTGTCAGCTGCGCGCCGCTGCAGCTGCTGCAGGTGGCGGGGGATTAGGTGGTGTGGGACCACGTGCCGGGGGGCGGGGCGGGGCGGGGCGGCAAGGTCAAGGACAGGAGAGTGTCACGAGAAAAGCACGACACTGCGCGTCCATAGACTTGTTCCGCAGAGCATTTCGAAGTGTCCTCTCTCTCTCTTTCTCTCTTTCTATCTATCTATCTCGCTCTCACCAAAAAGAAACGCTCTTTGGAATCCCTCCGCTATGAGGAGCAGCTCCTCGGACAGGGGATCCCACTACTCGGTTCGTTTAGGAGGAGGCGGCGGAGAAAAAGATGGTTTGTGGAGGGGGGGGGGGCGTCGCGCGGGGCATACCTTGAACCGGTTTGCTCTCCTCGTCTCAGGCTCGGGGTGACCGGCCTTCTCCACGGAGAGAACGGAGACACTTGCCGAGCCGCGGGGCGGGGCGGGGCGGGGCGGGGCGGGGCGGGGCGGGGTACGGTGGGGTTGGGGGGCACCAAGCCCTGCACGATAGATGATTTAAGCTTATATTTTGAGCGCAAAGTGCCCTGCCCGAGGGCGTTACCGTGCCTTGCCGGACCAAGCAAACACGGTGGCGTTGAGCGCCCCCATACCTTTGTTCCGGTGGTCACGGTCTGGGACACGAGGCGGCCGCGTGCTGACCGCAGACCACCGCGGGGTGAGCAGGCGGGGCGGGGCGGGGTACCTCGCAAATATTTTCAGCGGTCGTGCAAGCAGCACCTAATATCAGTGTGCTAAGGCCACCCCGCCCTGCCCCGCCCCGCTCCGTCGGGGTCCGGCGGGTGTAGGGCAGGGCGGCGGTGGCGGCGCGCGCACGGCGATAGCGCAGGCAAATACACACATTATGGTGTTCACGGCTGCCATAGGGGCCAGGCCAGGCCCGGCCCAGGGCTCCTGCTTGTCTCAATGATCTTGTCCGTCCACACCCAGACGGGACGCCCTGGACCTGGACTGTGGCCGTCCCGTCGGCCACCTGTCGCACAGCGGCCAGAGCAGAGCGCCTCTCGTGTTTTCCGGTCTCGACTATCACTCCGAATTTATCGCCCTCACTCTGTATTTGTCGACATGCTTGTCACACCCCTATAGCACGCACGCACACACACACAGACTCAGTCTCGCATACGCGTGTGCAGCACGTCATTTCCTTCATAGTTATCGCCTAATAATAATATTTTGTTTAGTAAAGAGACTTAGCTTTATTCTTTGCTTATATTAAATTGCGTGTGTTCTTTTCCTCTTTTTTATTTTCAAAAAAAATCTCTCTTTTGCTTTCTGTACTTTTTGTAGTGTTTTAATTTCTAACGCCAGCGTTTCTTTTCCTGTCGCTTTGCGCTTGCGCGCGCTTTTTTCCTTCCGCTTCTCCCTTCGCCTCGCGGGACCCTGCAGCCTGGGCGGCCTCATCTTCGACTCGGAGACGAGCGACTTCGAGACGGGCCGCTCGTACGCGGACAGGGCGGCGCAGGCGCAGCCGCTCGTCTTTGCCAATCAGTATCAGTACAGGTAAGGGAGGGCAGCCGAGCCGAGCCGAGCTGCACCGTCAGTCTGCATGCCAATCTACAAATCTGCGCCACCTAGAGGTGTGAGAATTTTCCATGACTCGCATTCGCGCGGGAGGGAGAAACAACAAATGTTTCTGAATGCCCCAGAGATTATTTTGCTGAAAAGAACAATTGGTCGACTGATAAAAAAAAAAAAATAAAAATTACGCGGTATTTGAACCACTGCCCACCTAGTGCCATGAGCAGTGTCGATACCAATGACGCTACGCGGCCGGCCTAGTACTGCACGGAGGGCAGGCGTACTGATGACACCGGGTTCGTTTCTTCGGTGACTGTGGCTTCTCGCGCAGCATGCCTCCTAGTGGTCCGGCATCTGGTACCGTGGCGTCGTAGCCGTGCCGGCATAGTGTCCGCCCGGAGAGTCGTAGAGCAAAGGTTCAAATCTTGCCCAAAATTCTAATTTTTCTGAGGACAACTTGGAGTGGAATTCAAACCCCCCATTTCAACCGAGCTCCCTCGTGGAATAGCCGACGGTCTAGTGGTCTAGTGGTGCCGCGAAAGCCGTGGGGTGTCTGTGAGACTCGGCACATGGGGCCTGGTTCAAACCCAGGTAGGTTCTTCACTGGCAGCGACAGCGGGTTGCCAGGAAGTTCCGTCCCGTGCCCACGACTGGTGGTCGGTCGTGGGGTCATAAGTCCTAGAATCTGGCTCCAAAAATAGCTATTCCATGCCCTGGGGACAGGGCAGTTCGGTTAACCACCGTACGACTAAATCTGGCAGTACGGGGATCAAATCTGTCGAATTGCGCGACAGGATCGCAGTCCAAGAAGCACCGGTTCCCATAAGAACACCGAAGTAGTTGGCTGCCACGGGGGGTAAAAGCCCTGTGCCTGGCGGGAACCGCAACCTCCTTCGGGAGGTTTACTGTCGCAAAAATTTTCCATGTTTTCACGCCACTCTTTCACTTGCAGAGCACGTATGTAATTTTTCAAGTTTAAGCTCGAAAATGTCTGTATACTTTCGACATGTTGTTGCCCAGGTTTCAAAACGCCCCAAAAATTTTTTTCGAGGTTTTTGTAGCTTACGCGGAGCCTTTTATTTTTACGTGCCCATTTTAGTGGCCTGGTTTCCCGCTCTGCCGCGTCTCTTCGATATTAGTCTCGCGCCGTGGAGACTGCTGCTCTGCTGTCACCGAGGTGACGTCAGCGGCGTCCCTCCTCCCCCCGCTGATCCGTCATCGTGCCATCCAGGGGTTAACCTTCACTCGGGGTGACGGGTGACGGGTGACGGGTCGAGTCGCACGCAGCGCCGCGGGCCTCGAGGTTTCTTCCCGTGCCGGGCCGGGCCTGGTCGCAGTATCGCGGTCCTCCAACTCGATAGCGCGATAACGATTCAATTAGCCGCGCTGCTGAGCTGATCGCGAACAGCTAAACAGTTCCTCGGATGCTGATGCTGTTTTTCTCGAGATAGTAATAATGCGCCCATCAACTAACTGTTGCACCGCGATTTCGCAGCGTTGCGCCGGCATGCGTCATTGCCACCCCGAGAGTCTATGGTTCACTGTGGTATCTCCACTTGAAAAAAGTAATTTTAAAAAAAGTGTTTTTCTTCTTGCTCCTTGAGAAAGAGAGTGCGAGAAGAGCGGAAATGCGATGCCATGGGGTGGCCGGGTGTTTCTGGGTTGGGTTAGTGGCGTATGTAAAAATAACCGCTTCGGTGATAAAGGCGAGCTTGACCTGCGAGAGATGCTGCACGCCGGACCAGACCGCGCCGGACCAGAGTCTATTATTAGAGCAGAGGCCTTTATCAGCGCCGAGTACGGCGCCCCGCCCCGCCCCGCCCCGCCCCGCCCCGCCCCGCCCCGCCCCGCCCCGCCCCGCCCCGCCCCGCCCGCAGAACTGGTGACATACTCTCGACCCGCACATCAGGCGCCCCAAAAGAATTTCTTAGCCGGACGAGGTCCTTAATTTTTCTTTTCTCTTTCAGGACCAAGGCTCCACTGCGCACGGCGGGCTCCCGGGATGGCTTCGCCGGGCCGGGGGCGGGCGTGCTGCCCCTGGGGGGCCTGAGGGGCGGCGCCGGGGGCGGCAACGGCGGCGAGGGCGCCACGCCCTACCGCTACTACACGCAGCTGCCCCCGCGCGAGCTGGACACCACCGCCCTGCTGGTGAGTGAGAGAGAGAGAGCGAGAGAGAGCGAGAGCGAGCGAGAGAGAGAGCGAGTGAGAGAGCGAGTGAGAGAGCGAGCGAGAGAGAGAGAGAGAGAGAGCGAGAGAGAGAGAGAGAGCGAGTGAGAGAGCGAGAGAGAGAGCGAGCGAGAGAGAGCGAGAGAGAGTGAGAGCGAGCGAGAGAGAGCGAGAGAGAGCGAGCGAGAAAGTCCAGGTGGGTGCGAAACACCTGCCCCGGGCGCGCCGCCGCCACGCCCCGTCCCGCTCCGCTCCGCGCGGAGTGCCTGGTGCCTGGTAGCGCCTGGAGTGGCGAGGGTAGGCCGCCCGCCGCGCACCTGCGCTCGACGGGACTGCCCGCCCCGCCCGCCCGGCCCCGCCGCGCGCGTCCGCGCACACTTCCACTCCACTCCCTAGAGCTCTATTCACCAGCCTCTTTTCTCTCTGCTTCCAGGGCGGCCAGAAGCAGAACCCCAACAACCCCGTGTTCGTGCCGTACCTGCCGCAGGCCGCCGCCGAGGGCGCCAAGCAGAGCAGCCTCGTCACCATGTAAGTGCAGCCCCACCTGGAACAGGTGTCACTCGCCCGTAAGTGTGTGACATTCACACACGACTTGGGTTTCTAGTGCGACTGAGCGAGAGACGACCAGATCCCACCAATATTGACGTCGGCCAAACAGTTTTCTATCGCGCGCCGCATCCGCGTCAACTCTGTGTTTGAAGTGCCATATCGTTGTGTTGATTCTCCCTCAGACTGCCGCACACTCATCGTGTTATTGTTGTTGTTTTGTTTTAAAGTAATTTTTAAAGTTTTGTTTTTCTGCAAATGGGGCGAGAGGGGGAGGGGAGGGGGTAGTTTTAAGTTTAATCTCGCCTCCAAGATAGCCAAAGCGGTCTGAGCAATTTTTCGAGCGAGTTGCCTCAGCCGTCGGGCGACCGGACCGGGACCGCCCGCAGCGCCAACCCCAACCCCAACCCCATTAACAAACGGAACAAGTCAACAATCTCGCGCAACGTAGACGACAATTTCATCACGCTCTTTCCATGCGTGCTCGCGCCCTGCCCCGCCCCGCCCGGTCCAAGGCCCCGAGTGTTATTATTGTGATGATCCGAGTAGAAAAGGGTTGGATAAGTTCTGAAAGATTATGAACAGCGCAGCGCGAGTCGATATGCGATACGAGACGTTGTACGGGGATGAGTCAAGGCCGCGCCGCGCGGACTGTTAATGAACAGCGCCAAATTAGTAGAGTGCGGTGTGAGTGTACCAGAGGGACCGGGCCCCGAGTCATTATCGCCCGCGACAAAGAAACTTCTGTGATATCGAACACCACGAGTTATCTTCTGAACTCACCGACTACCGTAGTGATACTTATATAATTTTCCAAGTAATTTAAACGTCATAAATTATTTTCTTTTAGTCGGAGAGCGCTTTTTATTTATACGTCAGAAAATTTTAGGGTAATTATTGTCAAAAAAATGGGGCCACCACGGGGCGCGCGCCCGGGGTACGGTGGGGCTGCTCTTGGACCCATTCAGCAGACGGCCCCAGCGCGGCCACCGCGCCTACGTCACCGTGACGTCACAGAGCACGCCACGGCGATAACGGAAGCGCGCCGCGCCGGGCGATATGGCGATATGCGATGTTCGATAATGGCGGCGATATGCGGCATGAGCTGACCGGCTCGCTCGCCGTCAAAATGAGTGAGTGTCGTGTCATACATTGCAGGTGTGTGAATTTCCATTCGTACACCGTACGCGGCAGGGGCGGTTAGGCATGAGTCATGAGTCACCCCTCCGCCCCCGCGGTCGCCCCCGCGGTCGCCCCCGCCCCGCACCCCGTCCGCGGCCAGTTCCATGAAGCGGGCTCGCCCACGCCCTCGCGCCAAAGCGGCGCGTCGCCCACGCCCTCGCCACTCTGTGGACTTCGCCGTGAGTCAGCCTCAGAGCAAATACGTGTGAGAGAGAGAGAGAGACCGCTGCACCCTGATCCCCACTTCCAACGCCCCTGCCTCCCTCCCCTACTCCTGGCCCAGCGCAGCGCAGGGCTTGGATAGGGCCCTAGCATACTCAGGTTCAAGGCCCTACAGCCCATGGTCCTCGACCTAGGCCCTTACCCTCCCCCTCCCGCCCCGCCCCGCCCCGTCTCATGTGGTGGGGGTGGGGTTACGTGCCCCCCCTCCCCCCTGCCCCCTGCCCTGCCCGGGGGTGCATTGAACTGGGTGGCTGGATCAATAGGCGGAGAGAGCGGCGGGGTGGGCTGGGGTAGGTCGGCCAGTCAGACCGCGAGGGTGTTGGGGTAGGGGTGAGGTAGGTGAGCGGGGTGTTTCGGGGTAAGCGGGGTTGCCTACCGGTAAGGCGCCTCGCCGGGGCTGCCCAGATTCCGCTAAGTTTAACGGGAATTCGCGCACAATCCGCTGTCCCTTGCAAAAAAAACGTTCGCGTCTTGATTCTCTGGCGTTGGAGAGCCCTTGCGCTTCTGGCAGGAGAGAGGGTGGCGGTGGTGGGGTAGTGGAGGGTGGGGTAGCGGAGGGGGTGGGGTAGCCGCCCGGTGCCAATGACCCTGGTGGATGGCGGCCCGACCCGGCCCTCACAAGGTCACTCTCGCTGTATCGACCAGGCCCTGCCCTGCCCTGCCCTGCCCTGCCCTGCCGGGCCCTGCCCTGCCCTGCCCTGCCCTGCCCTGCCCTGCCCTGCCCTGCCGGGCCCACCGGCCTACCCGGTGCCGGCCGGGGCGTAGGCCAGGCTCGTGTAGGGGCAGGACAGCGGACCCAAAGGCTCAAGTCTCGAGTAATCCCTCATCCCCTGCCTCACACATCTGTGCACAGCGAAACACCCCTTGTCACTCATTTTTTGTGCCTTATACACGGGGCACAGAGCCTGGGGGGTGCAAATATTATGGGCCCTCATTCGTTTCAGGACCTTTATCGGAGCACACAGACCATCGTAATATTTGTACCCCTGGGTACAAATTTGATGGTATCTTTACACATTTGGGAGGAGCTTCTGCGACTAGTGAGAGCCCATCATATTTGTACCGCAAGTAGTTTATGAACGACACCTTAGAGGAGGCGAGAGGGTTGCCTACTCGCACGGCTCCTGGCGGCAAACGGTATTTTTTTCTGGGAGAGCTGAGGCTTTTTAAGAAGTAGTGATAGGGAAATCAAATGACCGTCTCGTCTTCTGCAGTCTACGGATCGTTGACCCCATATTTCTCGGCGACCACGCGGGTAAGCGTACAGTCCAGTACAGTACATTGCAGGTCCGACCGGAATCAAATATTCGTGACTATAATCTTACGGTCCTTTCGCATTTTAAATATTTCAGGTGAACGAATTTAAAATCCACTACACACGAAAATCCACTACACACAAAGAAGTCGATAAATTCCCGTGCAATGTCACTTTCATTCCCATTGTATAAATTCTCTCCTAGCATTGCGGGAATGGGGCTCACCTGTTTCTGGTCCTCTTTGACGTAGGGCCTCCTCCAGATTCCGGGCCCCGCCCCACCCCGCCCCGCCCCGCCCGGGCCCGGGCGCGTGGGGTCCTCGCCGGCCGGTGTGGTGTGGCGGGCGGGGCGGGGTGGGACACGTCGGCCGCACCACGTCCCCTTCGGCGTCCTCCACAGGCTCGACTGAGTCCAGGACTGCCTCGTGGAGTTCTGCGAACGCCCGGCCCGGCCCGGAGGACTGGGAGGGGAGGGAAGAGGAGGGGAGGGCTCTGGGCAATTTACTGAGGGGGTGGAGCCGCTCCCGCGCGGCCTTGGTGCTTCGCCCGGTGAAAGGGAGAGTGACAGGGGTGGGGGTTGGGGCAGGCCGGCGCAGTGGTGGGGGGCGCTGAGCAGCCCGGGGCGGGCTTCTTGACGGGGGTGGATGGACCGACGGGATGAGGTGGGGTGGGGAGGGGGTGCGTCAGCCCCGCAGGGGATCCCCGTGAGTCCTCCCTGCGGACCACATGAGAGGGGGGGAGGGGGCAACTCAAATGGAAATTCGCGTTCAAATTTTCTCACTTTTTAACCAAAATTTTTCTAGATTTTCCGTGATTTTTTTTTTTTTGGAACTAGCTTTGCGGTATGGAACACCATCATGGGCACGTCGCTGCTGGCCATGCCGTGGGGGCTGGAGCGCGCCGGCCTGCTGGGCGGGCTGCTGCTCATCGTGGGCATGGGCGCGCTCTGCCTGTACACCACGTACCGCGTGCTGAGCGTGCACCGCCTGCACGCCGCGAGCCACGACGTGGAGGTGCCCGAGCTGTGCCGCAAGCTGCTGGGCCGCTGGGCCGAGCTGCTCGCGCGCGTCTTCAGCCTCGTCGTGCTCCTGGGCGCCGTCATCGTGTACTGGATCCTCATGAGCAACTTCCTCTTCCACTCTGTCGACTACATTCACGGTAAATTTCTTTCCTATTTTTTAGAAAATATTTTTTTAAACGCCTGTTGGGTAGGCCAGTGCAGTGCAGTGGTGTTGGGATGGTGGCCTACCTGGCCGACCGGCAGGGGCTTGAGTAAGCCCAAAATTGCGAAATGACGGTGGTTCAACTTGTTTCAGATGAGGTGACTGGGGCGAGCCCTATTCAGTCGGAGAATATGTCCAAGATTTTCACACCAGGTGAGGATTCTCTTACGGACTTGTAGAATCTTTTGTCTTTTCTTTTTTTTTTTTTATGTTGTAAAATTTTGACCGTTTGCAGTTAAATGCCACCTTTTGACTGGCACGGAGAACGTTTCGGGGTCGTCTGTGACTGCCCCAGAGGATCCTGCCGCTCTCGCAGAACAGGATACATTCCGCCAGTGGTGGAACCTGGAATCTAACGTCCCAATCTACTTAGTGCTGATTATGGCACCTCTCATGAATTTTAAGTCGGCTACCTTTTTCACCAAATTTAACTCTCTTGGTAAGTGTCTTACCTACTTGACATTAATTAACTAGTTACACAACAACTCTTTTAATTGAATCTCATTTTTACAGGTACACTTTCTGTACTTTACTTACTGATTTTCATTTTGGTCAAGTCTTCCGCATGGGGTGTAAATTTAAATATACATGATGTGATGAGTGAACATTACAGCCCATTATTTAAGATGAGTTTTCCTGCCACTTCAGGCATGCTAGCCCTTTCCTACTTTATTCACAATATTATAATCAGCATTGTGAAAAACAACCGGCACCAGGAAAATAATGTATGTCTATCAATTTTTTGGAGTTTTATTTTCTTGTTACTTTGATCCTAAAAATTATTCTGCTCTTCTCTTTACCACAGGGTCGAGACCTGTCAATAGCTTATGTATTAGTCACAATTACATATGCAGTTATTGGTGGTGTTTTTTATATCGGCTTTCCTTTAGCTAAATCGTGCATCAAAGATGTAAGTGTGTTTTGACAGTAAATCACATTTGACATAAAAATATAAACTGCTTGAACTATCAAATATTAATACTCTTGTAAAAGTTTGAATAGGGTTCTATAATGAAGACAAGGCAAGTTAATTATATAGTCTTCTTGTTCATTTCAGAACCTTCTCAATAATTTTGAGTCCTGGGATCCCATGACAGTAGCAGCAAGAGCATTTTTATTCTTCCAGTTGGTTACTGTCTTCCCTCTAGTCGCCTTTATGTTGAGAAGTCAAATATGCACCATGTTTTGGGGCCACAGTTGGCCTGGCCGACTGCCTGTTTTGATGATTAATGCTGTTTTCATAATTTTGTGTGTTCTGTTTGCTATTTACTTACCACGATTTGGAACCATCATCAGGTATGTGTCGGAGAAGTTACAAATTAAAATATTTATTGAAGATTTTGCCTCTACTGTAAATATCTAATTTTTCAGGTTCACTGGAGCCATCAGTGGTTTGGTGTACATATTTTTGTTGCCAGTTTTGCTACACTTAGCTTCCCTGCAACGTCAAGGAAAGCTTACGAAGTTGACAACCATCTTTCATATGATTATTCCCGTCATCGGAATGGCTAACTTAATAGCACAATTTTTTGTGTCTGATTAATTACAAGCCGGAGAAGATTTATCTTTGCCTGCTTACGACTGTGATTTCTATTAAATAGTGACAGACCAACAACACTTTTACTCCAGTGTATTATAAAGTAGTTTAAGTTGAAAATGTTTTGTGAAAGTTTAACATCTGAAATTATGAGCCAGAGTTTTGGAGCACTTTGAGATTAGCTCAGAGAAATTTTACAACAGCATGCATATTTTAACTGTGATACTAAGGTATGTTGTAAGCTAACTGCGATAGAATGTACCAACTCATATATCAAATTTCTGCATGGTCCGCTTTCACTGCCAAAAATGTATTCTATATGTTTTAATATTAATTAATTTGAGGCACCAATATAAAAATCAGTTCTAAGAAAAAACTAATTAAGTATTGTCACATGACTGAATCTCTTAGTTTTAGTGACCTTCGACAAACTACAAGCCTGAAGCTTGGAAAATCTAATTTATTATATGACCACTAAGCTTCAGTTGTGTTTGACCCCTTGACATTTTGACTTCTTTTGTGTTCTCTTCTGACAGAGGCCTATCAGGTTTTTCAAACATACGACTGTATTACTTTTAGAAATATATAGTTTGTGTTAGAATTAAATAAAAGAAAGATAAGATAAAAATAAATAAATTATACAGATTTTCTAGGGAATCTTTATATTCTGGATGCACTTTAAATCATAGAAAACCTTCCAATACAATACAGATAAGATTACTAAAAACCTTATTATTAATCTGAGAACATTCACATTTACATATATCTTAAATAACTTATAACAATAAAAATAAAATGATAGAAAAAGACCTTCATTATTATGCAAATATTTGATAAGAGAGCCTATTTGAAATAAAACTTCAGCCAGGTGAAATAAAAATGACTAGCACTGTATTAACTACACCAAACACAGAACAACTGGCAAAATGCATGATATACAGTTACATCTATTATCACATTCACAATCACTTACGCCTCCACAAGAAACAGGTAATAATTTCTGTAATACACTTGTGGAATTGTTTCATCATCATGGAATTCCCAATCTTGAAGTGGCTTACTGGCAGAGAAAATGTTTTTTTGACAATCCATAAGTACATTTACATTTTTGACGAGGGATTGAACTCTTGTAAGATCACTTTTGGACTCTTTGTGAGTGTAAGAAGTAACAAGGACTGGGCACTTTCGTTTCAGCATTTCAGGAATTGAATTTTTCCATGTATCCTTAATTTTGCATTGTATATTTTCTGTGAATCCAGCATTAAACGCTACTATTAAATCAGGTCTGCTATGAATATTGATGAAGTCATGATAAAATTCAGCGGCACAAACTATTTTTAAATCAACTTTTCTAGAGACACATAACTCACAAACGTTCATATTGCTTAACTGGCCTTCAACATCAGGTCCAACAAATGTTAAACTAAGTTTATTTACTAATGGCAACCAATGCAGCAATTGCTCCCACTTTTCAAAATACTGCATCTCGAATCCTCCTGCTCCAACAATTTCAATTGATAAGGATGTTTTAGAAGCTAAATTCTGTGAATATAAAAGTTGTACTATGGTCATTGGAGCTGACATGATATCTGTAAGAACACGGCCCTCAATAGTTCCCAAATTTTGTAATAATGAATCGGAGTACTGCTTTATCTTTTCAAGACATGTAGGACTTTGAGGAAAATCAGATGGTACAGGATCGGAGAAAGGAATATCTCCAAACCCAACAGCCTCTAGAAGAGACTTGTCAATTTCGAAACATACTTTCAGCTCAGAACAGTCTTTAGAGTGCCTTTCTTTGTCCTTTTCTTTGTGATCTTTTGAGCAATATGAGACACAAAAACATTTAGCACACACTTGAAGCTGCTTAACATCATTTGAAAAGCAAATATTGCACATCCTTGGATATAAGATCATTCGAGACTCTGCTGTTGACAGGGCCCTCCTAATCTTTTTCTGTACATTAAAGTACAGGTAATAACGATATGTATTGAAACCAAATGCATTTTCTGTAAACATATCATTTCTTTCTTCAAGATTATCATTAATTCTATAACCCCTTATTTTATTTGCTCCCAACTTTTTAGATGTGGCCCGAATAATTAAACAGATTTCTTTATGGAATTTCCAATGATCCTTTTGATGATCAGCTCCGCAGTAGAAAATCAGATGACAACCACCGCAGGCTTTGAGGGAAGACAGGCCATCTTCAGAAAGACACGGGTCGTCACAAACTGCACAGACTGTGGCATAAAAGAAGGCCAGGTGTTTCAGCCCATGTTTATCGGGAACGGCTTGAGAAGACCCAGCCACTTCTGCCATTGTACGTCCTGCGGCCAACAGTCACACAGTTTCAAGGGTTAGAGGAGCACACGCGAGGATGCGGCCAGACGGTGTTTGAGCATATCCCAGAGGTATGCACTATTTCCTTATATCGAAATTGAGTGACAATTCACGACTGTTCACAAAAATTTCGGACGAACTTCTGCACTAGGTCCGCCAGTCCAAAATTTGTGAGGAAACCGGCAACCACAACAACAAATCGCTCTCCAGCCGGTGTAAAGACAAGCAAGCAGAAACCTCGCCGCTTATTGGCAGGCCAGGTGAACCTCAAAATCAAAATTTCGCGCGATGAAAATAATTTGGGACAAGAGATAAGCTCTGAAGACGTTTTCGGAGATATTGTAAAAGCTCTTCCAATCACTTAAGAAGAATTCTGAGCTCTGGACCGAGCATGTTGAGGGATAACACACGCTTTTATGAGGAAGAGAGAGAGAATTATTTTGCTGTTAGGGCGCATACATGGAAAGGCACCGGTGCTGCGATCTCTCGGAATTTCTTCCGCACACGGCATAACACATGTCGGTGCTTCGTTCGTGACGTCTCTGACTTTCTCGAGTTTTTGATAAATTTATTTAATTCCTTCGGGTGGTCTATGAGTTTTTAACAACGGGTGCCACACCAGTCTCCAAACATGGTATGTAGTTTGATGTTCAGGAAAAGTTTTTATCGAAATAAATGATTAGGATTCTGTCGGCTGATCATAGCCTTCAGGTTATATTTTGTAATCATTTTATAATAGTCCTGTATTTTCTATTTCTAAACACAGAAATTTTATTTGATTTGGTTACAATCATTTACGGTTCAATGTGTATCGAGATAGTTGTCCAATATTAGTAGTGACACAACCATATTTCTTGGTTGAGGTTATGGGTCTTCTCAGACCCGACACATCTGTGTACTTTTCCATAGCCACTTCACAATGAATTCTCACGTTTTCTCAAGAACGACAAAAATGATTATTCTATAAACAGCCTATAGTCATCTGTTCAAATAATTTTCGTTAAATCTACTCTTTAACATTTTCTTGAAATACTCTGTACTATATGTATTCCTAACTCATCGTGCAATTTTTGTTTACAGAAACCTTTAATGCTTCAAGGCCACGAGAGGGCCATCACACAAATTAAATACAACAGGGAAGGAGATCTATTGTTTTCGTCAGCCAAGGACAATGCTCCCAATGTATGGTTCTCTCTCAATGGAGAGAGGTTGGGTTCTTATTTGGGACATCAGGGTGTCGTCTGGTGTTTAGATGTCAATTGGGAGACAACCAGGTTTTTGACTGGTGCTGGTGACAACTCTATGCGGCTGTGGGATGTTAGCAATGGTAATATTTGTGCGTTGAAGATTCAGAGTAGTCCAAAAAATTTAATCATGTTATAATCCCCCCTTTTTTTTTTGTTTTGTTTCTTTCCTTTAGGTAAAGAAATTGGAAAAGTGACTACTGGCTCATCTGTGAGAACATGTGCTTTCAGTTACTCTGCTAACACGGCTGTGATGTCAACTGACAAACAAATGAAATTTAACTGTGAAATTTACATCATTGATGTAAGAAATGCTGATGCTTCACTTGGTAGGTTTACATCTGTGTCCTTCATTAATTTTTCCCCAGCGTATGAAGACTTGAATTTAAATTTGTTTAATTTTTCTCATTTAAGAACACCAAGATCCAATCATGAGGATACCTGTTGATGGACCAAAAGTTACTTCAATTCTGTGGGGACCTTTGGATGAAACTGTAATCTCTGGCCATGAAAATGGAAAAATCACTATGTGGGATCTGAAGGTACGGATCACAGATATTATTATTCTGCTGTATATCAGATTTAATTTATTTAATGATCACACTAAATGATCTGTTCCAGATGGGGAAAGAGGTTCACTCAGTTCAAGATCACTCTGGTTCCATCAATGACCTTCAGTTCAGTAAAGATGGCACACAGTTCATTTCTGCCTCTAAGGATTGTACCGCAAAATTATTTGACACAGATACTCTTGAATTACTCAAGACATACAAAACTGAACGTCCTGTCAATAGTGCTGCACTTTCTCCCATTATGGACCATGTAAGTATTATCGACATGTTGATTTTAACTTGATTTTCCAGGAGACACAGGGAAAGAGCAAAGAAAATTAAACCCTCATTTATTTATTTATTTATTTATTTATTTTTTTTTTTTTGCAGGTTGTGTTGGGTGGTGGTCAGGAGGCCATGGAAGTCACAACAACATCTACTCGTGTCGGAAAGTTCGACGCACGATTCTTCCATTTAGTATTTGAAGAGGAATTTGGACGTGTCAAAGGTCACTTCGGACCTATTAACTCATTAGCGTTTCACCCAGATGGAAAGAGTTATGCTAGTGGAGGAGAGGACGGATTCACCAGAGTTCATACCTTTGATCCCTCTTATTATGAATACCAATTTGATTTTTAATCAATATTGCTGGGTAAGGGAATCTTTCTTGGAGTCCATGGGGAGGAACAGAATTATTTGTTCAATAAACTTGTCACCATCAAACGTCTTTTTACAAATGTATTTTCTCTCTTGCAGAAGCAATTGATTGATTGCTTCATTCAATTTACAGATCATGAAATGTGTGCTAGGCTGTAAAGCAGATGTACCATAAAACAACACAGGTTCAGTGCTCTTCACCCTAGTTTCCAAATTACATTGTCATTCTTATTCTGATAGGTAGGATTTATATATATAAATAAATGGAAAACAAACAAACTAATTTACCTTTCTTATTCAAAGTAAAAATAGAAAACATCTATTTGCTCACCCCCAACGGCAAGCCTAAGTTAGAGATTCGTCCCAACTTTCTACATCACGCTGTCATCCCAGATCTGTATCCGTTGTGATGGCATTCTGGCTGCTGCTCCTGGACGTCGGGATGCACTTTTTCCACGGGCTGCACCAAGAGAAGCAGTGCCGCGAGAATTGTGGCTCCTTTGGTGGCGGGGGAGATGCTACTGAGCCACTAGAATTACTCCAGCCCATACGGAACCATGATGAAGTCTTATAGTTAAAAAAAAAAAAAAAGGTTGTGTCAAAATGAGATATTAAAACTGAAAAAAACTAAAATAAAAAAATATAAAAGAAGAGAAAACAAAAATAAAAGTTTAAAAAAATTGGAAAGAAAAAATTATAAAAAAGAATATAAAAATGGGGAGATTGTGTGATGAGATCCACTTTCGAGCTCCAGCAGCCACCTCCTCCACAGTCAGTAGAAGAAATATTGGCGGTGGCGGTGTCGGGTCGAGGCGTGGGACCCCGCCCTCGCCGGTCCGGGGCCCGAGCCGGCGCTCACCTTGTCGCTGACCGAGTACGACGCGCTGGTGGTGCGCAGCTCGGGCTTGGGGAACAGGCGCTTCCTCCAGGCGCGCCCGGCCTCGTGGTGCGTCAGCACCCTGGACACAAAGATTACCACGCCCTGGAGGCTGTTGAGCGCGGTGGACGCCAGCTGCAGGGCGGGGCTGTCGGCGGCCAGCGGCGACAGCAGCCACGTCACGCCCAGCAGGAAGGCTGTGCCGCCCACGCTCCGGATCTACGCGGTAGGAAAGTCAATTTTTTTTTTTAAATCGAAAAAAAATATTGTCGTGTTAAATGGATTGTCGGCCCCGCCCCGACCCCGCCTGCCTCCGCTCACCTGCGCCCACGTGACCCTAGGGGGGTCCTGCGCGTTGGCGAGCGTGAGCCCCGCGGGCCGGCGCAGCCTGAGCAGCACGACGGACAGGCGGATGAAGATGAAGAGGTTGGCGCACAGGACGACGCAGCAGGGCAGCAGCGTGGCCAGGTCGTGCTGCAGCGCGTTGGCGCCCGAGGTGACGCAGTAGTCCGGGTGCGTGTCCATGTAGTACGTGGGGTCGGCCAGGCCGCACGCCAGCACGATGGCCACGGGTGCGCCTGCGCAGCGCAGCGTAAATTTTTGTTGATTTTTTTTTTTCTTTTTTTCAATTTTCCTACTTTGGTCTAATTTGTTTTTAATTTTTCTTTGCAGCACCAGGACGGCGCAGTGGAGCGGGCGGCCTATGCTCCACTCGGCAGGGGCTTGGACGGAAAAAAGGTAGGCGTGTCGCGCACCCGCCCTTGCGACCCCCAAACCCCCCCCCCGCACATTGGGAATCCAAGTGTATGAATGTCTCACACTTGTAGGCGCGTGAATTTTCACTTGTACACAGGAAATTTTACTGCCTTTACTTACAAGGGTTCGACATTCAGACACCTGGGTTTCCATCCAGCGCATGATGCATTGATGGCAGCGCTTCTAAAAGCCCTATCGGTATCCCAACTCGAAATGCCCCGACCTTTCCCTCTGTTATCGCCGCCCACTACCTGTGGATGGAACGATTCCACGAGATTCGACGATTAGATTACCGTAATCTACCCCAGGCGACGAAATTTGCGACGAAGGTTTTGAAACGTCCCGTCCCGTCCCGCAGCTGCAGCACTTCTACCCTATTTTAGTTTTTAGAGAGGTGGAGGTAGGGTCAAAATTTACGGGAAAACTTTTGGGCCCGGGCCCGGGGGGACGCATACCCCAGGCGAAGAGGAAGCGCTTGAGGAAGAACTTGGTGTTGCCGGACGCGAAGACGGTGATGAGCATCTGGTAGAGGACCAGGGCCTCGACCAGCATCCAGCAGAAGGAGGACAGCAGGAAGGTGTGCACGAGGATGGCCACGGCGATGCAGCCCTCGGGCGGCAGCTGGCCCTTGAAGTTGCTGGTGAGGAAGGTGATGTGCAGCATGATGAGGGACACGCTCAGCTGCACCAGCACGCGGCCCCAGCGGTGCTCGCCGCACCTGCAGGTGGAGCACAAGACAATGCAAGGATTAAGGGGGTGGAACATTTCCAGTGGCGCCTACAATTTTCCTGTGCCCGCCCCACCCCGGGCCCTTGTCCCAAGGGAGGCTGGAGATTAAAGCCCCTCCCCCCCCCACCCTAAATCCACGCCTGCACCAGATGGCACCTCCAATCTACTGTCGATTTTTTTTAAAAAACGTTGCTTTGATGTCAAGCACGCATTCCCCCTCCCACACCCCATTCAGGTGGGCGGGCGCAGGTGCGCTTCGCGCCAGATGTCATCGCCAAAGGGCGTAACGACGGGCACGGGCCGGGCCGCAGCTGCCCCGGGCCGAGCGATAAGCTCTTGCGGACGCAGGACGCTGGTGTGCGAAATGACGGACGACACGACGTCGAAACGATATCGCACGACCACGGACGATTTTTTGTCCTTTTGCCGTCGCTTCGATATCACCCCGATTTAATGGACTTTTTCTTCAGTGGGGGACGGCCTTACGGTACCAACCATAAAGGGTTAACTACAAAACTAACTAAGGAAAATTTCAAGAAAAAATGAAGAAAATTTCCAAAAAAAATCCAAGAAAATTTCAAGAATTTTTTTTAAATCAAGAACATTTTAAGAAAATTCAAGAAAATTCAAAGAAAATTTAAAGAAACTTTCAAGAAAAATTCAAGATTTGGCCCTCTTGACTGCGGCTACCTGCTGAGGAACTTGTAGGTGATGACTGTGGCGACCAGGCCCAGGATGCTGAGCGTGCAGCCCACGTAGCCCATGATGTTGATGGGCGTCTCCAGGTCGCCGAGGTCGCGGCGCGGGTACGGGTCCAGCAGCAGCGTGAAGGGCGTGAGGTGGCTGGCCTCGCACACCACGTACCCGCCCATGCCGCCGCCGCGGTCCATGCGCAGCCGCACGCCGTCCGTCTGCCAGGTGCCCGTGTCGTCTGGGAACAGAGAGAATCGATATATCGAAACGATTCCGGGCCGATATCGAGACGATTCCAGGTCGATATAGCCCCCTTACTGTTGTAGTACGCGCAGACGTGCGTGGCGCCCCACGAGTCCAGGGGCAGCTGGATGTGCACGGGGCTCCCGAGGTTGCCGACGGGGATGTCACGGCCGTCGCTGTCGTCCGCGGGGACCGTCGACCCGGCCGACGGCGTGACGCTGACGGTGGCGCTGACGACCTGCTGCGCCCCGGAGCGCGTGCCCGGCGGGCTGAGCAGCTCCGCGTTGCGCACCACCATGAAGCGCACCCGGACCTGCGGCACCATCGTCACGGCACGTCACGTCAGCCCGTCACGGCTGTGACGGAGCCGCCCCGTCGCGTCGCTTCGTCAGGCGTACCTCCATGCCGGCGGCGCGGGCGTCGGGCTGGCCGTCGGGGGGCCTGAAGGCCTCGCGCGGCACCCGCACCACGACGGGGCCCTCGCCGTCCGTCTCCTTGGTGGACGCGTTGCCGCTCGCGTAGCTGGCCGAGAACTCGATGTCCTCGCTCTGGCCGTTGGGCACGCGCACGACGAGCAGGTGCAGGTTCTCGAAGCGCTGCTCGTAGCTCGTCTCGTTCTCGAGCATCCAGACGCCGCGGCCGTGCGACTCCATCAGGTGGAACAGCTCGCGGCGCTGCGAGCCGTCCGCGTCCGCGCCCCGCTGCACGTCCGCGCGCACCGCCACCATGTTGCTCATGGCCTGCAGCATGTCGCGCGCCACCTGCGTGCGGGGAGGCGCCTGTGAGGTAGGCAGGCCCGTCGCGCCGCCGCGCCCCGCGGGCCTGCCTACCCGGCAGGCGGACAGGGGCCGGGCCAGCCCGCGCGAGCGAGCGACCGGGCCGCTCCCGGTCTGCCGAATCTGTCTCCGAGGTGTCCGGGCCCGAGCGCTCGAGCCCAGTGACGAGCTCAGCTAGCCGGAGCAGCTTAGAGCATACGCAGATGAGCCGGGTCGGGGCGGGCCGGCCCGGAGCCCGGCAGCCCGGGCCGGGCCGGGCGGGCCACGCCGCTCAGCTGCATGTTCGGGCCAGCCGGCGGCCCGCCCGTTGCTCATCTCTACGAGCGAGCGCGGCTACCTCCAGCCAGTGCTGCTAGATAAGCAGGCGAAAACCCCCACGAATACCGCTGTGTGAGGCAGACAGGTACCTCCACCTGCCTACTAGGCAAACTCTCTACACATGAGACTACTTTTGCCTAGTAGGTGTGGGCGGAGATTACCCGTCTGTCTCACACCGGTGGAAATTTTCGCCTACTTATCCAGCAACATTGCCTATTGCCTGCTCACCGTCCGGTTGTGCGCGGCCACGGAGTGCGCCTTGCTGATGAGGTCCACCGCCCGCAGGTACTTCTTGACCGTCATGGTGTCCGGGTCGGCTGTGATCCTCTTCGCCTCGTCCGCGCCCTTGGCCGCGTCGTCCGGCACGCTGCTGTCCTGCGAGCGATTGAGGTGAGTTGTGATGACGGACGGACATGGGTGGACAGACGGACAGACAGACAGGCCGGACAGACCCGTACCTTGGCGCACTCTTCATAGTTGCTTTTCGCCCACTGCGGGCCGCTGGGTCTCTGCATGCACAAGCGCTTCACGAACGCGTACCCGTGGTGCGGCACGTCTGTGGGAGAAAAAAAAATGCGATTCTCGGTCAAAACTGCGAGTCCCGCAGGGTCGGCGAAACTTCTTATTTCACGAGAAATGGCGCCACTTGCTTCGTTTCCAGGGCGCCCTTTCTCGTGCTTATTTGAGGAAACGTATGGAGCTCGCCTCGCACGTACACGTACCGGAGTCCTTGCGGGCGCCGTACGGGCAGAGCTCGCGGGCCTCGTCGTTGACGTACGTGGCGGGCCAGACCACGGCGCCGTAGTCACCGTACTCGTAATCCCCGCAGCACATGCCTGTCATGCCAGAGGTTACACACCTGTTACACACCTGTACGCGTACGGTGGATGCGAGGCGTAAGCCATTCTCTGCGCTAGGAACCCAACCCGCGCAAGTGTGTGAATATCGTACACTTGTCAGTGGGTGAATTTCCAATTTTTCCTCACTAGAAGGGACAAGCGTGCGAAGGAAAAAAATAATCCCACACACCTACAAGTGTGCGACATTCACACACTTGGGTTTCCACCAGAGTGCACTACTCGGACTCACTGTACACGTCGGGGATGTGGGAGGGCTTGGACGCCGTGGAAGCCGCGGCCGCGGGCGCGAAAGCGGATCCGTGCTCCGTGCAGCTTGGATCCGCCGGACCACCGCCTGGCCCTCCCGGGACGCCTCCGCCTCCACCGGGAAGCAGATAGGCTGCAAAAAAATTTCTTGTTAAGAAACAAGTCAATCTTGCACACCAAATAGCGGGCAGGACAGGTACGACGCAGTAGGAAATGATTCAAAATATTGGCAGTGATAGCGCTTGCGCGTCGGAGGGATTACTCGTGGAGATTGTCCTGTCCACGCACCGGGCCGGGCCGTGATAACGGCCACTGGTATTCCCTTTGGTATTCCCTGCTCCACAGAGTCCTGCGGAGCACAGTAGCACAGGAGTACGCACCGGTAGAGAGCTCCGCGAGGAGGACGAGCGCGGGCCAGAGCCCCAGCGGTAGCAGCGGCGCCTGCGCGCCCGCCATCCTGGAGCTGGCTGGGGTGGGTCGGCGCGGGGGCGGCGCGGGGGCGGGGGCCGCCGATCTCTGAGGCCGCGCGCTGGATTTAGATTAGGCTTAAGATCCGAGAGGGCGCTGTCGCCCCCCAAGTTTCCGTTAATCGGTTGAAGTCAGGGGCCGTGACGACGTGACGGGGTGGCGAAGTGACGACGTAACGAAGTGACTGAGTGACGACGTGACGATGTGACTGAGTGCCGACGAGCCGGCGCTCCTGTCACGATGACAAGGTGGCCTCTTCGCGTACTCCTCGCGGCCTCGGTCAAGGCTTCGTCGCGCTGCTCTACCGTGTACCCGTCGACGGCGCGGTCCCGTCCCGCACCGTCACACCGTCACGCGGAGCGGAGCGCGTCCGAGTTGGTCCCGTCCCGCTCGTTCAGGCCCTGCAGAGTTGTCGGCCCACCCGGCACTGGCACCAACCGGCACTCGCCTCGTCACTCGCGCACGTCCGCGATCACTGATATCAGCGATGTGACTGTTTGACTTAGAGGACTCACCGCGCTGCGCTGCGCTGCGCTGCGCTGCGCGGCCGCAGCGGAGTCTCTTTTGGGTGAGCGACACTCCTATCCTGTCTCTTTCTGACCGCCTCGCTTCGCCTCGCGCACCTCAGCTGTCCTCCATCTCCCCTCGCTATTTAAATATATACGAACGCTGTCGCAGTTTCTCTCAGGGGAATTTCACACATTGTGCGACAGTTTAGTATCATCGTGGCAACACATTTTCCTGCAGTTGTGCTGTTTGGTGTTCCCTGTCTGCTTCCTCTGGGCGCCGCGCCGCGCCGGCACAACACGTACGCCTGCCTCCTGCCCGCGCCCGTCTCGAGAGGGTCAGCGCGGACGGGCGGAGCGGGGCGCGGCGCGGCGCGCAGGGCACTCCTGTACCACAAGTGTTTTTCTCTCTCACACTTATCCCCCGTGCCACGCCCGCGTCGCGTCCTGTGCGCTTTGTCGTCAAAGCAAATCAGCGGCGGCGCTATCTGTCTGTGCTGTGCGTCCACCCGGTCCACCCATGTGTCTCCTCCCCGCCCTGGCACTGACCAGCTCGGCCGCGCCCAGCCCAGCCCAGCCCGCACGGCACACATCCGCTTCCCAGGACAACTTCCTTCTTTTTTTAATCGCGGAAAGAGGAAGTGCGGCGCGGAATGTTCCGGGGTTCCGGGCGGTTCAGTATTGAGGGTTTGCCTACCCGGTTTTCGCACAAACCTTGCTGGTTTGACGGTACATTAGAGTCCCCCAACACAACCCAGGTCATTTTAGAGCATTTTTTTTTCCAACCAAAAATCATAAAAATGCAAAGGCGTTAAAGTTTGCTTTTTTGCGAATTTTTAAAATTGGAAAATTGTCGCCGATTTCGACCAAAATCACAGGTTGCCGTCTTCTGTGTCCCGTAAATAACGAATAAAGTCAAAAGAGCCCGATAACTGAATCAATTTAGGAGGAATTCGCTGTGGCGGATGAGGGACTTCCCCCTGCACGGCCCGCCTCCCGCGCACGAACGAACGCAGGGGTTGGACTGGAGTTGGTCCGCCTCCTCGTAGACAGAAAGTTATAAGGCAAAGAGTGAGCCGCAGCTCAGAAAAAAAATAAAATAAGAACTAGTAGAAGATCTGATATTAAGGATGCGAAAAAAAAGGTGACGAGATAGGAGAGTTTGTTTATTTCTGATCAGTCGGAGGATACACCAAAGTATCAATCTGAGCTAAGGCGAGGTTTAGTACTGGAATCCTTTTTCCTCTTGGTAGGTGATTCAGCTCCATCTCCATTTGACTTGCGCTTGTTGTTCTTGCGAGTTTTCCCGCGCTTGCCGCGGTGTTCGTAAGGGTCTTCTGGGTGGACAACAAGACGCATGCCGCGAATTTTACTCTTGTTGCTTTTTTCTAGAGCTTTCTGGATGGATTCTGGATCCTGTGGTGAGAAATTTAGTTTAGATGTCAAAGACAGCGCACATGTCTTTTAAGGATAAAGGGGTGTTGACTTACCCTAAAGGTGACAACCCCAGCTTCTCTAGAGTTAACTATATTTTTTTGTTTTGGAATTTGAACACTTTCAATGTGACCACAATCTTGGAAGATAAGACACAAGTGTAAACCTGTGGCTCCTGTGAATAAAATGTAGGTGAAATAGATCAAAGAAGAAATGTAAAAGTTGAATTAAAAGTCAAATTAGATAATGCTTACCTCTGTGCAAATTAGTCAAGAAAACTGAATTTGAAGATTTTTTAAGAGACTGGCTTATTGTAATGTTTTGTCCTAACAGCTCAGTATTTTCTAAATGTAAGGCATTTTGAACAGATTCCTCTTCCGAAAAATAAACAACAGCTCTCTTCAGGCCTGTCCTCTGGTCAATGCTAAGATTTACCTTTAAAACATTACCACAATCACGGAAGTGATTCAGAATATTTGCTTCTTTGGTGGCTGTAAAAATATTTCAAGTCAGTGAAGGGATCAAATGACAACAAAAATTTAACATTAGAAATTTTTGGTTTTGCTCAAAACTCACTTTCATGTAAATTATCTATGAAAACCATGTATCGAAGGCCAGCAGTTTGCTGGTACAGACCAATTTTTAATTGATCCTGGCCACAATTAATGATGAGGTTAGCTATGTCTTTTGACTGGAATCAGATAAATATGTATTTCTTAGAAATATAATAACAAATAATGGTGACTATTTCAACAACGAAAATTTTACCTTGCAAAAGACTAAGGCACAATTTTTATCCTGCACTATTTGCATAAACTCAATACCATCAAATACACCAATGAGTTTTTTGACAGAAGTCACAGTGGAATCTACACAGAGAGGAATGTTCAGAAAAAAGAGCAAAACATAAGTTGCACAAAAGAGTTAAAAAGAAAACCAACCATTAGGTAAATTTTCTATCAATACTAAATTACGGCGAGTCATTTGGAAGCAAAACTCAAACCACAGCTCAACCTTAATTCTCCAATTTTCTAGTCTGATACCACTTTTTTCTAGTAATGCTTGATGATTTTCTTTCTCCTAAGACAAAATAGAGAAGTGTTTTTTGTTTTTTTTTAACACAAGGCATATTTTTAATTAATTAATTGATTGATTAAATAATTATAAGATATTTAACAAACCTTGCACTGGATAACTACATGGCGACTTAAAGTAGGTAGAAAGCTCATGTGAGATACACCACATTCATCAGCATTGAGCGTTGACCATAGCTGAGGCACATCAATTTCTAGAAATAAATGATTGCCTTAGGAATAAAATATAGGCATGAATTACCACTTACAAATAAGAAAAGAAATTGTATACTCACCATCAGGAATATCTCTGATTACAAACAAATCTGGCTTGTGACCACTGGCCAAGATGGGAGGGTTAAAGTCTCTGCATGCAACAATTTGCTTCCCGTTTGCAGCTACCTTGCCATGGACCTTTTTGATAACTGATAAGACAGCATCAGTCGAACTAAATGTGACAATAAGACCCCCTCTGTCCTCAAGCATCTGTGTAATAAATTTATAATTAAAATCTAATCCAAAGAATCTAACATAGATAAATTTGTGGAAAATTGTGAAACCCATTACCTGCTCCATGTCGCCACACTTTGAAATTTTTTTCTTCCACTTGCCAGAGTCATCTGAGATTCCGTACACACAGACAGACCTTTCTGCAACATCTTGACTAACAGCAACCTTACTAAGGTCAAGAGTGGAAACTGGCACGGTTTGTACGGGTACTTTCTGTTGAATAGGTTTAATTTTTCTCTTGTATGGTAATTTACCCATTATTTTAGATTAAAAGGCTGTGGAATAGCATTCAATGAGAAGTTACAGTATTGCTAAAGCCCTTATGCTAGTGTAGTCCTGACTAAAACACCCAGTAAACAGTAGAGAAACTTGGAAAACAATGTGCTTTCGGGAGGTTAGGGAGATTGGGTTGTATCAAGTTAGCGCAATGCTGACGATCAGCACGACAGCACGTCAGCATCAGCATTTAAATGAGGTAGACGCTTTTCATAAACGATAAATATAAAAAAAATTATAACATTATATTACGCGATGTTGAAAAAAGAACGAACACAACCGTTAAAAGATAGAATGGTTGGTGAAGTTTTGTGGTTTTGTTATGTTGTACGTTGGATACATTGGACCGTCAAAATGCAGCCAACAAAATGTTAACAACTTGTTTTGTCAATATGAAAATCAGTGAATTTCCTAATTTTCAGTGAATTTATCTGTGACATGAATACAAGATGGTTTTTATTATTCGAAAAAGACATCAATTTAGTCTCAGGGCGCCATACTGTTCAGTTGTATAGTTCGAAACTCCTTCAGTGCAGCGTGGGTTGGTACGCTCGCATCGACGCGAGAGGAAAAGAAAGAAAAAAAGCGAAAAAGCGAAGGCGTTTGTTCTGACATGATCAGATCTCGGATCACGAGTCGGCAGTCAGAAGCTCACTTCAGCAGACCTCACCACGACATTCGCTGGAAGTCAAGAAAATCTTGAAACACGTGGCATTTGTGTGTTTGCACAATTCTCGTGTGGAAAGAGGAAGAAGAGTCAAGATTCATCGAGGGAACCCTCTCATAACCTCAACGTCCATGTGGAGGCTGCACGATGGCTGTGCCCACTGGGAGAACTTCTTGGTGGAATTATGGTTCGGCAGTGGTATTTCAGTCAAATTTAAACCCCAGTTGGGCCGGCCTTGCCATAATGCTGTCTGGAACATGTAGAAGGATGGCCCAATGTCAAGACCATTTGTATAGTGTGTATCAATGTATTCATTTGTCTGCATCCATTTGGTTGTCTGCATCCTTGTTTTGTGTGTCTTCTGTGTGTAGATTAGTAGTTTGGCTTGCCTGTTATGCTAGTGTCGGGTAATGGTATTTTTGGGTTAGTTTTTGCTGAGCGCTCAGCACTAATGGTCTTAGTTCAGTCTTAATGGTTCTTAATGCAATGTTTTCCTTTCAGCTTTAAATCTTGCACATTTTGTGGATTTTAGTGAATGACTTTTGACAGGCTCTCACCTTGTATCCAGTTACATGAAGCAGCTAGTTCCTCAGGCGACTTCAGGCGACTTCAGGCGACTTCAGGCGACTTCAGGCGACTTCAGGCGACTTCAGGCGACTTCAGGCGACTTCAGGCGACTTCAGGCGACTTCAGGCGACTTCAGGCGACTTCAGGCGACTTCAGGCGACTTCAGGCGACCAACGTGAGGACTGCGTGTCTGCACTTGACCCCTTCCATCAAAGTGGAACCTAGTCATCCGCCGTTGGACAACAACGCTCATAAAAAAAATCACAGGAAGGCAAAGGTAATTCTATCATGATCAATATCTGAGTTTTGTAGTTTGTCTCCACTTTTGGCTAATGATGTAGTTGTGTTGAAGATAGGGGCTTCTACTGCTGCTGCTGCTCAAGACTGTATATCAGTTGTCTGGCTAAGCCTAGCTAGTTCTCACAAAAGGCGCTGGATGCATGAGCTCATTCACTTTATGAAGAGAACTTTGGTCTTCAGCTGTTACCGTCAGATTGTACAACCTTCTTGTGACTTCAGCCAAGCCCTGGATTAAGCCGTTGCTAAGGTGAGCTTTCGTTCAGTTTTCCTAAACTTTGTTTGTAGCTCATAACTGAGCTATAATTTTCTTCTGTTTGAGTTGCAGACTCTGTGCCAAGGTTGAAAGCCTGATCATGTTGCCCAGCCAACAAAAGCACCTTAGATCTTGTTGTGGTGTGGTGAAACATAGAGGCAACACATTCAAATAGACATCTCATTTGTCTCCCTGCTTCTACTGCTGCTGCTCAAGTCTGCATCATTGACTTGCTTAATGAAGAGAACTTCGTTCTTCAGCTGTGACCTTTGTCGCACTGTCAGATTCCACAACTCAACTGGCCCTCGTGAAGACCTCAGTAGGCGAAGGTGATTTTGCATTCATTACTGTAGCGAAATTGGAAATTTTTGGACGGCGTTAAGCCAAGGGGTTAACACTGTTTCTTTATTTTCAGAGGGGCTGTTGGGGGCAGCTGAACTACTTGAGGAAATCCACCCTTCGACAACAAGGTTCTTCTTCACCTCCAAGAACATCTCGGTCTCCTTCCAGCTCCTATAAGTATTCCTTGAATTTCACTGTCATAAGTAAAAAAACCTATGCCATGTAATACTCATTTTCATTCCAAGCATACATTTCATATCACTGTTGGGATGCTTCTCTAACTTGGAAACAGATTTTTGTCCACTTCTATTTAAACTGTTTCCCTTTGACTTGGTGGCTTCCAGTTAAGTTCTTTAAATTCACAGTATAGTTACAATGAAACTGTGCAGGATCTTTCCCCCTATTTTTTTGTTTGTCATTTTTCTCTGCAAAGTAAAATTTTAAGGTTTCATGATATTTCACTTAGTTTGAAGCTTAGCTTTTCAATTTCATATTTGCTTTTGACGCCGGATTTTTGGGGGCAAGTAAAGTTTGCATTTTATGATAGGAAGTCTTAACCCAGTTGGGTTGGCCTCCTCTTGTTTCTGCCTGTCACATGTCGCCTGTAGTCTGATCGAGGCCTATTATCGGAGTGCCAGTCTTTTCGCTGATGGATGTAGTGAGGGGTTTTCCCACCTCTTTCTCTCTCCCCCCCCTCGCACTCCTGAGGGGATATATGGGCTGGTGCTCCACTCTTACCCTGGCGTGATCCTTGATCCTAACTCGGTTTGGCTAAGTGGATTGGTATCCCTTGCGTAATTGTGGTAGCTGGAAGCTGGAGGTGGTTGTACTCCAACCAAGGGGCAGATTTCCTTGGGGTACAGTTGCTAAACCTTGTAGCATATAAAAAACAAAAAAAAAAAATCAAATATCTATAAATCCTTATAGTGCTCATAGCTCTTATGAGCAAACAAAGTATATGGGGAGATATCCAATACAGTGAAGTTAAATATGAGCGGGAAACCAAATTGTCAAATTATTTAACAAGAGAAGGAAAGATTTTTTTATATTTATTTTTTAACTTGTTTGACCATTTAACTTAAATCAATGTTTTATTTCCAGAATTGAGTCCGAGCGGATCCTGTACTGTGTGACTTCTGCACCTCCATCACCTGCCCCCACCTTCACACTTCCATCAGCCGCCTTCAGCCAGCTTTCCTATTTGTGCCCAGCGGCCCAAGGGTTCCATCACTGTGGGACCTAGTCATCCGCCGTTGGAGATCAACGCTCTTGCCGCCCTTCTCCTCCAAGAACATCTCAATCTCCTCCCGGCTCAGAAGTATTCATAAAAAAAAATCACAAGAAGGCAAAGGTAATTCTATCATGAACAATATTTCTGAATTTTGTTGTTTGTCTCCACTGTGGCTAATGATGTGTTTGTGTTGCAGATAGGGGCTTCTACTGCTGGTGCTGCTCAAGACTGTATATCAGTTGTTTGACTAAGCCTAGCTAGCTCTCACAAAACGCACTGGCGGCACGAACTCAAATTACCATGCACTTACTTAATGAAGAGAACTTCAGTCTTCAGTTGTGACCCTTATTGGACCGTGAGATTCCACAACCCTATTGTGCTCAGTGGCGTCAGCACATGTCTCCGTGCTTCTGGACTACTCAGCTTTCCTGCCCAAGACAATTCTTGGATAAAGCATACTCTCATGGACCATATTTCGAGTATGTATAGTGGTATAAGTGTTAAGGAGATAGCAGTCTTATATCAGATTTGTTTTAATTTTGCTTCTGTCTTTTTTTACTTGGGATGGATAAAATGTTGTGACTTTTTTTTTTTGTCATTTATTACTTTGTTTTGAGATTGTTGCAATGGGAAAATTCCTAAGTTGAAATTGAGTTCAAAGCTTTAGTGGCTAACTTTTAAATACTGCTTACTCCACTCTTGACCATACAACTGTTTTCTTGGGTACTTAGGTTAATTTTTTATTTTCAGATTTGAGTCCGAGCGGGTCCTGTACCGTGTGACTTCTGCTCTGCACCTCCCTGCCTCGACCTTTGCACTTCATCACCGCCTTCAACCAGCACTACTTCACCTCCACCACCGTCATGTGCTCCCGGCTTTGTCATCCGCCGATGGAGCGCAGCGCTTCAGCTTTCCGGCGGCCCCAGTCAAGTCCTACGTGGCGAAGGTAATGACACCATCATCTACAATATTTCCGACTTTTGTGGTTTGTCTTCAATTTGCTAATTATGCGCTTTTTTGTTGCAGAGGGGCCCCGCCGTCCTGTTTGTGCCAAGCAGCCCACCCCCGGCGGCCGACAGCCCTGCCTCCGCGCCTCGGCTCGCGGGATTGACCAAGGGTTTGACTGCCTCGCGCGGCGCTCCGCAGCACGGCCAAGCTGGTCGTCGCCAAGTTTGAAGATCGCGATCAATTTCAGCATCCTGCTTAACTGCCTCGCCACCAATCGATACTACTGGCTGACTTCAAGAAGAGGCCAAGCCAAACTAGAAGTCTCTCTCCTGTATCAATTTAATTCTTCAATGGTTTTTTTTTATTTTTATTTTTAAATATTATAATTTTGTTACACATTCCTTAAGAGCACGGCTCCATAAGAGGTGGTACATTTCAAGGTTTAATTTGCAGTCAATTTTTAAATTATTTTGAAACTGAGTCCGTGAAATTGGACAATCCTCACTGACGAAGGGAGGGGAGGTGCTCTCTGACTTTGCCTCACACTAACTCTTTTCTATTGTCTGTATTTGTGGTGAATGTCTTTGTGGTGTCTGACACTAACTCTCTTCTATTGCCTGTATTTGTGGTGTCTGACACTAACTCTCTTCTATTGCCTGTATTTGTGGTGTCTGACACTAATTCTTTTCTATTGCCTGTATTTGTGGTGTCTGACACTAATTCTTTTCTATTGCCTGCATTTGTGGTGTATGTATGTGTGTATATCCTCTCCTGTTGGTTAGTAAGTTGGTTTAAACATACTAATGCTGTCTCTTCCTGTTGGACAAAGTCAGAGCGCTCTGATACCCAGTGCCCTTTTTTCCTTCTACATATGTAACTTCATATCAATATGCAATAAGAACAATATTTGCTTCATAAAATTTTGTGCTGGCCATGTTAAGTGTCAGGTAGATACTGTTCAATTGGAACTTGGGCCTTTAGAGATCATTGCTGGTGGCTATGAATGTACAGATGCTGTTTGGTACATTTTTAGCTCATGGCAGGTAATATACATTCTAATGTGCCATCTAGACTTTGGAAAAAAAACCGCAACTATTCGCTTTTAATTTTCTTTTTTCCAGTTGGTAATTTGGAGCCTCCTTTGCCAAACGGAAATCTTCCCTGAGCCTTCCTGCTATTTCATGTGAATTCAATGGCGGCTTAAGTTTCACCACTTCTTCATTTCTGGGTGGATTATCACATCTGGGATCCAAGGTAAGTCTTAATGTTTCTTAGTACTATTTTATATTTTTTTGGTGCCGTAATAGATGACAACATGCAACTTTTTCTTGCAGAATTTCGTGATTCTGTTGCTTGATGCTAGATGGTGCTTTGGAGTCAAATTAATCTCAAGCTCAGCATTCCCTTGAGGGAGATCTGGTTACCTGATCAAGCATTAATGGCTTTGCTTCATAAAATTTTGTGCTAGCCATGTTAAGTGTCAGGCAGATACTAATCAATTGGAACTTGAGCCTGTAAAGATAATTGCTGGTGGCTATGAATGCACAGATGCTGTTAAGTACATTTTGAACTCATGAAAGGTAATATACAGTCTAATGTAACTTCTGGACTTTGGAAGAAAAAACGCAACTATTCGCTTTTTAATTACTATTTTCCAGTTAGTAATTTGGAGCCGTCTTTGCCAAATGGAAGACTTCCCCGAGCCTTCCTGCTATTTCATGTGAATTCTATGGCGGCTTAAGTGTCACCACTTCTTCATTTGCGGGTGGATTATCACATCTGGGATCCAAGGTAAGTCCTAATGTTTCTTAGTACAATTTAGTATTTTTTTTTGCTGCCTTAATAGTTGACAACATGAAACTTTTTCTTGCAGAATTTTATGATTCTGTAGCGCTTGTCGCCTCTGGAGAAGATAACTGCAGTCATGATTCGCCCATCGAAACCTGTCCTACCCCACGAGCTCCGATGGAGCAGGTTCCGCGGGGCAACATTGTAGCCCAGTGGACAAAAACGGCTTTGGTCTGGTTGTTCTACTGATGTACACAGAAGCGTCTTGTGGCATACTTTGCCCAACAGCAGAGCTTTGGTAATAAGAGTCCTAGATTGCGGGCTGAACTCACCTTGCAGCACGTCAGGCAGTCTCCTGCACATGAAAGGCAGTTCATTTAAGTATTCATAAAACTTCACTGTTGTAAGAAGTAAAAAAAACTTCTTTAATCATGCAATTTTCATCTCAAACATATTTTGAATCACTGTAAATGCTATAATTTCGGGGATAAGAGAATTAGAAAAGAAATAAGCATGTAAAGAACGAGATTATTTTAGCAGTACTTTAGTGATGCTTCCTTCACTTGTTTATCATGGAAAGAAATTTTAATTGCTTTTCAGTAAGCTTGAAGCTTAGCTTTTCAATTTCATATTTGCTGTTGACGCCGGATTTTTTTGGGCAAGTTATGTTTGCATTTTATGATAGGAAGTCTTAACCCAGTTGGGTTGGCCTCCTCTTGTTTCTGCCTGTCACATGTCGCCTGTAGTCTGATCGAGGCCTATTATCGGAGTGCCAGTCTTTTCGCTGATGGATGTAGTGAGGGGTTTTCCCACCTCTTTCTCTGTCCCCCCCCTCGCACTCCTGAGGGGATATATGGGCTGGTTCTCCACTCTTACCCTGGCGTGATCCTTGATCCTAACTCGGTTTGGCTAAGTGGATTGGTATCCCTTGCGTAATTGTGGTAGCTGGAAGCTGGAGGTGGTTGTACTCCATCTAGGGGGCAGATTTCCTTGAGATACAGTTGCTGAGCCTTGTGGCATATATTAAATTTAAAAAATCACAAATGTATAAAATTGTATACTGCTCATAGCTGTTATGAACAAAGTATTTGGGGAGATATCGGAATACAGTGAAGTTAAATATGACTGGGAAACCAACTTGTCAAATTATTTAACAAGAGAAGAAAAAAAATGATAAAAATTAGAGTACATTGGTATTAGTGTAAACAAGATAGCGGTCTTTTAACAAGCAAGGAAAAACAATTTTGTGTTGTTTGCTTTTTTTCTTTTTTTTCTTTTTTTAACTTGGGGTAGATAAATGTGTTTAGTTACAGCTATTTATGATTTTTTATTAATTTGTTCAATTTTTTATTTCCAGATTTGAGTCAGAGCAGATCCTGTACCATGTGACTTCTGCTTTGCACCTCTCTGCCTCGACACCAGCTTTCCCGCCCCCGCACCGTGGGAGTTTCGTATCCGCCGCATTACTTCACCACCATCACTTGCTCCCGCCTTCGTCATCTGCTAGGGAGCTACGCGCCTCAGCACAGCTCCCCCGCCCCAGTCAAGTCCTTCCTGGCGAAGGTAACTACACCATTATCTTCAACATTTCCGAGTTTTGTGGTTTGTCTTCACTGTATTTTCTTTTTTTCAATAAGAGTACATTGGTATTAGTGTAAACAAGATAGCGGTCTTTTAACAAGCAAGGAAAAACAATTTCGTTTTGTTTGCCTTTTTTTTTTTTTTTTTTTTTCTTCCCTAACTTGGGGTAGATAAAGTCACAGCTATTTATGATTTTTTATTAATTTGTTTTTTTTTATTTCCAGATTTGAGTTCGAGCGGATCCTGTACCATGTGACTTCTCCAACACCACCAACATCATCTGCCCCAGCGAGATGGTGCTGGTCCTGGACACTCACCCCCTGCGCCTCCCGCAACGCGCCCGCAGGCACCGACTCCCTGAGCTTCCTTTCGACACCCTTGGCACGTCGTGCTCCTCACAGCAGTGGCGAGGCAGTCCAACTTCTGCACCTCCCTGCCTCGACCTTCCTCACTGGACTCATCTCTCCGCCTGCCCTGGAGACCTTCCCCATTGGACTCCTCATCTCTCCGTCATCCATCGTGGGGTTGTTTTTCTTTTGTTACAGGCGAGTCCTCCTCGTGCCTAGCAGCCGCCCGGCGGCCGACAGCTTTGCTCCGGGCCCGGCTCGCGGGGTTTGACCGAGGGTTCGACTGCGCGCGCGGTGTAGCGGCTAGCCGAGCCTTCCGTCGCCACGTTGAAGCTAAGGACCGTCTGGCCAGCGGTCTGGTGTCTTCTCCCTCTGACTTCGTATGGCCCGGCTCGCCTGCGGACCACCCGCGGGCTCACCCTTGGGTCCCCTGCCTGCTGGGTTTGTTGAGCACTGCTTAGGCTCGCTGGGAGTGAGCGCGGACGAGAGGACTCGAGCTGGAGGCTGGAGCTGCGCCAGGACCTGCCCCATTGGACTCATCTCTCCGTCATTCGTCGTGGGGTTGTTTCCCTTTTTTTTTCTTTTTCTTTTACAGGTGGGTGAGAACGGCAGGCATCAGTTAGCTGGGGCTGACTGGTGGGAATTTTTCTGGAAGTAACTTGCAGAAACATTCCAGCTACAAGCAGCAGAACTTAACTTGATTGCATATTTTACTTCTATTATTTCTTTTTAAAGATTAAATTTAATAAGTCAATTCAAAATTTAGTGCTGCTTGGTTCCTGTCGTGGCGACTACCTCCTCGTGGTCTCACCTGGGAGGGACTCAAATTCTGAATTTGACTTCCTGCTAAAGTCGCCAAATTAATGTAGAACTGTTACGATGATGGTTGATGTGTCCGAGATTTTTATAGTAGATTTAAGGTTGGCTTCGGTAACGAGTTGTCTCAGTAGTTTGTAAGTGGCAACATGTCCAGTTGTAAACTGCAGTGGCATAAAATAGCTGTCACCTTCTTTTTGTATTTTATATTGTGTTTGGAAAATTGTTTTGGGCGTTGTGAATCTGTTTAAATTGCTAGTATGTTACTTCTATTTTATTTACTTCATTCGTGCTTGTTATGAAGAATTGAATTTCATTAATAAATGCTACAGTGAAAATTATTTTTATTTTTTTAATTAAGCATTTGTGTTTCTTTTCCAAGCTTTTCCTCATTTATGAATTTTGTTTGCCAGAACATGAAACTATACATGACCTGAACTCATTTCCACAATTTGAAAAGTCACACTGGTGTTTTCAATGCAATAGGACACAATTGCTAGCCAATTATTTAAAATTTTACAGAATATATGCATTTTATGGAATATTCATAACAGTACTTAAAATGTTCTAGGGTCGAGTGTAGGGCTATAGATCCCGAACCCAAAAAATAAGCACCTACTTTTCCTTCTCAACCATACCCGTACGTATGGGTACTGTATTAAAGAAATTATCACAACTGATCACAACACATGACGTGATTTATAGCGGCGAAGCCGCCAGACTTTCCGAGTCGTTCCTAGTATTTTGCTCTAAAACTAGTAACGCAGCGTCTTCCTCAGCGTGTACATCCTCCATGATTGTATTGAATTCCCGAATTCCCCCGCGTAGCACGCACCGATCGTCTTTTGTAGATGCTGACGCTGACGTGCTGTCGTACTGATCGTCAGCATCGCGCTAGCTTGATACAACCTTGGAGTGTCGTATGCGTCGTATGCTTCGCGTCAGAGCCACTGTGATTCTTAGAATGTTTTCGTTATAGAATTGTTTCCTTGCTGGAACAAGTTTCCAATAAGACTGTCACTGTCACATTCAAAAAGAATTTGTAGAGTTGAATAATTCTTACGTCTCGATAAGGCCTACAACACGTTTGAATCGCCCTTTCAATCTCTTAAAACTGCGATGAAGTTTAAAACGGACACTACTTCCCGCCACTGCCTGCTGCTGCACTCTGGTGGTCATCTCGGTAGTCGTTGCATTCGTAATCTCGATGGCCGTGGAGCGTCGGCAGTCTACGATGTGCCTCGTCACTTCTTTCTCTCTTGAAGGTGTCAGTTTGTGTTGTGATTGTGGTGATGTGTGTATGTATGAATGTGTGTTGTCAGTTGCCTTAAGTGAAACTGCTACTAATTTGTGCGGAGAACTCATTTTTGGATAGTTTGGATATTTATACACTAACAATCGAGGTAAGTACTTAATTTACTGACACTTCTGCTTGTATTTTGATATATATCCTGGAAATGTTGTAGCTCAGGCTTATGTGATAGTAATCTCACTTTACTGAAAATTTGTGAAGTTTAATGACGTATTGACCAGCCGGTTTTAGTTGTAAATGTATCAGTGGTCGTACCTCTTTTCACATATCATAATTTCAAAGTATTCTTGATAGGTTAATGAAATGCAGGTCGTTTTATGTGTGGTTAGCCCATGGAATATGTAGTCTGTAAAACTACTGATAAATTTTCTATTCTGAGATAAACAACCTCCAAGGTTTTTTGATATATGAGGAATTTCTTAATTCTTTCGTTTAAGTATACCAATGATTTTCTTTTTTAGTCTAGTTAAACAACTGTTCAAGTCATGTTATTTTTGGTTATGGTGGCCCCAGGACATCACACATCTATTTTAATCATATAGAAAATCCAGGGATTTCAGTTCAGATTTATATTCAAATTTTCTCAGAGAAAATTGGATCTTTAACCTAAGTTATACCTTGAACAACATTAGTGCTCAAATTTTCTGTCAGTACTGTTGTTTTCTTATATCATTGTTAATTTAGGTGTTGTGTGTGTCACAAATATTTTTCCTGTCTACAAAATTTCACGGGACTGTAGTGATCTCAGAATTAATCACTTGACAAGGCATGATAAATCTTGTTTTTCGTATTAGAATTATCATTCTTGTAGATAAGGGTACTGTACAGCTCTGCTCGTCTAGTCCCCTTTACATATATATGACCCCTGCTGAGTTTAAGAAGGGAAAAAAATCCTAAAGTTAGTGTTAAAAGGTCCGATTGTTGAACATAATTGCAAAATTTGAAAATTGACTCCCAGCACAGGGGAGGAAAAATCAGCAGAAAATGTGGAAGGCTCTTAACATATTTTATTTGGAGAGAAAAAAATGATGGAGTAGTACTTTACTTGGCTTCCACTTGCGCTGAGCTGTGCCACGCCACTCCACGCCACGCCAGGCCACGCCCCCTGACCTCCCCTACCTCATTAGCATGGGACGCGACGACTTGTTTCGTCTGCTCAGCTGGTGGGAAGAGGAGGACCCCCCCGAACCGGTGCAAAAAGTTTCTAGCCGATGGGTACAGTGTCATCCGTGACCTGTGCCCCGTGCCGGCCGGCTGTACAGGGTGTTTCACGTAACAGTGTTGCGGGTTTGTCTGCTCCAGCCGTTAAGCGCCCTGGCTCCTTGCGGGTGGGCAGACCCGCAACACTGTCGCGTGGTCTCTGAAACACCCGGTTCTCTTTGCTTTGCCGCCCCCGAGTTTCGCGCTCTACAGCACCGCGTCTGCCTGTCCAGCGCGCTCCCCACCCCTGCCCGGCCCCTGCCCGGCCCCTGCCCGGCCCCTGCCCCTGGCGACTCCAACCCCCTCGGGGCCGGGGTGGGCCGTTGGCCGCGCCCTGGGCTGCATGCCCTGTGTCAACAACATGAGTTACCCTTACTCTGCGTGCAGTACTGTCTCTGCGGCAGCGGCGGCTCGGCCGTCACCCAGGGCCCCTACCCGCCCCACCCCGTCCCCGGCATGGGCACCGTGTGAGTCAGCAGTGGGGCCCTGGCCCGCCCGCCCCGCCCCCGCGCTGCCCACCGCACCCCGCCCCACCCCGCCCCGCCACGCGTACTGCGCCAACATCCTGCGAGGAGGGCGGGGCGGGGGACGCAGCGAGGATGGCCAAATCGTCTTGTTCGTGAATCGTGTCATTGGTGCTTCTGCTCCCCCCGCCCCGCCCCGCCCCGCCCCCGCTCCCACTCCCCGCTGGCTTACTCTCCGGCTTCCTCTGGATGGATGGACTAGAAGGAAGCGGCAGGGAAGCCCCGTTTAACGCCACGGCCTCGCACGAAAAAAATGCGCCGCGCTTCCTTCACTCCGGGGCGGCCCGCTCCGCTCCCGCTCGCCTCGCTCGTTCCCGCGCTGTGGTCTTCCCTCAGCGCCTCGCGGTCGGCGGGGCGGGGCGGGGCGGCGCGGCGCGGGTGTGGTCCTTGTTCCTCCCCGCCCCGCGGTCCTTACTACTTACTTCCTGCCCTCGCGCGGCAGCTTTTTTCGTTTCGTTTGAAACTTGTCATTTTCCGCGAGAAGACGGCAGAGCGACGGCTCTGTGCGCGCCGCGGCGCGGCCATGTCCATGTCTGTACGTACCCCGCCCCGCCCCGCCCCGCCCCGCCCCGCCCGCTAAGGATCGGGTGGTCATGACCCCCGGCCCCTGGGATACACGCCTGCTGCTTGCTGGCGCCTGTCTCGCGCTGATGAGCCCGCCCCGCCCCGCCCCGCCCCGCCCGGTATGTTTAAAGATGACGCACTGGCACCGGCTCATCCCGGGCCCGGGTCGTGACGGTCAGGGCATGGTTCCCGGGCCGGCCGTCACCTCCTGACTCACACACGCCGCGCCGGGTGACGGGCCGGGTGACGGGGGTGACGTCGTTGCGTCGTGCAGCCGCGGTGTGAGAGAGAGAGAGGGTCGGGGGGAAGAGATGATACGGTTATCTGTGTGGTGTGAGAGAGAGAGAGTGAGAGACGTGCTGCATCACCTCTCCGCTCGCTAGGCTGGGCTGGGCTAGGCTGCGCTGGGCGGCAGATAGTAATGCACTCTGGTCCGGGGCGGGGCGGGGCGGGGCGGGGCGGGGCGGGGCGGGGCGGGGCGGGGCGGGGAACGCTCAGGGCAGCCCGCCCCGGCGCGCTAATAGTCGGCTGGAAAAGGAGAAAGTGCGCGTGGCGTGGCGCGGCGCGGCGGGTGAGTGTCCTCCGCGGCTCTACTCCGCGCCACGCCACGCCACGCCACGGCCACGGCCCCGGCTGGACCTTATCACATCCCAGCAGCAAACAGACGGGGCGGGGCGGGGCGGGGCGGGGCGGGGCGGCAAGGGGAAGGTGAAGGTCCCCGCCACGCCCGCCACGCCACGCCTCGCATGTATACTGCTCCAGCTGCATGACGTGGCGTGGCGTGAGATAACGGCGCCCCGCGATACCCTCTGTCCTGCACCCCGCGTTCTGTTCCTCTCGCTCCCCGGCGAGGCGCGTAGAATGTGTGACGTATCTAGCGGTGGCATCGGGCGGGGCGGGGCGGTTCGGTGCGGCGCGGAGGGGGAGGGCCGCGACGGACAGCGTCGCCCCCAAGCTCCTTGTCGGCGCGGTGGTGCAGCTGCAGGACTCTGAGCCGGGCGGACGCGTACAGATGGCCGCCGCGCCGCTTCTGTGTCTTGGTCGAGTTTGTCACGATTGAGGTCGGGGAACCCTCTGTATTGTGGGCCAGGGCAGGGATGGCGGGGCGGGCGGCCCCGTCCCCAGCGGGGGCCTCCTCCCCTCCCCCTGCCCCTCCTCCACAGCCTGCGGCGCGGCGCGGCGGGCAGGCTAGAGCCCTCTCCTCTACTCGCGCTTCGGTCGGGCGGAGAGCCAAGCGCCTCCGCCACGCCGCGCAGCGCCCGCGGCCGCGCCGGGCCGGGCCCCCCGCAGCGCCGGCGCCGTATTCTGAAAAGTGCGAAAGGGGGTCATAGTGCTGCACCTGTCCTGTGCCCTCCGGCCCGGCGGCCCCGGCGGCCTGCAAGAAGAGCGAGCTGCTGTACGAACCCCTCTGTTTGTAGACAATCCGTTGTTCCACCCCAACCTGCCCGGGAACGGGCGGTGGCGGCGAGATGTGCCCCGGAGCCCCCGCCCCGCCCCCGCCCCGCCCCCGCCCCGCCCCCGCCCCGCCCCCGCCCCGCCCCCACCCCGCCCCGCGCTGGTCGTGTGCCGCTTTGACGTTCGGTCCGGACCCAGGGCGCGCGTAGGGGTGTGGGTGGGGTGGGTATGGGTAGGGTAAGGCGCCACCGCTCGCTGGCGGGGCGGGGCGGGGCGGGCGCTGCTGGTTCTTGTTGGTGCCTGCGTGGCGGGCCCTCCCCTCCCCTCCCCTCCCACTCACCCCTTACCCTCCCGCGCGGCCGCCCTTCCGTTTATATCAAACGCCTCCCCACCACCAAGGCCGACATAAAACTGGCCACGGCGCCCGATCTGCCCCGCCCCGCCCCGCCCCGCCCCGCCCCGCCCCGCCCCGCCCCGCCGCCCGCCTGCCGCCCGTCAAGGTCCCCGCCATGCTGGAGGGTGCGAGCGGCACCACCCTGCCCTGCTTGTTGACCAGCAGCAGAAGGCGGAACGCTGGAGGACCAGGCGGGGATTTAGGATCAGGCAAAGAAAAATTATCAATACAAATTTTAATAATTTCAGAAAAATTCAGGAAAATTTACGACATTTGTACACTAAAACTCGGAGTTTTTTTCCCCCTCGCTCGGGTCAGAGCTCGCTGCTCTACCCGCCCCGTGCTGGGATGTGCTGTGCTGGGCGCTCTGCTACCTGGCCGCCCGGGCCGGGCCGGGCCGGGCCGCTCTGCTGAGCAGCGAGGCGTCCGCCGGGAT